>BSBM01000999.1:2937500-4145000 GCA_027924585.1 Larix kaempferi
GATGATGATGATGATGATCTTCATAAACATCATCATCATCATCATCATTTTCATCATCGTCATCATCTTCATCATCATCATATTCATCTTCATCATCATCGTTGTCATCTCCATCATCATATTCATCATCATCGCCATCTTCTTAATCATATTATTCATCATCATAATTATCATCATCATCATCATCATCATCATAATCATAATCATCACCAGCATCATCATCATCATCATCTTCGTCATCATATTCATCTTCGTCATCATCATCATCATCATCATCATCTTGATCACCATCTTCATCATCATCATCATCTTCACCATAATCATCTTCAATGTCTTCATCATCATCACCATCCTCATCATCACCACCACCACCATCATCCTCATCATCATCATAATCATCATCATCATCGACGTCATCTTCATTATCATCATCACATCATCATCACATCATCATCATCATCATCATCATCATCATCTTCATCGCGACGACAACGATGATGATGATGATGAAGATGGTGACCGTGATGATGATGATGAGGATGACGATGAGGATGATGATGATGGTGATGAAGATGGCGACCGTGATGATGATGATGAGGATATCGATGAGGATGATGATGATGGTGATGATGATGGTGATGATGGTGATGAGGATGATGATGATGGTGATGATGGTGATGAGGACGATGATTATAATGAAGAAATTGAAGATGATGATGATGATGATGATGATGATGATGATGATGAAGGTGATGACGATGATGATGATGATACTGATGATGATGAAGACAATGATGATGATGATCATCATCATCATCATTGTGATCATCATCATCATCACCATCATATTCATCTTCATCATCATCATCTTCAATGTCTTCATCATCATCCTCCTCATCACCATCATCATCATCCTCGTCACCATCATCATCATCATCATCTTCGTTTTCTTCATTATCATCATCACATCAACAATGGTGATGATGATGATGAGGATGAAGATGTTGAAGATGATTATGGTGAATATGATGATGATGATGAAGATGGTGATCAAGAGGATGATGATGATGAGGATGTTGATGAAGATGACGATGTTGAAGATGACGATGTTGAAGATGATGATGATGAAGATGATGAAGATGAAGATGGTGGTGATGAAGATGATAATGATGATGATGATGATGATGATGATGAAGACGATGATAATGACGATGATGATGATGAGGAAGACGACGATGACGATGACGACGACGATGATGATGATGATGATGATGATTATGAAGAAGATGATGATGATGATGAAGATGTTGATGAGGAATAGGTAGATGGCGATGACGATGACGATGATGATGATGATGATGATGATGATGATGATGATGAATATGATGATGATGATGATGATGATGATGAAGACGTGTAAGATGATGGTGATGGCGACCACACTGATGATGATGAAGATGAAGCAGATGATGATGATGAAGATGGAGATGACGATGACAATGATGATGATGATGATGATGATGATGATGATGATGAATATGGTGAAGATGGTGATGAGGATGATGATGATGATGATGAAGATAATGATGACTATGACGATGATGATGATGAAGATGAAGATGATGGTGATGAAGATGATGAAGATGATGATGATGAAGAAGAAGAAGATGCAGATGATTATGATGATGATGAAGACGACGACAATGATGATGATGATGATGATGATGATGATGATGATGATCATTATCATCATCATAATCCTCATCATCATCATCGTCCTCATATTCATCATCATCATCATCCTCATCTTCATCATCATCATCATCATCATCATCATCATCATCATCCTCATGATCATCATCTTCATCATCATCATCATCATCATCCTCATCATCATCATCGTCCTCATCTTCATCATCATCATCCTCATCCTCATCAGCATCATCCTCATCTTTATTATCATCATCATCATCATCATCATCATCATCATCATCATCTTCATCATCATCATCGTCTTCATCTTCATCATCATCATCATCATTATTGTCATCGTCATCACCCTACCTCTAACCACACCTCCCATCTCTCTTTCTCACTCCCTACAACTAACACCTTCTCCTCTCTCTCTCTCTCTCTCTCTCCCCCTCCTCTCCTCCCCCTAACCATTACTAATCCCCTCTCTCACCCCCTCTCTAAATCCCCTCCTAGCCCCTTACCCCTAACTAACCCCCCCTCTCTCACTCTTTATTCCCTGCTTCTACACCTCTCTCTCTCTCTCTCTAAACCCCCTCTCCCTCTCCCTAACCTCTCCCCCATCCCTAACCATCCTACTCTTTCTATATCTATCCTACTCCCCCTAGCCCCAAACCCCGTTCTCTCTATCTCTCTCCCCTTCTCTCCCTAGCCCTTACTAACCCGGTGTGACAACTCAGAATTTTTTTTTTTTTTTTTTTTTTTTTTTTTTACTGTAAATAAACCATAACTGAAACTATGTATACATACACTTAGAATACACATCACATTCACCTGCTGAATTTGCTCAAGTTCTGTCCCATGTAATTTCTTACTGGTTAGCAGGTTAAAATGGGCATGCCACTTACTTAGCTATGGCTAACACTACCTTATATGTTGATTTCAGGTGTAACTTATACCACCGGGACTCCTTATGATGCAAGTAACCGGGTTCTGGGATCAGGGTAAGCATTAGTCTACTTCACACTTACATGGTTCTCTTTATATGGTTACTTGAGAATTCCTTTGTTTAATACAATTCTCCACAGATAGATAACCAATTTTTAACAATGGAATGAACTCCAATATACAAGATTTAAATGATTAATATAACCATAATTAAATTATATCCTATTGCTCCTCAACATATTAATAACCATCCTAGCAATGAAAAGAAATACGCTCTACTAGGTTTAAAGGTTTATCAATACATATTTTAATTTACAATCTATTGACACTCAACACAAGGGTAATCGAACTAGTTTCTCCAAAACTACACAATATAGACCTTGGAGTTATATATATTACTCTCACCACTCAACATGGTTTTGATCATTCAGGGTCCCATTATACGGATATCACATTACACAGCTAGTTCGCCTTTGCGTGGTTGAAAACATTATTTTAAAAACCCTCGCTCACTGTGATGTATAGGGAGTTCAAGTGGCAATTAAGATACAACGTACGAAGGTTGTATGGACATTAAGTTTCTCAACGCATCGGGTGTACTCCAGCCAACCAGCAATTGTTTTCTATCGGACTACCATGTGACAACATAAATTGTAAGATGCCTGCGAGGGTGCCACCTACACCTCGACAGGTTTTTCGTACTGGGGTAATTCAAGGCTTTTAAACTGGCCATGTGACCATATTTATGGTAGTTGTAGTAAAGGTGCCACCTGCACCTTGGGATTGGCAGGGTTTATGTGTTTAGTTATCTTTGCTGGGAGACAAGGAAAACCTTTCAATCGTCTGTTCAACCCTCTCCGGGTCGGCTGCTAAGCAACGTTTCAGTAAGGTCTTGTAACTGGTAACCTATCTCTGCGAAAACCACTTGACAGAGTACTGTTTATGAACTCGTGGAAGTGAAAACAGGTGAGTGGTTTATAATGTCATTAAGATGTACATACGTGATTTCTAAACTTGCTAATCCAGATTCTTTAGCTTCCTGCTAATTTAAGTTTAAAGCAGACTGATAATCGCGTCCCTTGTTCACAGCGTACAGATTTATAGAGGAAAAATACTCTGCTACCCTAGAGATTACGAGTTCTCTCTCATCTACTCTCCACAAGGGTTTAATGGATCTCTGCTTCCAGATACAGTGCCCCGAGATTTCGGAGGTAAACCACAATATACCACTGTTCAGCATTTTCATTTTATCTTATTAATTATTTAAGCAACTTAACGCTATGGAATAGTAACATGTTAATTTCATGACCGTGGTAGGTATCTACAGCTTGGAATGGCGAAGTTTAAAGGGAGAGTCCTTATGTTCGGTAAGTGGTCAATGCTCTTTCACCCTTATACAGAGACGGGAACACTTGGGAAAAACCCTTCCAAACGACAGCGAGAGTTTTGTTTTTCTCCAACCTGGTTAGTAGGGTTTTACAGTTGTAAATCCAATGTAATATATAAATAGGACCTCCTTGATGAGAATCTTAGGTCTTTCTCTTTTAAGAAAGCGCGGAGGACTGTTTAATATTTAATTCCAATGACTCGCCATTTCGGTAATTTGTAAGGACTTTATAAGTTATTCTGTAACACTATGGTTACTTGACCTTTGTATTTCATTTCTGGAAGGGGTTCTTGTAGAGCCCCGAAATTTCGTTTTCTTTCTATTTTAAGAAGATAATCTAAAGTTAAAATCGTAACTCAGATGTGAAGAAATTTTGATTGAGGTTACAATTCCTGGTCTAAAGGTTTTATAGTCTGATTGTTTCTAGTTGGAAATTCGACTGTCAAAAATTTGAAGCCAATGCTTCGGGGTCTGTATTAGAAGATAATTCTTCCTAAATCTTTCCCATAATAATACACGGCCAAAACCCTAGACTCAACCTAGCTAGGAAGATCTGACTCCAGTGGCCACGATGATGAAAAAAATTCCACGCAGATTTGTTTTTTCAGATTTTAATTTATACGGGCGTTACTTAAGGGCATCACTCTCTTAAGGGAAAAACAATGGTGGATATTTTAAAATTTGCGCTTCCAGGTATTGAGTTCAGCCTAAAACTCCACCCCTGTACCCATACCCGTGTGATGTAGGGTTTTACTTCAGTCTTTTTAACATGAACTATTTACAATACTGCGTCCTTACTTCGAATTTGAAATAGAACATAAGTCTTCCTCGACAGAGGACTATAATACGGTTCAAAGGAAAACTTGACTTCCATAAATTTAGAAAGTGAATGATGTTGATATTGTAACATCTATCCTATGGATAATACAGATCTGAGTAATAATAGGGTCTTATTTGATGCACAGAGATAATGAAGTTTTCCACGGTCGCTGCAATATAAAAAGGAAAAACGAATCTAGAGTTTCGTTATCTTTTAAGTTGGTTACTATCCCAGCTTTCAAGAATATTGCGGGAGAACTTAATAACAAAAACTAGATCGATTTTCTAATGAAATAATTCAACACATTTTACTTCAAAACTTTGAAAAGAATTTTGAATAAACGCCCATCACATATTTTAAAAATGGTTGAGTACATTGCTTTTGAATGTACAAATCTTAAGTTAACTTAATCTATGCAGATGGATAACTCACGTAAAATAATGAGAGAAATCTCCACACGGAAGCACTTAATTTTCTATTCCGTAGCAGATCTAACATCTAAAAGTATTGTGCTAACGTTTTCCTTATGCATAACCTCTCAAATTCATATAATCTAAAACATAAATAATGGAAAGTGCTGAAAGACAAAAATCAGAAAAACCTGGTACTGATAATCTGAATGAAACCGGAACAACCACGTTCCACCCAACCGTAGATTAGGTACAAACGCCCAGTCTGACCGTAATCACCCCCGAGCCAGACACATGCATGGAGAAATGTGGACAGCTAGCCTCAAACTCAGTATTCTTTTCCTGAATCCCTTTCCTAACACAGAGTGCTCACACAGCAAGTGAAATTCCTTCCGGCATACTCAGCAGCGTCCTGCCTCCTCACATATGCCATCCTTTTATAATTTTGCCTAGGTCTTTCCATTGGCAGCCAATTCCTCATGGAATTTTCGCAGCTAACCAAATCCCTGATTTTCACGGTGTGTCTAGTGTCTTAAATACACTCCTGACACTTGTTCTGATGTCCCAGAGGCTAACTCTAACTTGTCCCCCACTTCTCCATGCATGATCTCCTCATTTAACTTGGCTGTTCCCACTCATTCTTTTATTAATAGAATAAAATTGTTTGTTTACATCAGTCCTCCTAGGACTTAAGTCAGCCAATTTCTCATCTGGCTTCCTCATTGCATAAATCTCAAATTAATAAAAATAATTTTAAAATAAATCAAACATACTGTTTTTTTTTTTTTTTTCATCATTGGAGAGGGATGTCACATCCTTGCCCCCTTATTGTGAACACTGTCCTCAGTGTTCTAGTCTTCATCCATCTGTTCAGGGAATAGATTCGGGTACCTTTCTAGTATTTCGCTTTCCAATTCCCAGGTTGCCTCCTCAGGACTAAAGTGCTTCCATTGTACCTTTAGCTGAGCGATGGCTCGGTTCCGAAGTATTGTTTCTTTCCTGTCCAGAATGCGTAAAGGTTCCACTTGAAAATCGCCTTCTGGAGCCTCCTGTATCAAATTCCAATCAATAATATGAGTGGGGTCATGAATATATTTTTTCAGTAATGAGATGTGAAAAACATTATGAATTTTTAAGTGTGCGGGTAATGCCAGTTTATAGGCTACGGGTCCAATCCTCTCAAGTACTTGGAAAGGCCCGCAGAACCGTGGTGCCAGTTTACTGCAACTTCCCAGCCGGAGTGAGATTTTCTTTGCTTTAACCCGCAAGTAGACATGGTCTCCAACTGAGAACTCCTTATCTCGCCTTTTCAGGTCAGCATAGCTCTTTTGGCGGTCTTGGGCCACCTTTAAATTCTTCTGTACCCTTTGGACTGTTTGTTCCATGTCTTTTAGCAAATCTGGTCCTACCAATAAGCGATCGACCGGACTATCCCAGCTAACTGGGGTAGTGCACTTTCTCCCATAAAGAATTTCAAATGGACTCATTCTTGATGATGCTTGGTATCCGTTGTTGTAAGTGAATTCTACCAGATGTAAGTAGTCTTCCCATTTGTTGGGTCTCTCCATGACGTACATTCTCAGCATGTCTTCAATGATCTGATTTGTACGTTCAGTCTGTCCATCTGTTTCAGGGTGATAACTCGTGCTGAAATTAATTCTTGTTTCCAAACCTGTAAACAAAGATTTCCAGAATTTGGAGGTAAATTTTACATCCCTATCTGAAATTACCATCTTTGGTACTCCATGTAATCTGAATATTTCTTTTAGAAATATTCCTGCAATATCTGCTGCCTTGTAGGTGGTTTTTACCGGAATAAAATGCGCTGATTTGCTAAATTTGTCAACCACCACCATTATGGAATCATGTTGTCGCTGGGTTCTTGGCAAACCTATGATAAAGTCTAGTGAAATCACTTCCCATTTCCATTCAGGAATTGGTAATGGTTGTAATAACCCAGCAGGATGTCTATGATCTGCCTTCACCTATTGGCATTCCAAGCATTTAGATAAATAATCAGCTAGTTCAGTTTTTAATTTAGGCCAAAAGAACTGTTTTCTGAGGGCTGTTATCATTTTTTTATACCTGGGGTGACCTGCAAAAGGGGGTTTGTGCATTTCATTTAGAATAAACAATTTAAATTCTGCAACATTAGGCATGTACAGCCTATCTTTGAACCAAATCAGACCTCTCTGGTCCATTTTGAAATCTGTCCCGTTCATGTTTATCTCGTTTTGCTGAATTTTATTTTGCAGATTTATGTATTCTGCGTCCTGTTTGCTTGCCATTTTTACTTTGTCCATGAGATTACTTTCTGGTTGACTCATTATTATCTCGTACACCTCGTGGGTCCTTCGACTAAGTGCATCTGCCACCGTATTTTCCTTACCCTTTATGTGTTTTACATCAAAGTCGAATTCACTTAAGAAAGCCATGCACCTTGCCTGTCTGGCATTGAGTCCTGGTTGGTTAAATAGGTTCTTGACACAAGTGTTATCGGTTAATAACAAGAATTTCTTTCCCAGCAGGTAGTGACGCCACATTTTCAGTGCGTGTACTACTGCTGTTAATTCCAAGTCATGAACCATGTAGTTGCGTTCATGCTCCTTTAATTTTCGTGATTCGTAACATACTACATGTCCGTCTTGGGACAGTACTCCTCCTACTCCCTCTTTACTTGCATCTGTACAGACCGTGTATTCTTTACATGGGTCTGCTACTTTTAGAATAGGTGCCTTGGTCAGCAATTCTTTGAGTCGTTCAAAACTTTCTTGACACTTGCAGGACCACACAAACTTTATCCCCTTTTTCTGTAGTGAGGTAATGGGATAGGAGATCTTCGAGAATCCCTCAATGAACCTCCGGTAGTAACCTATGAGTCCCATGAAAGATCTAATATCAGCTACATCTCTCGGTACTGGCCAATCCGCTATGGCTTTAATTTTCTGTGGGTCGACTGAAATTCCTTCAGCAGAAATAATATGGCCTAAGTACTGGATTTCCTTTTTAAAGAACTCACATTTATCCAACTTTGCATACAACTGGTGGTCCCTCAAGGTTTGCAATACAATTCTTATATGTTGTTCATGTTCTTCCTCCGTCTTAGAGTATATTAGGATGTCATCAATAAAAATAAGCACAAACTGATCTAGATATTTGTTGAAAATACCATTCATTAAACACATGAATGTGGAAGGGGCGTTGGTTAACCCAAAAGGAATTACTACAAATTCATAGTGTCCGTATCGGGTACGGAAGGCGGTTTTACTTATGTCTTCATTTTTAATACGAATCTGATGGTACCCAGATCGAAGATCCAGTTTGGAAAAGATCCTAGCTCCCCCTACTTGGTCGAACAAATCATTGATTCGTGGTAAAGGGTATTTATTTTTAACAGTTACCTTATTCAGTTGTCTATAGTCAATACATAGTCTTAGAGTCCCATCTTTTTTCTTGACAAACAGAACCGGTGCACCCCAAGGTGAGACACTAGGTCTTATATACCCTTTGTCTAGTAATTCTTGAATCTGAATCTTTAATTCCGTCAATTCTGGGATACTCATTCTATAAGGTACCTTTGACACTGGTGCTGATCCTGGTAAGAGTTCAATGGAGAAATCTATTTCTCGTTGAGGTGGTAACCCCGGTATTTCCTCTGGAAATACATCTAGGAACTCACCTAAGACAGGATGCTCTGCTATGGAAGTCTGACTTTCATTGAGAAGTAAATCAGATACTCTTACAGCGTAAATCTTGCATCCTTTCCTCATGCACTTCTTTAGCTACATAGCAGAAATCTGCCTAACAGAAACAGGTTTCTGTTTTCCAATCACTATTCTTAGAGTTTGGTCTTCTGCAATGTAGGTAAAGTTTTTGGTAAAGCAGTTCAGTACTACTCGATATTTTTCAAGCCAGTCCATACCTATTATCATGTCGTAAGACCCTAAGGGCAACACATTTAAATTAACCTTCGTTTTGTGGTCCTGTATTTGAAGTTCACAGTCAGATATATATTCAGTTACCTTCCTCTTTGCTCCAGTGGCTAACTGAACTAACCAGGGCTTTGGGTGCTTTACCTTGGTGAGTTGACAATGCTCCATCATCTTGGGAGTGATGTAGCTTAAAGTTGCCCCCGGGTCAATTAAAATAGTACAGGTATGGTCAGAGATTGTACCTTCAATTTCCATAATTGCAGATTGGTGATCTGCCTGTCGGTCCTCCAAGGCTGCATTGATTCGGTGATAACTTTTCCCAATGTCTCCCACCGTGGATGCTTCTTGCACATTATGCAGTACCCTGTTCGTCTCATTGTATCGGGGACAATTCCTGCGTAAATGAGCTTCACCACATTCCCAGCATTTCAGGGGTTCCTTAGGAGTACCGATACCTCCTTTTATTCCTGTGTTAGGGGCTTTGAAAGTTTTCTGCTGTAACTGTTCATTTCTGGGAAATGAATTTCCCTGGAAGTTTTTGGGCATGTTCCTGAAGGGCGGGGGTTTGTAACCTTTCTTCCGCTGGTTAAACTTTTCCTGTTTCCTGTCCTTCCATGCTTGAGTAGTGTCATTTCTTTGTTTGTATTGCTCATAACACAATCTGGCCTTTCTCAGTGCTTCTTCTAAAGTTCTGGGATTGTCGAACTCGATTCGATCTTTATAGGACTGTGGCAGGCAGCTTAAGAACCGCTGTACCTTCAGTTTTTCTTCCTTGATATATGGGACGAACCGTAATAAGTCTAGGAATTTATTGATGAGATCTTCCATCGTCATTTGGCCCAGCTTTAATTCGTAAAATTCCTTGGTTTTTCTTTCATAGTAACTTTCTGATAAGTACTGTTTCTCGAAATATTTCTTAAACTCCGACCATTCGAGGTTCTTTTCTTTCAGTCCCTGGGAAATCTTCAGGTCTTGCCACCATATGCTGGCTTTCCCCTTTAGGTTGTACACAACCATTCTGACTTTCATATTACTGGAATAGTTGTAGATCTGAAAGTATTTCTTTATGTCTAGCAGCCAGGCTTCTGCTTCTTCGCCAGTCTTTGATTCTCCATCGAAGCTTGTTGGTTTTATCTTTTTGAATTCACCCTCGAGATGGTCCACCTTCCTTTTTCCCATAGTCTTATCTTGATGTTCAGATTTCTGGGTCTCATTGGAGGAATCTCCCTTCTTCTCAGCGTTCTCGTCAGTCTCCTCTTTCCTCTTAGTATCTTCTTTCTGTTTTTCGCCATTGTTCCTTTCATGAAGGCTCTGTAGCAAAATCTCATTAATTTCCTGTTTTTTTTCCTGGGCCTTCTTTAGTTTCTCATTGTCTGCTTTGAAACTCTGTATCTCCACGATCAGACTTCGCATGGTTTCTAGTACCTGACTTGCTTCTGAATGTTCTGCTGTTCTTGCCTGTTCGTTTCCTTCAGGCTCCTCTCCGTATTCCTCGTGCGAAGTCATCTGAAAATTCAAAACTGGTACATACGCATGCAACATTCCAAATATATATTAAATTTTTATTTCCTGCGCAACAAAAACTAAGTGTTTCCAAGGCGACAGGGTTGAATCTAGCTCTGATACCATATGTGACAACTCATAATTTTTTTTATTTTTTTTTTTACTGTAAATAAACCATAACTGAAACTATGTATACATACACTTAGAATACACATCACATTCACCTGCTGAATTTGCTCAAGTTCTGTCCCATGTAATTTCTTACTGGTTAGCAGGGTAAAATGGGCATGCCACTTACTTAGCTATGGCTAACACTACCTTATATGTTGATTTCAGGTGTAACTTATACCACCGGGACTCCTTATGATGCAAGTAACCGGGTTCTGGGATCAGGGTAAGCATTAGTCTACTTCACACTTACATGGTTCTCTTTATATGGTTACTTGAGAATTCCTTTGTTTAATACAATTCTCCACAGATAGATAACCAATTTTTAACAATGGAATGAACTCCAATATACAAGATTTAAATGATTAATATAACCATAATTAAATTATATCCTATTGCTCCTCAACATATTAATAACCATCCTAGAAATGAAAAGAAATACGCTCTACTAGGTTTAAAGGTTTATCAATACATATTTTAATTTACAATCTATTGACACTCAACACAAGGGTAATCGAATTAGTTTCTCCAAAACTACACAATATAGACCTTGGAGTTATATATATTACTCTCACCACTCAACATGGTTTTGATCATTCAGCGTCCCATTATACGGATATCACATTACACAGCTAGTTCGCCTTTGCGTGGTTGAAAACATTAGTTTAAAAACCCTCGCTCACTGTGATGTATAGGGAGTTCAAGTGGCAATTAAGATACAACGTACGAAGGTTGTATGGACATTAAGTTTCTCAACGCATCGGGTTTACTCCAGCCAACCAGCAATTGTTTTCTATCGGACTACCATGTGACAACATAAATTGTAAGATGCCTGCGAGGGTGCCACCTGCACCTCGACAGGTTTTTCGTACTGGGGTAATTCAAGGCTTTTAAACTGGCCATGTGACCATATTTATGGTAGTTGTAGTAAAGGTGCCACCTGCACCTTGGGATTGACAGGGTTTATGTGTTTAGTTATCTTTGCTGGGAGACAAGGAAAACCTTTCAATCGTCTGTTCAACCCTCTCCGGGTCGGCTGCTAAGCAACGTTTCAGTAAGGTCTTGTAACTGGTAACCTATCTCTGTGAAAACCACTTGACAGAGTATTGTTTATGAACTCGTGGAAGTGAAAACAGGTGAGTGGTTTATAATGTCATTAAGATGTACATACGTGATTTCTAAACTTGCTAATCCAGATTCTTTAGCTTCCTGCTAATTTAAGTTTAAAGCAGACTGATAATCGCGTCCCTTGTTCACAGCGTACAGATTTATAGAGGAAAAATACTCTGCTACCCTAGAGATTACGAGTTCTCTCTCATCTACTCTCCACAAGGGTTTAATGGATCTCTGCTTCCAGATACAGTGCCTCGAGATTTCGGAGGTAAACCACAATATACCACTGTTCAGCATTTTCATTTTATCTTATTAATTATTTAAGCAACTTAACGCTATGGAATAGTAACATGTTAATTTCATGACCGTGGTAGGTATCTACAGCTTGGAATGGCGAAGTTTAAAGGGAGAGTCCTTATGTTCGGTAAGTGGTCAATGCTCTTTCACCCTTATACAGAGACGAGAACACTTGGGCAAAACCCTTCCAAACGACAGCGAGAGTTTTGTTTTTCTCCAACCTGGTTAGTAGGGTTTTACAGTTGTAAATCCAATGTAATATATAAATAGGACCTCCTTGATGAGAATCTTAGGTCTTTCTCTTTTAAGAAAGCGCGGAGGACTGTTTAATATTTAATTCCAATGACTCGTCATTTCGGTGATTTGTAAGGACTTTATAAGTTATTCTGTAACACTATGGTTACTTGACCTTTGTATTTCATTTCTGGAAGGGGTTCTTGTAGAGCCCCGAAATTTCATTTTCTTTCTATTTTAAGAAGATAATCTAAAGTTAAAATCGTAACTCAGATGTGAAGAAATTTTGATTGAGGTTACAATTCCTGGTCTAAAGGTTTTATAGTCTGATTGTTTCCAGTTGGTAATTCGACTGTCAAAAATTTGAAGCCAATGCTTCGGGGTCTGTATTAGAAGATAATTCTTCCTAAATCTTTCCCATAATAATACACGGCCAAAACCCTAGACTCAACCTAGATAGGAAGATCTGACTCCAGTGGCCACGATGATGAAAAAAATTCCACGCAGATTTGTTTTTTCAGATTTTAATTTATACGGGCGTTACTTAAGGGCGTCACTCTCTTAAGGGAAAAACAATGGTGGATATTTTAAAATTTGCGCTTCCAGGTATTGAGTTCAGCCTAAAACTCCACCCCTGTACCCATACCCGTGTGATGTAGGGTTTTACTTCAGTCTTTTTAACATGAACTATTTCCAGTACTGCGTCCTTACTTCGAATTTGAAATAGAACATAAGTCTTCCTCGACAGAGGACTATAATACGGTTCAAAGGAAAACTTGACTTCCATAAATTTAGAAAGTGAATGATGTTGATATTGTAACATCTATCCTATGGATAATACAGATCTGAGTAATAATAGGGTCTTATTTGATGCACAGAGATAATGAAGTTTTCCACGGTCGCTGCAATATAAAAAGGAAAAACGAATCTAGAGTTTCGTTATCTTTTAAGTTGGTTACTATCCCAGCTTTCAAGAATATTGCGGGAGAACTTAATAACAAAAACTAGATCGATTTTCTAATGAAATAATTCAACACATTTTACTTCAAAACTTTGAAAAGAATTTTGAATAAACGCCCATCACATATTTTAAAAATGGTTGAGTACATCGCTTTTGAATGTACAAATCTTAAGTTAACTTAATCTATGCAGATGGATAACTCAGGTAAAATAATGAGAGAAATATCCACACGGAAGCACTTAATTTTCTATTCTGTAGCAGATCTAACATTTTACAGTATTGTGCTAACGTTTTCCTTATGCATAACCTCTCAACTTCATATAATCTAAAACATAAATAATGGAAAGTGCTGAAAGACAAAAATCAGAAAAACCTGGTACTGATAATCTGAATGAAACCGAAACAGCCACGTTCCACCCAACCGTAGATTAGGTACAAACGCCCAGTCTGACCGTAATCACCCCCGAGCCAGACACATGCATGGAGAAATGTGGACAGCTAGCCTCAAACTCAGTATTCTTTTCCTGAATCCCTTGCCTAACACAGAGTGCTCACACAGCAAGTGAAATTCCTTCCGGCATACTCAGCAGCGTCCTGCCTCCTCACATATGCCATCCTTTTATAATTTTGCCTAGGTCTTTCCATTGGCAGCCAATTCCTCATGGAATTTTCGCAGCTAACCAAATCCCTAATTTTCATGGTGTGTCTAGTGTCTTAAATACACTCCTGACACTTGTTCTGATGTCCCAGAGGCTAACTCTAACTTGTCCCCCACTTCTCCATGCATGATCTCCTCATTTAACTTGGCTGTTCCCACTCATTCTTTTATTAATAGAATAAAATTGTTTGTTTACATCAGTCCTCCTAGGACTTAAGTCAGCCAATTTCTCATCTGGCTTCCTCATTGCATAAATCTCAAATTAATAAAAATAATTTTAAAATAAATCAAACATACTGGTTTTTTTTTTTTTTCATCATTGGAGAGGGATGTCACACCCGGGCTCTCTAAGTCTCTCTCTTCCCAACACCTCCACCTCCCTATGCTTCTCAGTAAATCCTTGAGCATTGGTTTGGGCACAGTATGAAAGGCCAATTTGTGGGAAACCTTTGCTACAAGGTATTTCCCTTATAGTGAGAGAGAGAGAGAGGGACATAGAGGAGAGAAGAGCAGAGGGGGGGTTACATAGAAAGAGAGAGAGAGAGATAACGATTATAGAGAGAGAGTGAGAGTATGAGGTTTAGGGGGAGAGGGGAGCATGGTTAAGGAGATAGTTAGAGAGGGGGGAGGGGCAAGAGGGGGCTTAGGAAGAGATGGGAGGAGTGAGAGGGAGAGTGTTGGTTGTGGAGCTTGATCTTCCAGTCTCATAGATGATGTTGTTTCAGTCGTGTTTGTACCCGAGGTTTGGTTATGATCCTGGCAGAAATTTTTGGTATGGGATACCAACACCATAATAAATACAACCAAAACTACATTTCGAATTATTAAATAAAACTCTGCATGCACTTTTAAAAGCGCGTGTGCACTATTAGTACATGCACGCTTTTAGTGTGTGCGCATGTATTTAAAACAACACACACACAACATTTAAATTTCTAAATTTTGGCGGTCAATTCCTTTCCCACCAATGTGGTGGATGACTTGGCCGCTTTGGTTTTAGCTTTAGGTTGCCAAACAAAGTGACTTTGACTGTGTTATAACAAAATACATCTTATTCTATAATTTCTTCTGTTTCGGGCATGATTCTGCATATGCTACACTTGTCCACTGCTAATGAAATTGCACACACTTGTAGAACTATGTGTGCAGATTCTGAATATGTAATTTTTTATTAAATCTATTATTTGTTCCTATTTTTTAGTTAATTTCAATTGCACTAATGTCAATCTTACACAAAAAGTAGGTTATTTCTTTCGTCTATAACTTTTTATTGGCTCACCTATTTTGAAAACAGAAAAGAACCCGCACAAGTACACACAAAAACCTACATCCTAAAAAAATAAAAATTGTTGATTGATTATGTTAAGACCATGATATTGAGGGCTAACGCTCAGCCTAGTCATTTTAGGGATGGGATGACTTCCTTAATTAAAAAAAAAATTAAAATTAACATAAATAAATATGGAAAAATAGTGCCGCACTAGAACGGTCTGTTATCTACGACTGCATATAATTTTTTTAACAAAAATCCACCATTTGAATACCGAACCCGAGGGCTAACGCAAACATATTCATTATGTTTTCTTAAAAAAATAACATAACAACCTTAGGAGAACCCCATTTTTGGGGATTTATACTTAATTTCCATAAATAATATTTATATATTCCGGAAGGTAATCCGATTGTCTACGTTTCATCTTCTTGCGCCATATTCCAAAAAGTTGTGTAGGTAGCTCTAATATTGCTTTTTGATGTTCAGATTTCTGATTTTCCGGAAGTCCATTGTGACTGACGCGTCATGAGTGGCCAGCGTTAGCTTGCACCAGCCCTCAAGTGGAAATATCATAAATGACAAAATGTGCTTGATATATAGTGATTCTTTAAAACTCCATACCTTTAAAAATAATAGTAAATAGCTTGGACTCCTTTGGAGTGGTAAGAGTGCAACAAAGGTTATAATATACATATATATATATATATATATATATATATTATTTTTTATTATTTTATTTTAAGATAAAATATTAATAAATTATTAATATAATATATATCTATATATTTGTTTTTGTTTATCTGTGCATACTTTTAGTTGAGAAGTCAACTTTTGTTGACTTATATTAGTTTTTATTTTTAATTATTTTATTTTAATTTGATATATTTAAAAAAATGAATAAATTATATAATATAATATATATCAAATCAGTAATATTATTTTGACATTGAATATAATATTAAACACCTCTACTTTGAGTAAAGAAGTCATTTAATTTCCTCTATTTTATATTGTGAAAAAATAGTATTTAATATTAGGACAACAATACATTTACTATTTATTTTGAACCTCGTTCTGATTCAGAATGCCTGAACTTTATGTGATTTTCATTTACTTCGACAAGTCATATAGGTGAATCTAACATAATAAAACATTAAATTTGTTTACTTCTGAAGTTGATGCTGATGTTTTTATATATATATCCTTACACATTAAACCGTTATAACCTTGAAAGAAAAGTATCATCAAGCGCTTCTATAGAAAAACACTTCACAAAAGAAAAAAATGGGTTTGGACTCACTGCATGAAAATCGATCGATGATAATACAAACTTTTCTTTAAGAAAATATAAGATTTCCGATCATACAAAGCTTTTCTTTGTACTTGAGAAAATGGAGTAATAACAGTACTGATCAAACTAATAAATTATACAAATAGAAATACTTGGAATGATGAAAATGAAACTAACTGGGGGAGGTATAACACTGAAACAGGACATAATCCAAGAGCCAATAGTGATGATGAAATGAAGATTATCTCATTTTCTTACTTTCTCTTTGAATCTAGAGTTGCTCTGAGGCGATCATAGTTTGCAATAGACTTATAAGCAATAGGATACATCCTGTGAATGAAGATAGAAATATCCATGCCCTTGGGAAATTCCTTTCCTTAACATCAGAATATATCATGAAGGTTGTAACAACGGTGTCGATTGGTTCGTATTCACCTTTGTCCAGTCCTTTTCCAATTCTTTTCCAAGCACTAGCCACTTCGTCTGGTTCCAAGAAATCGTTTACCATGTCACTGTTTATGAGCACCTGAGCATCGGTAGATGTGTTGATCAAGCAGTCCATCAAGCCTACGTACCTCTTTAGCATTTTTGTTCTATCTTTCCGAGTCAGTGCCTGGAATTCCACCAAGTTTTCCATTAAAACAATTGTTTGCTTGATTATTTCAGTTTTGGGTCACTGAAACGTATCGATTTTGACATCAAAATGAATTTCGTTTAGAAACAATATGTTTGCGGTGAACATCACTCCTTTTATTTTCAGTTCTACAACTGATGGGAGAGTCAAGCCTCTTTTCTTATTGCTTCGTCGATTGAATTTAGTTCGATCTGTGGAATCACGAGAAGAGCATATAACATTTTCATACATAAATTCCAATAGCTGTGAATCCACTCTCAATGCTTCCCCGACTGAGACATGAGAATCGTGGCTGACAGATTGTGCCAAGCGAGTCTTAGAATTAACTTCGGTTCTTGAGTTGCACCTAAAATCCATCCACATATTTTGATGAGGAAGTCTCGATTCTCACTGTCCTTATCCTTAGGTACCTCCTCTATGATCTTGTCACGTACCCGTTGAAGTGTATCTGCTTCCAATTGAAGGATCCTCTATAGGAAAAATATGGGTATTAGATTTTCTAGATTCATAATATCTTCCTCAACTCCCAATGACCATACCAATCAGTGCAACATAGATTTATACCCATCGATGAGTTCCCTTAAAAACACAAAAAGATCTTTGTGCTCTGAAATGAAACATATGCACGCGGAGATGGATCTATGGTGCATGGAATATTTGTCTGATCTGCAACATCAATGGTGAAGAAGGGCCTATTAGATCTTCTATGTAGTTGAAAACAGGCAGGAAATTAATAACCTGTAGGATTTCTTTATCACAGAATCTAAATGGCGAGAGAAATATTCCCTCATCCGTTGTTGAATACAAAATCCTTCTAGCTTCCTAGTAGACAATTTGTTTAACACCACCATGGAAATTCTCTTCTAGATAATGAATATCTACTGCCTGGTACATCACAATCATATAAGTGGAAACCATAAGCTCGAGAATCTCCATAGCCTCTGCAGTCTTTCGAGCAGAGATCAATCCCAAAGAATTTGTACTATTAGTTTGCATTTTTGTTTGGAAAATGCTAATCCTCTATAGTAATAGTGCAAATCGAAATCACACAAAACAAGTAGGAAAATTCAATTTCAAAATTCAAAATATGTATCGCCTTTACTAAATTCAAATTTCCCTGCATGAGTGTAGGTTGCATCCATGCATATCATATGGAGTAATTGAAATTGATGGGTTCATGCCATGGATCCATTGGTTAGGCACAAGGTGGATACATCTACGGTATTTGGCTACCGAAAAATATTTCTCCAGAAAGAATAAACCGTAGCCTGGCAGAGTCTTAAAGGGAAAGCACGCATATACATAAGCATATATATATGTGTTCTATATATGTGCCAGCACGCATATACATAAGCATACATACAGGATCTTTTGTATATGCACATATACAAAAGCGCAAATATATGGAAGCACATATATGAAAGCTTCTGTATATGCGCAACACATATATGGAAGCTTCCGCATATGCCAAACATCTGTATATGTGCATATACAGAAGCTTCTGTATATTCATTGCACATATACATAAGCTTAATTATATACGCAGGTGCATCTATCTATGCACAACACATATACAGAAGTTGCGCATATACAAAAGCTTCGGTATATGCGCAGTGCATATATAGAATCTACACATATACGGAAGCTACGCATATATGGAAGCTTCCATATATTTACAGCCACTTTCGTATATGCACAGCTTCCATATATGTGCAAGGCATATACGAAAGCTATTGTGCATATATGGAAGCTTTTGTATATGCGCAACCCATATATGGAAGCAGTTGCGCATATACGGAAGCTTTCGTATATACGTAGCTGCTTCCGTATATGCGTTGCACATATACGAAAGCAGCTGCACATATAAGGAAGATTTTGTATACACACAATTGCTTCTGTATATGCGCTGCACATATACGGAAGCTTCCGTATATGCCTTGTGCATATACGGAAGCTGCGCATATACGACAGTAGCACCTGCATATATATGGAAGCTTCCGTATATGCGCAGCTACGTATATACGAAAGCTTCCATATATGCGTAGCTAAATATATATGAAAGTTGTTACGCATATATGCAAACTTCAGTATCTACGCTGTGCATTTACGGAAGCTTTCGTATATGTGCAATGCATATACGTAAGCTTATGTATATACGTAACGCATATATAAAAGCTTTTGTATATACGCAGCTGCTTCTGGCGCTGCTTCCATATATGCGTTGTGCATATACGGAAGCTTTCGTATATGTGCAGCTTCCGTATATGCCTTGCGTATATATGTAAGGTTCTGTATATGCACAATAGCTTCCGTATATGCCTTGCGCATTTACGGAAGCTGCGCATATATAGAAGCAACAGCGTATATAGAAACTTCTGTATATGTGTTTCTCATATAGGGAAGCTTTCATATATTCGTTGTGCATATAGGGAAGCTTCTGTATATGTATATATAGAAGCTTCCGTATATGCACATATACGGAAGCTTGCATATACGAAAGCTTCTATATATGTGCATATACAGAAGTTTCCATATATGCGCAGTGCATATACGGACACCAGGCATATACGAAAGCTTCTGTATATGTGTTGCACATATACAGAAGCTTCCGTATATGCACAGCTTTAGAGAGGAAATCGCATATATTTAGAGGTTCAAATCTAGATCTTGATTGGATGGAAGTCATTAATGATTAGCAAGTTCCATCTAGCCCAAGATTATGTGTAGCTTTTGTATATGCGCAGCTTCCATATATGCGCAACGTCTTTCGTATATGCCTTGTGCATGTACGGAAGTAGTTGCGTATACATACAGAAGCTTCCGTATATGCGTTTCACATATACATAAGCTTCTGTATATATGCAGCTGCTTCTGTACATGCACAGCTTCCATATATGCGCAAGGCATATACAGAAATTGTTGCGCATATACAAAAGCTTCTATAAATGCGCAGTGCATATACAGAAGCTGCGCATATACAGAAGCTTTCGTATATGCGCTACGCATATACAGAAGCTACGCATATATGAAAGTTTCCATATATGCGCAACAACTTTCCTATAAACGTAGCTGCACATATACGAAAGTTTTTCTTGTGGATTTGATTAAGGGTCTTTTGTCATTGTAATCAAATACAAATAATTTGCATGTAAAAACAACAATTCTTTTAAAATTGTGATTTTTTAATTAAATTAAACAAGCATATAAAAGAAAAAAAATGAAGAGTTAAAGGAATACATGGATGAGTGGCAATGGGATTTGTTCGAAGTTGGTTTTGGGTGGCACCAAGACATGCTCACATTGTTACACAAGAAGAAGCCAATCATGGATGGATAGTGGAGAGAATGAGGCCCGTGGGCCCTTTTTTTTCATTATTAACAAAGAAATGCATGTGTGTTATAGAAATGTGCACATGTTATTTTAATTCACATGCATTTCTATTCAATATATGCGTAGAGCATTATACAGAAGCTTCTGTATATGCACACCGCATATACGAAAGTTGTTGCACATATATGAAAGATACGCATATACAAAAGTTTTTGTTTATTAATCTAGGCCCAATACCTGCGATTTCTACACAAATTTCGATCTCTGCAACCGATGTTTGATAGAGTTTATTTTTTTTCAGAGTAATCTATGTGTACACCGATAAATAGAGCTTGTATGGAGGAGATCAAAGTAATCTCCAGTTTAGCAGTAGAAAGATCGCAGTCGTGATCTCTGTACATATCGTTCTTTCTGGTTGCTAAATTCCCTTATGGAAGTTTCACATATACGGAAGCTTCCGTATATGTGAAACTTCCGTATATGCGCAAGAGATTCTGTATATATGCAAGACATACATGGAAGTTGTTGTGCATATAAAAAAGCTTCCGTATATGCACAGCGCATATACAGAAGCTATTGCGTATATACGGAAGTTTTCGTATATGCGCAAGGCATAAACGGGAGCTGCGTATATACGGAAGCATTTCTATATGTGCAGCACATATATGGAAGCTGCGCATATAGGGAAGCTTCCATATATGCGTAGCTCCCGTATATGCGCTGCGGATATATGAAAACTTTCGTATATGCGCTACGCATTTTTGGAATCTTCCATATATGCGCAACAGCTTCTGTATATGCCTTGTGCATATCTATAAGCTATGCATATACGGAAGCAGCTGCGTATATATGGAAGCTTCCATATATACGTAGTTTCTTCCGTATATGCGTAGCTTCCATATATGCACAAGGCATATATGGAAGTTGTTGCACATATACGGAAGCTTCCATAAATGCGTAGCGCATATACGGAAGTTTCCATATATGCGCAACAACTTTTGTATATACGCAGCTGTGCATATATGCAAGATTCTGTATATACGCAGCTGCTACCGCCGTATATGTGCAGCTTCCGTATATGCAAAAGGCATATCCAAAAGCTATTATGCATATACAGAAGCTTCTGTATCTGTGCAACACATATATGGAAGCAGCTGCGCATATACAGAAGCTTCCGTATTTGTGCAACGCATATATGGAAGCAGCTGCACATATACAGAAGCTTCCGTATTTGTGCAACGCATATATGGAAGCAGCTGCGCATATACAAAAGCTTCTGTATATGCGCAACTGCATCGATATATGTGTTGCGCATACACGGAAGCTTCTGTATATGTGCAGCTGCTTCCATATATGCATTGCACAGATACGGAAGCTATGCATATACGGAATCAACTGCATATATACGAAATCTTCCGTATATGCCCAAGAGCTTCCATATATGCCTTGTGCATATACGGAAGCTGCATATATACGGAAGCAACTACATATATAAAGAAGCTTCCCTATATCCGTGCTTTTGTATATGCGTTGTGCATATACGAAAACTTCTGCATATGCGCAACAACTTTCGTATATGCCTTGGGCATTTATGGAAACTGTGCATATATAGAAGCAAATGCGTATGTGATATCCCTCCTTTATGACCTATTTTGATCTAACAACCACATATTTTAATCCCTATTGTTATTATTTTTTTAAACATAATTGTAAACGTTTCTGGTGAGGAGCTCAAGGCCAAGACCCCACTGGTAACCGTTGTATGAAATGGTATCTATTTCTTAAAGTTGTAGACCTAGGGCATTGGGAATTGTAATACAACTACATGACGGGCCAATGAAATGCACTAGGGGCGAGATGTCTATGACAACCTATGACACCTTGGTACCCATGAATACTTGGGAAAAAAAAGAACTAGTAATGACCCTCGTTAAAACACAAATTTCTAAGAATGCCCACCTAAGAAAAATCAAATATTAGAAGGATCTTATATATATATTTTTTGTGTCAAATATAGATGTAAGAAAGGGTTATTGAGAATGATACTTGTAAAGTAATTATTCATATATATATATTATATATATATATAGGATGAAACGAAGGAATTATTAGGAGTATTACTAATGTGTGTATATATATATATGTTGTTAAAAGAAAGATACTCTTTGAATTGAATAAAATTCTAAAAAAGAGCTTCACCATAGTAATTATAAGAAATATACTTCTAAAGAAATGTTTTATAATGAGGGGCAACTTTTATAGATGATTATGTATATATAGATATATAAACATAATATTCCTTTATAGTACAAATTATGATATGCACCTAAATTATTGTATAAAGTTTTGATAAAGAAAATTTTACACTCTAACATAACTATTACATGACAATAACATTATAAAAGCATAATACATTATGATTACCATCTTTATATCAAATACAAATGTTGTATTTCCCAACATTATAAAGTATGAATAAACAACAAAAGAATATAGCCTTTAAGTGGGAGGATTATATTTAGAAATAGATGTAATAATCGACCTTTAAGTTTATAACAACCCATTTTCATCTCGATCATAAGGGGAGGGGACACGAACCATTTTTATGGGATTTGTTGTCGGCCACTTTTCTTCGAGGAAGTTGAGCCATAGTAGTTATGCTGAGCTTACCACTTGGCGTGGTTTCTAATTTAAGTTTTTCAATTAACATGAGGAGTGGGAAACGTGTTGATACTGCTTGAGAGATTTAAGGAGTCTTGTCTCCTCTATTAAGACGCCTCTCACCATGCAAGTGCCATCTTCCTTTAGCAAACACAATTGGCAAGGGATTCACGTTTTGTTTGGGAGTTGTCTCCTCCACGCGTAGGGTGATGAGCTGATAAACATGCCACCTGCCCAATGGTTGGAAAAGCACGATGGTTGTTTATATTTGTTCTGCATCGACAAGAAAAGGGAAGCGACCGCTACAATGTTAGGAAAGGAAAGTTGGAACTCCATACGAAGGAGAGAGATTGGCGTGAGAAACGAGGATCCAATCCCTATGTTCTGCATCGCTTCTCCTTGTTGATCGAAGGCGTGACGAGATATTCAACCGTAATTCTCTGCGTCAATTTTCTTCGTTGGTCATGGCGTAAATATCCAGGTTTTCTAATTTATGATCTCCGTCTTTTGTGCAATCTGGTTTGTAGATTTCTGTAGTGAAGGTATTATTTGTTTGTTTAACTCGTGATGAGCCGGGTGACCACGGATCTCTATGGAAACAGAGATCATGGGTCACCTAAGCCTATGGTTGCGTTGGTATTCCAATTCGTACAGAAACCTGTAGGTTTTTATATTTTCGTTTTTCTTCAGAATCCTGAGTTGCTTATTCAATCCGATTTGTTTAGTTAACCCGAGTTATCGAGGCGGGTCTAACAGATGCAGTTGCCTCGAAACGCTTAGGATCTCCGTGTTTTCTGTAAAGACTGCCATCGTAGATCCGGTGATAGAGCCCTATAGGTGAAATCTATCCTAGATTTTATCGAAGGCATATCCTTAGTACGATAGATCTAGGCCAGATGGGTATGATGTTTAAGAATAAATTGATCCTGCTGACTTTTCCGTCGGGTAAAGTATGTAAGCATATATTTTTATTTACCGTCTTTTCTTGAAGAAAATAAATGTTGTAAATGTTTTGGTTTCTGATATATGGTCTGCGAAATGCAAAAACTAGGTGTTTCTTTAGTGTCTAAGATTCATGCACAACGCTGTGCTTACTACTTAGTTGAATTCATATTTTGATCTCTGTGAAATGCAAAAATCTGTGGGTGTAGTAGTATTAATTTTTGTTATTGCTGCACAATGATGGGCGATCCCTCCTTAATGAGGATCGAGCCTCAGTTTGTTATTACCGCACAAAGATGGGAGATTTTGTAATTCAGTTGGTTATACGTTACATAGATCGGGACGATTCCTCCTCAGTGAGAATCGAATCCCTGAACCATTCAATTTTGTAGATGACTATATGTGAGTTATAATTGTGCTGCATAAACCTGGGTGGTCCACCCGCAGGGATAATCAATACCCAACTTCGTTGTTGAAAAACATTATCTCAAAGTCTCATACCTTTTCCCTCCGTGCCTGTTGTGGGATTCATTATAATATTGTTTTTTCATTAAAATTAAATCCCTGGCAAAACTAGAGATGTAATTAGCTCTATCAGATAAATTTCTGTACATGCAATGATCTCGGAAGATATAGCTTCGGGAAAGGAAAGCGCAGAGCGCTCGATCCCTGAACAAGTTAATTTGTTTTCTCGAAATATAAAGGTCAACTGTATGACGACTGCCTTTTAGATGTTTTCAGTCATTGTTCTATGTTGTACTAACCAATGCGTGTGATGTCGATTATGTAGGTTGATCCCTGTCATAGGTGGTTTAGAAAGTGACTGGGTACAGTCGATGGGTTGCAAACAAACATCATTCGTGATATAGCTGAAATCTGTTTTCTTTTTGTTAATACTCAGAAATGACTGTGATGGAAATGTCTGATCCGTGCGTTAAAACTAGTGATTGGTTACCCTCGGACTTGTTATGGTTGTATTATCAAATATCTATGCCAATGATTTATATAGGTTTATATGAGTTTGGTTTTGTTGAAATTCTGATATCCACTAATGGTGTGGGTTTTGTACTAAGGCCAGAGCCTGTGGAGACATAACAAATACAGAGAAAATTCTATGTGAAGGCGTAAGTTACATTGACGGATGTCGAAAAAGAAAATAATCTCAGTGAGATAAGCTGTAAGAGCAACAATGAAGTTGCCAGGATGTAATTCTTTGGATGAATATTACATGATGCAACAACGGTTGGTGGACGTAGCCCAAAGAGTTGGGTGAACCACGTGAAATTGGTGTCTTCTTCTAATGTGTCCTTACTTGATTAAATTGTCCCAAGATATTGTGATGGTGTTGTCGTTCATATCAATACTGGACTAGGTGATGGTAAGATAGGAGTTATAGATAATCCTTGTATTAATCATGAAAGGTATGTTGTGTTTAAGTATATTCATGTTTAAATTTAATATGTTGAATGTTTCAAATAAACTAGTGTGCCTATTTAGGTATAAATTTATTAAAGAGATTTTCTATATGAGCATATCACTATTATGAAATTCCTTTATACGTTCGAAGAGATAAAAGAATTGTGAAAACTTTACTTGTTTAAATTGGTAGATTGCTATCATTGGAATGTGGACTAAGAGTTAGTAGGAGTAAGCAAAATAAATGTTATTCTTTTTATTGGACTCAGTCATAAACGTTTTTTTTTGTGAGAAGATCTAATGGAAGAAATATTATTTTTCACCAAAATACTAACTCGCAAAGCTTGGAGATGTTACAGCGTATATATGGAAACTTCCATATATACATGTTTCTGTATATGCACATCAGCTTCCGTGTATGCCTTGCGCATATATAGAAGCTACACATATATAGAAGCTTCCATATATGCGAGCTTCCATAAATGCATTGTGCATATACGAATAACCCAAGTGCTGAATACTTACATGCATTCCTATTCAATATATGCGTAACGCATTATAGAGAAGCTTCTGTATATGCGCAGCACATATATAGAAGTTGTTGCGTATATACAGAAGCTTTCGTATATGAAAAACAACTTCCGTATATTTCTTGCGCATATACGGACGCTGCATATATACGGAAGAAGCTACGTATATACAAAAGCTTTTGTATATGCACAGCTTCTCTATATGCATTGCGCATATATGGAAGCTTTCGTATATGCGTAGTTTCCGTATGTGTGCTGCACATATATGGAAGCTTCATATATGCGCAACGACTTCTGTATATGTGCTGCACATACATGGAAGCTTCTCTATAATGCATTGCATATATATTGAATAGGAATGCATGTAAGTTTAAATAACATGTGCACATTTCTATAACACACATGCATTTCTTTGTTAATAAAAAAAATAAAAGGGTCCATGGGCCTCATTCTCTCCACTCTTCATCCCTGATCGACTTCTTCTAGTGTAATAATGTGAGCATGTCTTGGTGCCACCCAAAACCAACTTCAAGCAAATCCCATTGCCACTCATCCATGTATTGCTTTAACTCTTCATTTTTTCTTTTGTATGCGTGTTTAACTTAATTAAAAAATCACAATTTTAAAAGAATTATTGTTTTTACATCAAATTATTTGTATTTGATTACAATGACAAAAGATCCTAAATCAAATCCATAAGAAAAGCTTCTGTATATGTGCAGTTGCATATATACGGAAGCTTCCGTATATGCACAGCTATGTATATACGGAAGCTTCCATATATGCGCAACTACGTATATACAAAAGCTGTTGCGCATATATGGAAGCTTTCGTATATGTGCAGCTACTTCTGTATATGCATTGCATATATACGGAAGCTTCTGTATATGTGTAACAACTTTCGTATATAACTTGCGCATATACGGAAGCTGCGCATATATGAAAGCAGTAGTTGCGTATATACGAAAGCTTCTGTATATGTGCAGTTGCGTATATACGAAATTTGTTGCGCTTTTCTGCCAACTTGTAAAGCATGGCCAACCATGACGTTTTCCATCATTGCTTCTATATTTTTGTTTGGTTTTGAATCTATTTTCCTTGTACTTTAGTATACTTCTTTGAAGTGGTATATGAAATTAGCAGCTTATTGTTGAGGGTTACCTTGTTAGCTTACATATACAAAAATAATTTCTTACTATAGATAAGACTAGGGTTGAAAACCAAGATGCTTAAAATGCACAGACATGAATAGATCCACATACAAGCCTATTTTAATTGATAATTATGATGGTTATATAACATAATATCATTGCATGTTTGATGATGTCGATTGCAGCACATATTCAAAAGTATTCACCACTTGGGTTTGTCCATCAGTCTCCATTAGAATGTAGTGTTTTTCTTCAATTTGGTATTTAGTATAACATTTTTTCTTCCAAAATTGACCTGAAATTGTTTTCAGATTATCTAAAATAATAATGAAGGTGAACAAATTTCAGCCTTGTATGGAAGGACAACCTTGCAACTTCTTGGCCTATCATGGTATTCTTGGATTGAATTGTTATTCTTGTTTCACTAAACTACTCTTGTTTCAAAAAAATGTAGTTGTGTTTCATTGTATTTGTTGGTACCCACCAAGGAAGTCTTATGGAAATATATTCATTCTATTAGGCACCAAAGAAGGGACACATAATACAATTTTTCTCTCGGTAAGTTTTAAGATGTAACACAAAACCCATCTTTCCGAAACATTTTTAAATCCACTACCATTTTGGGCTAGTAGAAATTCCTTTACATATTTGTTCCTTATGAATGACTTATTTTTCATCACCCCAAAATGCATGCCTTGCCCATGAATTTTAGGACATTGACCTTCGATCCCCTCCCTACTAAAGGCTTCAATGCTTCCTTTAATTTAAATCTATTGTTCCTTCCTTTCTATGATAGGCTATAAGGTTGGCTGACTTGTGGAGTGATGTAAACTTCCAACATGACTTTCAACTCACAATTCTTTTGAAGAATTGGTAAAGCTTATGTTTTTGGTCTTTTTGGCCTAAATGTTGTAATAAAGGAAAGAAACACCGTCTAATTCAAAAGTAAATTTTCTCTACAATTATATTATCATTCCTAGCATCTCTTATCGACATTATTGAATTAAATAAAATGAAATAACAAACTCATCATATCAACTACTGAAATAAAGGAAACAAACATAAAACAACACAATGAAAGAGAAGGGGTGGCCCATCCTGTGTCAATATGGGGGTTGATCCAAATGATAATTAATTTGATGCTCTAAATATGCCAAAACAAACCACAAACAAGGATAAAAGCATACTTCAGTTGTGAATTCAATTAACTCCTTTACCTCTTCTACCTTCGAAGATGAAAGGCATAGAGAGTATATAGAAAAATATGTGAATATTCATGAAGCATGATTGTTCATGATAACCTTTGGCCACATTCCCTTTACTAACTTACACCAACTAATCATGATGTTTCTAAGATAAATAAGTCATACAAACACTCATTCCAGGCCACCTTTCCTTGAAGGGGTAAGAAACACTTGAAGCATAGGAAATAAAAATGAAGGAAAAGATGAAGTCAAAAGTAATATTTTTCCTTCACCATGCAATATGTGCAAGCAACTATATCATTATATTGTATCTTGACTCAAAGTGTAGTTTCACCATGCAAATATGTTACTGTCATTTGAATCTCTTGGGATCTTAAATTGTCTTTTACATGCTTAAAATGGTCCTCAAGGCATGCAAGGAAAACAAAATTGATGTTAGATTGGTTGTATGATGGACCCTTTTGGGGGCCATCAAGTGACGGCAAAGATAAAAACTGTTAATCTTGAAACCAGAACAAATGAAGTTGGACTTCCCCTATCTCTAATGTAAGCTCTATTGATAAGAATATGGAAGGTAGATGACCTTGTATCCACTCACATTTAAGGAAAGCAAGCCTGTCTAGCAGCTTCAAAGTAGTCAATGTTGGTACTGTTTTCTTTGCTTTTTTCTTTTTTTTTCCCTCGCTAGGTAAGAAAAAAAATGTAATGGCATCTTCAATGTGCAAGACTGTAAATGAATTCCTAAAATTAAAGTAGACAACAATCTCCAATATGTCAATAAATGGTAGTTTCACCTGAGTTTGTTTTTGAAACAAACTAACTTTTTTAGTTCAAAATATACTGCACCATGCTAAAATGTCTTCCATCCACCATTGATGCTCAAATGTGATCATGTATTTGAGGTCTTTCACCTCAAGATCCATGATAGTTTCACATTTTCATCGGTTTCCCATTTTATATCGATGCCTACAAATAATATGCAAACACATTAGAAATTTAGACTATATAGAAACATGCAAGCAATAAAGCTTTCCATTCTAGTAAATCCACAAAAGAAAATTGAAGAAAGAAAATATATCAATGTCTACAAATGTTATAAATATATTAATGCCTACTTGCAAAGACTACAACAACTAGTTATCTTACCCTATACGAAGACTACAACAATGTATGATACCCTATACGTGTAACATACCCTTTTAGCTGGAAAACATTTTGTGTTAGAAAACGTTTTTATAAATTTTATTGTAAAGTTTTATGTTGGACAGGTGTCCAAGGATGACTGTAATTTCCACAATATATTATTTTTAAATAAATAAAATAGGAGACAAACACCTAAGAGGTCTATTGAAAGAGTGGTTACTGATCCACTAGGTGGAATGGAATATAGTGTAGAAGGAAATGGACAAGTGGCAGCATCATGATGCAACTAACTAGCTGTTGGTATGGGAAAAATCCCTTGAAATGTGGTCATAGTGCCCTGAAAGATGGGACTGGAGCTTGAGGCTCATTTATTCCAAACTAACCACTAAAAGACCTAGGCAGTCTATATAATAGCCATCAAATATTGAACTAAGGTTCATCACTTTTCTTGACGAGGAATTTACCTTGGGGTTTTGCTATGTTTGCACCCAAGAGATTCGATGAGGGGATATGCTATGTTGTTGATCATGTTGTGAGTCTTCTAAACTCTTATTGAGTTCAGGAGGTTGATGCCAAGTGGAGAAGGCATGTTATTTCAGGAGGTTGATGCTGAGTGGAGAAGGCATTTTTGAGTGCCTTGCTTCTACACAGATTCCACCCACTTATTGGATCAGTAATCAGGCTCAGGGGTTCACTAGAAGCCAGTAGTTGAGTTACTTCTTCTGGAACAGTGTTAACACCCAAAAAGTGTTCACTACCTCATCTACCACATTATATGGCTCATTTGTCCATTTTCCTACCATATTTCCCTTAAAATCCCAAAAAATCCCATTTAAAAGCCTCCAAAAGGCCTAAAATGCCTCCTAAAGGCCACAAAACCCTCAAAATAGCCTAAAAAAGGCTAAAAAACCCCTTTTTCCTCCAAAAATAGCAAAAATCCCCTAAAAAGGGAATAAAAAATATAAAATAATGAGGAAAAGGAGGGAAAAACCCTATACAGCTGCATAAAACCATGTGTTTCCCAAAACCATGGGTCAGCACTCCACCACCAAAAAACTATAAATAGGTGATGGAGATCCCTTATTCCATATCCACAATCACAAGCACCCTTACTCTACCAAAATCTCTCTCGAAACCCTAGTTCACCATTGAACTACTTTCACCTTGAGAGCCACTTTTGGCCCATTCCCATCATTGGAGAAGGAGAAGGAGCATATTGAAGCTTGGAGCATCCTCTTGGACATTGCAAAGGGCTTCATCAAACCTTCACATTGAAGGTAATATCAATACAAAAAACTCATTATTTAATTTTGTTGTTTATGTTTCATGCATGTTTTAGAAGTAATTTAATTTCTGTTTTAACTTAATTTTTTACATTTACTGAACTGCTACTAAGGAGTCCATTCTCCTTAGTAGGTGCTCATTTGCACAAGCTAGGGGTAAAACCCTAGCTACAATTTTTGCGACTCCCCTAGATTTTGAATTTCTGGTTTCCGTTTTTAATTTTTTTTTTTCGGCTGTCCCTTTCGGCCGCCGCATACCGCGTATTTTCCCTCTGCAGTCGCGTCCCGACCGCGCCTTTCAGGCCTTTACCTGCGACCCGACCGCGGCTCTCAGACTGTTTCCGACGCTCTGTCGGCGGATTCAAGTCTGTTACCTGCGATCCGACCGCGGCTAATCAACCTGTTTGCCGCGATCCGACTGCGCCTGTCGGCCTTTTTTCCGCGTCCCGACTGCGTCTTTTTCCCTATTTCCCGCGTCCCGACCGCCGCTGTTGGTCCGAAAGCCGCGACCTGACCGCCACTGTTTCCCTCAAACCCGCGGTCGGCCTGTTCTGTTTCGCCACAGACCCGCGGTCTGATTTCTGCAGTTTTCCTGTTTTGAGCCCAGCCCCCTTTGCTGCAATATTTTCTGCATCTGAACAGCCCTCTGTCCTACCTGCAGCCTCACTTCCTTACAGCCTTTCTGCAACCTAATTTCTGTTCCCTTTACAGAATTCTTTTAAAATTTCATTATTTTTAAATTCAGAAAATTTTGCAAGTTAAACTTTCAATTTCAGCATTATTGATAGTTGGAAGTTTCCCCCCTTGTGGCACTTCTATTTTTTGGGTTCATCACCTCACGCGCACACACTCTGTCACATAAATCAAGTGAGCCTTAAAAAGTACCTAATTGAACCAACATTCTAACCCCACTTGGGGAACACAAAAGAATCATTGTAGTTAGGTAGGGTCGGGGGGATAGGCTTCCAATAACACCCCTCGGTCACTTTCACTTGAGACATAGTTGTTGTCCAAATAGGGAACCAAAATACCCTAGTACTTTTTGGCACGGTCACGACCAGTTTGTCAGAGGGCCTCTCCCTTAGGAGGGTTGAAGTCGGGAGACTGGTTCCGGAGGCCTGAGTGGAATACCGCACTCCATTCAGTAACCGAAGGGCTACCTTTCGCGGTTCGCGGGATATCCCTGTATAGGGGTATTGCGGTCAACGAACTAAACGACAGATTCACCTTTCTGGACGTGTCATGAACGGGGTATCTTAGTTGCCATTCTTCTAGGATTGACTACCCGGTGTCCCTCCCAGTAGGGGGATATCATAGCCACTTGGCTTTTCTACTCATATTGTCTGACTTGGATTTCATCACCTTGCAGAGGATATGTTTAGTTGAGTCAGAATACTTTTAGTTAGGTGTTTGCATGCTCCTTTACCTCCCTTTGGTCTAGTGAGTCCACCATTTTTTCTTTTTAGGAAACCTGCTGCTTGTTGGTATTCTGACCATCTTTGTTATTACTCCACCTATTGTAGCACAGCTGTTGCAGTGGGTGTTTTGAGTTGGTTGTTGGCCTGAGTGCCTTGCTTTTTAGCTCTCCTTCTGCACACACGGTTGCATTAGGATTTTTTGAGCTGTTTTTATACTCACCTCAACCCACAGAGATTAGACACCATCTGTCACCATTGAGTCCCTGAGACATTCTCGGCGCCTCAGGGGCGAGCCCCCACAGCACGGTTCTCTTGACACCACACGTCATAGATTCCGATCATTATCCGTTGATACCACTCATCACAGATCTAGAGCCTTGTCACTTGACTCCACTCGTCAGTGACGTAGGACTCCGTCACCACATAGTGACGCCCCTTACTTTACCTCTGATTCTGACGAAGAGTCTGAGAACCCTATTTACACGGCCCCTACTAGCCCCATGGCTGGCACGACTTCCACTCTGTTTGTTATAGGGACCATTGGTGGCACATCGACCACTACACCAGTTACTACACCTGTTTTGGGTATGCCCTCCATGGGACCCTCATCTACCGTACCCCTCACGGTACCTATTCCCGCAACGGGAATACCTATCCCCACTACATCAGTGGCTCACACTACCTACGGTGGTGCTGGACCATCCTCCACTACCTCAGTTCCCCCACTTGGGGGCACCACCCCAAATCTTGTCCCTCCACTTGGGGGCACTAGCCCCAACTTGGTCCAACCCACTACTGTGTCACATCCTTCTTCCAGTTTGCCATTCATGGCTAGCCTCAACCTACCTGACCTGGCCAGATTGACCAACGACCCTATTCGACACGACCCTGCATGGCCTCATATGCCTACCAAGCTTCCCTCGGACATCCCTAAGTTCGAGGGTAAGGCCGGTGAGGACCCACAAAACCATATCATGTCTTTCCACCTATGGTGTTCCTCTAACTCCATAGTGGATGACTCTGTTCGCCTCCGTCTCTTACAGCGCACCTTCACTGGCTCTGCAGCCAAATGGTATATCGAACAACCTCATGGGACCCACGCCACCTTTTCCTCCCTTGCCTCGACCTTCCTGCAGTTCTTCCAGCTGCCTGTCCGCTATGACACGGGCGTTGAGATCCTCCTATCCTGCAGACAAAACACGGCTACCCATATCACGGACCACATCCATGAGTGGCGCCGACGCCGTAGCTTATGCAAGATCAAACTAGACGACCGTATCTTCCTAGATTGGTTCCTCAAGTCCCTTCTTCCTGTTATCGCTAAGGATGTAGCTTCAGAAAGACCCCAGTCTGAAGAAGAGGCCATCCTTAAGGCACAGCAGTTCGATCTCATTTACGCCCAGTCAGGTTACCTTTATACCATTATACCTGACGCCCCTCGCGGCGAGTCCTCCCATCACGATGCGCCGGGGGCATCCCACACCGCAGACGGTATCATCGGTCGTGTTTCTTCCCATCCCCAACCATTTTCTATAGCACGTCCTACCTCTGGCCCCGACCTTTCGCGGGCTACCTCACAGTCTGGAGCAACCAACTCGTATGCTCCCATGACACATCACCATGGACCCTCATGTCCACCTCAGTGCTTCGGTTATGCGACTCCTGCTTATGCTCCCCCAGTCGCACCTCAGCCTTACTACCATCAGCAGGCTGCCCCAGCTCCTGCGCCTTCACAAGCCCAACCCGCTTATTATCCGCCACATGCAGCCCCTACGGCACACCCACAACCCGCTCCGCAGCCATATCAGCAACCCCCTCAGGTTGCTGCACCTGCTCAGCCTCAACCTGCATATCATCCACCGCAGCCTGCTCCAGCACCTGCGCAACCTCAAAATCCACCTGCTTCCCAAGGGCAAGTTTACGCCCAACAAAACCCGCAGCAAAACCAGAACAACCAACGCAACCAGGGCCAACAGAACCGCGGCAAGGGCCGTAATTGTGGGAACAACCAACCTGCAGACCAAGCTGGTCAACCGGCTAATCCCCCCGACAACAACAACGCGACCCCCGCTAATCAAAACCCTGATCGCCCACCCAAGCAGGCTAAAAACCCCAATTTGCGAACAAACCATCCTTGTTCTATTTGCGGGGTCTATGGCCATTACACGCATGCTTTCCCACACTTAGAGCGAGCTCGGCAACTCTGGGTTGACGAGGCCCATCGCCAAGGGCATGCGGCTCCCCAAGCACCGCCCAACCCCCCCCAACCTCAACAACCCCCTTTGGTGCTGCAAAACCCCTTACCAACCCAGGGCGTCGTGAACACTCAGTCGTTGGCTCCCCCTCAAGCCAACGCGCCCCAACAACAGCAAATCACATACGCTGCTCCTGATCAACCCATGTTTGACTCAGGAACCCACCACTTGTTGATGATGTCATCTGCTGAAGTCAACCTCCAGACCCGTCGAAACCAATATGGCTCCACCTCTGAAGCCCCTCCCACGGATAAACCCACTAACGCTCATCCCACTGATCAGGCGTTACGCATCCCTCCCCCACCGGTCGACGGTGCTTCCAAAGAAGCTCGTTTCCCACTTCGCCGTATCAACAATAACCCTAATGCGTGTGCTGCGTCAAACTACAACATTGTAGACGACCTAGCCCAATCTCCCGCAGCCATGTCTGTGTTAGAAGTCTTGAAGAACTACCCTTCCCAGCGCAAGACTTTACTTTCCGCCATTGGGGGGATTGACCCCAATGATTCGAATTTGATGGCATTTGATTTAGACCAGTCTGAACCACGCCTACCTTCCAGCTTAGCATTCCAAGTTACTGTCTCCGTTAGGAATCTTGTCATCCATCGGTGCATCATCGATGAGGGTGCTTCCACATGCGTTATGTCTACGTTCGTATGGCAGAAGCTGGGATCCCCTCCTCTCCAGCAGTCCACCACTGCATTACGCGCCTACGACAGTCGGTCGGCTCAGCCCCAAGGCCTCCTAGCCAATGTCCCCGTCCAGTTAGGCGGCAAAACTGTACTCATTGACATTGAGGTAATCAATGCCCAACTGGATTATAACCTTTTACTTGGCCGCAGCTACATGTATGCCATGCGGGTGGTTGCCTCTTCCGTCTTTCGCACCATGATGTTCCCCCATGAGGGACGCGTGGTTAAGGTTGACCAACTCACCTACTATGATCCCAGTGCTCCTGCGGCACCTGAAAATGTTCTCCCCATGGTTGAACAACCTGTGTCTCGTGCCACCACCTCGTTTGTTTCCTCTACGGGGCCTGGAGTCTACTCATACGCGCTGATGACCTCCACCTTTCAATCTATTCCTCCTCCGTCTTCTCCCACCGACGTGTCTGACTTATGTACTTTGTCCCACGACAGCCAACCACCCTTGTTGCCTAAACCACCATTGGTACCTAGCCACATTGGTGTTACACCGATCCATACCATCCCCTTTCTAGTCCCTCCATCGGGAGTAGTCAGCCCCCCAGTTATGGCTACCCTTAGCCTCCCGGGGTTAACCTTGGGATTACCCGTCTGGTACCTTTCGCCTCCCGTTCGCCCGCCGACACCCGATGTCATCCTCCAACCGGTGCAACCCATGGCTACTACCACTTAGCCACCCCCCAGTGTCTCTACCCCTTCGTCCTCCACGACTCCCACCCCTCCTCCCAAACCCACTGGGGGAAGAGGACCACAACCTTACACTGCTGTCCCACCTCCAAAGACAGTAAAAAACCCTCCAATATTTCGTGCTCCTCCCAAATGCTCGCTGTGCGACGAGTTAGGCCATGCGACCCACCAATGCCCACAGTTACCAGCATTGCAGAAGCACATGCAGATGCTCGACGATGACCCTAACATCCCAACTGTCAAACTAAACCCCGCTCCCAAGCCTAAATATAAGTCCCTACGTACCAACCACTCCTGCGCCATATGCGGTGTTTACGGGCATTACTCCCATCATTGTCCCGATCTCCCGGATTACAGAGCGGCTCTCTATGAGATGAACAATCTGGATCTTGAGACGGCACCACCTACCATTGAGGAGATCTACCCCCCAGACTCTTCCCCTTCTGGAGAGATTAATACCATCTATATGATTTCTTCTACCACTTCCCCCTCGTCAACCGATTTGACGACGCAAACTTTCCGTACCGATGAGGAGATTCTTGAGGCCCTTACTGCCCCGGATTACCCTTGGGATGATATGCATCATCGCTCCTACTTCATCCCAGAAGCGTCTTCCTCTAACTCCGCTACCCAATACGCGGTTGAATCCAAAGACTTCCTCCCCACGAAGGTCGACTGGTTCAAGGACCCTATTCTGGCTCCTGATGCCTTCGAGGAAGGTAACATGGCCAACATTTCTTCTGTTATCCACATAGATATCTCTGCCCCCGGAGGTGCCCCTCAACTCATCACTTTAGGAGCCTCTTGCAACGAGTCTGAGATTGAGGAGTACAAAAAACTCTTCCAAGACTTCCGTGATGTCTTTTCCTGGTCCTATACCGAAATGCCCGGGCTTGACCCCGCCATCAAAGAGCACCACCTTGACAACTCTGAGTCAAGGGGCATAATAGATTCCCTCGACCCTGGGATAGGGGGCATGATCAATCATTTTGAACCTTCCCCATCACATCTATCTCAGCACGTCAATGAACCCATTGTTCAAACCCACACATATGTGATCCATAATCACAAACCCCATGCACATAGCATGGGGGCAAGTCATTAACCTTGCTCACTTTTTCACATTTGTGATCTCAACCATTTTTGAGGTCACGTGTTACTTGTACATTGGATTTGATACGCATAGTTCTTTCCTTTGACCATTCCGGAGTCCTTATGACCTCCGTTTTTCGCACCATTTGCACCGCCGGATTCATATTTCCGCGCTCGTGATGATGCTTGAGATCATTTCTCGCTCTCACCAGGACCAATATCAAGATTGTGTCCCGACACCTTGTCACTCTGGTTGGCGTGCCACATCGGCCGTTCTCCATTTTTCACATGTTTTATATCATCGGATTCATTTTTTCCGAGCTGGTGATGATGCTTGAGATCATTTCTCGCTCTCACCCCCAGATTTTTCGGGTATTTTTTCCAAAACGCCCTCGTCACCTTGGTGTGCGTGCCACATCGACCGTTACCCGTTTTTTTGACACTCTTTATATCGCTGGATTCATTTTTTCCGAGCTTGTGATGATGCTCGAGACCATTTCTCGCTCTCACTTGGTACAATTTCAACATTGTGTCCTAACACCTTGCTGCCTCGGTTTGCGTGCCACATCGGCCGCTATCGGATTGTTCCACTTTTGTACATGAGCCATTCACTCCTGTCATACTGCAAATGTCTCGTTATTTTGCCACCATCTCATTCACCCCGCAAGGAGGCCCATCAGTGTTCCCCAACACCCTCATTCTTGGTCACCATTATTGATCCTTGATTGAACACTTCCTCCTTGCCTTCCATTCCTTTTGTTCGGTATAATTTTATCCCTTTTTCGGGCCGGACAAGTCCTTTACGAAAAAGGCACTTAGGGAGTTTCTGTTAAGCTCTTTTCTGACTCCTAAAAGAATTAAAAGATCGCCGAGCAATCTTGCTTCCTTTCATGCTCGCTAAAGTACCTGAAAGGGCGTCTAGCTGGTATAAGTTTAACCCTTTTCCGGACCTGGTAGACTAATTACGAAAAAGGAATACTCTAGTCACACCGGCTAGAAGAGTTCTTCATTGCATCCTTTTATGCTTCTTTGGGCCTTAGAGACTAAATCTACGAAAAAGCAACCCCCTGGAGTCTTCTTACTTGCTTTCAGACTCTCTAAAATTGAAAGCAACCACGAGCATGAACTGTCCTGGGCTCGTAAAATCCACACGACAGTACCATTCCATTACTTCAGAGTCTTCTTATCGCTTTCAGACTCCTTAAAATTGAAAGCAACCACGAGCATGAACTGTCCTGGGCTCGTCAAATCCACATGACAGTACCATTTTACACACACTTCTTCTAGTTCCTTAACCCATGAAGAAGTTTTTCCCCCGTGCCTCCTGGCACTTTGATCTATCATCTCGGCAGCACCCCCAATCAGGTCGCCTTTGTTCAGAGTATTCTGCAGTCTCCTTCCATGTTACCCTCCCAGATCCATTACAGCTATGATCCCTTTCCCCTCAGTCAGTTTCATATGCTGCCAGATCATTTCCATTATCATACTCTGAACAAAGGAAGTTTGAGTCCACCCACTCTATTTGCCCAGTTGTCACCCCCAGTTTGTCAGTCCTGCCCCCAGTACTATCACATTTCGGTTCTTCACCTCGCGCTCCTGTCAAGGAAACATCATTGCCTTGATAGTTGCAGGTCTCCCTCTGTCGACGACAGCCCCTCTATTCCAGAGGATAGGCCCAGAGGTCCCTACGCCTTGGACTTATCACCATCTGTGGTAAGTGCCTACGGAACATTCTACGAGGAGTCATCATTGCCTCTCCGAGTGGTTGTTCCTCACATGCTCGACTTCAGCACCTTGATCGCATCGTTGAGGATTGCGTAGGATTATATCCCATCAGTTTTTAGTCGAAGACCCCGGATTTCCCCCGACTCTAGCACATTGGTGAGTCATTTCAGAACGCCCAATTGTATGTTCCCGTGGATTTTCGGGCTGCATTGGCGTTTGTATTCGGAAGCCATCCAGTTACATGCTTCCTTGAGTACTCAGTTTCAGTCCCAGATCAGTTCCAGTCCAGTGTACCAAGGAGAGTATGACCCCAGTCACCATGATCCAGCAGCTCATCAGTTCCTTTGGTACCACACTCAATAGCACTGTTGATTGTTCCAGTGCACCATTTCTTCAGTTCACACATGATCACCTCAGCAGTATGTCCCAGATTTGTGTCCCCTCTGGACTCTTATGATGTACACAGTGGTCATGTATCTTACAGGTCCCCCTTTTTTGGGACTCACAGTTATGTTTATGTATCTTGATACGAGCATGGGTATGCCCGCCTCGTCCATATATTGAGATTATTCCTCATTCAGTATTTGAGGTCATGTATATTTCAGGTCCCCTTTTTTTGGACCCCATTGTTATTATGTTATATCCTGATACGAGCATGGGAATGCCCGCCTCGTCTATATGATCAGATGATTCCTCATCCATTATTGAGGTTATGTACTTTTAGTTCTTGCAGTTGTTCGGGATCGTTGTTCCGGGCTTCAGTTTGTTTCTTCTCTTCTCTCCACATCCCAGGAAAACCATTCATGACTTATGATGTCCATCGGCCATACGATGAGCTCCTGACCTCACACATCAGGGGGCAATCTGTTAACACCCAAAAAGTGTTCACTACCTCATCTACCACATTATATGGCTCATTTGTCCATTTTCCTACCATATTTCCCTTAAAATCCCAAAAAATCCCATTTAAAAGCCTCCAAAAGGCCTAAAATGCCTCCTAAAGGCCACAAAACCCTCAAAATAGCCTAAAAAAGGCTAAAAAACCCCTTTTTCCTCCAAAAATAGCAAAAATCCCCTAAAAAGGGAATAAAAAATATAAAATAATGAGGAAAAGGAGGAAAAAGCCCTATACAGCTGCATAAAACCATGTGTTTCCCAAAACCATGGGTCAGCACTCCACCACCAAAAAACTATAAATAGGTGATGGAGATCCCTTATTCCATATCCACAATCACAAGCACCCTTACTCTGCCAAAATCTCTCTCGAAACCCTAGTTCACCATTGAACTACTTTCACCTTAAGAGCCACTTTTGGCCCATTCCCATCATTGGAGAAGGAGAAGGAGCATATTGAAGCTTGGACATTGCAAAGGGCTTCATCAAACCTTCACATTGAAGGTAATATCAATACAAAAAACTCATTATTTAATTTTGTTGTTTATGTTTCATGCATGTTTTAGAAGTAATTTAATTTCTGTTTTAACTTAATTTTTTACATTTACTGAACTGCTACTAAGGAGTCCATTCTCCTTAGTAGGTGCTCATTTGCACAAGCTAGGGGTAAAACCCTAGCTACAAACAGGTAGGGAGAAACATGCCTCCTTGGGTGTTTTTCGGCCCTATCGTCATCTACAGGTTCTATTTGTTTATCTGTTGTTAAGTAGTTAAATCTGTTTATTTATAAATATTTAATTTTATTTACAGAATGTGTTCTAGTTTAAATGCTTCTACTTTTATTTTCTGAATCAGTTTAAAATTATGAATAGAAATGCTGAATGAAATAAATGATCTCTGCATTTTCCCCCATGCCATAGAAATTGCATCATACTCTAGTACAGAGATAGATTAAGATAGATAGGTATGATAGGCAAGATAGCCATATGATTGAGAAGATGCAAATGATGTATTTTTTTTAAGTTACTGTTTACTGTTAATTTTTCTAAGTTTACCTATATTAGTGTTTTTCCTTTTTATTTCTGCACAAAAATTTATTCTCAGAATTTACAGTATGTTTTCTACATTTTATAAATATCAAATTGTTTATAAGTAAATAATTTTCCTTTCTGAAAATCATATGAAGTATTTTCTATATCATACAATTGTAGAGTAGATCCCAACATACAACATATTGATAGCAATTTCTTTTATAAATGATGCATAGCAATAAATACAAATTATTCATTTACAGAACCATCTACTCTTAGCATTGTATAAACACAATGTATCTATTTTATTTAGAAACAGATCGGAAAACCTTAAACACTTGACTAAACCCTATATCCATCTGCTATACCAATTTATCCAATATATAGAATCATTCATTTTTAAAACAGAGCTAAGTTAGGGTTTCCATTTCACAAAAAGTTATGCATCTTTTATTTCACAATACTCTTCTAAATGAGAAACAAGACTGTTATCAATATATTCGATACCTGTACAACCTTGTTATCCATTCTCGGTACTTAGTTATTATCTTAACCAATTACATGCTTTAAGTCGAATCATATGCTCATCCATTAATACAAATATTTAAACTGGAAATCATCCCTATGGATCGATTTAGACCTCATTTTGGTATCCATTTCCAAGTTTTTCTTTTATTCTATTAACATTAGACAAACCAAACATTTTTACGAAAATCGTTCCTGTAGGTCGAGTATTTTTTTTTAAAATATCATCTCCAAGGTTTAAGATTTTACAATGTCTGTAGGAGCAGAGTCAAACAGAAATCACAAACACTAATTTGATGCCGAGAACGTATCAACGAGCAACATCAATTTACACATTACAAAATGAGGACGAAACCCTAACCTTAGGAAATTTCATGAGTTTGAAATGCAACATCACTTGTACAAATTAACGAACTGCATACTGGCTACAAGCCTTCCATAAAGACAAACACCTATTCATTAGCAATAGACTCATCATTTGTACAAACTTCATATAAATTATCCCATCATTTTTACATTTCAACTTTCACCATTTACAAAAAGAAAAACGATAATAGCAGAGTATCGAAACACAAATCATTACATTATCCAAGTGTGTGAGAAGAACATTTCCACACGATGGTTACAACCATAATAGGCTCTTGCCTTGTGGGTATAGGAATCCTCCTCCCCATTCTTTTAAAAAGTTTACAAACCCTATCTCTACAAAATTAAAAACTCTCTGAGTTAAAAACACAAACACATAGAACATCACACAGTCGGCCATCATCTTCATCTACACAGAGTTTCAAGGAAACCGCCAAGGCTTACGATTTGGTGTAGCTATTGCCAACCTTCAACACCCAGATTGGAGGAGCCATTGAATATACACCTGCAATACATTGTAGACGTGGTTAAAAAACGTTATTTCTTAAAAAGAATGAATTCATTATCATTTCGAACAACCAGAACTATGTTAAACTCGGGAATGGAAATTATAGTGAAAGCTTCAAAGTACATTACCTTTAAACGATGTATTGTAGTAGAAGAATGCCAATACAGCAGCAACTACAACTATAACTGAACCCACACTGTCGAAAGCGCTAGACAGAAGGAAACCCCACACCGAGCTATCAACTCTAAATTGAAGAAATAGTGCTAAGAACTGTATCCATCATAGCAAGGTCAAGCCATTCATCGTGAAACCAGTTTTAAAAGATAAAAAAAACCTTAACAGGCTTGAGAATCAAACCTCAGTAAGAAAAAAAACCCAAGTTACAAACCATGACAATCAGTTACTGTACAAAGAACTAGAGAGTTCGGCTCTTAAACCCATCATAGATCACGAGTTCAAAATGTAGGCATCATGCCTCTGAAAATGTAAAACAATAACCTTACAAAGCCTCGGCTTGTCGGCCATACGCAGAGCCATAACTACCGAATGCCAAGTTCACAATAAACATGATAATCAAAACAAAGGTAGGGTTTAATCCACACATATCAAAACCCTGCTAGATCGATGGTGGAGATCACTGGGTGGGATTTACGAAACCACAAGTCATCTACCACTTTAAATGAACCATAAATGCAATTGCCACAAGGGAGCCATGAAGGACCCAGCATCAAAAACCTTAGAACCAGTATGTCTACACATCAGCACAAGGTTGGTCATTATCACGGTATTGGCACGTGATTGAGTTCTCTCTACCATCCACAATGGAACTCCACTATCCACAGTAATTGTAAGCATTTAATGCATATGGCAGCATTAATGGTTTCCAACGTGTGACATTTACATTCACATCGTAACGTTTAATACATAAGACATTGCATATGGTAAGGTCGAAATGTATAACCCTGTCAAGCATTGTTTTATAAAGATATCCACTAGGGTTTGCATATAATTCATATTGTTTGCATATAGTTCACATTGTTTGCATATAATTCATATTGTTTGCATATAGTTCACATTGTTTGCATATAGTTCATATTGTTTGCATATAATTTGTATTGTTTGCATAATAATCAATAAGGTTTGTATGGTATTACATAGGGTAATACAATGCACACAAAACACATATTATAAAGTGATATATTTCACCATTGTTTTGTTAGTGTTACAACAAACATTATTTATAATGGTTCGATAATATTTCCATAAACATTATAAATAGACCATATAGATAATCCATTAAATAACATTACACATTATGAATGGATTCTAGATATTACACACACATACATTTTAATGTATCGTGTAAATGAAATAATTCAGACTATCACCATCATCTTAGGGTACAGACCGTAGGCAAGCTAGCAAAACAGTATACATAGAATTTCCACAAATTTCCATGGAGGAAGAAAGTAGATAATTACATACAGTTCAACATGAATAACAACCAAGATTCTAACCGGTAGAATGCCCACAGTTTTATCTCTTCAATTAATGACAAAAGAGATTCATTGGTAAACTGTTTGGTCACTTGTCACAACTTTAAAACCTTACCTGTAAACTGCCACAAGTACGATTTCACATGCTTTAGCACAAATGCTAAGTAAGCCTCGGGGCGTCTGTAGGACCCCTTCATCAATCAATACAAATATATTAGTCAAAGACAACTGATTCATAAATCATAACATCAATAACAGAAGTTGCAGTAGTATGAATAACATCGAGACATAAACATAATTTCGTTAGTCGCAATTTCTTATACGATAAACCAGCATGGTATTTATTACAGCAGGATAACCTTTCATGCTTTGTTCTATTCCGCACATATTAAATAAGCATTAACTGTCATGTAGAAAAATTTTAAATTTTTGTGATTTTTTCGGGATGTTACAATACGTTATCTACTTGCATCTAGTTTTCAAAATTGAAAGGCATTAATTAATGACATGATTAGCTTTTATCATATGCATGTGTGTAATGTCCCCAAATATTTTTCTATGAACCAGTCCATTAGATTGGGGGAGGCAATGGCTAAGTCACCTTGTAAGTTTCATGAAACATTATCAAGAGAGTGATGTGGGCCATCAATTTATGAAGTATTATTTCCAACTTTGCAAATAATGTGACATTAGACAAATGTGGACAAGAAGTGCTCACTAGTGGAGTAGTAACTCCCAAGGAATCTCATGAATGAGGAGGCAAGATAAAAATAACTAGGAGGGGTGCATTATTGGTGGAAGGAGTCAAGTGAATTGTAACTCCCACCAAATGAGGGAGAATATTCAAGAATCAAGGAAAAAGTTATTTATGACAACTTATGACAAGTAGAAGGTCCTAAAAATAACTAATTAAGGCGCACTAGAGAAGTGTAACTCCCCAAGGAGGGAACACGAGGAGGTAGGTAGGGCCCACATGAGTTGTAACTCCCTCAGATCAAGCTAAACCTCTCTAATTTGAATTGCCAATGAAGGTAAAGTATTATTTGGTAAAAATAACATTAGAGAGCAAATTAAGCTCCCAAAGAATCATTCTCTCATGAGAATAATATTTATTAAATATTTTATTAATATTCATGAGAGAAATTTCTAGAAGGGTGATGAATGGAGAATTCTAAAAGAAAGCTGAGGGAACTTATGGGGGATATTTTGGAAAAATTTACTTTTGAATTGGAGAGCTCTTGTATATTTCATATCTTGGAATATGATCCCCTTGCTATCTTGGTATATGTACTCCTTGCAACTATAACTGGTTTCGGTGGTTAAATATTCCACCCCAGCTGGTAGAGAGGAGGAGATCATCTAGATCTTTTCATTGAGCTTCATGGAAACTGATTATTGAGAGGAGAAGTCACCTTCAGATTTCTCTACAGATATTACTGAATATTTTGTTTTTCATGTTTAGTAGTTGGTTAAATCTCTAGTTGGTGTGTTTGAGTTCTAGTCATTAGAAGTGTGGATTTGTGGTGTTTCCGAGAATGTAGTGTCTATGGTTGTTTTTGCTTGAGGAGGGCGCACCTGTGGCTATCCAAACTTCATGAAGGTTTTTTGAATGGATGAGTATTAATGATATTTCATGGAGGGCGAACTAGATAATTCATATCTCTAACTTGGGGTTGAAATATTTCGTGTGGAGGGTGCAACAATAAAGTAGATTTCTCATTAGAGTAGTATTTTCCCCTCTTTTCTCTGTGGTTCTCTAGCAGCCATTTCTCTCCATTCTGTAGAAGATATATAATTTATTTTATCTATTGTATGAAAAATTTATTAAATCTATGATAGTGACCCATTAATAATAAAAATAACAATTTTTTCCTCTTATGTTGTACAATGTTTCAAGCACGGGTTGATGTATGAGTAGATATGTTTTAATATGGTTGTGTAAACATCATGTTATAGTATGAAACATTGGTAAGGGTCCTCGGTGTCCATTAATAATCCATTTGGCTTGATTCATATGTGTTTGGAAGCATTTGGGGTGTGTTTGAAAGTTCTATAATGGTGGGGGTTCGAAATCTTGTACCGGTGTTAAGGGGTTCGAAATTCATCTTCTGGTTCCACTATTTAGAAGTGTTTTTGGGTTGCTAGATATATTCCATTGCATCATGAGTGTCATTTCCAGTAGGAAATACTTTTTATTTCATCCAAAAAGGTTTATGTATGCACAATTTATGAACATTTTACCGGTCAGTCAATTTGTATATTTATGCTTGCACACTCAGTTAAAAAATTTAGTGTGGTATGGAGTACAATGTTCAAAGCTTCCTTATAAGTTCTATGAAGTATATTAGACATCATATTGGATGTGCTTGGGAGTGATTGGGTCCATCTAAATATGTTTGAGAAATATTTGAGTCTGTTCAAAGGTGTTTGGGAAGAGTTGGAAATCTAGTGTTGTGTGCGGTTGAATTTGAACCGTGTGCTCCTAGTTTCAAATCCAGTGATTCTATGGGGTTACATTGGGGTTGATAGTTCTGATTGTTGGATCAATAACATTGCAGTGGTATATCGGATCTTATTGGGAACCTTACAATGGTTTGACAATATACATTTGGGCTACACCATATTATTCATAGTGTGGTAAACATAATAAAGCCACTATTTAGATACATTTTGCGATTAATTTAGTCTCTATTGGAATGTTGGAGTTAATGTTCCTAAATTTTTAATTGGGTACATTACAATGTGTGATGCGAAGAAAGTTAATTGCAAAAAAAAAATACTGAAAAGGGGTCATTTAAGCATATTAACGCTGGAATCAGTTCTGCTCAAGATTGGTATTAGACTAAGGCATTGGTTCTTTCCAAAAATATAAGAAATTTCCTTCCACTTTGGGTGCATTTCATTTGAAATAACTGAGTATTCTCTAGTAAGAGGTTGCAAAGACCAATCCGTTCCCACGCACAAAGGATTACATGTTTTCAATGAAATGCTAAGCTTGTGAATACAAAGCTCATGCCTAAAACGTTTTAATATATTTCAATTTGTATAAGATTATTGGTGGATGCACACTATCTTATAGATGTGCTTACTTAAATTTATATATGTGTTAAGAATTCTATATTTTGCACACTATCTATGGAAATTAGAAAACATGACACAGTGCATTGGTTAAACAATTATATGCTTGAATAATGGATTAAAATGGTTGACATTAGGATTGTTGAGTGAGTAGATCAAAGGTTTAACCGATTTCCTTGGTGTAAGGAAGATTATGCTAATTTTAAAATTGTGGGTATATTTTGTTAGATTATTCTCTTAAGAGGTTGGTATTATTAAATGGTATGTGTTGTATTATTAAAGTTGTATTGCTTATCATTTTTCACAAAGATTAGGTCATTTTTTGGAATATTAAGGATGCTAATTTAGTCCTTGGAAACATGATCCTTTGATGGGTAGGATTTTCAATAATTGATTGATTCTACGGTATAAACAAGTCACTCCAAATGGGAGCAGCTACCAAATATGGACTATCATGAATACAACCAGGATTTCTCCCCCTCGGGGAGGGAGCCTGTGAAATTCCAACCGTTGAATAGAAGATCCCACGGTGCTAAAAAAAAAACAGTAAACATTAAAACATATTTCTTAATCAAGTGTTATTCGTGATGTGGAATATACATCCTTTAATATTTTATTGAGACAAAATACCTATATACTTATAAATAAATAAAATAAAACAAAATATATAGAATGGTAATTTTAGCCTATATATTCACATAATCTTATTAGAAACAAAAACCAACAATACAATCAAACCATAAAATACCCCACTCAAAGCTTAACTTTATATGCATCTTGATGTGAAAGAGGACGCAAAACACTACCTTTTACTTTTCCCATTGCCTACATTTTCTAAATGCTAATCAAACTTTCAAGCTTTACATTTTCTAAATACTAATCAAACTTTCAAGCTCAAGCTCAGTTGTAGCGAAAAATTATTTGGTAGCCCAAATCAAGAAAGGTCATTCTAAATATACTATCATGATACTTTTATAGAAGAGATTTTAAAATCTAGCTATATATCCCTTTAAAATACCAGTTTTCATAAGATTGGTAAATGTTAAAAACGTTCAACTGCCTTGTAATAATGCATTAACAGCTTTCAAGCAGCCGGCTAAAAAAAATGATTATTTTGATTAAGTGTAACTAGCCCACCTAAATTGAAAATGAAAATATTAGTGGTTATCCTCATTTGTTATCTTTCACTTTTCAAAATGCCATTTTGTATTTCAAACTAATCAATCAAATTGTTTTGATGTAACATCCTCCTATTTTACCCTTATGTAAATGTAAATTGTAAAATGATTTCTGGTGAGGAGCTCAAGGCCAAGGCCCCACCAATAGACCTTGATAGGCTATGCGGTTAATTCCTAATTGTTGTAAATCGTAAACCGAGGAGACTAAAGGAGTACATATCTAAACAACGGGAAAATGAATCACTAAGGGGAGGAGCGAGATGGCTAGGAAGCCATGGATGACAAATGCCATTTTGTTGCCAGTAGGATTTGGAGGGAAAAATAAGTGTTTTAATTATGTTATCCTAGGTTTAAAGGTTCATTCTAAAAAGGATTGTCAAAGTAAATAATAACACAACTCAAATCTCCTAGTAAGTGAGAAGACTTAGCTTTTAAATATGAGAATAATACTCTCTAAAAAAAAATATAGTCTCAATGACACAAATAACCCACTAGAACTAAACGTTCCTTCAACTCTGAGAGAAGTAATAATTTCTTCTTAGGTAATAAGGGCAAGAAGAGTGGAATTATATATATAGGGAAGATATATATAAGGGTTTATATAGAAACAAAGTATCATAGTTTTCTTTTATATAAATAGTCAATTTATTATTGAATTAAATTAATACGAAACAACCGTTTTAAAAAAAGTGTTATCCCTTTTATAAATGTAAGGGATTACCATTATCCTCATACCCTAAAGTTTATTTATTTATTTTATATATTGGGAGAGGATCGACAAAACATCTTCTCCAATGGGTATTAAAGTTATACCTATTAAAATGGTTCACGAATTGTATGAAAGTCTTACTGAACATTACAATTACTTATTTAAACTCCTACTCGACGAGGCTGGTATCATTGGTGACCTACCTCCAGCTGTTCAATCCGGAGTTTGGGGTTATGGTCGGCCTCTCTAAGGGAGGAGATCGAGCCATCATGAAAGAACACTTGTAAACTACACACTTGGCAATCTTGTTTAAACTTTCGACCTCCAAGTGGCTAGAGATATTCCTATAACCTGACGGATTGCATTTGGCGTAGGGCGGAGATCTGGATGTGAAAGCTAGCGGAGATGATCACGGCTCTAGAGGAGCGCAATCTGAGAGCCTTTAGATGGACCTGTAGACTACTAAATGCTCCGATCTTCATCGCTGCGGGGGGGGGGGGGGATTTAATGGAGCAGAAATGTAGTTGAAACCTATTTCTGCTCATTCATTCTGCTGAATGGAAAAATGGATTTGTTAGCTGCGTATGGTATTTGCTGGAGCGAAATGGTATGGTATTTGTTAGTTGTATTGCATGCTGCATTTGGAAGGTAGACCTGGAAGGAAACGAGTGAATAGTTGTGGAAATAGTTAAGCCTTATGCTGGCTATCGAGAGGGTGAACCCTGCGAGGAGAACCAACAAGTCCCATACTCTGCGTTTGAGGGTGAGCTCTGCGAAGAGTATCATCGTTGCCAATATGATTTTCTTGGTGAGAACGATCGCAGCAAGAAGAGGAATGTGATCCACGATTGTATTAGAACGTTTCCATCGATTCAGTGGAGGTTCGATCTCAGAAGGGAGATTTGAAGAGATTGGATCCACGATGAGGACGGTTCCATTCACCTCTGTGATCTGAGAATGAAGATCCTGATATTGGATCTGCGATGAGGACGGTGATGTGATTATTATACCTCTGCGTAATTACTGGTTTTGTTATTTAAAGATATTATTTAACATATATAAAGGATTTCGGCTTCGTTGTTGGTCATATTAAATGAATTTTGTTGGAATAAAGTTTCCATCGGAGTATCGTTCGGTAGCATTTATGCTATGTTTTCCTCTGCATCAAATGCGCCTGGAAAGATGAGGTAAACTCAAGTCCATGGTAAGTACCCGCTACATTAAATTGTTCAATCATAAAGGCGTAGGTTTCGGTTTACTATATTACCGTTGTGATACTATCTTAGCCTAGATCAAATTCACTCTGCAACGCAGATGGATCGAGTTCAATAAATCTATGTGTTGTAGTTTTATAATGTTTCGATCCCCATTCTGGGTTTTTGTTCATGTTCTTAATGCTATCCCTCGCTAGCCCACAGAGTTGTATCTCTGTTGGAATCGCTCCCAACACTTGGTGGATGGATTTACATTTCAGGAAAGTAGATGGGCGCTCTCTCTGAGAGGATCGACATACACCTAAAGCTTGCAATGTGTTTTGCTAGCTCTGCAGAATCACGACCCCCAGGACTCTGTTTATGGGCTTCTATGTTTACTTTTTGAAATCCGTGAATGACCAGCGTGATGCCAGTCTAGTGAAGATCTCTGTGGAAAACAGACATCGAACTTTGTTTTAGATGTATCGTTTTATCACCTAGAAGTTAAGCTCCCAGTTTAAACTTTTTATCATGTAACAGGATATATATATATGGTATGTTTTGAATACCTTTTCCTAAGTTGTTATTTCTGCACGTTTTAGAGTTAGTGCCAGCTTGGAATTGTCATCTGTGTAAATGAAATGTAGATGTACTGAATAAATACTCCCGCTTTAAAACTGATCTCTGTGTTACTTTGAGTAGAGACAACCCGAGCATAACTAAACGTGTTACATGCGAGATATCCATGTAAGGCCTAACACCTCTATCCTTAAAGTAATTTCTGTCCGATTCTCATTCGAGTGACTCATTTATCATAGTAATTTTTCCCTCAGGAACTGTATTAGTATTTTGCTATTGATTAATTTTATTTGTAGGAAGCTTATACTGCCTTCTTTCGTTGAAAGAAGTTTTAGAGGTACTGCTTTGCTTTGGGTTGGATAGATGGTTGAAGGTAATCGGAAGCAAGGCGCAGCCTTTTCATTATGTAATTTTCCTCCGTGTAGAGGATTGCGAGTATATTTTTAAAAGGTTGCAAGATGCACCTTAGGTAGAAGTCAAAATTGTAATAAAGGTGTTGTGAGATGAAAGCCCCTCCTTTTGATATATATTACAATAAGTGACCTGGCCTTGTGGACGTAGCCCTTAGGGTGAACCACCTACATATGGTATCGTATGTTTTATGATGGTTCATTGTTTAAATTAGATGATTTATGATGGAGGAAAATATTATGGTAATTCATCTATGTTCAAGTTGCTTTTAAAATCACTTTTAAATCTGGTTGATAGAATACCCAAAGAAAGTGAAAATGCAAAGATTGTAAAAGTTGCCTTGCAGAATCCTTCTTTATTGATGAATAAAGATATGACGGTTTTGTGGACGTAGCCCAAGGATGGGGTGAACCACGGTATATCTTGTCTCGTTCATATGTATGATTTTAATGGTGATGTTGTTATGTATATGGTTATTTTGTGTCAAATGAAATTCTTGGTAATTGATTATGGTTGCTATTTAAAATATATCATTGTTCGGCCTATGCTGTGTAACATGGGTGTATAATAATCATTTTTTATTGTCATTTTATTTACAGAAGCATGTCGGACTTTTATTCCTCCCATAAGTACATTTCTTTGCAGAGACCATTGAGGTTATGGCAATACATTTATTTCGTTAATTATATAATGGAAGAAAGTTTCTTAAAATTTTAACTAATTTACTAACTCGTTTTATTTGGAGATGTCACATATGGTATCAGAGCTTAGGTTGCAAACACTCAGGCTTAGTTGGGCTCAGCACGAGGAAGAGAACGTCATGCGGGTTGAATTAAGGAAACTACTCTACCTATGAGGCGAAACTAAATGGATCCACGTTTGTAAAGTTCAACAAGAGGTAACCGATAACATGTCCATGGGTTGATTGTAAGTAAGTCTCTTTTTCCGAAGCATTATGGTTTGAAAACTCTCAAAGGATATTTGTGTGCAAAGTATTTTCTCTACATGAAATGTTAGTATTGCGTATGTACCTTGATAGACTAGGGTTATTAGATATACTTACGATTCATGCGCTGCTTATGAACATTTTGATAGGAATGCCATCAAAAGTATGTTTTACTATGTCGCACAATTAACTAAATGATGATAGGGGAAAAGTTGGTAATTAGCCTTGAGCATTGGTTTCTTAAAAACAAATTCAGTATACCGCTATAAGAGAATAGTCCTCTTCTTAGTTGGTGACCAGATATATATATATGTAGTTATATTGATGAAGAACACGATATGAATGTGATCGAAAGACCACGTGAGTAATTAGCTAAGTTATAAAACTGCAAAGATGATTACTGAGTAATGATCTTCTTACTCTTGCATTTAAGGAGGATGTAATTATTATTGCATGCATGTTTGATACATTCAACATAAATACAATATGTGAAAACAAAAGAAAAGATATTCAGACAGGAAACAAGTTATGTTAAAGCCTTAAGATGTATGACCATTAATATGGTGACAATGTAGGAAACCGTAACTGAGGTATTTAATGTGTTTGGTAATGAAGAAAGCATCATTATGTTAATATTAATATTTTTTTTAAAGTATCGACTAGGAAAGTGTAGGTTGTCATTTATACAAGAAGAGGAACATATACATCCATGTGCATTTTGATTAGTTATTAAGATGCATATGATGAAGATGCATGAGTACATTTTTTTTTTTTTGATAAAGGTTGGGAAATGATGAATAATGGTTATAAAAGCTATGCTTTTATATGTCCAATTTTTAAGATGACTTGCTATCCATATAGAATTAAATGTTTGGTCAAAATGATTATTTGCTATGGTTATTTCACGTAATGGTGATGGTGATGCAAATAAAGTTTTGTCATAAGAGTACTGGAAATCTAGAACCAACACGAAATGGTGATACAGGTCAGTAGAACACTGTAATTTTCTGATGTCTGCAAGGAATGACTGTTGTATATTTATTTTGAGTTAAGGAAACCGTAGATGACATGGAATTTTCATGGTTGATCAGAAGTAATTTATTTTAAAATAGTAATCGATGTATAAGCTTTTATGAAACAAGTAAAAATGGTGCCTGGACACATGTTACATGTATAATTGTTCTTAGGATTTAATTAGCTTTACACGACTAACGCTCTTAAGGTGTTGTCAAACAGGTCTATCTCCTACACATCACTTCCTTAGAACCGTCAATAGGGAAGTGTGGGAAATATAGATTCATATTAGTGTAATACTAATATGTGCGGATACAAGTAAACTAGTACCTCGACATATGAGGATCTTATAACGAGGAGATATGCGGTTTCCCTTACAAAGGTATATGTCTATGCTTATAAGGTACGCAATTATGTTGTTGACAATTGGTTAATTCCTATATAATGTCAGTGTATACAAAGAAATTTTGTACAACTAAAATAAGAATTGTGTTGGAAATGGCAAAATCTAACTTTTATTTTGACCATGGGTCATCATAGGAAGAATGTTATATTGTATTCAAAGCATTATGTAATCCTATAAGCTAGTTATGTGTACAAGCAAATGATACCTTAGATGATCACGTATGGATATTGTAGTAAGAAAGACGATTTTTCTATTTTAAGGGATCTTCTTACAATATTTGATTTTTGTGATACTAACAAGTGAAAATTTGCCACATGGTCAAAATTTTGTGGAGTTTGTGGAAAGACAAGAACATAAATGTTATGCATGGTAAAATAAGGAGTGTGGAATTAAGATTCACATCACAATTGTTACTTATTCTTTTAAAAAATATTGATAATTATTGTTGAACAAAGCACTCGACCCAGATTGGTCAGAGTAATCGTATGGGTACAGAATGTAATATGACGAAATAAATTGATTAAATTGAAAGAGATTTTTCTAGACTCAAGCAAGGCGGCTTGGGGAAAATAAATTCCGGGACTCAAGCGAGAAGGCTTGAGGGGAATTGTGTAAAGAGCGTTGTAATGGCATTGAAATACTCCCTAAAATGAGGGATTGAACAACCACTATGATTCTTGGAGAATTGGCTGGCTGTAAGACCTAGGCAAGCTATAAGAAAATGTATATGTGGGAGGCAGGACGCTACTTAGTATGCATGAAAGAAATGTTTGCTGCGTGAGCATTAAGGTGTTAGGCAAGACATGAATGAAATATTTGCTGCGTGAGCACTAAGGTGTTAGGAAAAACATGAAAGAAATGGTTGCTGCGTGAGCACTAAGGTGTTAGGAAAAACATGTGTGAAATGTTTGCTGCGTGAGCACTAAGGTGTTAGGCAAGACATGAATGAAATATTTGCTGCGTGAGCACTAAGGTGTTAGGAAAAACATGTGTGAAATATTTGTTGCGTGAGCACTAAGGTGTTAGGAAAAACATGAAAGAAATGTTTGCTGCGTGAGCACTAAGGTGTTAGGCAAAACATGTGAGAAATGGTTGCTGCATGAGCACTAAGGTGTTAGGAAAGGCATGAGAGAAAGAATTGCTGCATGAGCACTAAGGTGTTAGGAAAATATTTCCTGGATCAAGTGAATGCTGGTTGTTGATTTAGTCAATAGTATACAATCATGGAGCACTAGATTTATTCCATATATTGCAAGTGATATGTACGAAAGAACTCAAGAGCCAAAGGCTAGTCTTGAAGAATGTGAACACCGAGGACGGTGTTATTCTTAAGGGGGAAAGGATGTAACATCCTCCTATTTTACCCTTATGATTGTAAATGTAAATTGTAAAATGGTTTCTGGTGAGGAGCTCAAGGCCAAGGCCCCACTAGTAGACCTTGATAGGCTATGCGGTTAATTCCTAATTGTTGTAAATCGTAAACCGAGGAGACTAAAGGAGTACATATCTAAACAATGGGAAAATGAATCACTAAGGGGAGGAGCGAGATGGCTAGGAAGCCACGGATGACAAATGCCATTTTGTTTCCAGTAGGATTTGGAGGGAAAAATAAGTGTTTGAATTATGTTATCCTAGTTTTAAAGGTTCATTCTAAATAGGATTGTCAAAGTAAATAATAACACAACTCAAATCTCCTAGTAAGTGAGAAGACTTAGCTTTTAAATATGAGAATAATACTCTCTAAAAAAATAAAATAGTCTCAATGACACAAATAACCCACTAGAACTAAACGTTCCTTCAACTCTGAGAGAAGTAATAATTTCTTCTTAGGTAATAACGGCAAGAAGAGTGGAATTATATATATAGGGAAGATATATATAAGGGTTTATATAGAAACAAAGTATCATGGTTTTCTTTTATATAAATAGTCAATTTATTATTGAATTAATTAATACGAAACAACCCTTTTAAAAAAAGTGTTATCCCTTTTATAAATGTAAGGGATTACCATTATCCTCATACCCTAAAGTTTATTTATTTATTTTATATATTGGGAGAGGATCGACAAAACATCTTCTCCAATGGGTATTAAAGTTATACCTATTAAAATGGTTCACGAATTGTATGAAAGTTTTACTGAACATTACAATTACTTATTTAAACTCCTACTCGACGAGGCTGGTATCATTTCGACCTACCTCCAGCTGTTCAATCCGGAGTTTGGGGTTATGGTCGGCTTCTCTAAGAGAGGAGATCGAGCCATCATGAAAGAACACTTGTAAACTACACACTTGGCAATCTTGATCAAACTTTCAACCTCCAAGTGGCTGGAGATCTTCCTATAACCTGACGGATTGCATTTGGCGTAGGGCGGAGATCTGAATGTGAAAGCTAGCGGAGATGATCGCGGCTCTAGAGGAGCGCAATCTGAGAGCCTTTAGATGGACCTGTAGACTATTAAATGCTCCGATCTTCATCGTCGTGGGGGGGATTTACTGGATCGGAAATGTAGTTGAAACCTATTTCTGCTCATTCATTCTGCTGAATGGAAAAATGGATTTGTTAGCTAGGTATGGTATTTGCTGGAGCGAAATGGTATGGTATTTGTTAGTTGTATTGCATGTTGCATTTGGAAGGTAGACCTGGAAGGAAACGGGTGAATAGTTGTGGAAATAGTTAAGCCTTATGCTGGCTATCGAGAGGGTGAACCCTGCGAGGAGAACCCACAAGTCCCATACTTTGCATTTGAGGGTGAGCTCTGCGAAGAGTATCATCGTTGCCAATCTGATTTTGTTGGTGAGAACGATCGCAGCAAGAAGAGGAATGTGATCCACCATTGTATTAGAACGTTTCCATCGATTCAGTGGAGGTTCGATCTCAGAAGGGAGATTTGAAGAGATTGGATCCATGATGAGGACGGTTCCATTGTAGGACCCCTCCTTGAGGGTCCCCTTGAACTGAACCTGAAACTTTAACAACTTCATACAAACGAATTAGCCATTATAGTTATTGGAAAAATAAAATAAAAGAGTGAATAACTTAACAAAAATAAGCAAAACCTTAACCTATCAACTCGATCCAGCTGGTACATTGTCCTCTGCGTCTTCCATAGGATCCCTCCAACAAAGCTCGTTTAACCTTTGGAGAAGCAACCGTTAGCTTCGCCACCCAACCATAGGCTCATGCTTTCAATCGCATGGCCTCCCCCGAGCTTTGGGTCGTAAAGTTCACACACAATTCTCAAGAAACCCAGTTTGGGTTTCCCCCCCCACCAAGATTTCCAGCCAAACCCTCAATAGCAGCAAGTCATGAGGTAACTCAATATTACGATAGTCATCCAGGGTCTGGGTGCTTTACCCATCCCCAAAGTATTCCTTTTAAAGGAAAATCCCCTGCGACACATGTCGCTTCATGCATAAATAATTATTTAATTAATTCTTTAATGAAAAACAACTCACCCATCCAAGTGTCAATTTATCTAGGAGATGCCCCAACATCCCTAAGTTTGCTCATGTTTGTCCCCTAGATATTTCACTTAACTCCTAGATTTGTGGTGTAGGTGGAGTTGACTAGGTGTCCATGCCTAGGATTCCATTTTGCTCCTAAATAAATATTTATAATATTTTTAAGTAATCAGGAATATCCTTTCATGTGCAATTCCTAAATAACACTTGATATTATTTAAATGCCAAAGTAATCATTTATGTGCAAATGCCTAAAGTACTCAAATGCATTTCTATGTAAAGTTCTAGGTGCAAAATTATACATTTCAACGTAGTTAAGTTTAGCAATCAACTTTTACTAGGGACCTGGTGCCGCACCGTTGGGCCTCCTTGTTCCTCAATTTAATTTCCTTGACATGGCACCACTCCGTCGGGTCCAGTCATCCGTAGTTTCCATTCCTCGGCAAGGCACCACATCGTTGGGTCCTTGCATCCACTCTTTCCGTTCTTGGCAGGGTACCGCACCGTCGGGCCCTTCTTCCATCATCCTTCCGTTTTGACTTGCGGGAACTTCATGTAGGGATTTCAAGAGCCATTACCTTCCATCCTCCATCTACACACTATTAGGGACTAATGGCATTGAGGAGTGAGTCCGTTCTCACTGCGCGCCCCCCAACTCGTACATGACCAGCTCCGTCGTGGCCCACCTCGTACACCCTCACGCTTTCCTCTTGAGCAAGCAGATCAATGCTTATATGCTCAAGCGTGGTATTCCGTCGGAAGTCGACATCGTCGTCGCTCTCCTTGTGTGTGATTTACTCGTACTCTACGACCCTTCATATTCCTTTGTGTGTCCGTCGGTGAACCGTTTCACCTGTCGCTACACACATTTCTCACAAACGTAAATTAGTAGCACTATCCTCAATAATCACAATTTGGTTTATAAATCTGTTGCTTCATTAAGCATCTATAATTTACTCAATCATTACTCATTCGTCTAATCCGTAATCAATTTACTCAATCTGGGACATCGATGTCCAATATTTTCCGAGCTTAAAGTATAAGTTAGCCGAGTCCTATGCTGAGCGAAGACATTAAAGCCGGGACACAAGGTAGTGTGGCGCTAATCAACACGCCAGTTGCTAAACTTGACTCTACTCTTCCTATCATTACTGGCAGACGAATCAACTAGAGGGGTTACTGTTTATGGCATTGATCAGAATGCACCGGCCACATTATTAATTCCAATCATACATTCCACCATTTACTTATTAAGTAACATACTCGACGACCCACTATAAAAGGTCCCTCTTTTATTTAATTAAAAAAAACAATTCTTATAAAACGTTTACCTTTCATTTTTTTTAAAGAGTAAGTGCCTATAATTCATAACTAACATAATACGTAACATTTTTAATATCATTTGAATTTAAATTGGCGTTGGAAACCAGTGTAACGCAATTATGAGCTAAGGGAAGAGCTCACATTCCCTCATAGAGATTACTAATCAGGAACGAGGCTAGCTTCGGGACTGTCTTTACCTTGAGGATTTAAAAGGAATTCACCAATTCGATCTCCAGGATGGTGGCTTTCTGCTTAGTGTCAGGTCAACTCAACAATTTATTCGGCGTTGGAATCCAATGGAAAGGCCCACCCGCACACAGTAAATCAAATGCTAAGATCGTCCTATCTCAAGGGAATTAAAATCATCAAGAGAATCACACACGGTGGTTAGAGATCAATCGCCAGAGATCCGATCCAACTCACAAACTCTGGAAACATATTCAAAATGAATTGCAAAAACAATTTAGAATAAATTTTATCTCCAATTAAGCAATAGGGATCATTCTGTAAGTTCTGCAAAAGCGAGCGAGCTCTAAATGAGAAGGCAATCAACGAAAACTGGAGTTTGGACATCACCGATCCGGTGACGAAGGGATTCATAATATATCATGAGGATAAAGCGGACATAATCTACTTCAGGGTTAAATACATAAATACAACTGTTGTTATGATCTGAACAGAGATCATGATCCAGAATTTGGGGATGCCATTGAAATGGATCGCAAAGATTTTCGAAATTTGAGAAATTTGAATTCACAATACAAAACCTGGCGTCGCCCTTCGAGTTGGTAGACATCGAAACTTTTAAAGGTTTTAAGTTAATGTCAATGTGAAATCTTAGATCGCCATGTGCAATGGGAAGTGCATAAACTCTTTTTAAAGCTCAAATTAAATCCAACAAAACACCCTCACGATTTATGGATCGGAAATACCTACTCAATTCAAAAAATAGTACACAGAAGATTTAAAATAAGCGATAAGCCTTCACGACTATGGATCTGGAAACGCAAAAAGAAGGGTTGCAACAGAGTTTAAGCAAGGGGCAATAGATCCATTCGTTTCTATTAAATTCGATTCCCCAAATCGAATTATGGGTTGGAACATATAAGCATGCAGCAACTATAGAATAAAAATCAACCCCAATTGACATGGATCAAGCTATATAGCTATCCCTTCCCATGCCTTTCAAGAAAGTGGCAACATTCTTCAATCGCAAACAACAAGGAAAAATGTAAGGGAAGAATCTTAACCTATAGGAAAATATGAAGATAGAGAAATTTAATCTATGGTTTCATAACCAGAGATCTTCGGATTTTAATCAACTCTTATGCATAAAGATTCATCCCAAGTGATGGCATTATATAAACTTGTCCAACATCAATGCATAAACAAGAATCTACGGATTCTGATCTGCTCTCACGCATTTATAAAAATAAGATCTATCAGAAACCGAATTCAAAACAGCTTAAGTGAGTAGATCCAGAGAGATCCATCAAACACAATGGTAATGTAAGATTTATCCAGCAATAGTACATCACAGGGATCTATAGTACCAATCTCACGCCTTCATGAAATAAAGATCTATTTCCAAACAATGGCAGAAACCCCTTTTTCCCAATCACAACACAGCAAGCAACAACTGATTCATAGAGGCAATACAAAGATCGCTCTCCTCATTCCCAGCAGCAACCAGAATATAAAAATGAAAGGGGTCGTTTTACCTATTTGCAGGCAGCAATAAATATATAACAAACAGAGACTTCTTCGTATTTTAACAGGGATCACTTCCCACTTGCAAGCAAGCTAAAAAGAAACACCCAGAAATTTATCCACAAATGACAGGGATCGCCTTCTATTTGCAAGCAGAGAAACATTCAAAAACGAATAGATTTTGAAAATAAATAAAATGCCATCGACCAGGATTTCAAACTACACAGAGTTTATAAATCAAGAATGAGCCTCAGAATTTTGGATCTAAACGGAGCATTCACATTTGACTTAGCGAATACTAACTTCTTTAAGAAAAATAAATAGACAGTGATTCAAGAGAGTATAGGATTCCCTCTACCTAGAAATATAGATTTTCTTTCCCACTAATTAACAATAATTATAATATTGTGATCATCATATAATATAACAGTAATTTAAGAAAAGTAACCTGTCCGGACGGTCGATCCAGCTGCCGTCGAATATTTGATGTGCCAATCGTTGCAGTTCATCTTCTACAATCATCACGATTCACCGATGACCTCTTGGTAGAAATATGAGTCCGGTGCCCTCAAGGCTCGACCGACTCTGATACCAAATGTAGGACCCCTCCTTTAGGGTCTCCTTGAACTGAACCTGAAACTTTAACAACTTCATACAAACAAATTATCCATTATAGTTATTGGAAAAATAAAATAAAAGAGTGAATAACTTAACAAAAATAAGCAAAACCTTAACCTGTCAACCCGATCCAGCTGGTCCATTGTCGTCTGCGTATTCCGTAGGATCCCTCCAACAAATCTCGTTTAACCATTGGAGAAGCAACCGTTAGCTTCGCCACCCAACCATAGGCTCATGCTTTCAATCGCATGGCCTCCCCCAAGCTTTGGGTCGTAAAGTTCACACACAATTCTCAAGAAACCCAGCTTGGGTTTCCCCCCCCACCAATATTTCCAGCCAAACCCTCAATAGCAGCAAGTCATGAGGTAACTCAATATTACGATAGTCATCCAGGGTCTGGGTGCTTTACCCATCCCCAAAGTATTCCTTCTAAAGGAAAATCCCCTGCGACACATGTCGCTTCATGCATAAATAATTATTTAATTAATTCTTTAATGAAAAACAACTCACCCATCCAAGTGTCAATTTATCTAGGAGATGCACCAACATCCCTAAGTTTGCTCATGTTTGTCCCCTAGATATTTCACTTAACTCCTAGATTTGTGGTGTAGGTGGAGTTGACTAGGTGTCCATGCCTAGGATTCCATTTTGCTCCTAAATAAATATTTATAATATTTTTAAGTAATCAGGAATATCCTTTCATGTGCAATTCCTAAATAACACTTGATATTATTTAAATGCCAAAGTAATCATTTATGTGCAAATGCCTAAAGTACTCAAATGCATTTCTAAGTAAAGTTCTAGGTGCAAAATTATATGTTTCAATGTAGTTAAGTTTAGCAATCAACTTTTACTAGGGACCTCGTGCCGCACCGTTGGGCCTCCTTGTTCCTCAATTTAATTTCCTTGACATGGCACCACTCCGTCGGGTCCAGTCATCCGTAGTTTCCATTCCTCGGAAAGGCACCACATCGTTGGGTCCTTGCATCCACTCTTTCCGTTCTTGGCAGGGTACTGCACCGTCGGGCCCTTCTTCCATCATCCTTCCGTTTTGACTTGCGAGAACTTCATGTAGGGATTTCAGGAGCCGTTACCTTCCATCATCCATCTACACGTTATTAGGGACTAATGGCATTGAAGACTGAGTCCGTTCTCACTGCGCGCCCCCCAAGTCGTACGTGACCAGCTCCGTCGTGGCCCACCTCCTACACCCTCACGCTTTCCTCTTGAGCAAGCGGATCAGTGCTTATATGCTCAAGCGTGGTATTCCGTCGGAAGTCGACATCGTCGTCGCTCTCCGTGTGTGTGATTTACTCTTACTCTACGACCCTTCATATTCCTTTGTGTGTCCGTCGGTGAACCGTTTCACCTGTCGCTACACACATTTCTCACAAACGTAAATTAGTAGCACTATCCTCAATAATCACAATTTGGTTTATAAATCTGTTGCTTCATTAAGCATCTATAATTTACTCAATCATTACTCATTCGTCTAATCCGTAATCAATTGCACAGCTAGTCGTTAAGCATCATTCATATGTATAGTTTTCATATCAAAGTCAATCGTTAAACAACATGAAATCATCCATTCACAATAACTACCCAAATGCACATATATCAATCAATCGTAATCATAAATATACTCAAAATAAAATCATAGGGTTATTTTATTAATGTTTCAAATAGTCGGGTGACTCAGCAGGTTCCCTCAATGTCTACAGTAGTCTAGGGGCACTACATACATCCCTACTTATTTAGAACTCCGTCCCAAAGTTCAGAATAAAAATGGAAAGCTATGACGCATCTTAGTTGCGTCCTCCCAAGTTGCAGAGCTAGGACTGTAACTGTCCTACTCCACTTTGACTTGATCAATCAGGGCTAATCATTAAGCAAGAACTAATCAATCAATTATACCACTCCACATATATAATTTAATTCCTTAATTCATTTATCAATTATTGTCGTCATTCACATCTTCAGGTTTTCCTCAATCTTTTAAGACATATCAAGGCTCAAGAAACTACTTTATCAAAGTTGTTCGGCTGGGTCACTCAACAGGTGCCCTTAAGGTACACAGTCATTTTAAGGGCATTACATCCATTGACCTTTGCGATCTGAGAATGAAGATCCTGATATTGGATCTGCGATGAGGACGGTGATGTGATGATTATACCTCTGCGTAATTACTGGTTTTGTTATTTAAAGATATTATTTAACATATATAAAGGATTTCGGCTTCGTTGTTGGTCATAGTAAATGAATTTTGTTGGAATGAAGTTTCCATCGGAGTATCGTTCGGTAGCATTTATGCTATGTTTTCCTCTACATCAAATGCGCCTGGAAAGATGAGGTAAACTCAAGTCCATGGTAAGTACCCGCTACATTAAATTGTTCAATCATAGAGGCGTAGGTTCCGGTTTACTATATTACCGTTGTGATACTATCTTAGCCTAGATCAAATTCACTCTGCAACGCAGATGGATCGAGTTCAATAAATCTATGTGTTGTAGTTTTATAATGTTTCGATCCCCATTCTGGGTTTTTGTTCCCGTTCTTAATGATGTCCCTCGCTAGCCCACAGAGTTGTATCTCTGTTGGAATCGCTCCCAACACTTGGTGGATGGATTTACATTTCAGGAAAGGAGATGGGCGCTCTCTCTGAGAGGATCGACCGACACCTAAAGCTTGCAATGTGTTTTTCTAGCTCTGCAGAATCACGACCCCCAGGACTCTGTTTATGGGCTTCTATGTTTACTTTTTGAAATCCTTGAATGACCAGCGTGATGCTAGTCTAGTGAAGATCTCTGTGGAAAACAGACATCGAACTTTGTTTTAGTTGTATCGTTTTATCGCTTAGAAGTTAAGCTCCCAGTTTAAACTTTTTATCATGTAACAGGATATATATATATGGTATGTTTTGAATACCTTTTCCTGAGTTGTTATTTCTGCACGTTTTAGAGTTAGTGCCAGCTTGGAATTGTCATCTGTGTAAACGAAATGTAGATGTACTGAATAAATACTCCCGCTTTAAAACTGATCTCTGTGTTACTTTGAGTAGAGACAACCCGAGCATAACTAAACGTGTTACATGCGAGATATCCATGTAAGGCCTAACACCTCTGTCCTTAAAGTAATTTCTGTCTGATTCTCATTCGAGTGACTCGTTTATCATAGTAATTTTTCCCTCAGGAACTGTATTAGTATTTTGCTATTGATTAATTTTATTTGTAGGAAGCTTATACTGCCTTCTTTCCTTGAAAAAAGTTTTAGAGGTACTGCTTTGCCTTGGTTTGGATAGATGGTTGAAGGTAATCGGAAGCAAGGCGCAGCCTTTCATTATGTAATTGTCCTCCGTGTAGAGGATTGCGAGTATATTTTTAAAAGGTTGCAAGATGCACCTTAGGTAGAAGTCAAAATTGTAATAAAGGTGTTGCGAGATGAAAGCCCCTCCTTTTGATAAATATTACAATAAGTGACCTGGCCTTGTGGACGTAGCCCTTAGGGTTAACCACCTACATATGGTATCGTATGTTTTATGATGGTTCATTGTTTAAATTAGATGATTTATGATGGAGGAAAAGATTATGGTAATTCATCTATGTTCAAGTTGCTTTTAAAATCACTTTTAAATCTGGTTGATAGAATACCCGGAGAAAGTGAAAATGCAAAGATTGTAAAAGTTGCCTTGCAGAATCCTTCTTTATTGATGAATAAAGATATGACGGTTTTGTGGACGTAGCCCAAGGATGGGGTGAACCATGGTATATCTTGTCTCGTTCATCTGTATGATTTTAATGGTGATGTTGTTATGTATATGGTTATTTTGTGTCAAATGAAATTCTTGGTAATTGATTATGGTTGCTATTTAAAATATATCATTGTTCGGCCTATGTTGTGTAACATGGGCGTATAATAATCATTTTTTATTGTCATTTTATCTACGGAAGCATGTCGGACTTTTATTCCTCCCATAAGTACATTTCTTTGCAAAGACCATTGACGTTATGGCAATACATTTATTTCGTTAATTATATAATGGAAGAAAGTTTCTTAAAATTTTACCTAATTTACTAACTCGTTTTATTTGGAGATGTCACATTTGATTCTTGGACACTACCTATTTGTGTTATTGGAAAGGTTTACTAAATGGTAAAATTTTGAAGAAAATTTAATAAATAAATTTATTAATTCCAAAATCAATTTAAAATTTTATTTTTTTATATTTATTATTAAATTTAAGTTCTAAATAATTTGTAATCACTCATCTAATTAATTTATGTGTGGTTTAAATATTTTACTTTTTAAATTTTTTCAGTATATTTTTTTTCTTATTTTGACCTTCCTTCGGGTAGATGGAATAGATAGAATGAAATCCATCTAACCCCACCAACGAACCACCATATCCTTGTAACATGCATTTTATATACGTTGTGAACCTTACCATAATGACGTTAAAAGGATTAGATACTTGGATCAAATTATTTAATAAATAAATTTAATTTAATTTATTTTCTATATTAATTTTATTTTATTATTAAAATAAATTTTTATATATTTTTAATTTAATTATAAAATATAAAATATTTTATTATTTTATTAAATTTTTACATATTTTAATTTAATTATAAAACTTATAATAATGTAATTGAATATCTCTATAAAAAATGAAATTAAGATATATGCAAGATATTACATAGAGCATATATTCTATATCATGAACAAAAGAATATATCCCATTGCAATTCTGTTTTGATGCATTAACAAAGTGAAAATATATATTATAAGATTGAATAACATGGTAACTAGATTGCATAAGTATTTATTAATAGGAATTGTTATAAAATATAAGCCTTAATTTAAATAGGTTAAGTTTTTGTTTTTTTTTTCATTTACATTTTATTTTTGACAAAATCTTGTAATGAATTTTGGAATTCATGTCAAACTTGCATAATCAAGTGTCCCAAGGGCACTCAAAAAATGATAAACTTACATAATTCAAGTGTTTAGAGGGCACTAAAATTTTTATTTGAGTATTAGAAATATCAATTTAAAATAGATTTATTTTAGTTTTTCTACTTGAACAAAATTTATATTGATTTTATTATTTTTTAACTTTTGTATAAAATTTATATATAAACTCAATAATAATGCACGAGATCCAGAGCTTAACGAAGTGACTAGCCAAACTTAACTTAAATACCTCTTCATAATTGATTATTAAATATTTTGATATCATATTTTTTAATTGAATATAAAAAAAATTATCTGAGGTGTCAAACTAATAGTAAAACAGATTATTAATAATTACTATATCCAAATGCTAATCTACAAATCTATTTATTAAAAAAACCAAACGACCTAAAATAATCAAAATCTCAGCACTATAATACTAGCAAGCCATATCAATATTAATAATATGGCTTATATACGCCGATCCACGTATATCTATTGTTTAAATGTGGTTGATATACGCCTATCGGCGTATATAAGCCATATTATTAATATTGATATGGCTTGCCAGTTGACGGTCGGCCTGCCGGGAATAATTTATCAGTTTTAATTATTATTTATTATAAAAAAATATTATTATTATTACAAAGGTTAATAGTATAATTATTATTAATATTATTATTATAATGATTTCTCTTAAAATAATAATAATTATTGTTATTATAATTTAAACAATACATCGCAATGTGGCATATGTTTTAATAATAATAATAATAATAATAATATATTATTATTATTATTATTAAAGTTGTGAATTCTCATTATAAATTATTTAAAAAATATAATCAAATAATAAATAAATAAATAAAAATTTAAATTTTTTTAAAAAATAAGAAATAAGAAAATAAGAATATTTTTATTTTTTTGTATTTTGCATAATAATAATAATAATAATAATAATTATTATTATTATTATTATAAAATAACAAATTTTTAAATATTTAATAATAATAAAAATAATTATAAATAAAAATATATAATTATAACAATTATAAATGAAAATAAGAAATTAATTAAAATAATAATAAATATTAATTATTAATTATTAATTAAAATAATTGTAAATGAAAATAAGAAAATATAATTATAACAATAATAAATAATAAATAATTTATAATGAGGATTAACAATTTTAATAATACTAATATTTTTTTTAATAATAATATCATTAATAAGAATAATAATAATAATAAAAGATATTATAAATGTCTATGTGAGGTTAATAAATAGATGAATAGTTATGTCACATTGCAATATTTTGAAGTAGACTTGTAAAATTGTCATATTCTAGCATTAGTAGAAGGAGTAAGTAGTATCCTTAACCATGGTGAAACATAGTAGAATGCGACATGACAGGTTTTGTGACAATGCGACGTGGCAAATTTTGTTGACTTTTGGTTTACTATGGTTAACTATGGTTCAGCATGGTCTACTATGGTCCACCGTGGTTGACCCTGTTAAACCATGGTGGACAATGCTTGACCATGGTGAAACATAGTCCATATTATATTATTAAACCAAAGTCAACTAATTCAACTAATTAAAGACATACAAATCAGTTGAGTTTAATTGAATTTGGTTGACGATGGTTAACCATAGTTTACCATGGCTGACTTTTGTTGAACAAGGCTGACCATGGGTGAATTTTGTTGATAATGGTTGACTTTAGTTGACTTTGGTGATTATAGCTTGGAAACTATGCTCAACCATGGTTGACATTGGTTATTTACTGTTGACTTTGGTTGAATTTTGATTGACCATGGTTGACTATGGTTTACCAATATTGACTTTGGCTCACCATGGTTGGGTTTGGTTGACTTTCATATACCATGGTTAGCTATGGTTAGTTATGGTTAACCATGGGTGACTTTGGTGATATTGGTTGACCATAATTGATTTTGACTCAATATGGCTGAATTTTTTACCATGGTTGACTATTGGATGTATTTAGTTGGCCAAAGGCAACTATGGTTGACCATGGTTGACTTTGGTTTACTATGATTGAATTTGGTTGAACATGATTGACTTTGGTTGACTATGATTGACTTTGGTATACCATGGTTGGGTATGGTTGGTTATGGTTGACCATAGTTGACTTTGTTTGATAATGGTTGACGATGGTTAACTTTAGTTGACTATACTTGACTTTTGGTTGTCGAAGGTAGGATTTTGATAAAGCAAAGTCAACCATGGTTGACTTAGGTTCACCATGGGTTGACTTTGCCTGACTTTTGGTTGGTCAAGGTTGACCATGGTTGGGTTTGGTTGACTTGCATTTACCGTGGTTAGCTATGGTTGGTTATGGTTGGCCATGGGTGACTTCGGTGATATTGGTTGACCATAATTGATTTTGACTCAATATGGCTGAATTTTTTACCATGGTTGACTATTCGATGTATTTGGTTGGCCAAAGGCAACTATGGTTGACCATGGTTGACTTTGGTTTACTATGATTGACTTTGGTTGAACATGATTGACTTTGGTTCACTATGATTGACTTTGGTTTACCATGGTTGGGTATGGTTGGTTATGGTTGACCATAGTTGACTTTGTTTGATAATGGTTAACGATGGTTAACTTTAGTTGACTATACTCGACTTTTGGTTGACGAAGGTAGGCTTTTGATTAAGCAAAGTCAACCATGGTTGACTTAGGTTGACCATGGGCTGACTTTGGCTGACTTTTGGTTGGTCAAGGTTGACCATGGTTGGGTTTGGTTGACTTTCATTTACCATGGTTAGATATGGTTGGTTATGGTTGGCCATGGGTGACTTTGGTGATATTGGTTGACCATAATTGATTTTTGCTCAGTATGGCTAACTTTTTTTACCATGGTTGACTTTTGGCTTGCTTTGGTTGATCAAAGGCAACTATGGTTGACCATGGCTGACTTTGGTTTACTATGGTTGACTTTGGTTGAACATGATTGACTTTGGTTGATTATGGCTTACCATGGTTGGGTACGGTTGGTTATGGTTGACCATAGTTGACTTTGTTTGATAATGGTTGACTATGGTTAACTTTAGTTGACTATCCTTGACTTTGGTTGACGAAGGTAGGCTTTTGGTTAACCAAAGTCAACCATGGTTGACTTAGGTTGACTATGGGTTGACTTTAGCTGACTTTTGGCTGGTCATGGTTAACCACCTTTGGCTTTGGTTGATTTTGGTAGACTTTGGTTGACCATGGTTGACCATGGTAAACTATGGGTGACTTTGGTTTACCATGGTTGACCATCCTTGACTTTAGTTGCTTGTGGTAGACTTTGGTTGACCATGGTAGACTTTGGTTGACCATGATTGACTTTGGTTGACAATTATATATTATGCTTAACCATGGTAAGCTATGGTTGACTTTGGTTTACCATGGTTGAATTTTGGTTGACTTTGGTTAATTTTAGTTAACTATGGTTTACCATGGTTAAGCATGGTTGACTATGGTTGTATGTGGTTGTCCATGGTTGATTAGGGTTAACCATGGTTGACATTGATTGACCATTGTTTACATTAGTTGAACATGGTTGACTTTGGTTTACCATGGGTGACTTTGGTTGACCATGGTTGACTTTTGGTTGACCATCATTGACTTCGGTTTACCATGGTTGATTTTTATTGAATTTGGATTATTTTTGTTTATTGCGGTTGGTTTTGGTTAACCATGGTTGACCATAGTTGACTATGGTTGTTCATCGTTGGCTTTCATTTACCATGGTTAGCTATGGTTGGTTATGATTGACCATGGGTGACTTTGGTGATATTGGTTGACCATAATTGATTTTGGCTCAATATGGCTAACTTTTTTACCATGGTTGACTTTTGGATTTGTTTGGTTGGCCAAAGGCAACTAAGGTTGACCATGGTTGACTTTGGTTTACTATGGTTAACTCTGGTTGAACATGATTGACTTTGGTTTACAATGGTTGGGCATGGTTGGTTATGGTATACCATAGTTGACTTTGTTTGATAATGGTTGACTATGGTTAACTTTAGTTGACTATGCTTGACTTTTGGTTGACGAAGGTAGGGTTTTGGTTAACCAAAGTCAACCATTGTTGACTCAGGTTGACCATGGGTTGACTTTGGCTAACTTTTGGTTGGTCATGGTTGACCATATTTGGCTTTGGTTGATTGTGGTAGACTTTGGTTGACCATGGTAAACTATGGTTGACTTTGGTTTACCATGGTTGACTATCTTTGACTTTGGTTGATTGTGGTAGACTTTGGTTGACCATGGTTGACTTTGGTTATTAATTGTATATTATGCTTGACCGTGGTAAGGTATGGTTGACTTCCGTTTACCATGGTTGAATTTTGGTTGATTTTAGTTAACTATGGTCAACCATGGTTAAGCATGGTTGACTATGGTTGTATGTGGTTGTCCATGGTTGATTATGGTTAACCATGGTTGACATTGATTGATCATTGTTGACATTAGTTGAACATGGTTGACTTTGGTTTACCATGGGGGACTTTGGTTGAACATGGTTGCCTTTTGGTTGACCATCGTGGACTTCGATTTACCATGGTTGACTTTTATTGAATTTGGATTATTTTTGTTTATTGCGGTTGATTTTGGTTAACCATGGTTGACCATAGTCAACTATGGTTGAACTCATGGTTGACCATGGTTAATGATGATTGACCATGGTTGACTATATTTGTTACCGGGGTTGACTATTGTTGATGGTGGTTGTTCATCACTCACTACGGTTAATTCTGATTGTTCATGGATGTGCGTGATTGTTCATGTTTAACTATGGTTGATCATAGGTGACTATGGTTTCCTATAAGCCATATTTATTAATTAAGCATGGTTGACATTAAACCATGGTCGACATCAATATATGGTTGAATTCTAACCATAGTTTACTTTCAACCAAGGTTAAATTTAAACCATGGTTGAATTCAACCCATAGTTGACTTCAAAGACAATCGTGTTTGAACCATAGTTAACTTCAATCCATGGTTGACTTCAAAAATCTAATATTGAATTTTAAGGAGGGTTGACTTTAATCCAAAGGTTGAATTCAATCAAAGGTTGACTTTAATGAAAGACTCACTTAAATCGAAGGTTGACTTACATATATTGGTTCAACTTCAATCCAAGGTTGACTTCAATCCATGGTTGACTTCAATGTAAGGTTGACTTAATGGTTGACATAATGTAGTTGATATGATTAATGTTGAATTATTAATTTCAATGTATTTAATATTAATGTTGATTATTATTATAAATGACGAATTATTAATGTTAATGATTTTAATGCTAATATTATTAATGTTGAAGTATTAATGCTAATGTCATCCATTTTAATAATGATTTTATTAATATTATTATTAATGTTATTAATAATAACATTATTATTATTATAAATGGTGAATTATTAATGCTAATATTATTAATGTTGAAGTATTAATGTTATTCTCAACAATTCTATTAATAATTTTATTAATATTATTATTAATGTGATTTTAATTTGTTAACATTAATGTTAACGTTGATGTTTTTAATATAAATGTTGATAATGGTTAATAATAATGTTAATATTACTATTTTTAAAGTTAATATTGTTAATGTTCAATTATTAATGTTAGTGCTCTTAATGTTAATGTTATTAATGTTGTTAAATTTATTAATATTATTATTAATGTAACTTTATTAATGATATATTACTGTTATTAATTATTAATAATGATGTGAACGGTATTTTTTTTAATATTAATGGTTGTAATGTTAATATTATTAATGTCATTAATCTTCCATTAATGTTATTACTTTGATTAATAATACTCTTAATTTTATTTTCAACTTCAATTTAAGGTTGACTTTAATGTAAGGTTAATATTGTTAATCTTGAATTATTAATTTTAATGTTGTTAAGATTAATGCCGATTATTATTATAAATGGTGAATTATTAATGTTGAACTATTAATGCTAATGTCATCAATTTTATTAATATTATTATTAATGTTATCAATGATAACCTTAATGTTAATGTTGATGTTTTTAATATAAATGTTGATAATGTTAATGGTTAATAATAATGTTAATATTACTATTTTTAAAGTTAAATATTGTTAATATTAGTGCCCTTATTGTTAATGTTATTAATGTTGTTAAATTTAGTAATATGATTATTAATGTAAACTTTATTAGCTATATATTATTGTTATTAATTATTAATAATGATGCGAATGGTATTTTTTTGAATATTAATGTTGGTAATGTTAATATAATTGCTTTGATTAATAATACTCTTAATTTTATTTTCAACTTCTATTTAAGGTTGATTTAAAGATTGAGTTCAATTCATGGTTGACTTCAATGTAAGGTTAATATATTAATTTTATTTTAAAACTATATTAATTTTATTAATATAGTTATTATTGTTAATCGTAATAATAACAACATTAATGTTATTATTAATTTTATTAATAAAATTAGTAAATAATAATTTTATTAAATGAAATTATTATTAATGTTATTAAAAGAATGAAATTATGTTGTTCAGTAAGTCAATCTAAAAACTTATTTTGAATTGAAGAAATATGAAATTAATTTTATTTCGTGTATCTGGAATTTCTTTTCAAATTCCAGTCACACGGGCTTCGCATGAAATCGAAGCTAATGTAACTATTGTATATGTGGTTTTTCAGTTGAAAGGTTAATTTATTGCATTATTTTTCCTTCATTTTTGTCGGAGGTTTGTGAAAGTAGATGATCCCTCTTCAGTAAGAGAGGAGGTCGATCTTTGTCTTGGTTGATTAATTCAGGTTCGATCCAAATTCTTTGAGGTGGATATCTTTCTCATTTAATATCAAATAATTTCTTTGCCCTCTTTGAGAACCAAGTTGTTTTGACTTGGATATCTTTTGAATTTAAGATCAAGAAAATTCTCTATGTTGATTTATTTTCAAGTAAGCTTAGATTCATCCAATTAGATAAAAAATCCTTGATGTTGATCTTTGCCTTTTTAGAAGTTTGGAAAAAATAAATTTAATGAAATGGATGGATTAATTTTAGAAGTTTAGAAGTTGATCTTTGTTTTTTCAAAAGTTGGAAAATAGATGTCACATGATGTTGATCTTTGATCTTTGTCTTTTTTTAAGTTGGAAAATAGTTGTTAAATAAAATAGGCATCTTTTTTAAGCTGGAAAATAGTTCTTGGTAAAATCTTCAAAGGTGAATCTTCATTTAAGAAGATGGTAAAATAGTGAAATTTATTTTTTGATTTCGATTTTCATTTAAGAAGTTGTTTGTTGTGATAAAATTTCTTGATCTTGATCTTCTTCATTTAAGAAGTAAGTTGGTTAATAAGTTAGGGTAGATCCATTCTAATTTAGAAGCTCGTTGTGATAAGACCAGAGAGATTTGAATTACCAATATAAGAATTGGTATACAACACTAAAAGAAAGCCGATATCTATATTAAGAATTTATATACATTATTATAAACTCTGAAAAACACACAGAGAGGGTTATTAAAAAAAAACTGTATTAACATAACTCTGTTAATACCACAAAGAAGCAAATTACTAAGAAACATTTACTAAATAAGGACCATTTACTAATATCACTTCCAATCATATTTAAGCGATGTATTATGAATAAGATTGAATGGTGAATAACTTTTTCTCAAAATGTTTTTAGCTTTTTATTAATCATGTTTTGTATTCCAATTGAGTTTGTTAGCTAATGGATATTATATGGCATTGCCGTTACCTGCAAATCAAATCAATCACACTAATATTTTGTCATTCTCAAACAAAATTGGTTTTTATTATTCTCTTTAAATTTTATATCAAAGAAATGCCAATATCGTTTGGCACTGGCAAATAACATAAAGTGGTGTTTAAGTCTTTATTTGTGCCTTGGATGTGTACAAATAAATTTTAATTAAGTGGATTTGCACTATAACTTCACATAAAATGATTTTGTAAATAACTTAATTAAATTATTTATTTTTTGATTTATTTATTAAAAAAAAAATTCTGAAGAGTAATTTATGAGGTTTTAGACAGAGCATGATTATCTAGCCAATAATCCCTAAAAGACTTAAACCATGTGCCCAAATTATTTACGATATACAGCTGCCATTTCCACTCATGGAGTTATGGCATAAAGATTTGTCCACGGTAGTAAATTACAAGATTAACTAAGTGAAGCTTCCTATGACTTACAAGTCAATGCTAGAGATAGAATACGGGGTGTTCCATCACCAACAGAAATATTCTCCTTTATAAACCTTCAAAGAGCTGATGCGAATGAAGAACATGCCTGATAGGGCTATGAAACTGTGTTAAAAATTCATATTGGGTAACTGAGATTACCTTCAGTAGAAATGGATACCTTTTGCATGTCGTTATCCAACAGTAAACAAAGTCAAAATCAGAGCTCGTAAAGAAAAACATTCAACCGGTTTATAAGACAAAAATATATAATTAAGCTTGCAAGCAATTTATTTAAGGAAACCTAAAGTAATATTACTCCACTGAGTTATTAAGCACCCGTATTCAATACAAAGTGCAAAGAATGGAATTTGATCAAAAGTACTCGTGAACTCATGTATACATATTACAATCGACATATGAAAAAATATAGAAGCCAAGAAACTACCTGGGCTAAAACTCTAGCAAGGTTTTAACTTGTCTTTTCTCCACGGCCATGTCGTATTCTGCTAAAGAAAACAAAAGCCGAAACATATAAGTAAACAGAACTAAACTAGAACTGCTAAAGGCAGAATAAGTCTCGCTAATAAATGCATTTAGGAATTAACAACATTGTAGTGATAAAATTCCAAACTTACCTGGAATCAGCTGTAAGTAATTTTCCCCTCCATATTACTCAATCTTTTCAATAAACTGCAATTCACGGGGGTTAGACCGATACAGTAATTTTACTATTGCTCAACAAAAAATACTTAAAGGAAATCATTTAAGCCTTCAAACCCTTTTACTGGAAGTGGAAGAAACTCGCCTGAAGTATTCGAGCGTCAGTACTTGAAATTTCTATATAAATTTGAATTCTCCAGATCATTTGTGCGATGTATTGAATAAACTGCAATCTCAAGCCTTTGAGATCAACAGTAAAGTATTGTTGTTTATTTTGGAAAATCGTTATACCTTGCAAGAGGCGGGCGAAGTATTCGAGGGTAAGTACTTGAATCACATCAGCAGGGCTTTCTCTTGAAGTTAATGCCGTATCTGCTCTCTTTGATCATGTCGGAATACAGATTTTATCTATAGATATTGAACAGATCCTTTACTCTAAAGGCCTAATGCCTATTTTGTCTCACCAAAAACTGTCACTGCCAATGGAAAAATGCTAATGATCAATGTAGAGGATTTATCTATGTTCTCCTAGGGAAATTAGATTCACTGTGATCAGTAATTCTGTTGATTGAATGAAAATATTGATGCTACCAGAACGGTTCAATATTCGACTGCATCAGTTCCCAAGGTTTGGCCGGATCTAGTCAATCGTCTTCAACTTTGGCTTCCAGGATTTGGTTATGTTCAAACTCAGATGGGAAAGTGTCGTTGACAGATTTGGATCGTCTCCCAAATTTAGCTTCGACAGTGAAAGCTGCTACTGATCCTACGCCCCAGAACTTTGCTTCCCCTCCTCCAAGAATAAGAAATCATTTTTCATTTCTGGCGGCTATCTGTTCGACGCCATGCCAACATTATCAGATCGACAAAGCTTTCCTCTCGATATGAGAGAGGACTTCCAATACAACTCCTTTCCTAAGCAGTGCCATCGATAAGTCTGTAACCCGTTTCTTAATTGACACTCTTTCTGCATTACGGTTGCATTCCGCTTTCTGTAACCCGTTTCTTAATTCACAGTCTTAATTAATATCGATTGCTCTCTTGAGATAGACGGACTACTTGAGCGTTATAGTACCAAGTGGGGTGTCGAGCGGGCGTACAGCGCAGCATATGGTACAGGTGGAGTGGAGCTGAGGGACTGTCGTTCAGCACAGCAGCGGAGTGGAGCTCACTGACGGTTTAATTCCAGCAGTGGGAAGAAACACTTGGTAGGTGTAATTATTTTAATAAATTATTTGAAACACTATGCCTCCTTTGGATTTAAAGATGTGAGTGAATTAACAGAGTAGATCTGAAAGTTTCATTAATGCACCAGACGAAGCATATTCCCCACCTTCAAATTCCAGCTAGGAAGAAACACTTGATAGGTGTAATTATTTTAATAAATTATTTGAAACACTATGCGTCCTTTGGATTTAAAGATGTGAGTGAATTAACACAGTAGATCTGAAAATTTCATTAATGCACCAGACGAAGCATATTCCCCACCTTCAAAATCCAGCGATTGATTATTAAATGTACAATAAATCTGCCACCCAGCCCCCGCCCCCAAAAGTTAAAAGAATAAGCCTATCCGGGTAATAATACATAATAATAAGAACAAATTAATGGATTTCTCTTTTTAACGTAAATTCCATTTGGCAAATAAAATTTTCCTGCAACATTACGGTTCCAAGAAAACAACCATCTATCTGTCATAATTTTATTAAACCTACTTGGTTTTCCCTAATTGCCAAAGTTCTGGTGTAAATTTGGTTCTCTTGGCAGACATATATTCGAATACCTTATCCGGATGGGGCAAAACTTGTTTCACTCCATGGGCCTTAGAGAATCGGTCCATCCATGCACTTAACAGCGGCATTGGATCTATTAAAACTGTATTCGTAATCTTTTGGACGAGTTTGATAGATACCAACCAACCGCCCAGTGCAATGTCACCGAAGCCAATCTCATCTCCCCCAAAATACGCTTTTCCAGAGCAGCTGCTCGTTCGCAGAGCGTCCTCTAATAATAAAATGTTTGCCAACGATTCTTCCACCGCCTTTTGATGCTCCGCACCCTGCCCTGTCAAAAATCCTCGAACACTTGAAAGCAACTGCAACCAGGTTTAATACACATTAGAAACATATTACGAAAAAATAAATTAAACTTTTGAAACCCCAAATAGCAGATAAGTGGAAACCATAAGCTCGAGAATCTTCACGGCCTATGTAGTCTTTCGAGCAGAGATCAATCCCAAAGAATTTGCACTATTAGTTCGCATTTTTGTTTGGCAAATACTAATCCTCTGCAATTATAGTGCAAATCGAAATCACACAAAGCGGGTAGGAAAATTCAAATTCAAATTTCGAGTGGGCAGACAAATTCAAATTTAAAATATATACTGCCTTTACTAAATTCAAATTTTTGGGCATGAGTGCAGATTGCATCCATGGCCCGCATCCATGCATATGGAGTAATTTCAATCGATGGGTTCATGCAATGGATCCATTGGTTAGACACGACGTGGATACATATACGGTGTTTGACGGCGCTGTGTTTGACTACCGAAAAATGTTTCTCCAGAAATAATAAACCGTAGCCTGGCAGGGTCTTAAAGGCTATGTCGCAGGCTGGTTAGTGTTCGCCGTGTGAAGACATGCTACTATTCCAAGAGGACGACTGTATATTAAGGCCACAACCTGAATTGTTTCGTACTTTTTGACATTGATTTTTCTGTCGACTGCAGAATAGTTTAGTTAGTGGTTAGGTAAATATTTTTAGAGGACTACGTGTTTCTTCAAAAAAAAGGTTATAAGTTCAAATCCTCATAAGATAAGGTATAAGATAAGGTAGGATATGTACATCTTCTTAAACTTTAGAATTATTTATTATTATTATATGTTTTAGAATTATTAAATATTATTATTATTATTATTATAAATAAGGAGTTTATTATTGTTTTATACATTTTGTAAATATAAATAATTGATGTAAATATAAAAAATAATTATGAGAATTGTTACAAATTATGATATAGTGAGTTTTCCTCCTTTCTTACATTATACTCTGCAGAGCATGATTCATATGGCTGATTTTGTAGTGTGTTGAGCATGGACTCAGAAACACCTATATACTAGGCCTAAGCCCCGATGTATCTAGAGGACTCCTATTACATACTAGGCTTAAGCCCTGAGGTACGTTGAGTGTCGGGCATAAGCCCTCGAGCACTCCAAGCTTGAAAGAAATGATTACCCGATCCGAGGCCACACAACCACATTCTAGCTCTAGTGTTGACCATAGGCTCTGGAATTGCACTAGCGTAATGCCCATGTGAGAGTGTTGAGTTAAAAGGCTCTCAAGAGCACTCGGGGTTACTAAATCTCAAGTGTTCAGTCAAGAGGACTCTGAATAGCACTTACTTGTCCTATCAAAACTATTTGAACTTGATTAAACAAATCTTATTATCATCATCTACTGCGGGAACTACCACGTTAAAACGAGGGAATCTGACATGCAAAAGGAGAGACTAGATGTACCCTACCAGCTTATCGAAACCGTCCACAGAAGTGGACCCTTTCCTTAAAAAGAATTAAAAGAAGCATCATGTGAAACAAAATGCTTAAGGACCACAAAGTGAAGTATTATTATTTAGGAGTTTCAATATATAATATTGTTATTTATTACATGTATACTTATACATAAGTGGGCTTCCACTTACTAAATATTAGTTATTAATAGTTAGATAGAATTGTATTTTTTATATAATTATTATTATACAAAGATTAAATAAGTCCTAGTTCCAAAATAAATAGCAATTAAGTAAACAAATATTATTTTATAATTTAAATTATTTTAAAGAAACAAGTAATTTCCAATAGTCCTAATTCAAGATTTGTCCTACTTAAGGAGGATAGACCCCAAAGTTTGGGGGGATCTTTTCTTTTGGTATTATTATGCCAAGAAGAACTCTCTACTCCATGAAGTGAACTCTTCCCGTAGATTTTTCAGATCTAAACCAGCTACACACCTAGGGCCTCTACTTCTGAGTTTGCATGTGAGAACCAGTTTGGGGGGATTCATACTGAACCAGGAACGGTTGTAGAATCATGGTTGGGAGGAACGTGGTAGTCCCAAATTGATCCAATCCAAGATCGATTCTCAGGTCAGCTAAGAGTTCAGGAGTTCTTCATTATTTAATTGACCGAGTGTGCAGGTCATTATCAGTAGGAACAAGCTACAGGGATGAAAAGGACATTAACAGCAGGAACAAGCTACAGGGATCAACAGGTATGAAATTGTTATAAGACCCTCACAATTTATATCTCTTTTATAAATGCAATGTTAAAATAGCAATGTTCTAAGTATAAGTTTTAAAACAAGATTGCCCAGAATTGAATGGCATTCCTAGCAGGACTAGCTAGCTAGTCTTTGCTAGTCATTTGTATTGCTTAAACTATTGGAATATACAAATCGTTGATTTAATTCAACCAAAATATTTTGTATTCATTTTCCTCTTATCTAACCCTTGTTTTAGATTGCAAACAAAATCATTTAGCTACTGGAATAAAATTCTTAACGGAAATCGTTAGACATCATGTAAACCATTTGAAAGCCCAGTTATACAAACTATAGCAAAAATGCAGACATTATTTTGTAAATAATTCCTATCTACACCCAAGACTGATTATTGGCCAATTTCTTTCCCGATCTATTTTAGCTTTCTTTGCAAAACCATACATACCATAATTGAAACAAAGACAACAGATAGGACAAAGATCGCCTACACTGCGCTTTTCCATTTTCATATTCATACCCACTTCCCAATAAAAGAACATGCATCATATTAGCTATCGCTACCACCCACAGGCTCTAGTATCCTACAAGTAAAGAAATTACTACCGTTAAGTATGCAGTACAACTATACAACAATTTTAAATGTTGGAAGTTACAAACGTAGATGCCATTGAAGGCATAGGGCGAGGATCAAACCCCATGGACTCCCTTAAATTAAACTCATTGTGGTCTCCTACAGGATTCACGTTTGGCCAACTTTTCAACACAAATCTCCCATCAAAACAGTGCCCATTCATTTAACAGAGACAACACGTAAAATCAAGATTCGTCTACTCAAACCCTAGATGCATTACCATAATAAAAGTACACGAAACCCCACATTAATCCTCTACGTTTTCACAAGCATTTATTTAAGTAATCAGAAGCATCAAGGTACTAGCAAACTCAGGGAATAAGCAAAGATGAAACCAATACCCAAATGCTAACTACGTTACAAGACAAGGATACAAAGAAGAACGTCTAAGTCGATTCTTTTTATGAAAGAACACATCACATTACATAGAAGCTAAAAGAAATAAATTAACTCACGGTAAACATAGACCATAGTATTTTCTCATACATTGTTATAGGTACAACGGTACAGGAGTCATATCCATAACGAAATAGCATTACGCTTTTATAAGAATTCGCAAAGCCGAGTAACAAGTAAGACCCAGCTGCTACATAGTTATTTTACATCACAATCACAGTACTTACTCATCTATTAAATTTACTTTGAAACCCCATTCTGCCGAGTCTAACCAGTACGTGACTATTACTTCCCCAAAGTGAATCAGTAAGCCAAGGGCTTACGGGACCCTCACTCTAAAACTAGACCAAATGCATACATACAACATGAGGGGTGCAGGAGATAGCGCACGAGTGAGTAAGCTAGACTTACCATTTACCATAGCCACACGTATGTCACCTTGAATCTTCGCAGCTCCCATTCAAAGCATTATCACCTGTCATAAACGACATCCAATATCAGTTAGCTCAACCATGAGTTTTCAAATCGCAGAAGAAAGATAAAAATGTCAATACCTTACGCCATAGTCGAACTCAACATTTACCAAGTGTGCTAACCACGAGCAGAGCTCGGGTCAGTACACCACACAGTCACCATACAACGAAGCGTAGAGCCAGAAACGGAGAACAAGTCGAATACAGGGATAGCTGGCAGAAAACCCCAAATCAATATCCAAACCCTCGTTGACAGGCTGTTCTCCATATTCATTAAAAGCGCATTAAAGATCATACCAACCTCTCTCTAAGTGGAGGTTCATTTCTTTGCAAAGTCTATAGTGAAATCGTGGATACAACCACCCTTGTGTTAAATTAAAAAAGGCTTGATTCTTATACAAAGACTATAGTAAAGTCATGACCCAACCCACATTTGTTTGAATTACAAGAAACTAATAGTTTTGAACCCCACATTGGAAACATTCAAGTTGAGAACTCCCCTGGTAATGGGATACCCACTTTTTAATAACTTATCATGCACCCCAGTGAAATAGGACCAATAGTAAAATAGGAGCCAACCCTTTAGAGATAGCACTCGCAGATTGAATATACCTGCAAACGCAGGAGTACAGAATGGCATTAGCATTATTCTATGTAAGTCCGGCAACCACTATAATCACCCATACCTCCCGGCAACCCTGCCAAGGTATGTAATTACCTGTCTGGGAGTATGATAGAATCCTCATGTGAACAACATACCGTCATCAAAGGAGCTCATCACCTGAAGGTGACATTAGACATTCAACATTTAATCACATGATTTCTTAAAATAGTAAGGAGTATATTTCTACCTTGTAATAGCAATTACAATTAAAATTAAAACATGCCATCATATTATGTTCCACATCGCTTCCGCAAATTCTAAACTCACGCATAGAAGAGACCATGTAAAACAAAATTCTTAGGACTAGAATTGTTTCATGCAAGTATGGATGTTTTTAATATTAGGTTTAATTTATAAAGCTGTCTACTCTAAATTAATGATTATTGCAGGTACGAAAAATTTTAAATTTTCCCTATTTTTGGGACATTACAACTGGTATCAGAGTGAGTTACAAACACTAAGTGACCTATTGGGCTCACTACCAAACATCGCTGCAAATCCAGAAATATTTGCTTAAAATATCGTATTATATTTTATATGAAATAATTAACTAACGAATTTTTTTCCGTGGACAAATACTTCTATCAATTTCAGGTATAGGCAGTATCAGAAAAATGGATGCAGAACAAGGCAGCAGTATACGAGGAAATCTAAATTTCCTACCACGAGAATAAGAAATTGTGGTGGAACTCAACTCAGATTTAGAGAAATCCATCTAGCAACTATATGCTGAATTCCAAAATTTCAAGGATGAGAATATGCAAGAAAGAAGGGAACATCGGGCTATCAATGAAGCCTTACTCCAAAACTTAATAGGGGCAAAACCCCATGAACAACCTACTCTTTCCATCAACACTCTTAACACAAGGAAAGCAGCTAGTTACAGGATAGGATAACAAGAAGAACATAAATCAGAACCATTGGAAGAGGACTGTAAAAGCTCTTCCAATGACAATGGTTCCCCACCTCCTTGCAAGAGAAGGAGGAAGAGTGATGACAGCTTACAAGGGGAGTTCCGAAAGATAAGAGCCCCAACTTATGACGAGGAAGTTAACTCAGGAGAAAAGGATAGAGAATGGTTGTTAGGAATGAATAAATACTTTAAAGTTCATAATTATTCCAGTGAAATGCAAGCCCGACTAGCCATATACAACCTAAATGGTAAAGCTTCTAGATGGTGGCGGGACTTGAAACACACTAAGGGACAAGAGTTGGGAGACATAAGCTGGGATACCTTCAACAAAATATTCCAGGACAAGTATATGTGTGAAAGATTCTTTGACAAGAAGATGAAAGAATTTATGAGTTGAAAATGGGCTCCCTGACTATGGAAGCTTTCATAAATCGGTTCTTAGAGTTGCTGCACTATGTGCCTTATATTAAGGATGAGAAGGTGAAAATCCAGTAGTTCTTGGGTGGGCTTCCACCAAACTTTAGAGAGAAGATAGAATTCGACATGCCCAAAACCCTTGACATAACCCTACATAAAGCTAGGCTGTGCTATGAACACGAGCAGCCAAGGAACGACAACATCAACAGAAATAGGGACAGATTCAAAACTTTCTCAGACAACCCCAGACCGAGCTTTAGACCCCCACCTTTACGGAAACATAAGAACAGTTTCCCACCCAACAGAGGTTTCAGCTGACCCCAAGCTCGACCAAATGCAATCCCACCACCAGCCAACAGGCCAACCTTCAACAAAGGGGCAAAGGCAGTCCCACCAATTGTTTCTTGCTGGAAATACCAAGGGCCACATTACTACAGAGATTGTCCCAACAAAAGAGATGGGACTTTACACAACATCCAAACGGAACCTACCATGGGGGATGTGGAAAAATCACCGAGGATTTATGCCGCCCTTGATGGATGACAGGAATATCATCAAGCTACCATGGTAGAAATTCAGGGTAAGATATCTAGCGATGTCATTTCAGTTCTAATAGACCCTGGTGCTTGCAGAAGCTACATCTCTTCTAGGATAGTAGAAACTTGCAAACTAAACCGAGAAATTCACAAGGTACCATGGTTGGTACAACTAGCTACAAGTACCAAGTGGAAGGTTTCCAAACTAATTAAGGGCTATGAGATTGATTTAAACGGATTCCCAACTATAGTAGATTTTAACCTCTTACCGTTAGCGTCTTATGACGTAATAATAGGCATGGATTGGTTAGAGGGACATCATGCATTGCTAGATTGTTTAAACAAATCCATCTTGTGCACAGATAGTCAAGGAAACCAAAGAACGATTCAAGGTATACCTAAAGAAGTATTGGTATGATAGATATCTACATTACAAGGAAAGAAATGCTTAAGAAAGGGTTGTAAACTATTTGCAATCCACCTTCAATCAGTAGAAGCCGATAGAGAACAAAATATCGAGGATTTCTCGATATTAGTAGAATTCAGAGACGTTTTCCCGAGGAAATACCAATGCTACCACCCAAGCGGGACTTAGACTTTTCCGTAGAGTTAACACCCGAATCAGTACCCATCTCTAGGACTCCATACCGTATGAGTACTCCAGAGCTGGTAGAGCTCAAGACACAGTTGCAAGAACTAATAGACAAGGGATACATTCGACTGAGTGTGTCTCGTTGGGGAGCAACAATACTCTTCATGAAAAAGAAGGACGAAACGATGCGTATGTGCATCGATTACTGTCAACTCAACAAGTTAACCATCAAGAACCGTTATCCACTCCCTAGGCTCGATGACTTGTTTGACCAAGTCAGACGAGCAAAGATCTTCTCAAAGATTGACCTGCGATCCGGATATCACCAGGTGAGAATCTGTGGCGAGGACATTAGTAAGACCGTGTTTCGCACCCGATATGGCCACTACGAGTTTGTAGTAATGCCTTTCAGTATGACAAATGCACCTTCCAACTTCATGTGCATGATGAACAACGCTTTCAGTAAGTACCTCAACAAGTTTGTTCTAGTATTCATAGACGATATCCTGATCTATTCCAAGAATGAAGAAGAACATGAGGAACACCTCCGAATAGTCCTACAGATATTGCAAGAACATCAGCTATACGCAAAATTTAGCAAGTGTGATTTCTATAGATCTCAGATACAGTACTTAGGACATATCATTTTCGAGAAGGGAATAGCAGTTGATCTCGAAAAGATCGAGGCTATCGAGGAATGGCCCACACGAACTTGTGTTTTTGACATACGATCATTCCTAGGATTAGGCGGATATTACCGAAAGTTCATTGAGAACTTCTCTTGGATCGCTTGTCCCGTGACTACTTACAGAAGAAAACCAATAAGTTCATCTGGACCGACAAGTGCGAGGAAAGTTTTTAGAAGTTAAAACAACTTCTGATTTGCGCACCAATTTTGTGAATTTTCAACACCAATGGGGATCTCATAGTTTGCACCGATGCAAGCAAGGAAGGACTCGGTGGAGTCCTTATGCAGGATGACTTTTCCATCTGCTACGAGTCAAGGAAGTTAAAGGAACATGAGAAAAACTATCCTACTCATGACCTCGAATTGGCCGCCATTATCCACGCTCTAAAGATGTGGAGACATTACCTCATGGGTAAGAAATTTATATTAAAGACGAAAAACATGAGTCTAAAATACTTGTTCGATCAACTAGACCTGCACGCTAGACAGGCTAGGTGGTTAGCCTTCCTTAGTGAGTATCACTTTGAACTGAAACACATCAAGGGGAAAGAAAAAAAGATCATTGATGCCTTAAGTCGACGAGCTTATATGTTATATGAGGTAACTGAAAGTCAAACTGACTCCGACTTACACAAAAGAATTAGAATGGCATGCCAAAATGATCGATTCTATGTCGAGATCCTTAAAAAGATCTAGGAAGATAGGCTTTTTCAACAACAGAAAGAATACAAGATAGATGATTCAGGATTGTTATGGTCGAAGGAGAGACTTTACGTTCTCGAGGGAGGGGACATTAGACCTAACATACTCACCGAGTTCCATCGGAGCCCCTATTCAGGACACCCCAAGTATCAAAAGATGATTTCAGCCATAAAGAAACACTATTTTTGGCCTAAATTGAAAGTTGACATCGCATTGTTCATCGCGAAATGTCAGGAATGCCAGTTGGTCAAGGCAAAACACCAACACCCCTCCGGACTACTTCAACCGTTACCCATTCCAGAATGGAAGTGGGAGGTAATAAGTATGGATTTCATTACGGGTCTACCCAAGAGTAAGAAACAAAACGAGTGGACATATTCGTAGTAGTAGACAAGTTGTTGAAAGCCTCACATTGTATATTAGTAAAATCTACCTACACGACAGTTCACATTGTGAAAATATTCCTAAAGGAGATTTTTCGGTTACATGGGATACCCAAAGCAATTATATCCGACCGAGACACAAAGTTCACTAGTAACTTCTAGAGAGAACTAGATTACAAACACAACTACAATTTTAGTACCGCATATCACCCCCAAACTGACGAACAGACGGAACGCGTAGACCAAATTCTGGAGGATATGCTGAGAATGTATGTCATGAACAATCCCACTAAGTGGGAAGACTATTTACACCTCACATAGTTTTCATACAACAACGGTTACCAAACCTCGGCCAAAATGAGTTTCTTTGAAGTACTCTACGGTCGAAAGTGTCGAACCCCCGATACCTGGGATAGCCTGGTGGACAGACTTATGCTAGGGCCAGATTTACTAAAAGACTTGGACCAGATGAGGCCACCTGGGAGAATGAGGCTACCATGAGAGAGGCATACCTCGCCTTGTTTCATGATCTCATTCCTAGTCCCTAAAAACATCGGGACGGTGTTGTTCTAAGCGGGGAGGGATGTAATATCCCAACTTTTTGACTAACTATATTAGGAGGCTATATCGGGCCACTGCCCCAGCATATGTGATTTATTATTTTAGCATAACATTAGTATGTTTTGATTTATGCTTTCATGAGTTGATGTATTGGGCATGGACCCTGATTGTTTCACTGTTGGATATATATACTAGGAAGGAAAGCCCGAATAAATAAACTATGTTGTATTATGAGAATTGTTACAAATTATGATATACTGAGTTTTCCTCCTTTGTTACATTATACTGTGCAGAGCATGATTCATATAGTTGATTTTGTAGTGTGTTGAGCATGGACTCAGAAACACACAAACGACCTATATACTGGGCCTAAGCCCCGATGTATCTAGAGGAATCCTATTATTTACTAGGCTTAAGCCCCAAGGTACGTTGAGTGTCGGGCATAAGCCCTGGAGCACTCCAAGCTTGTAAGAAATTATTACCGGATCCGAGGCCACTTAAATATCCTATATGTGCCTCACAATGAAATTCTAGCTCTAGTGTTGAGCAGAGGCTCTGGAATTGCCCTAGCGTAACGCCCATGTGAGAGTGTTGAGTTAAAAGACTCTGAAGAGCACTCAGGGTTACTAAATCTCAAGTGTTGAGTCAAGAGGACTCTGAATAGCACTTACGTGTCCTATCACAACTATTTCGACTTGATTAAACAAATCTTATTATCATCATCTACTGCAGGAACTACCATGTTAAAACGAGGGAATCTGACATGCAAAAGGAGAGACTAGAGGTACCCTACCAGCTTACCAAAACCGTCCACAGAAGTGGACCCTTTCCTTAAAAAGAATTGAAAGAAGCATCATGTGAAACAAAATGCTTAAGGACCACAAAGTTAAGTATTATTATTTAGGAGTTTCAATATATAATATTGTTATTTATTACATGTATACTTGTACATAAGTGGGCTTCCACTTACTAATTATTAGTTATTAATATTTAGATAGAATTGTACTTTTTATATTAATATTATTATACAAATATTAAATAAGTCCTAGTTCAAAAATAACTAGCAGTTAAGTAAACAAATATTATTTTAAATAAACTAGTAATTTCCAACAGTCCTAATTCAAGATTTGTCCTACTTAAGGAGGAAAGACCCCAAAGTTTAGGGGGATCTTTTCTTTTGGTATTATTATGCCAAGAAGAGCTCTGTGATCTGGGAAGTGAACTCTTCCCATAGATTTTTCAGATCTGAACCAGCTACACTCCTAGGGCCTCTACTTCTTAGTTTGTATGTCACAACCAGCTCGGGGGGGTTCATACTGAACCAAGAATGGTTGTTGAATCATGGTTGGGAGAAACGTGGTAGTCCCAAATTCATCCAATCCAAGATCAATTCTCAGGTCAGCTAAGAGTTCAGGAGTTCTTCATTAATTAATTGATCGAGTGTGGAGGTCATTATCAGTACGAACAAGCTACAGGGATCAGCAGGACATTAACAGTAGGAACAAGCTACAAGGATCAATAGGTATGAAATTGTTATAAGACCCTCTCACAATTTATATCTCTTTTAGAAATGCAATGTTAAAATAGCAATGTTCTCAGTATCAGTTTTAAAACAAGATTGCCTAGAATCGAATGGCATTCCTAGCAGGACTAGCCAGCTAGTCTTTGCTAGTCATTTGTATTGCTTAAACTGTTGGAATATACAAACCATTGATTTAATTCAACCAAAATATTTTTTATTTATTTTCCTCTTATCTAACCCTTGTCTTAGATTGCAAATGAAATCATTTAGCTACTGGAATAAAACTCTTAATAGAAATCGTTAGACATCATGTAAACCATTCGAAAGCCCATTTATACAAACTATAGCAAAAATGTAGACATTATTTTGTAAATAATTCTCATCTACACCCAAGACTGATTATTGGCCAATTTATTTCCCGATCTTTTTTAGCTTTCTTTGCAAAACCATACATACCATAATTGAAACGAAGACAATAGATAGGACAAAGATCGCCTACACTGTGATTTTCCATTTTCATATTCATACCCACTTCCCAATAAAAGAACAAACATCATATTAGCTATCGCTACCACCCACAGGCTCTAGTATCCTACAAGTCAAGAAATTACTACCATTAACTATGCAGTACAACTACACAACGATTTTAAATGTTAGAAGTTACAAAAGCAGACACCATTGAAGGCAAAGGCCGAGGATCGAACCCCATGGACTCCCTTAAATCAAACTCATTGTGGTCTCCTACAGGATTCACGTTTGGCCAACTTTTCAACACAAATCTCCCATCAAAACAGTTCCCATTCATTTAACACAGACAACACATAAAATCGAGATTCATCTACTCAAACCCTAGCTGCATTACCATAATAGAAGTACAGGAAACCCCACATTAATCCTCTACGTTTTCAAAAGCATTTATTTAAGTAATCAAAAGCATCATGGTACTAGCAAACTCAGGGAATAAGCAAAGATGAAACCAATACCCAAATGCTAACTATGTTACAAGATAGGGATACAGAGAAGAACGTCTAAGTCAGTTCTTTTTATCAAAGAACACAACACATTACATAGAAGATAAAACAAATAAATTAACTCAGGATAAACGTAGACCACAGTATTTTCTCATACATTGTTATAGGTACAACGGTACAGGAGTCATATCCATAACGAAATAGCATTACTCTTTTATAAGAATTCGCAGAGCCGAGTAACAAGTAAAACCCAACTGCTACATAGTTATTTTACATCACAGTCCCAGTACTTACTCAACTATTAAATTTACATTGAAACCCCATTCTTCCCGGTCTAGCCAGTAGGATACTATTAGACTTCCCCAAAGTGAATCAGTGAGCCAATGGCATACGGAAGCCTCACTCTAAAACCAGACCAAACGCATACATACAACACCAGGGGTGCGGGAGATACGGCACGAGTGAGTAAGCCAGACTTACCATTTAACTTAGCCACACCTACGTCACCATGAATCTTTGCAGCTCCCATCCAAAGCATTATCACCTGTCATAAACGAGATCCAATATCAATTAGCTCAACCATGATTTTTCAAATCGCAGAAGAAAGATAAAAATGTCAATTGCAAATAAGAGATTATTTCATTACCTGTAAGAAGTAGAGCTTCCTGATGCCATAGTCTAACTCAACATTTACCAAGTGTGCTGACCATGAGCATAGCTTGGGTCAGTACACCACATAGTCACCATACAACAAAATGCAGAGCCAGAAACGGAGAACAAGTTGAATACACGGATTACTGGAAAAAAAACCGAAATCAATATCCAAACCCTCGTTGACAGGCTGTTCTCCATATTCATTAAAAGCGCATTACAGATCATACCAACCTCACTCTAAGTGGAGGTTCATTTCTTTGCAAATTCTATAGTGAAATCATGGATACAACCACGCTTGTGTTAAATTACAAAAGGCTTGATTCTTATACAAAGACTATAGTAAAGTCATGACCCAACCCACATTTGTTTGAATTACAAGAAACTTATAGTTGTGAACCCCACATTGGAAGCATTCAAGTTGAGAAATCCCCTAGTAATGGGATACCCACTTTTTAATAACTTATCATGCACCCCGGTGAAATAGGACCAATAGTAAAATAGGAGCCAACCCTTTAGAGATAGCACTCGCAGATTGAATATACCTGCAAACACAGGAGTACAAAATGGCATTAACATTATGCAAAGTAAGTCTGGCAACCACTATAATCACCCATACCTCCCAACAACCCTACCGAGGTATGTAATTACTTGTCTGGGAGTATTATAAAATCCTCATGTGAACAACATACCGTCATCAAAGGATCTCATCACCTGAACGTGACATTAGACATTCAACATTTAATCACATGATTTCTTAAAATAGTAAGGAGTGTATTTCTACCTTGTACTAGCAGTTACAATTAAAATTAAAACATGCCATCATATTATGTTCCACATCGCTTCCACAAATTCTTAACTCAAGCATAGAAGAGACCATGTAAAAAGAAATTCTTAGGACTACAATTGTTGCATGCAAGTATGGATGTTTTTAATATTAGATTTAATTTATAAAGCTGTCTACTGTAAATTAATGATTATTGCAGGTATGAAAAATTTTAAATTTTCGCTATTTTTGGGACATTACAAACTGTCGAGACAGTGGAATTGCACCGTGGATGGCGTAGTGAGCTTTGGGCACGTGATAGTTTCGTGGTGTAACAATTCTGTGAAGAGTTGTAATTTAACAATGGTTCAAGTGTTTCCGAGCTGGCTCCTTCATGGCTGTGGCAATGATGGCTCATTTAATGTGGTAGATTGCTTGGTGTTTCGTGAAACTAACCGGCGATCTCCATCGTTGATCTGGAAGGGTTTTGATGGATGAGGGTTAAACCCTACCTCCACTATGTTTGAAGTGTTTATTGTAGTTTTGGCATTTGGTAGTAGTGGCTCTGCATCTGACCAACAGGCTGAGAGTTTTTTTAGGGTTCTTGTTTTGCATTCTAGAGGCATCATGCCTCTGTTTTGAACCCGTGACCTGTAGAATGTTTAAGAGCCAGACCCTCTAGGTTTTTACAGTGGTAATTGTCATGGTTCGCGGCTTAAAGTCTATTTTCTTAATGTGGTTCGATACTCAAACTTGTTGAGGTTTTTTCTTTTAAAATTGGGTTCAAGTGAGAAGCCAAGTCCTCGCCATGGTTGATATAGGTCTTGGCACTGTTTAACTGCTCAAAAGTTGATGACTCGGTGTGGTTTCCTTCTATCTCAGCATTCGACAGTGTGAGTTACACTTATAGTTTGCAGATGTTGTTGTTTGGTGTTTTCGGCTATATGCCAACTTTTAAAGGTAATACGTGTCGAACCCTTCTCTTGTAGCTTTCAAAAATCATTCATTAACATAGTAATGGTTATTTGTTCTAAGTTTCATTCATTTCGTTTAAAAGAGGACTGTCTTTTTTACCACATCGTTACTACTGTTGCAGGTACAGAGGTTTGTGGCTTTTCCAGTTCGGGTGAAGAAGGTTGGCAACGACTACACCAACTGATAAGCCTCGTAGGTTTCCTTGTAACTCTAAATAGATGAGGATGATGGCTGACATGTGTGTTGTTTTGTGTATTTTTTTTTAACTCAAAGAGTTTGTAACTCGTCGAGATAGGGTTTGCAAACTTTAAAAAAAATTGGGGAGGATAATACCTCGACCAACAGGGCAAAGTTGTGTTGATTGTGAAATGCATCTGTCATGAAGAAGAGTTCTTATTCTCATACTTAAATAATGTAAATCCTATGTTTTCAATAAGTAATGACAGTTTTTTGAAATCCATGGAAGGCTTTTGGCCTATGTGTAGTTCGTTGATTTTATAAAATGTTGTTGCGTTTTCACTCTATAAGAAATCCAAGGGTTAGGGTTTGACTTTGTTTAGAATGCATAGTTTTGATGTTGCTCTTCGACAAGATCTCGACATCAAATTGGTATTTGATCATTCTGTTTAGAGTTGTCCTACAGATATTATAATCACTGAATCCTGGAGATGATACTAAGAATTTAACTATTCGACAAAAAGAAACGATTATGGTTTAAATGTTTGGTTTATATGGAAATAAACCAATGGTTTAATTTCATGCTTATGATTTGTTAAAATGTTAGCTGTGTGCTGAGAGTTAGTAACATTGTTTATGGTTATAAAATGAATTTATAAATGTTTGATGAAATGTGCAACAGTTGGAAAATTTGGAACAATTCTAGAATGTTGTAGAATGTTTGATTGGAAAAGTGATGAACCTCAGTTCATAATTTGATGGCTATTATATAGACTTCCTAGGTATTTAGTGGTCAGTTTGGAATAAATGAGCCTCAACCTCCAGTCCCATCTTTCAGGGCACTATGACCACATTTCAAGGGAGGTGTCCCATACCAACAACTAGTTAGTTGCATCATGATGCTACCATTTGTCCATTGCCTTCTACCCCAGATTCCATTCCACCTAGTAGATTAGTAACCACTCTTTCAACAGTCCTCTTAGGTGTTTGTCTCCTATTTTATTTATTTAATAATAATATATTGTGCAAATTACAGTCATCCTTGGACACCTGTCCAACATACAACTTTACAATAAAAGATATCATAATATTTTCTAACACAAAATGTTTTCCAGCAAAAAGGGTATGTTACAAACACCCCCACTTAAGCTCAACATCGTCCTTGATGTTTCTTATTCATCATAAAGTTCCTCATGGAACATAACTGGATATGCTGCCATCATATTACTTTCGAGTTCCCAAGTAGCTTCATCAGGGCTAAGGTGCTTCCATTGCACCTTTACCTGCCCTATGGTGCAATTCCGAAGCATAATTTCCCTCTGGTCGAGAATACAGTCCGATTCTACTTGAAAATCTCCTTCGGGTTCCACCTATATGTCATTCCAATTTAGCACATGAGTAGCATCGTGCACACACTTCTTTAAAACAGAAACGTGAAAAACATTGTGAATTTTTAAATTATATGGTAATGCCAATTGATATGCAACAACTCCAATCCTTGATAGGATTTCGAATGGTCCACAATACCTTGCTGCTAGTTTAGCACAACTCCATAGCTTCAAAGAACTTTTCTTGGGCTTTACCTTTATAAAAACATGTTCTCCTACCTGAAATTCTCTTTCAGTGCATTTCAAATCAGCGTAGCTTTTCTGCCGATCTTGGGCAACCTTTAAGTTACTTTGAACCTGTTTCACGGTTAGCTCCATTTCTTTCAATAAATCTGGTCCTAACATTAATCTGTCTACAAGATTATCCTAAGAAATCGGAGTACAACATTTTCTTCCATACAAAATCTCAAATGGGGTTAACTTAGCAGATGCTTGATAATTATTATTCTATGGAAATTCTGCTAAATGTAAGAAATCTTCCCACTTAGATGGTTGATCTTTAACATACAATCTTAACATGTTTTCTAAAATCTGATTTACCCTTTCTGTTTGACCATCAGTTTGTGGGTGGAAAGAAGTGTTGAAATTTAATTTAATATTTAATCCTTTAAACAGTGATGTCCAAAAATTTCCGGTGAACTAAGAGTCCCGGTTTGAAATAATTACCTTTGGAATTCCATGTAAATGAAAAATTTGCTTCATATAAACATCTACAATGTTAGAAGCCTTGAAAGTAGTTTTAACAGGTATAAAATGAGTAGCTTTACTAAGTTTATCAACAACAACCATGATTGAGTCATTCTACTTCTGATTTCTAGCCAAACCTGTAATAAAATCAATGCTTATAATTTGTGATTTCCATTCTGGAATTGGTAAAGACTGTAATAGTCCAGCTGGATGTTGGTGTTCATCTTTGATAGTCTGACATTCAAAACATCTAGCTATATATTTAGCAACTTCACTATTCATGTTGGGACAAAAATACTCCTTTCTTAACATAGTTATCATTTTCTGATAACCAGGATGTCTTGAATAAGGACTCTTATGAACTTCATCTAAAATCAACAACTTAACCTTCGAAATATTAGGTACATAAATTCTGCTTTTATATGTTAAGAAGCCCCTTTTTTTTTTTGTAAGTAAGAGAGAAAATTCTTCTATTCAACCTAACTAAAAATACATAGTGTTACAAAGAAGCTGCCATCTTTGCCCGAAAGGGTAAGACAAAGGGAAACCACCCCCTCAAAGACCGGGGGGACCACCGAAGAGACCCGTGGAGAAACAACAAGACACAAGGCTAAGGCCAGGGGAATGATCAATTCATTGAGTGAACTGAGGATGCTCCCTTCTTCCCTTTTTCTTTCGAACACCGATCCAACCTATGGAACAGGAAGGAGAATCCAGCTTCTCAGCCAAGGCCAACTGATTAGGGGGTACTTCCTCTCCACGAGCTGCATGTACTTCCTTATCACTGTCAAAATGATATGATTCATGAGGATGTTTTTGAGCTCCTGAAAATGGATCTATGGTCATGATCATATCATTAGGTTCAACACGTCCAGGGGAAGATCGCCCTGGCTAAGAAGAGAGATCAGAAGACGGAAAATCTGTTGTTTCAGGGTGAGGAACAAAGATCGAGGGCCCATGAGAAAGATCCTCAGCTGGTTGCTGCATATCATCCGGGGTTTGAAAAGGAGTTGCTGAAGGTGGAGGGATGACATAACCATTATGTTGTTGTTTTCCGGCCGCACAAGAAGATGCTCGACTTTTGTGGGGTTTCGGGTCTTGCCACCCATTGGCCTTCTTTCGAGGCCCAAAGGACGAGGGAAGGGCCGGGGTAAGCAGGAAAGATGCCTGGAGGTGCCCTATTTGTTGACATGAATGGCATCTGAAGGCAGTATTCTCATAATCAATCAGCTGCATGTAAGGTTCCCCCTCAATCCAATCGATAAAGATCTTATCCAGTAGCCTTTGGCTGAGGTCTATTTCAACACAAATGCGAGCGTAAGAGAAGAATCCCTTTGATGTACGTTCTGTGTCAATCTTGATAAACCTTCCCAAAGCATTGCCAATGGTGGTTAAAAAACCAGGAGTATAGAAATGCAGAGGTTGTTACACAGAAATCTTCCACCCTGTGAGCATCAACATTCTTTGGCCTGTAGGATCCATTCCAGTGACTCAGATCCATTTTTATCCTTCAGTGATACCAGTTTGCCCTATTTTTGTTCCTACCCACATGTTGCATCACTACAGCATGCGTACCCGCGAGTTGCAGCACTATAGCCCGCGGGTATCAAGTAAAATGGTAAAAACCATTATTTTATCACTTTTTACTCCTAAAAAGAAGTCATTGGGTGACCTTCGGCTCTCCATCTACCCAAGTAACGTCTCGATGAGTCCTTTCACCTACCTTTGAGAGGACTATATATTGAACACATATGGCTTATGGATGGGAGGAAGAAGAGAATAGTAAAGGCACTCTAGTGGATTTTTTCCATATCTTGAGTCTGCACTCATTGATCCTTGTAGTTGTGAACCATTTATGTTCACCTTCCAAACTCCTCTCTAGTTTGAGTTTTCCATCCATGGAGGATTGAAGTGGTGGAGGCACAAGTGGATTGATCTAGATCTTGGTTTAGATTGGTTTCCGACAAGAGGTCGTATCACTTTGTACTTCTTCTTGTTCATTAATAGAAATACTCATATTCTCATCCATTCATGGTGTGAATGTTGTTTATTATACATTGGGTTACATTTGCTTATGATATTATGGACCATTGTTATTGATAATGTTAATGTCATTTATATATCACATGTACTTGTTAGATATTGATTGTCAAGACTAATTTGCATATTACAAGTGCTTGGATGTGCCTGTATTGAAAGCTCCAATGGGGATCTACATCAAATGTTGGATCGAGGTTGGTTACATTTCTCCATTATTTTAACATTGTCATTTATAATAGCATTGCTTTGAGAATTGAGTAGATTTCTAGTAGTCATCTGTCTGTTGTGGTATTCCCAAGCCATAGTGATTTTTCTCCAATACAGAAATGGTGACTCCGCTGGGGAAAACATCCATGTTTGGGAAATATTTTTGAGCATTAGTCCATAATTAGAGTTGTTGTTTATTGAAGCTCTATGTCACTGATTGGCCGTTAAGATACACTATAGAAAACTTGCTTTTTCTAAGCCTCTAGACTCTTTATTTGACAATTTGCTTTTCCTCACCCGCGGGCTAGCTTAGCTCTGCCCGCGTATACCCGCCTCTGTTTACTCTACTGCTCGCGGGTACCCGCAGGATTTCCTTCGACAGTAGCATGTAACTCTGGCTTTTGTTGGTTTATGGCTATTGTTTGTTGCTGGGTGAGTTTGGTTGGTTCCTGAGTCTTTGTTGGCCTCTCTCTTGACTGTTTCATGCCTTGGTTGTGACCAGATCTCTTTGTTTCTCTTGGTTGAGCCTTCTTGGTTTTTTTTACCAATATTTGGTTTTAGCCTCTTGGTTTCTTCCTTTTGAGCTCTTTCCTTTGGCTGAGTCTTGTTGTTTAGGATCTGTTGGGTTGTCTTAGTGATCTTCTCGGCACTTCAGTGACTGAATAGTAGGATTTTGCTTGCATTTTTTCATTTCATTTATATTGAAAAAATACAAAAATATTCATTTAGTTCTTTGCATTTTTCTTCTCATTTATAAGCGAAAATACAAAAATATTTTATTTCCATGTACTGCATTTTGCATTGAGTGCTTGTTGCCTTCATTTTAGGTTCTGCTTGTGCATTGAAAAGATAAAAGTTTGCATATTTATTTCGGAATTGTTTGTTGATTTTGCATATTAGTGACATTGTTTTATTGGATATATGAGTCTAGGATTGGACGATGTTGCATACTATTGAGTCTACACATCACTAGTTTCACGACCATATCTCTTGAGTAATCACAGTCACTAAAATTAATGCTTAATCATAAAATTGATTAGACTGATTTTATTTATAGGTTACACCAACAAGCATAGGTTTAGAGTCTTGGAATAGATCATTGTGAGTTAACAATCCAAGACTACTAGATGAAACATTAGGTGTCTGACCAGGGAGTGGAGGAATCCATGGTATATATCGGTGTTCTCAGGAAGCTCTACTCAATCCAGAGTTAAGCATGAGGTCACGAGAGGTTGGTTGAGGAGATATCCCTCTGATACCGACTGAATGTGAGAGATATATCCAGGATTTGTTTGTATCTGGGGGTACCGAAGGTTCGTCCTCTTGTGCTTCGGGCTTAGCTACCCTGCCCATACGACGGGTCCCACCTATGATTGTCCCCCTGAGCATTGGTTATATTGCGGTGAACATAATTTCCTTACCTAGGTACCGTAGAGGGTACTTGTAGTGGTTATGTTGTTTGTGTCCTGAGTCAGATAGGGATTGGAAAGCACAGTTGTCTTCGTGTCGTGGACTTGACCCTATCGACATAGTGAAGCCTGGGTGTCTCTATAACTAATTCTATTTCCTTCGGCTATAGTTTGGGAGTCTCAAGCCTCTCCTAGGCGAGACATACCAGCTCTAGTGTCGGGAGCTGATTTAGCCACTCTATTTGTCTGCTCTTAGCTGTAGTTTCTCTAGGTGTGAGCTTTTGATTTACTGTTTTTGATCGATAGTTGGCCTTTAGGAGATGTCGTATCTCTCTTTGGAGAGAACGTGGTGTGGAGCCCTACTCTCCGTCGGTCCCATCGTTTGGATGGTTTAAAGCCACTTGAGGTTACATGTCGTATTGCTAGAGGACGTCGGAGGGCTCCCTCTGAGTCTTCGGATTCTTATGTGACATATGTTGAAGATTACATGGCTGCACATCCCGATATCGGGCAAGACCTTTCTACTCCTTCAGGTAGAGTTGAACATACCTCCGATCCCCAGACTCCTCAAGAGGATTGGGGAGGTGATCCACCTAAGAATCAACCTAGTTCTATTTGGCCTAATCCACTTGACCAGGATCCGTTTGATCCTTCGAATCCGGATAATTATCTTTACGGGATGCCTGACCTACCTGAGGATGTAGAACAGGATGAGCCTTCCGTTACTTCATTTCCATGCAATTTTAGATACAGGAGGCCTGAGACTCATGATGATTTCAGCCCTATGGTCAATGCCACCACACTCTCTTTTGGTATGACTAGTCACAATACTGTCGAACCTTCCACTATGGTTTTTACTCATGCTAGCACTATCAAAGTGTTAGCCATACTATACCCACTGGGGGCACTACCCTAGCTGGGGGCACTACGTTGTCCACCCACTCACATAGTATGGGGACTGGTGAGATTCCTAACTATGCTAATGTTGGAATGCGACCACCTCCTAGGAATACCCAACCTAGTCGGAATGCTGTTCGAAACACGACTCTCCATCCACCACCTAACATACATGTCACTAATAATCAACCCAGGATTACTTTTGCACATGATATCGTTCCTCCCAACCACGGGGGTGGACACATACCGCATACTTTTGCATCCACTGCCACCCCTAGTAATGCTAATGTAGCGGGTGGGAATATTTCCTATCCACATGGAAATCACACCACCAACCCTACTACTAGTCACGCCCATATTAGTGCTGGGAAGACTTCTCATGCTTATGGCCATCACACGACTGCTCAAACTAATCCTAATATTGGGGGTGGGAACATACCATACCATTACGGTCAATACAACACGGTTCCCACTATAAATAGTACATACATGCCCCATACTCATGGTGGAAACCCTTACTACAACACAGTCGATGTTGGCCACCAGTATCACCCACCACCCCAATATGGTGCTCAAAACGTGCATATACCTGCTTACTCTCAAATGGGTTACGCAGGGGGAGGTTATCCATCTTATGGCCATGGGAAAGCTTACGGGCCGTTAGGTCCTCATTATCAGCAGTTTAATCCTCATGGTCAAGCTTTTGGTCCATCTTACAACACAGTTTCGTTTCACCAACCTTTTATGGGAGCTTATAATCAAGCTTTCGAGTTGCAGCTCCCATTCCTTGCATGCTTGAATCTCTCGGATCTTTCGAAGCTCACGAATGATCTAGTGTGTCACGACCCTACTTGGCCCCCAGTCCCTACCAATATCCCTTCGGACATTCCAAATTTTCAGGGGAAAGGTGGTGAGGACCCAGGAGATCATGTCACGACATTTCACCTTTGGTGCTCCTCCAACTCTTTGAATCATGATTCCATTCGATTATGCCTATTTCAACACACCCTCACGGGGGTAGCCGCAAAGTGGTATGTGGAGTTTCCCGGAAACACCTATAGGGGATTCAACGACATTGCTTTGGTTTTCTTAGACCATTTCCTGTTGCCGATTTGTTATGATACTGGTACTGAGTTGTCATCCACCTTCCATCAGAATAAGGCCACACATATTTCTGACCACGTTCAAGAGTGGCATCGGCGGAAGAGATTACTGAAAGCCAACATTCCTCTAGAGTTCCTGTTGGAATGGTTCCTTAAGTCTTTACTCCCATACATTGCTAAGGATGTTTCGATGTCTGGAATTGTGACTGACGAACAAGCTATCTTGAAAGTCCAGTAGTTAGATCTACTTTATTCTCAGTCTGGCATTTTGTATGACATTATTCCTGATGCACCGAGAACAAGACATGAGCCCACGTCAGTTCCTAGACCACATGCCGATGGCATCGTGGGGTCTGCATGCACTCGCCCTATAGACTTGGTAGCTAATCAAATGAAAAATTTGTAGCTAAACCAGTCTACTCCCAGATAGGTTCACACCTTGTCCACTTCCACTCCGTCGTCTGATGTACACAATGTGCAATCAACAAAACCTTTGGGTAACGAGCAACCTGGTGGTAAAAAAAAGGGGAGAAACAATCGTAGGGGTGGAAACAATTGAAGTAACAACAATAGCAATCATAATACTCCTCGTAAAGATAGTTCCAACCCTCCTCGGGAAGGTGGTAATGCTGGCGAGGATCGTAAACCTAGGCGTAACGTGAAATTCCCTTGCAAGCTTTGTGGGGAGGATCATCTTACTCACTTATGTCCTCGTATTGAAGAAGCATCGAAGTATTTGGCACAGAGCCTAGCTTTGTTGAAGGATCCCCTTCCTCATCATAAAAATATGGCTTCGCATGCTCCCACCACTGGTTATGGTACTAATGAAATGGCAACGTCTTCTTCCAATACTAGTGGTTATGGATGTGTGAATATGGTTCAGTCGGAGGTTTGTGTTGCTACTCGTCAACGTGATTATGATGCACCACAACTGAATTTGGGGAATGAGCCTCCCCCTCCTCTTGATAATTCATTGCAAATCATGAAGCCTTCTATTATGCCGCGGATACCGAAAGGTGTTCTCAAGTGATCCATGCATAATCCTAATGCTAGATCCACCTAGAACTACTCCATTGTAGAATATTTGGGCCAAACTCTCTATGCCATGTCGGCTCTTGAAGTTTTGCAAGCTTGTCCTTCTCAGAAGCATGCCCTTTTGAGTGCGTTAGGAGTTCAGGATTGGGGAAATCCTAGTGTTATCAAGTTCGATACTACTGATGTCCAACCTCACTTGCCTTACCACGTGGCTTTTCAAATACAGGTGGATTTCCTTAGGAGCTTCGTCAAACGTAATATGGTTAATGAAGGTGCTTCTGCGTCAGTAATGTCGTTAACTTGTTGGGAAGCTCTTGGCTCTCCTCCTCTACTCGCATCTAGAACTACACTCGCTGCATTTGAAAGTAGGTCTTTTACACTGCATGGAATTATCCCTTCCCTTGTTGTCTCATTGGGAGGTAAGTCCGTGCCTATTGAATTCAAAGTGGTTGATGCGCCCATCGACTACAACCTTTTACTGGGTCGGAACTGGATGTACACTATGAAGGCTATTGCGTCTACTGTATTTTGAGTTATTTGCTTTCCCCATGAAAGCAAGATTGTGATGATCGATTAGATGGATTATGTTGGCACTCCATCCATAGCATCCACTGGATCTGTAGTCCCGCAAGTTTCTGATTCTTAGTCGGCAACTGGAAACATAGGTGTTGGGATGTACCCCTCATTAATGGTAACTTTTAACCATTCTGCACCTATGAATTTTATTGGAACCATTTCCGACAATGCGCCTCCTCCTTCGAATAGTATGCCATTCTGGACTTCCTATTGTGGTGATCCATGGATTTTTCCATCCACGGATTCTATGTCTGGAGACATTGTGCACATCGGGATGTCTATGTCTTTATCTATAGCGGAGCTCACTTATGATCACATCCAACAAACCACTACAAATTCAGATCTCTCTTCTTCCCAGATAGTTGAAGAAGATCCCGTTACGCTTTCAGTTTGGGCAACCAACTCATCTTGCTCTCACGATTGCCTTAATGATACTTTTCCATCAGATGAAGCTATCCTCAAAGCCATGTGTGGTAGTGAGAGGCCTTGGGAAGATATGCACCATCACTCTTATTTCCTTCCCAACCTCGAGCTCATTGAGCAGGAGGAGTTTAGGATGACTCTAGTTGAGATGGTTGGTCACCCTGTGGCTCTTTTGTAGTCACATGATGTTTTCTTGGAGGGAAATATGGCCAATATTTCCCCAACCACTTCGATCAACATCTCCTGCACTCTCGAAAAGATTGAGAATGTTTACGTCAGTGCCAATTGCACTCCTAAGGAGGCTGTTGTTTACACTGATTTGTTTACTGAACTCCAGGAAGCTTTCTCCTGGTGATATGAATAGATGCTAGGAATAGACCCCCGCATTGTTGAACATGAGATTAGAATGTATCCCGATGCTAAACCAGTTCGACAACGCTTACGTGCTGTGAACCCTAGGAAGGCAGCTACTATTAAAGCAGAGGTGGAGAAACTGCTCAAAGCTGGTTTCATCTACCCCGTTCCCCTTACCGAATGGGTGTCAAACCCCATTCCTGTGGATAAGAAGCAGGGAACTATCCGTGTATGCACTGATTTCAAAGATTTGAACCGTGCATGTCTAAAATAAAAATTCCCCATGCCATTCATTGATCAAATATTGGATGCTTGTGCAAGGAGTGAGATTTTTTCATTCATGGATGGCTTCTCAGGTTATAATTAGATTCAAATCAAACCCATGGACCAACATAAAATGACATTTATTTGTCCATGGGGAACCTTTGCGTACTGGAAAATGCCCTTTGGCCTCAAAAATGCTAGAGCTACTTTTCAGCAAGCCATGACCTATGCCTTTCATGATCTTAAGAAGATTATGGAAGTTTTCTTGGATGATCTTGCTGGCCATTCTCGTAAGAGAGTGGACCACCCCAAGCACTTCCGTATGATTCTTGAACGATGTATCCACTACAAAATTTGATTGAATCCGAACAAATGCATCTTCGCTGCTAGGACTGGTCGCCTTCTAAGATTCATAGTTTCGAAGGAGAGTATTAGAGTCGATCCTCTCAATGTTGAGGCAATACTTCAGTTGCCTGCTCCGCATAATCTGTTACAACTTCAGAGCCGCCAAGAGAGAGCTACTTTTCTGCATCGGTTTATAGATAACTATGCCAGTATTACTAAAGATTTTGCACGCCTATTGAAGAAAGACACACCTTTTATCTTGGATGAGTGAGCCCAGTAGTCTCTCGATGCCATTAAGAAATCTTTGGTATCAGCCGCTATGCTTAGTCCACCAAACTTTACATGAGATTTCATTATTTATGTGGCCGCATCTCAAGAGACTATTGGCATGGTCTTGGTTCAGATAGATGATGCGCTTGTCGAGCATGTTATCTATTATCTTAGTCGAAATTTAGTAGACGCTGAACTAAGGTACACCCACGTAGAAAAGATGGCACTTGTGACTGTTCACGCAGTCTAGCGGTTACGACATTACATTTTGCTTCGAACAACCACCATTGTGGCTCACATCAATCCGTTTCAGTTCATGCTATCATGACGCCTTATCGGGGGTAAGTATAATAAATGGATTGTGATCCTTCAGGAATTTGATCTCGAGTTTGCTTCTGCAAAATCGGTGAAATCATTAGTGTTCGTTGAGCTTATGTCAGACCTTCCACGGCTTGATGAGGATGTCATTCATGAAGATTCCTTTGTGGATGAACACTTATTTATTATCTCGATCGAGGAACCTTGGTATGGGGATGTCATTAGATATCTCCAAACTTTGAGTTTCCTCCGCATTATTCATGAGACGAGCGACGGCGTGTGAGACATCACACTAAAGATTATACTATCATCGGTGACACTTTGTATCGTCGAGGAAAGGATTCTGTTCTCCATCGTTGTTTGACTCACGAAGAAGCGGAACGGGTACTTAATGATTGCCATGCGGGGGCATGTGGCAGTCACTTATCTAGGCTTGCTACAGCCCAACGTATCATGTGAGAAGGTTATTGTTGGTGGGAAAAACTACCCTATAGCAAGGAAACTAATGCTATCAACTTGGATGGGGTGACAGGTAAGTGTATTAATTGTATTGCAGAGATATTTATGAAAAGAAATGAGTTACGGAGCTTAAGAACATACATTTTAATCGACGTTCGATCCTAGCTTTTATTTGGTCCCGCGTCCAGTCCTCAAATTCACCTTCTGTTCAGTAAACCTGCAAGACAAACACCTTTCTCAGTGTATCTTGGACAATATATAATGTTCGAAAGAAACAAAAGCAATGTTAAACATTCGATATTGACCAAAACATATCCAAATTAAGGTATTATTTTAAAACACATTTAAGTTGGAACAAGAAAAACACTTCAACCTTTATTGTCAAATGTAAATTGATGTACAAGTATACCTGACTTTATGACAGGCTCCTGCAGCTTGATTATGGGCTCTTGCTCTTCTCTAGCTTGGATATCTTCAGCATCAACTCCCCCAATGCAAGCTTCTCTTTTAGATCACAATGTCTCTAAGTTTCTCCATCTATCCATCTATCCATCTAACCTTTCTCTTTAGTCTTCCCTATATTTATAGGATCAGAGAAGTAGTTCAGGTCGCTATATGGTTATGGAGGAAGTTGGGGAAGTTGGGAAACTACCAACAACTAATCCTCCTTGTGAAATTAATTATTTTTTAATCATTTTTTAAGATGTACGCTACTATTGTTCAGTGAAGTAGCGTTTAGGGCGCTACTATGGTGCTTGTCAACTAGCGCTCATCAATTTTTAAATGTTGAGCGTTACTATGCTGAGAAGGAGTAAAGCTCATAAGGCTTTGAGCGCTACTATTACACACTGGAGTAGCGTATAGGCGCTAGTATTATTGAAGTAGAGTAGCGCTCATATCTCAGAATTATATTTTTGTGGTTTTTCCAGTAATGTCAAGAAATGGAGTAAGTCAAAGTATCATCTAGGGTCAACATGCTCCTCCATCCAAGTTGTCCTTTTTTCTGATCAACAATGCAAGGTGATCACGGACGGAGAGGTGCAAGTTTGACCTATAACAGATGCCCCCTAATGTGTGAGGTTAGAGGGAAACGATGGCCGAAATACATTATAATCCAAATCCAGAGGAGGAGAAGAGAACCACAGAAAACAAGTTACAAGAACACCTACAACAAAGATCAAGGTCAGCTAGCAATTACATCTTAGACATCATATAGATGTGCAGTGTGGTACAACATGATCTCCGATACATAACAAGGAGATGTATATAAAACATGGCCACTTGGAATACAAGCGTGGATCCATGTCAAACTGAGAGATCATAGCCATAACAACAAACTGGATCTATGTCTCATGGAGAGCCAAATATAAGTGAGGCTCAGTCTTGCGCAACTTGGGTGATAACAAAATGAGGTAATTTCATCCAAGATCCCAAGGTATTCATCCAAAATAAATCTAGGTACAGACCCTAACCATGTGAATAGATGAGATAATAGTCAAACATGGGGGGTATCGTTTGATTACCGGTCATTGATGTATACCGTTAACAAACGCGAGGACTTCCACCGATAATGATGATGCGGTCCAAGGTACCAAGTACGATCCGCCAAGTGTGAATAGATGGACTTGGAGTCGGACACTTGTGAATCCTGTCAAAGAAAAGACATTGATGTATTCTCATCATTCAACAGCGAGGAAAATCGCCACTGGTGACTGCAATCTCCAAGGTACTAACCGAAACTCTAAACTTCATTCCCAGAATAAAATGAGTTGTTGGCGATGGGAAGAAGTTCGTTGGAAGGGAGGCCTTAAGGCATCCTCCATCATCCAACTCGAGGGACACTCAACTGGTAAGAGCTGATATGGAATAATATGTAACAAGACTGACACTAGGAAGGCCGATACATGAGGTCAAGGTAAACTATAGAATGGCCGACACAAGGTATATCCTTGAACATTGAGCACGACACAAAGTGACTCAGGCAGATTCTGACATAATGGAGTAAATAATAAGTCTGAAATGTAAGAGACATTATCATACCCTCCATATGGTTGGAAGAATAACCGAGGGAGTAAACAACTCGGAGAAAAGGTTCACCCTGAGGTGAAGAACTAAACCCAACCGACAAGATAGACTATGTTCAAGGATATAACTGACTAAACTGCCTTTGACAATGAAGATATGATACGTATTTCCCATTCCTTATTCTTTTTAGATAAAAGAATACCTTTCTTGTTGTTTTAATGAGTCCAAGAAAGAATGAAAACTCATTAGATCCAACCATGTAAAAAGTTTAACGAGCCCGTGGGAGGAAGACTCAAAACCTTCTTCATTATTTATAGAGTTCGAAGAAGAGATAGAAGATTACTCTATATTACTGATCTCTGGATTTTAATATCGAGCCGAGATCTGTTCTTGCTCGCCGGTGTTTTCAATTTTAAGGAGTCTGAAAAACTTAAAGAATAACTCCATATATCTGCTCGTGGATTTTAGTATCGAGCCCAAGTAGATTAATGCTCGCCAGTGTCTTCTTGTTTATAGAGTCTGAAAAAATTAAACAATCCTCTTTTCACCTATACGTGGATTTTATATCGAGCCCGGATTGGTCTGTGCTCGGCGGTGTTTTCTTGTTTATAGAGTTGAAAAAATTAAACAGTCCTCTACTTACCCTCTCGTGGATTTCACATCGAGCCCGAGTAGGTGAATGCTCGCTTGGTATTTTCATGTTTATAGAGCCTGAAAACCCTAAAGAAAGGCTCCAAAAGGTCGTTTTTCATGCAGTTAGTCTCCTCCCCCGAAAAAGTATAAAACAATGGAAGAAGAACTCTTCTAGCGCATACAGGAGTATACCTAGAGTATACTGTTTCCGTAGTTAATACACCTAGGCCCGGAAAAGGGGTAATTCTATACCTGAGTGGATGATCCTTCGATTAATTTAACGAGCTCAAAGAGGACAAGCTTGCTCGGTAATCTTGCTTAGGTTTAAATAGTCCAAACAAGAGCTTAAAATGACTTAAAGGTCAGCTTCTAGGATCATAGCTTCATACTATGCCAAAACTAGGTCTTCAACAAAATATTAGTCGATGTGGCAAAAAAATCTCGAATGATATATGAATTTGAACTATTTAACTAGTTGAGAAGGTCTAACATCAAGATTTTTTTGAACTTAGGACATGAATCCGACAAGAATTAAATGAAAATTGAGCTTGGATTAGTATTGTACCATATGTGTGTTTCAATTGATTAATTAGGGATTTTTTGAAAATTTTGAAACTATAGAAAATTAAACAATGGTGGGTAAAAAATCAAACTCCAATTCATATATATAATTTGATTTTAAAAATCAATTTCCAAATTGTTTTGTAGGGAAAAGATTGGGGCAACCTTTTGCAATTTCAAATCTCCATGGCGATCAAACCAAGCATCCAAACGTCGTTCTTCTTCCACCAAGTAAGTGTCATGTCCCAAATTTGGAATTGGGTCACAATGGCCTAATCACATTAGCCATATTCATTAGAGTTTGTAAAATTGATGTTAAGGGTCAAATAATTGCCAAGGAGGAAAATTACTAGTTTCCTAGGTTTGGGGTGGAAGCTTTGGGATTTGGAATAATGGGGATAATAAATGATGTTTGAACATTAGAATGGAATAAATATTTAATAAAGGAGCTAAATAAATATATACAAGTGGAAATCAAAGTGGCATTTCATCATGAAGACACATGGAGGAAGTGGGACCCACATATGGCTAGATTTCCCCACTACACTTGGCATCATTCTCTCACCAATTCGAATTCAAGGTGAATGGTAACATACTTGGGGGAGTCCAAAGGGTATTATTCATTGCATGACTCATCCAAGGTCAAAATATAGAGGAAGAGTAACTCCCATGGAAGAGGAAGAGGCAATTTGGAGCTAGTGAGACACTTGGGCTAGATTCCCTAGCTCTATGACAACAATGATGAAGATGCTATGACACCTATGACACAAATCAGACCTGAAGGCTGACATATGACATATATGACATGTCAGGGCTAAACATAGGCTCCAAGAGTGCGCTCAAGGGTGTTAGGACAGCTAAGATGCTTCCACATGTGATTTGGTGGAAGTGGGAGACTAGGAATTGTTGTACAAGTGGCGTTCTTTGGAATCTCTTCCCAACTTGACTTGGCATGAGTCTCTTGGAAGGAATTCGACCCATGGAGGACATTAGAACTTTATAAATGTCAATAACAAAGAAGGAAACCAGCTTTTGATCATTTGTAGAATTTGCAATTGCATTTGTGAAGAGGGAGAGCTAGTGGATGACTAGTTTCTTGCCTTAGCCAATTTCGAGGGTGAAAGATTCCCATCCAAGTTGGCAATTGGAAAGGCCATTCAGACCTTTCATTTGGAGCTTTAATGGAGTCTTTATTTGTAGGTGTAAGCTACAGGGCAGCTCATGGTTTCTTCTATTGCAGCTCGCTCCTACAACCATTTCCAGTTTTGAGGGCATATTCTTGATCCTTGAGGGAGGGCGTTTTTGGTGAGCTATTGTACTCTTTGGGGGAGCTTCTAATGCCCCATTTATTTTGTAATATGAAGTAAATACTCTTTTCTTCATCTCCAAAAAGTTTCAGGTCGAAATTCCAAGTAGAAATGTATAAATCTCATTTTTAATGGAAGAACAATGCCATTTCCCCACTACCTTGTTGTGAGCCAATGTATTGATGATGATTTCGAATGAATGGATGATTATCTGATATATTTGTGATAAATATACTTCCATGGATGTCTTATACAAGTTTCATGTACTGTACTTGATCACTTGAAGCATTTTTACTCAGTTTAATTGCATTGGGAGAAGAAATAGTGCCATTTCCCCAAGGGTCGAATTGGGGATTTTTGCAGTTGAATGGGAGAGGGTGAGAACAGTTGTAATAAACCATTAATGGTGCATATGAGACCTTAATAACATACTTAACACATTAATTACCTCTGTTCATAAATTTGAGTGGGTTTGGAGGCATTTGGGAAGCCATTTTCAGTACTTACCTTAGGGGGATTTGAACCCCAAATTACTAGTAAAATTGCATACTTGGTCCAGAATCTTAAGAGAGTTTGCAGAGGTCTTTTGGTGGCCATATGTTGTCCATGAACATCATATTCAATTCCTAATATCATTCATAAACCTTCCTTGAATATTTGAAGGCATTTGGAGTCAATTTGAGACCTAGAGACCAATACTAGTCAAAGGGAAATCACTAGTAAAGTTACCTACATTGACAAGAATTGAAAGAGTATTTGCAGAAGTGTTTTAAAGGTACAAAGGCATACTTGAAACACATATTTATGTTCTAATATCATTCATATACCTTCTCAGAATAGTTGGGATCATTTGGGGCAAATTTGGGACCTAGAGATCGAAACTAGTCAAAGGTCGAACCAAGGAAAAAAGTGGAAAATTGCAATTTTAATAAAATTCCTAACAAGGGACATTATAGTGGTATCAGAGCATGGTCCTTGCACCTGTGTATTAGGTACATACATTCAATAATAATTGGCAGCCATGTCTTACTATTATGATGAATCCTGTGAGTACAATTCTTATGAGGAATATGCAGATGCTTATGGGCAATATGAAGCAGAATGTGAATGGTATGAAAAAGAGGTGCCATCATGCAACACTTCTTACAATTTCAAGAGAAATGAAGATTATTCTTATGACTTTAAATCTGATGAATATGAGTGTGTCACACCAACCAAGGATAATTCTATGAGTGAGTTCCAAAGATGGAGAGAAAAATATAAAACCTTGCCCCAACAATATCAAAAATATCAAGAATATCTTGCTTTTAGCAAAAATACACAAAATGCCATGTCTTTTGAGTACTATATTGAACATGTTTTTGAAAATAGGCCCAAAAATGAAGATGTGGAGTTAGTGAAGAAAGGTTTATGCCATTCTTGTAAAAACCCTTGGAGTGAGTATCATATATGTGTGCATGAAATGATGTCCTCCTTGGGGAGAGCTTTTGAGATTTATTCAAGAAGAGATTCCAAATATATTGATCCTAAGGAAAAAAAGGGGCAAAATGCATCAGCTTGCTTTAAGGAGCAAAAGAAAGAGACATCACAAGAGCATGAAGAAGATTCTATTGAAAATATGGAAGATCATTTCGAGACACCTTCTAGCTTAGACATGAACCAAAGAGCATCTACTGATGGATGCTTAAACTATGAAGGAGTACCTACTGATGGGTGCTCACACCTCTATGTTGGTGACATAGAGATCACTTTTGAAAGTGTTTCTACAAGTACAAGTTTCATTAAGCATGATAATGAAGACCTTGTAGCAGTTGAAGAAGAACCAAGATCAACTTCCCCATCACCACTTGAGCTTCATGAAGTTGGTCCAAGCAAAATTGAAGAAGATGAGGAGGTTCATTTGCAAGAGCCTCATTTTCTTGAAGGGTCCTTAAAGACGAATGAAAATAAGATCCAAGAGTCCCTCAGCATTCTCCATGACACTCAAGCATTGGTGTCAAATTCTTGTTGGAGAGCTACTTCATTGGAGGAAACATCCTTCCTTGAAGACATGGAGAATATTCAAAGAGCAATGTGCCACATCAAAGGTAATTTCATGTCTTTTCTTTTTGATAGAAACCATTTGTTTGAGCTTAATGAATTGTTACATAATGCATACTTGAAGAATAATGAGGATATTCATAAGCTCACAATTCAAAATGAGCAACTTCTTGAAAAGTTGCAAGATACTTGTTTTTCCTCCTATGTTTCAGATTGTCAAATGGTAGATTGTTTGGAGGATTCTCATGACATGGTGGATCATGAGAAATGTGGGAATTTGAATGTGCTTAATGTGTTTGAAGATGAAATTGAAGAGATCCAAACACTTGATGTGGTGGAAGAGGAACTTGAATTGTCTCTTGATGAAGCTTATGCAATTTTTAAAGAAGAGCATGATTCCTCTACATGGGAACCAATCTATGACAAAGGTTTCCCACTTTTGAAGGAGCTGCATGATACTGCCCACATGGATCCTTCCCATGATGAAACTTCTGCACTTTTTGATCATTTGGGTGATTTGGTTCATTCTCCTACATCCTACAATTCCATGTTTTGCAACATTAGTCTCAATGAAGTATGGGTGAAAGGGTTCTTTTTGATGGTGCCACATGAGGAGTATGGAACTCCTAGATTTACTTTTTATGATGATATGGTTGGAGCACATTCTTATTCACATTTGCAGCAGCATACTTTCTTACTTTATGATGATGCACATCTACATGGATGCACCTATGATATGCATTTGAGTCACTTGAAGACTCATGGTTTTTCTTGCTCAACACTTGATTCATTTGATGTTGGAGGAACTTCATCCAACACTTGGGAGAATAGATTTATGATTGGAGAATATTTTTGTTGGCAGCCACATACTTTGTTATATTTTTGTGATTCTCACATTCATGGATGTATGGGTGAGACTTCTTTGAGTCATTTGAAGTCTCCTTGTTTTTTCTGCTCATTATTTGGTTCAGATTTTAGTGGAGATCCTTCATTCACTTCTTGGATGAAAGAATACATGGATGAATATTTTGATGCATATCACATCCTTTTGGAGTAGCATTATAGGACACGGGATCCTCACCTATGTCATTGGAGCAGATTTGATTGGTCACTTGAAGCTTGTATGCACTTGGAAAATGGTGGTCTACTTGCTTGGAGGTATAAGCACTTTCATGACTCTTTGATGAAGCATATCCTTCATGTACATTTTCATTATGTTGTTATGTACTTTGATGATATATATTTGGTACTCATGATGTTTGGAAGAATGCATAAAAGAAAATGGGATCCAGGAATCCTCTTATCTAATGGTGTAGGTTGGAGAGCACTCTTAATTGTTGGAGTGCAATACAAGCAATGGGACCCTGGAATAATTTTTGTCTCATTGGTTTCATTTTTTTGGGGGAAGCAAGCAGTATGGGAGATGGATTCCCCACTTAATAAAGTGATTTTAATCAGAGTAGTGCAGCAGCAAGCATGGTGGTTCCTCTCTAAAATATTCATGGAAACTCAAAGACTCGAGGTTTGGCAATTCAATGGCAACTTCAAAGAATTATACAGAAAGCAGGTTCTTCAACACCCATGTTTGAAATTGCTTGAGGACAAGCAATATTGGGAAGGGAGGATTTGTCATGTCCCAAATTTGGAATTGGGTCACAATGGCCTAATCACATTATCCATATTCATTAGAGTTTGTAAAATTGATGTTAAGGGTCAAATAATTGCCAAGGAGGAAAATTACTAGTTTCCTAGGTTTGGGGTGGAAGCTTTGGGATTTGGAATAATGGGGATAATAAATGATGTTTGAACATTAGAATGGCATAAATATTTAATAAAGGAGATAAATAAATATATACAAGTGAAAATCAAAGTGGCATTTCATCATGAAGACACATGGAGGAAGTGGGACCCACATATGGCTAGATTTCCCCACTACACTTGCCATCATTCTCTCACCAATTCGAATTCAAGGTGAATGGTAACATACTTGGGGGAGTCCAAAGGGTATTATTCATTGCATGACTCATCCAAGGTCGAAATATAGAGGAAGAGTAACTCCCATGGAAGAGGAAGAGGCAATTTGGAGCTAGTGAGACACTTGGGCTAGATTCCCTAGCTCTATGACAACAATGATGAAGATGCTATGACACCTATGACACAAATCAGACCTGAAGGCTGACAGATGACATATATGACATTTCAGGGCTAAAACTAGCCTCCAAGAGGGCACTCAAGGGTGTTAGGGAAGCTAAGATGCTTCCACATGTGATTTGGTGGAAGTGGGAGACTAGGAATTGTTGTACAAGTGGCGTTCTTTGGAATCTCTTCCCAACTTGACTTGGCATGAGTCTCTTGGAAGGAATTCGACCCATGGAGGACATTAGAACTTTATAAATGTCAATAACAAAGAAGGAAACCAGCTTTTGATCATTTGTAGAATTTGCAATTGCATTTGTGAAGAGGGAGAGCTAGTGGATGACTAGTTTCTTGCCTTAGCCAATTTCGAGGGTGAAAGATTCCCATCCAAGTTGGCAATTGGAAAGGCCATTCAGACCTTTCATTTGGAGCTTTAATGGAGTATTTATTTGCAGGTGTAAGCTACAGGGCAGCTCATGGTTTCTTCTATTGCAGCTCGCTCCTACAACCATTTCCAGTTTTGAGGGCATATTTTGATCCTTGAGGGAGGGCGTTTTTGGTGAGCTATTGTACTCTTTGGGGGAGCTTATAATGACCCATTTATTTTGTAATATGAATTAAATAATCTTTTCTTCATCTTCAAAAAGTTTCAGGTCGAAATTCCAAGTAGAAATGTATAAATCTCATTTTTAATGGAAGAACAATGCCATTTCCCCACTACCTTGTTGTGAGCCAATGTATTGATGATGATTTTGAATGAATGGATGATTCTCTGATATATTTGTGATAAATATACTACCATGGATGTCTTATACAAGTTTCATGTACTGTACTTGAGCACTTGAAGCATTTTTACTCAGTTTAATTGCATTGGGAGAAGAAATAGTGCCATTTCCCCAAGGGTCGAATTGGGCATTTTTGCAGTTGAATGGAAGAGGGTGAGAACAGTTGTAATAAACCATTAATGGTGCATATGAGACCTTAATAACATAATTAACACATTACTTACCTGTTTTCATAAATTTGAGTGGGTTTGGAGGCATTTGGGAAGCCATTTTCAGTACTTACCTTAGGGGGATTTGAACCCCAAATTACTAGTAAAATTGCATACTTGGTCCAGAATATTAAGAGAGTTTGCAGAGGTCTTTTGGTGGCCATATGTTGTCCCTGAACATCATATTCAATTCCTAATATCATTCATAAACCTTCCTTGAAGATTTGAAGGCATTTGGAGTCAATTTGAGACCTAGAGACCAATACTAGTCAAAGGGAAATCACTAGTAAAGTTACCTACATTGACCAGAATTGAAAGAGTATTTGCAGAAGTGTTTTAAAGGTACAAAGGCATCCTTGAAACACATATTTATGTTCTAATATCATTCATATACCTTCTCAGAAGATTTGGGATCATTTGGGGCAAATTTGGGACCTAGAGATCGAAACTAGTCAAAGGTCGAACGAAGGAAAAAAGTGGAAAATTGCAATTTTAATAAAATTTTTAACAAGGGACATTACAGTAAGTTAGAATTCACCCTACTTGCATTTTCATGGTTTAGTTTTCATTTTTTGAGCAAAAAATTGCTTGCAACGTGATGCTCACAACCTTTGCTGCGCAGGCGCTACTGTGTAACCATAGCAGTAGCGTGTAAACGAGATGGGCGCTACTGTGCTCAAGCAGAGTAGCGCCCATACGTGACTGTGTAGTATACACAATAGCGCTCACTCTTGAAAACCTAAATACAAGCGCCGAGACTCAAAGAATTTTCATTTTTTGTGCAGCATGGTTCTTCAATGGAGGGAGAGAGAACATGAGGACATGGATAGGTTGGCCATGCAAGATCCGGCCACTCTCCATGCTCTCCGAAGATGCGGTTTATTGAAGTTTTACCGAACCATAAACATGAGGGCCTTAAACAAACTGTTTAGAAGACTTATTCAGTACTGGGATGTGGATACCAATAATTTTGTCATCCGTGGGAAAACTTTGGAGCTTACAGTTGATGACATATATTTCATTACTGGTCTCTCATGGAGAGGAGATGTAATCAATATGAAAGGGTCTTCTCGTGTGGGTGTAAGATCTGTGCAAGAGTACGTGAATACATATTGTATTGTCGGAGCTGAGAAATCAGGAAGCCAAGTCTTGATTTCAACTATTGAAGTCCTCCCTTTGAAAGTGATAGTGAGCACGATCAACCGAGTGGTAGGTAGTGCCTCACAACACTCAGCTTCCAGGCACTCTATGCATATTGGTGTACAATGCTTAAACGGTCATGTCTGTTGGTGTATATGTAACTTCGGAATGTATTTCACATATATGTATATTGTATTCCTATAGAGATGGTATTATTCCTCTATAAGGAAGTGTCGTCATTTATATTGTAAGTGTCGTAACTTATACTTGATGGGTTATTAGACCACCTTGTTTGGGGTCGGCCCTGTATAAGTCATGTGGGTCAAAAGGGTTATTAGAACACCCTATTGGGGGTCGGCCATGTGGGTCAAAGGGTTATTAGACCACCCTATTGGGGGTCGTCCCACTCTGCATTATGTTATGTGGTTAAGTTCGAGCCTACATGAGTTAGGTAAAAAGGCAAGTCAAGTCAAGTATAAATAGAGTGCGGGAGGCACTCTATTTACTCACTCACTTCTCACACATGCACTCAAGGAGGAGTGGCACACTTATGGAGGAGGAGGATCTGCTGCTAGGTTATGTCTATCTCTCATGGTTGGTTGTATCATTGCTCTATCTATCTCTGAGGAAGTTATTGGGGTTTTTCACCTTTATGGTTTTCCCCAAGTAAATCTTTGTGTCTCTTGTGTGCTTGCATTATTGTCTCCATGATTGATATGCTGTACATGTTGTTCTCTCAGTTAAGATCCTAGATCAGATTGAAGTAAATTCTGAAAAATTAACATGGTATCAGAGCTAGCCTGAAAGAAGGCATGATATGGCATGTATGACACTTGTTGCACTTACGATGCTAGGGCTTGATATAGCAAAAACCAGTCATCGTAGCCCTTTCGCTATAAATCCGTTTTGGCGAATTTTTCGGATCTGAAATTGTTACAGGATGAAGATTAAATCTCCAAGTACCTTTTGTCCAAAGGAAAACCTCTAATTCGTTGTACTTTGTGATTTATGATCTGTGCAATATAGGGTTTCTGCCTCTTCCAGATTTGAGTCAAAATCAGGTGACCTTGGGAAAAAGGTCATAACTTGGGCTAGGAAGCTCCAAATGAAATTTCGTGAAAAGTGATAGGTAGTACATAGACTGTACTATCTCAGAAAACGTTTTAAGAGGCCGAAGTTGAACCAGGGACACGTGGCACGCCGTACAAGTTCACTCTCCTGTATTATCCCATAAACCGGTCATGTTGCGACACTTGGCATAACTCTCTCTCAGAGAATCCAATTGCGGTAAGACCTATCAGGATGGAAAGATAACAGGCCGAGCTATCTCAAGAAAGGTTTGAAGAGGCCGAAGTTGAAACAGTGACACGTGGCATGCCGTACAAGTTCGCTCTCCTGTATTATCCCAAAACAGGTCACGTTGCGACATTTGGCATAACTCTCTCTCAGAAAATCCAATTGAGGTCAGACCTGTCAGGATGGAAAGCTAAAAGGTCAGGATATCTCAGGAAACTTTTTCAAACCCTGTGGATCAAAAATTTCGGAGTTACACCAGAAACAATCAGGTACATATTTCTGTCAAAACAAAATTATTTTTTGGTACCTTCATTCATGGCTTCCGGAATTTAGGGCTTTGGAGAAAGTTGGAATTTTTGTAATCGGAGACCACGGCTGAATGATACTCATAAAAATAAAAATTTAGAGACCAAGATCAGAGTATTTGGTTGGGCAGAAGGCCGGGCTTGATCAAACCCTAGTTCGAGACTTTGATCAGAAAAGTGGAAAATTAGGGCTTCTGTAAAAATGGGAATTTTTGAAATCTGTGACCACGGCTGGAAGCTCCTCAGCAAAATAGAAGCTTAGAGATTTGGATCAAACCTTTTGATTGGGAAAAAGAGTGGGCTTCATCAAACCCTATTTTAGGGTCACGTCCAGTGAATCTGGAAGTTTCAAATAAAAAATTGAGTGAAACTTTGCAGTTTTCAAATTCTAAATATACCAGCTTGATCAGCTCATCAAGGCGCATATTTCTATCCTTTCGGAAGTTTGGAATTCAAAGTTTGAATTTTTGGGGTTTCTTTGACAAACCCATATCCAGCTCCAGGTCCAGTTCTTTCAAATCAAGTGGATAGGTTTAATCCTAGAAGAAGATGGATTGGTCATCTGCATAAGTGAAGGAGTTCCTGTTTCAGAGGGAGATGAGGCTAAGGCTTTACATAAGGAGATTACAAGAGATCTCGACAGGTATGACTCATCGAGGTATGTTTTGAGATTTGTTCATGATTAAGTTTATGGTATGTCTTCATGTTATTACGGTTAGTACAATCTTGATTTTAGATTTGTCGTATCACCTTAACAAAATTATGAATGCATGATAGAAGATATTCATTGGTTAGGGTGTTGACACTTATGATTGTACTAATGCATTATGGTGTTGTATGAGGTTTATGTTGTCTACTAACATGAAAGGTACACCAAGAAAGACAAATCATGTTCCAGTTCAAGAACATATGATCATGATGACATGAGGATAAAGACTCATCCATTGTCATGGATCTCATAGAAGATCCATTTACGAGGTATGTATAACTTGGTTTTATAATGGCTAACCTATGAGATATACATGTTACTGGCACAAGTCATTGAAGAAGAACAAGAAGACATCATGTGAGTATGTTAGACATAACTAACTAGCATGCTAATCCAGGTATGTTTTTCCTATATCAAGATAGAATCCTACCTTGTGTTAGGATCTTATACTGTTGTTGATAATGATTATTCATGAAGTCATAGGTTTGAATAATCATGGTTGTATGCATATTATGTTTCTTACCATAATTGATGATATGACTAACCAGAAGAATCATGAAGGTATAGGTTTGAATAATCACACGTTTTACGCATATTATATCTCTTATCTTGATTAATGATTCAACTAACCTGAAGAGTCATAGGTTTGAGTAATTACAGGTTTAGACATGTTATGTTTCTTATGATTTGACTAACCATAAGAATCCTACATAAACCTTGAATGCTAATGCTTATTATTTTTTTTTTGAAATGATCATGACTATACATGCTTAAGATTATTGTGTTTTAATAGTATACTAATGAATGTATGATTTTATATGAGTTCACAAGGATAACACAATCATGATACTAATAAGCATGCATAGGGACCAAGGATGAATATGAGCTCAAGAACAGGTAATTCAGGAAGCAAAGATCAAGAGGAAGCACACTCTAGTTGTTCCTGCAAGAAAGCAAAGGAGCACACTTTAGTAGTTTCTGCAAGGATGCAGATATTCAGAGGGAGTTGACCATCTTTCCACAACAGAAAGGTGTAGAAGAAGCTACTTCAGATTAGGACTCTAGCAGCTCCTGTAAGGAAGCAAAGACTCAGAGGGAGTCCACCCAACGAACAAACAAAGATAAGTATTTTAATTTCTTGCATATTTGTTTGCTTAAATAAAATTGTTCAATGATGTATATGCTCATGTTCCTAGACTTAGGATATGTATTATGCATATTAGAATAGTTGCATTGATGAACAGTATACTACTAATATACATGGGTAAGTGGCCTATGGCACTGTACAACATTCCATTGCTACTTATCTAGAATGAAACCTCTTTGTTGACATGTTGGGAGTTGTGCACACTCTTAACAATGTTCTGGTAGAGATTGGAAGGCATCTAGAAAGTTATGGGATATGGATAAATGTTGTATCGAAGCATTGGCTAAAATAATTGCATGACTGTATGACATATTTATTTATGTGTAAGAATTTGTTCTGAAAACTATGAGATGTTTCTAATCATGCAATTTAACTTGTTTTGTAGGAAAGACCGTATATATTCACCTACAAAAGGACTACAACATTTGTTCCAGCAACAAAGATATATATTGAAGACATTGAAGATATTGAAGTTCCCAGGATCTGGGATGAAGAAATGGAATGCCATGATCCGTCGATCACGAAGAATGTTGTTTGGGATGCGATCCCAAGAGCTAAAGGGAAGTCTGTTGTGACTTCCAAATAGAACTATCAGATCAAGCATGTTGCAGATGGCAGCATTGAGTAATACAAAAGTGATGAAATAGAAGATGCACCAGATGGATTTCAAGACAGCATGGTATAGTCATATATGTGTGCAGAACTTGGTATGGTAGGATAGACAACTTTCTATCCAGTTCGGGCTTTACCAAGAATAAAGCGGATTCCAACCTTTTTCTACAAGGTCGAGGAAGGCAATCCAGTGATACTACTTTTGTATGCAGATAACCTGTTTGTATCAGGTGAGGATAGATTGATTTCTGACACAAAGCAGAAGCTTGCTGCCGAGTTCGAGATGAAGAACTTGGGGATGATGCACTATTTGTTTTTGGCATGGAGGTGTGGCAGAGTGCAGATGGAATCTTCCTTGGTCAAGGGAAGTACACAGTTGATATCCTGAAGAGATTTGGGATGATGGATTGCAAGGTCATGGACACACCTATGGCATCAAATTTGAAGCTTCTATGTGATGCTTCATCTGAGCCAGTTGATGTCTCTTTGTATCGTCAGATGATTGGGTCCTTGATGTACCTGACGAACACGAGACCAGACATTTGCTTTTTTTTTAACACATTGAGCTAGTTCTTGACGGATCCGAGGAGTGTTCACCTGGTTGCTGTAAAGCATGTTCTGAGGTACCTGAAGGGTACAGTGGATTATGGGCTCAGGTATGAGGTGAATCAAAAGTTTAACCTACAGGGTTATGTTGATTCGGATTGGGCTGGCAGTGCTGCAGATAGGAAGAGCACATCTGGGTGTTGCTTCAGTATGGGATCAGGTGTGATCTCTTGGTTTAGCAGGAAGCAGTCCTACGTAGCATTGAGTCTAGCTGAGGCAGAGTATGTTGCAGCCTGTTTAGCTAGTTGTGAGGCAGTATGGCTACGGAAGCTACTGTCTGAGTTATTTGATCTCCAGTTGGAGGATACTGGTATCTTCTGTGATAACCAGAGTTGTGTGAAGCTGTCCGAGAACCCAGTGTTTCATGACAGGTCGAAACACATAGAGATCAAATATCACTATATTAGGGATATGGTGCAGAGAGGAGCTGTGAAGCTTCTGTATGTTGCGATGGACGAGTAGATTGTATATGTGCTGATGAAGCCGCTAGCCAGAGTGAAGTTCAAGTACTTCAGAGAGAGGCTTGGCGTTCTTCAGATCAAGGACACTTCGAGGAAGAAGTGATGGACACATTTGCTGAAGCCATTCCAAGCATGTTGGAAGGAGGATCCTTCACATGGCTGTGGATGTAAGCGCTGGATGATGAGCATCAGGATGATGTTCTCGTTTCTGCTTGAATATGATCAGTTGGATCACTTTTATGTATGTATGTACGCATCATGTTGGATGCTGGATATGATCAGTTGGATCATTTTTATATATGTATGTACGCATCCTGTTGATGCTGGATATGATCAGTTGGATCATGTGTATGTATTTTGTATATGCATCATGTTGGATGCTTGGACGATGTATCTGTATATGTATCAGGTGGATACATTGTATGATCAGGTGGATCATGTATGATGATATGTATCAGGTAGATACTTGGTATGCATCAGGTAGATGCATTGATGATCAGGTGGATCAGGTATGATGACATGCAGTAGGATGTTGCAGTGATGATCAGGATGATCATAGATGACGAGCCTCAGGATGTTGCTCCAGATGACATGCAGCAGGATGTTGCAGTGATGATCAGGATGATCATAGATGACGAGCTTCAGGATGTTGCTCCAGATGACATGCAACAGGATGTTGCAGTGACGATCAGGATGATCATAGATGACGAGCTTTAGGATGTTGCTCCAAATGACATGCAGCAGGACGTTGCAGTGATGATGATCAGGATGATCATGGATGCATCAGGATGATGTATGGTGAGTATCAGGATGATACTCTATGGCCGTGGATCAGGTTGTGCAGATAAGCATGTAATTTGTGCCCTGGGATATTTGCAGATGGTCTTTCGAGGGTTTTCCTAGGGCATGTAATTCGGTGCCCGGGACATCTGGCAAATGCTCTTTCAAGGTTTTGCTTGGGAGGACATATAATTTGTGCCCTGGGAGATCTGTAGATAGTCTTTCGAGGTTTTTCCTATGGCATGTAATTTGTGCCCTGGGATATCTGGCAGATGCTCTTTCGAGGTTTTGTCCTATGGCATGTAATTTGTGCCCTGGGAGATTTCAGGTTGGAGTTGTGTACCCGTAACATCCTGAAATGCTCTTTCGAGTTTTTCCCATGACCACATGTAATTTGTGCCCTGGGAGAGGTTGAGCTGTGTGCTCGTAATCAGTCCTGGGATGCTCTTTCGAGGTTTTGTGGTGACCACATGTAATTTGTACCCTGGGAGATCCGATAGGTTGAGCCTTGTGCTTGTAATCAGTCCTGGGATTCTCTTTCGAGGTTTTGTGGTGAGGTCACATGTAATTTGTGCCCTGGGAGATCCTATAGGTAGAGCCATGTGCTTGTAACAGCCTGGGATGCTCTTTCAAGGTTTTGTGACGCACGTAATAAGTCCTGAGGATTCCACAGTATGGCCAGTGATGATGAAGACCTACAGGTGGTGGGCCTACATCCAGTATGAAAAAGGACTGGCTCTGTAGAACTTACTATGACGAGTAGATTCAGAGATTGATTGAGATAGCAGCAGCAGTGATGATGATGATAACTCGATGAGGATTATCCAGTGACGATGATCCAGAGAAGATGACTTGTGCTAGAAGAACTGTGCTGAGAAATACCTTCCTAGTTAAGAGGGAGTGTTGGTGTATATGTAACTTCGGAATGTATTTCACATATATGTATATTGTATTCCTATAGAGATGGTATTATTCCTCTATAAGGAAGTGTCGTCATTTATATTGTAAGTGTCGTAACTTATACTTGATGGGTTATTAGACCACCTTGTTTGGGGTCGGCCCTGTATAAGTCATGTGGGTCAAAAGGGTTATTAGACCACCCTATTGGGGGACGGCCATGTGGGTCAAAGGGTTATTAGACCACCCTATTGGGGGTCGGCCCACTCAGCATTATGTTATGTGCTTAAGTTCGAGCCTACATGAGTTAGGTAAAAAGGCAATTCAAGTCAAGTATAAATAGAGTGCGGGAGGCACTCTATTTACTCACTCACTTCTCACACATGCACTCAAGGAGGAGTGGCGCACTTATGGAGGAGGAGGATCTGCTGCTAGGTTATGTCTATCTCTCATGGTTGGTTGTATCATTGCTCTATCTATCTCTGAGGAAGTTATTGGGGTTTTTCACCTTTATGGTTTTCCCCAAGTAAATCTTTGTGTCTCTTGTGTGCTTGCATTATTGTCTCCATGATTGATATGCTTTAGATATGCTGTACATGTTGTTCTCTCAGTTAAGATCTTAGATCAGATTGAAGTAAATTCTTAAAATTTAACAATGTCTATGATTGCTGTACTAGTTTACTGGCGAGCATGAAATCTCAATTGACAGGTTACAAATCCGGCGCAATGAAGAATTTTGGGTACGGTAGTATTTTGTGTACTTTCTTCTTTGAGAGGATGCCTGCTTTCAGTTTGGGGATGCCTCTACCTCAGGTTAACCCCTGTGAGCCAAGACAAGGCCGTTGGGGTGACATATTCCTCCGCCAGGGTGGTCGGGAAAGTCACTACTGTTATCATACTGATGAGTTTTGGGGGTGGTGGGAGAGGCAAGTGCTCGCTTTCGAGCAGTTTCCATATGCTAGATTGGATTTCCGTCATGATCCAGAACTGGTGCTTCCTCCAGGTGGAGCCTGGGGAGATATTGGTATGTTTAAATTTTGAGAATTATTTAATTTTTTCAAACTTTTTCAAGTATTTGATTTTTATGAATGAATTTTGAAGTGCTAATCAAGTGTCATATGCAGATCTTGGGCCTGTTCGTCCTAAGGGACATCCTACCATCTTTGTGAGGCCAGCTGATATTGCTGCAACAGATGTTATGTTTGGGACCTTAGAGAGAAAAATGAGTCGGTTGACTCACGAAGTTCCTGCATGCCGTATGGATCAGATACCTATTGATATGCAGGAAGAAGTTGTTGGGGTGCCCCCGACATGGCTTAGGGTGCTGCGGAAGATAGCTAGGCTAGTCATCTGCTATTGCAATGCAGTAGATGATGATGATGTCCCTCCTTCTCCATAGGAGAGGGATACATTCTATGTATATATTTTTGAGTCTACTATGCCCATTTTTTGTACTTTTATGACTTGACTTGATAGACTTGTGACCCAAAACTCATATATTTTTTGATACATTATCTACTATATACAGTATCGGTTATTTACATGTGTATGTGTTTTATGTGTGCAATGTTGTTTATGAAAATGTATGATGCAAATGCCAGTCTAACACGTAGTTTGCTAATGAATCAGCTAATGTGTTTAAACTTCTTGGAATGTGTTCATATATAATAGAATCAAATTGTCTTTCCAATAGTTTAACTCGTAGAAACTGACGTAGCAATTTAGGATCCCTAATCTGATAGACACCTGTTAACTGAAATACAATTAATTGTGAGTCAAGTCTTACCTCCAAATGTGAAATGCCATAACTGAGAGCATCTCGGAGAAGTTCTATAACTGCACTTAATTCAGCCATATTATTCATGGTAGGACCCAAACAAACCCCCCTCGAAGAGACAAGTTGGCCAGCAGGTGAATAAATGACCCAAGCTACCGGAGTCAACTGACAGGTGTGGCGACTGGCGCCATCAGCAAATCCTAAGAAATATTCGGTTGACATCTGGTACATGAAACGAAAAGCACGCATAAGTTTAACTAACAAGCATAACAAAACTAGCTTTACAAAAATATACAACTATGTTATAAGAAAAAGAACTTCAGCCTAAGTGTAATACTTTTTCAGGTAGGGTCAATGCCTAGATCCTCCTCATGAGTTCGGGTAAAGATGTCATGGAAATCACAGAAAAGATTAGTATATGGAATGATCTCATCGAGATAACATCCCGTTTCAATACAAATGTTTCCGGTGACCCTAGTGAAAACGTTCACCAACAAGGTATTTAATCTATTCTATTCAACAACACCAACTTGTGAAGAAATGAAATTAGTATTTTCATTCGGTGTTGGACAAAATTTGCCTCTCTGTATTAAGTTAAGAAAAGGAAACAAGAAGGACCCGGGATCTATATGTTCATGAGCAAGGTCCAGGTTGGTCATGGCTTCTAACATTTCTTCCTCAGAAGGTAAAGTGGTATCTGAACTGTCAAGACAGTGGATCAGATCTGGTGACTGAGTAGTAGCACAATCTATATTTGACTCAACAGACACTAATGGAATCAACATATGTTCTGTTGCATTTTGATAACAATCTTGGTGGGTAACTTCTGCAACAGGGATGGGCACGGAGGGGTTTGTATTAGTTGGGAGAAACCCAGAATCAGTTGTTAAACTAACCATGGAAGTTTCAGACGATGAACATCCCTCAGTACCAATGAATAAGGTAGGAGCCGGTAGGTCAAAAGTGCCAATTAATGACCCGTACAGTCCTGCTCCTAAACTTTCACCAATCGGGGTGGTTTGATCAATTAATGGAACGGTGGTCTCTGAAGAAGTCTGGTTGTTCCTCTGAGTGAAAGAAAGTTGATTGACTGTAACGATCTTACCTTCAAATGGGAACATAACAACTCGAAAAACTGTCGATGCAATGGCTCGCATGGCATATGTCCAACTCTTGCCTAATAACATATTGTAATCAAGCGGAGCGTCCAGAACTTCTACATCTACAGCAACTGTCTTATTGGCCAATGTGACATCAAATGATGGCAAAACCCCATGTGGACGGAAAGTCCTGCCATCAAATGCAGTAAGCATTGTGTTAGAAGGGGCTAACTCAGGGGACCCTAAAGCTTTCCAACAGGAAATTGACATTACGCAAGTTGACGCGCCCTCATCTATGACAGCTCGTCTGATGGTCATTGGACCATGAACGACTTCAATCTGAAGAGCAACGTGGTAGGGAAACCGGTATTTGACATCATTCATATCAAATCGCGTAGACATGTTAGAGGATTCCATACTTCCAATGGCTGCCAGAAGTGCATTCCGTTGTAAAGGACAACTTTGCAAGACTTCTAAAGTAGACATGGCACAAGGGGTCTAGGCTAAATCTTCAACCACATTGTAGTTGGAAGCGGCTCAAGTGTTGGGATTGTGCGATGCCCATTTTAAGACACATTTCGGGATCTTGGGCATCGGGTCCACAGGTATGTGGAGTGGAGTGGAGGATTCTAGAATCTCTTTATCCTTTTTCTGTGCGTCCGGGGTATAGTTCCTGGCTCTCATTTGTAAGAGTGCATCCAAATTAACCATGTTAATAAAATTTTGATCAACCGTAGCATGTGTAGTGCCCCCAATGTTGGAGGTGCCAGAAGTTGAGCTCTGCCCTTTCGGGAATGGATCTTTCAGTACGGCAGGCTTCTTTTCTCTTAAGAGTTTCCGGGATTCTTCAAGCAGAGGGCATTGGTGAGTAAGGTGGTTCTGTTTGCAAAGTTTACAAGGGAACTTAACCTTCTTTTCCTCTTTGTTACCCTCTTCGGCATTCTCTTTTTTGGGCTTTTGTTGGTTCCCCTCTCCTTTCTTGCCCTTCTTTTTGTTATTGGGCTGCCGAGGGCCCTTTTGATTGTTCTGAACCTGGTTGATAGGCTCAGAAGTAGAAGGAGAGGTTGTGACGGAAGAAACATCTGCAGTCGACTATTTGACAGATAAGGCATGAACCTATTTGGTCAATGCTTCGAAAGCTGCATATTCAACTGAACCCACTATGCCGTCAGCATGTCGTCGAGGTTTAGGTCTACTCAGATCGGTATTCGATCGTGGTGCATCAGGTATAATCTCATACAATAACCCGGATTGTGCATAAACGAGATCTAACTATTGGGTCTGTAGGATGGCTTATTCCTCGTTAGATACTCCAGATGTAGCTACTTCCTTAGAAATATAAGGAAGGAGTGATTTCAATTACCACTCAAGAAGGAATTCTGGAGGTATGTTGGCCTTAATGAGCCTCTTCCGTCTTCGCCACTCCTGAATGTCGTCAGATAAATGAGTGGCTTTATTTTGCCTAAATGTAGACAAAAGGTATGTTCCGGCATCATACCGAACAGGAAGCTAGAAGTGATTCAAAAAGACAGTCGTGAGATCCCCAAAATTAGAGAATGTAGCTGCAGGTAACTCAATGTACCATTTGGCTGCAACACCGGTTAAAGTCCTTTGGAACAGTCTCAATCTAATGGAATCTTCATTTAATGAATTCGAGGAACACCATAAGTGGAAAGTAGTGACATGGTCACCAGGGTCTTCACCTGCTTTGCCTTCGAAATTTGGAATGTCCAAAGGTAACTTGGTAGGAACTGATGGCCATGTAGCATTATGATACACTGGATCGTTGGTCAGTTTGGAAAGATCTGGAAATTTAAAGTTTCTAGAAATGGTAAACGAGGCCAATAAGATGGTACTTGATAAGCTGGGGTCGAAAAAGGGGAACCACCCATAGTTTTACCCATGAACTGCTGGTAGGGGTTTCACCTAGCCGTCTGTTGGTAGGGGTTGCCCCCAACCATCTGTTGATAAGGGTTTTCCCCAGCCATATGATGATAGGGGTTTCCTCCTACCATCTGTTGATAGGGGTTGCTGCCTGCCATCTGTTGTTGTACGAAAGAATTATTGAAATTTCCCCACCCATATGAAAGTGGATTAGTGCTCTGTGGGTTTGTCCACTATGGCTGGGTGTTAGCCCCGCCATATTGCTGGTTAAAAATATTACCCCCTCCCCCTGAGAATAAGGAAAAAGGGACATTACCTGCAAGCATATTACATTGATTTATGTTGGGGCCTGCAAAGGTATTTAAACCAGTGGTAGCTAATGTAGACAGTGCATTCATGGTACTCATGATCGACACGGTTGCAGAAGCACTTGGTCCTACAACAGGTGTGGAAATCCAAGTACTAGGTATCTGATATAACGGTTGAAAAGAAGGAGGTGGTGCTAAATTGGCTATACTGCTAGGTCCAACAGTAGGTGTAGGGATAGATGCCATCATTGTTGAACTTGGCATACCTAATGTACCAGTATTAAAATTGAAAGACGGAGTAGACAAAGAGGTTGTCTGTGCCTGACTTGGCATAGCAGTAAAAGAAGGATTTACCGTGTTAGTGTTCATACCTATGGTGGGAGTTTGGGGAACTCCCTGTTCACCTCCTAGAGTAGACATCAGATGTCCGAGCAAGGAATTATATGCACTGTAATGGGGATGCTGGAAACCAACAGGTGACAAAAGCAGAATTCTAGGATTGGTCAGAGGAGGATTGAAAGGAGTGTGATACTCTGCAGAAGTAAGATCTTCAATCTCAACTGAACTAAAGTATCGCTGATCTTGGGTACCTGGTTGTGGTTCCTCAGGAACCTCTATTTCAGGGTTTTCTATTGTTGTTTGTTGTTCTTCAGGAAACTCAACTTCAAGTGGTAATTCCTCAGTAATTCCTATTTCAGGATTTTCTGTTTTAAGAATTTCCTCAAGAAATTCTGTTTCAAGAATAGTTTCTGAAGAAATATCGGGGTTTACCCGCTGTCGTCTAGCTGGCTGTAAAGGTTCTGTTCTAACTGGTGGAAGGTTTTGAAACCTTCTCGATATACGAAGTTCTTGATTCTCCTTGATTACATATATAAAATAACAAACTAGAACCTAGTGGCCACTACGACTAGGGGGAAAACAACACGCCAACTAAAAAGTCCTAAGTATGCAAACCAGGAAAACAAGATGCCTTCCGGAGAAGAGTCTAGGATGATGAGGGCCCAGAACAGATCAACGAAGGAAGAAAGACAGTTACCCGAGGTCCACAATACAGTGACTAAGTGTGCAAGCACTGGAATCACCCAACCGCCCTCCCACAGACCTGCAAGGGATTTCCTCCCATGTCTGTCTTAGGTACAACAGATATACCGTCTGATGTCACCTGTGTATGAACCTAAAGTCAGATACTAAGGATACCACAACACCGAAAACTCCTGGGGGAACAGTCACCGGTCAAATCAGAAGGCGTGGGCAGGGTAATTGAGCCCAAAACTTGAAAGAGTCCCCAAACACGATCTAATCCTGGAGTATGCTCGAAACAAAAAGTAGGAGGAGTATTCCCAACAATCTGATCTCGCAATGACCTACTGCATAGATCCCAGGCAAGCTTTGAGTGAAATGGATTTACATGTGATAGTCGAACTACGATTTTTGCATAATGTGTGATCTTGAGTGGTTTAAGGTGATTTAAACTCAAGATCATAACCAAGACTAGTTGGTGTAGTGTATCCCTAAAAAGAAAAATTGTTTCTATTTCATTTTATTAAAAAAAATTTAGGGTTGTTATTACTCAAAAGGTAGTGCTTTTGTGTGGCGTAGTTGCAACAGGAAAACAAAAGTGCATAAATTCAAACTTTCTACAACAAAGCTCTTTTTATTTTTTCATTTACTTCTTTTCCAAACTGAAAATCTGAACAAATCTACTTAAATTTTTTGTTTTCTTTTTCGAAATTGTACAAAATAATCTATGCTATCTTGTAACAAAAAATAGGCCTTATTAAACTTAAACTACCAATTTTTTTTGCTTTTTCTGTTATCATAAACGAAAAAGAACTATAAACATGGAAAGCAAAATAAGACTTGTGTGCAATGTGTGAGTATGGCTAAAAATGGTTCTTAAGATTATAGCTATCAAGGCACTAGCTCACAAAAAGACTTGATCTACATGTTTTTTGCAAAGAAAAAGCCCCTAAACTCGGAAACAAAGTGGGAGAAAACAAAGGAGATAGATACAAGAGGACTGACCTAAAGCATCTAACCCTAGCAAGACCACTATGCCAAGCAAAACTTAGACAAACAAGCTACCAACTACCCTACTAACACAAAGAACTGAGAAATGAATCATCCTAAAGCACTTTAAATCCACTTGAAACCAGAAAAAGACAATAAGTCCAAGAAGATTGGAAATCAACAAGTTCGGAAGACACCCTAGAGGCTCTAAAATGGACGAAACCCTAAAAACAAAGGATAGGATAGGTGAAGAGCAGACAAATGTTGCCACAAACAGCAGATACAAAAGTATGTAGGTTTGTAAACCAGCAACATACGGTCAGGGTCTAAAAAAGCGAAAGTGGTTACCACAAAACACAACCTAGTCTTCCAAAAAGTTATAAACAGTCCAAACGTTCCAAAGGTAAACAAGTGATCCAAAGATGGTAAAAAAAAACTCAAAGAAAGGTTCTATGACTTAAAAAAAAGTTAAAAACCTCATACACCAGTCAAGGAGATCTAAAAGCAAAGTCAGCAGACCACCAAAAGGGCTCAAACTCAATCAGACCACTAACAGAAGGCTTCAGGAAATGTACCCTACTGTGCAGTAGGGAAACTCGCGCCCCTGCAGAGATGGGTGCTACTGTATGTATAGCACAGTAGTGTATGGGAGCTACTGTATGCACAACAAAGTAGCGCTCATATCTTGAAAGTTTAAAAACTGACTTTGAAAAGATACAAAAAGACTGATGGAAGTAGAGAGAAACAGGCAGGGGATACCTACAGGGTTTCTCAGCATATAAAAGGAGTCAAAACAGTTCTGGGAAGAAAACAAGAAAAAGTTTCCTAGAGCAAAAACACAACTATCCCCAGTGGAGTCGTCGATCTGTTAGCAGGAAAAACTACCCTATAGCAAGGAAACTAATGCTATCAACTTGGATGGGGTGACAGGTAAGTGTATTAAATGTATTGCAGAGATATTTATGAAAAGAAATGAGTTATGGAGCTTAAGAACATACCTTTTAACCGGCGTTCGATCCTAGCTTTTATTTGGTCCTGCGTCCAGTCCTCAAATCGACCTTCTATTCAGTAAATCTGCAAGACAAACACCTTTCTCAGCATATCTTGGACAATATATAATGTTCGAAAGAAACAAAAGCAATGTTAAACATTCGATATTGACCAAAACATATCCAAATTAAGGTATTATTTTAGAACACATTTAAGTTGGAACAAGAAAAACACTTCAACCTTTATTGTCAAATGTAAATTGATGTACAAGTATACCTGACTTTATGACAGGCTCCTGCAGCTTGATTCCGGGCTCTTGCTCTTCTCTGGCTTGGATATCTTCAGCATCAACTCCTCCAATGCAAGCTTCTCTTTTAGATCTCTATGTCTCTAAGTTTCTCCATCTATCCATCTATCCATCTAACCTTTCTCTTTAGTCTTCCCTATATTTATAGGATCAGAGAAGTAGTTCAAGTCGATATATGGTTATGGAGGAAGTTGGGAAACTACCAGCAACTAATCCTCCTCATGAAATTAATTATTTTTTAATCATTTTTTAAGATGTACGCTATTATTTCTCAGTGAAGTAGCGTTTAGGGTGCTACTATGGTGCTTGTCAACTAGCGCTCATCGATTTTTAAATGTTGAGTGCTACTATGCTGAGAATGAGTAGTGCTCATAAGGCTTTGAGCGCTACTATTACACACTAGAGTAGCGTATAGGTGTTAGTATTATTGAAGTAGAGTAGCGCTCATATCTTAGAATGATATTTTTATGGTTTTTCCAGTAATGTCAGGAAATGGAGTAAGTCAAAGTATAATCTAGGGTCAACATGCTCCTCCATCCAAGTTGTCCTTTTGTGTGATCAACAACTCAAGGTGATCACGGACGAAGAGGTGCAAGTTTGACCTGTAATAGTTATTTTTGGCCTACCATCTTTAAAGATTATATTAACGCTGTGAAGAGATGCCACCCTTTCTAGACGTTTTCTCGGAACATACACTCACATCCAGCGCCACTCCATCCGGTCGTCACTGTCGGTCCCTTCACTAGGTGGGGGGTAGATTTCATGGATTGCAAACCAGCTTCGGATGGGGGGCATCATCATATTATTGTGGTCGTGGATTATTTTTCCAAATGGGCTAAGGACATGCCTACCATTAAAGCCAATGGTGCTACTGTAGCCCATTTCGTGTTCAACTAGATTATCACTCGATTCGGTATCCCGAAAGAGATTGTCACTGACCATGGCAGTCACTTTCAAAATAAGATGATGGAGGATTTGTCTCTCAAGCTTGGGTTTCGTCAGGAACACTCGTCTTCCTACTATCCTCAAGTGAATGGTTAGGTTGAAGCAGTAAATAAGTCTTTGAAGACCATTCTCCAACGTACCATGCAACAAAGCAAGACCAATTGGCATATCATGTTATATCCTACTTTGTGGGCATATTGAACCGCAGTTAAGAATGCCACTGGGTTCTCACCATTCCAGTTGGTTCATGGTGTGGAGTCACTTTTACTGGTTGAATGCGAGATCCCTTTGCTCAAGCTAGACATAGAGCTCCTCCGTGATACGACGAAGATTGAGCAACATTTAGTACACCTCGAGCAACTTGACGAGCACCATCGAGATGACGCTGTGGCCATTGATGTTAACAAGTGGCATGTCAAGGTTCAATATGATAGGTTTGTCTGTCCCCAGCAATATGCTGAAGGTGACTTGGTACTCTTGTATGACCAAGCTAAAGAACCCCTGGGGGAAGGAAAGTTCAATCACATGTTGCGCGGTCCTTATATTGTGAGGTGTGTCTTGGAAAAAGGAGCTTATGAGTTAGAATATTACAAGGGAGTTGTCTTGAAGGAGCCTAGAAATGGGGTCTACCTCAAGCGGTATTACGCTTGAACCTCTGGTTCAGGATGATACTTTTGTACACTATTGTATAGTTTTTCTGTACATAGTCTAGGTTGCCTTTTTGGTTTTCGGGTCTACTGATTAGCCTCTGTTTGATTGACAGATGTTAGCGGGATGTCCTACATTCTTAGGTTTCACGGATGGTGCTAGCCGACATACGCAGCAGTGTGCTTTTGCTTCCTAGGTTATCTTTTCACCTGACCATCTAGTCGTGTCTACACGAGGTGCTTGTCTCGGTTCTACATCTAACAATGTGGCTAAGTATAGTTCCATTGTTGAGCTACTTCGAGATGCCATTTCACATTGTATCCAGTCTTTAGAAGTCCACCTGGATTCCCAACTAGTTGTGTCTAAGCTGAATGGGCAATACCATGTACGAGACCCTACATTACTACAAATTTTCCTTAAGGTACGACTCTTGGAGAGACATTTTATTTCAATTACATATATTCACATTCCGAGAAGTCATAATTATATATCTGATGCATATGTTACCTATGTATTAGATTGGCATTTGTCACATTCATCATGAAGCACATAAATACAAAGACATTCATACATTTGTACCATACACACATATAGTATAACCGAGAACCAAATTTGTATATATATATAAATATGTCCAAAAATGGTAGTGTCATACAAGACTGGAGCCCATAGCCCTCAAAAATATACATATCGATACAAAAAATGATGAGACCCTGGGATATCTATTCCCTCCAAGGAGGTCTAGCTGCCGCCTTGACGGGATGTGTCTCATAGTAGTACTGTGTTGTGTTAGCCATCCGCTGCAGCAACCGCACCCAGTCCCTGGGAACACCCACTACCTGGCGCTACATGGCCTGAGGTAGTCGGGCCACCTCTATAAGTGGAACTCGAGCAAACATCCGTGATACGTTGCGCTGCAACGTCTAGAGAGTGCACCTTACTGTGACATCTGCTGCCACCTCATCTCTACCCCGACGACCATGTCTCACTGGGCCTTTGTCTGTGAGAAAATAGTCACCCATTAGCACATGGGACTACCACCAAAAATATTTTTTGCATTTCAACTATAATAAAAAAATCCAAAAAATTAAAAAAAAACACAAAACCAAAAGAGTACTCACCGATGTCTCCGAAAGCTACGCCTGGTGGGAGCGGCATGTCACAATCCTTTCTGAAGTTAATCCCCACATAGGGATAGTCCTCTATAGCGATCACCTACTGGTTCCACTAGTGGAAGAACTCCTTAGTATATGGTGACGCCAGACAACCACCACCCTGTTGTGTTAGTATCTCAGCCCACCGGGTCAAGGATGGATCTCGGAGACTGTGAGGAGAGACGTCCACCCTCGGGCTAAGTCTCGGAACTCTCTCAAAGAAGAAACTGCAGAGGATGCTACCATACCCAAAGTTTTTGGCCTTTCCCTCTTTGCATTCCGTCACTTTTTTCTTCATATACACCAGCAGAGTAGTACACCAGTCGAATATAGTAGGTTGCAAGCATTGTGATGCATAGAACATCACTGGTCTGGATGCCTGATGTAGTGCTTTGGATCCCGTGATCCACACCAGAGTAGCCACAATGATCTTTGTACTCAGATCCATTATGGCATTGATTGGCACTTTGCTTCCCATTGCTCGTGTGTTGGCGGGACAATACTGCATTACGTAATCTTGCACAATGATCCCACCGCCCACGGTTCGTGATCAAAGACTAGCTACTTCCCCTCTATGGGACAAACCGGTAATAAAATAGATATCCTCTACATCTAGTGTCAGTGTTTTCCCGTTGAGAATGAAGTGTTGAGAATCCACATCCCAGTAGCTGATCAAATGACGAAGTAGTAGGTTTTTGTTAAGATTTAATATGCTGAGACAGAAAATAGGAGCATTACATTCCATTTAACAATAATAACATATACAGGATCACTGAAGAAACAACAAGCATAGCATAAACACAAGAGACACAGAATTATCCTGGGAAACCCTCATGGGGTAGAAAACCCATCAAAGCTTCCTCAATATAGATGACCAGCAGTATACAAAGATGCAAACCAAAGACATGATCTCCTCCTCCACCATAGCAGACCTCTCCTCCACAAGTGCGCCTCTCTCAAGTGAGTGTGTATGTCAAATGAGGAACACACCTCCTCTATTTATACACTACACTGATATATATTTTACACAAGTACATGTAGGCTCGTATTTAACCATTAGGTTAAATACCCTATTATAACTGACTGGGCCGACACCACTAGGGTGGTCTAACAACCCTTTGACCCACATAACACATACAGGGCCGACCCCCACTAGGGAAGTCTAATAACCCATGTTACCACATTCCGACGGAGGAATAAACATCTCCGGATATACAATAAGATCTTTACGGAGGAATGAAACATCTTCGGAATAATAAAGTATAAATATAATATTCTTTGAAGTTACAATATTTCAACACTCTCCCTTAACGAGAAGGATATTATAACAATATCTGAATGAGCAAGGAGTCATCAACATCATAAATGATACATCTATAAGTCATTGGAAGCTTTCTCAACATCATCAGTAACTCAAGCAGTTACTGGAACATCAACATCTTCAGTACTAAGTCTTTATCTTCTGCAGCACTCAAACAGCTACAACAAAATCAACATCTGAATCCTCACGATCATCAGCATCGTCATCTCACGATCATCAGCATCGTCATCACACGATCATCAACATCGTCATCACACGATCATCAACATCGTCATCATACGATCATCAGCATCGTCATCACATGATCATCAGTATCATCATCACACGATCATCAACATCGTCATCACATGATCATCAGCATCGTCATCACACGATCATCAGCATCGTCATCACATGATCATCACCATCGTCATGACACGATCATCAGCATCATCATCACACGATAATCAGTATCATCATCACACGATCATCAGCATCATCATCATATAAGTATCCATACCAATACAAGTATCCACATCATCAATACAAGTATCCACATCATCAATACAAGTATCCTACCGATACAAGTAACCACATCATCAATACGAGTATCCATACCGATACAAGTAACCACATCATCAATACAAGTATCCTACTGATACAGGTAACCACATCATCAATACGAGTATCCATACCGATACAAGTAACCACATCATCAATACAAGTATCCTACTGATACAAGTAACCACATCATCAATACAAGTATCCTACCGATACAAGTAACCACATCATCAATACAAGTATCCTACTGATACAAGTAACCACATCATCAATACGAGTATCCATACCGATACAAGTAACCACATCATCACACACAATCATATTACAGGATGATCAATCCTAGTCTCTTTAGGACATAGGTCCATGGATGATGCAATCCTGTCATGTACCTTTTGAACCGAGGTCCAAGGACGATCCAGTCCTACCATGTACATTTTGAACCGAGGTCCAGGGACGATCAAGTCCTATCATGTACCTTTTGAACCGAAGTCCAGGGACGATCCAATCCTATCATGTACCTTTTGAACCGAAGTCCAGGGACGATCCAGTCCTATCATGTACCTTTTGAACCGAAGTCCAGGGACGATCCAGTCCTATCATGTACCTTTTGAACCGAAGTCCAGGGACGATCCAGTCCTATCATGTACCTTTTGAACCGAAGTCCAGGGACGATCCAATCCTATCATGTACCTTTTGAACCGAAGTCCAGGGACGATCCAGTCCTATCATGTACCTTTTAAACCACAGTCCAGGGATGATCCAGTCCTATCATTCGATTCTCGGATACCTCATGTCTATGGCTCAATTCAAAGGACTAAAGTCTGAGGACGATCCAATCCCCTTACCTGTTGTTCGGGTACACAGGGTACTACCAAAGGACCGAACACCAGGAGCAACCACTTCACACAAACAGATCACAGATCAACACACCGATGTTTTGACGTGGTTTAAACCCTCTTGAGGGAAACACTCCACGGCCCCAGCCAAATAGCTTCTACGGGACAATTTATTATGCAAAGAAAGAAAGTTACAAATGAGCTTCTCATAATCGATCAACTAAACAATGACCCTCCATGCTCTTTAAATAGAGATCATGGACCAATCGGGTGTTAAGCCACGGATCAAGGTTAGGTTTGATCTAAGAGAAGTTGAGCCGTCGGATCACTTTATGTCGGAAACATATCGTGACCGTCGGATTAAGTATTTACAAATGCATACTAATGCATACTAAAGAAACACACTATCCCTAACGGATATATTACACAAGTTGATCTTAACTAACTCCTAAGTGTCTAAATATCCTAACATCCCCCCTTAAGAACAACTTGGGATAGGATTGAAGGATTTACAAAAGTGACAATATTAGGAGAAGGAAGGAGGCATTAGAGCCTATCCCCCCTTAATGACAAGTTCCTGAACTCCTAACATAGATCGAAGTTTAGAAAACTTCGCTTCTGTAAGAGACTTGGTGAAGATGTCTGCAACTTGATCATCTGTAGGGCAAAAGAGCACTTCAAGAACTCGATCATGAACAAGATTTCTGATGAAGTGCATATGTAGCTCAATGTGTTTGCTGCGTTGATGTAGAACCGGATCTTTGGCAAGTTTGATGGCACTTTGATTGTCGCACCAAAGTGGAGTAGGCTGCTGCTGCTCGAATCCAAACTCTAAAAGGATCTGTCGAAGCCATAAAGCTTCCTGACTGGCATTAACTACTGCTCGATATTCTGCCTCTGCTGAAGAAAGAGCAAGAGCTTGTTGTTTCTTACAAGCCCAAGTAATAGGTCCAGATCCCAGACTGAAAACATAACCTGCAGTAGAATTTCGATCATCAGGATCGCCGGCCCAATCTGAATCAGTGAAACCAACCAACAAAGGTTTCCCCCCTGTACTGTAATGAATCCCAAACTGAACTGTACCTCGAATATATCGAAGTATTCTTTTAGCTGCTTTCCAGTGACTTTCATGAGGTGTCTGCATATAACGGGCAACTCGACCAACGGCAAAGGAAAGGTCAGGACGGGAATGAGTTAAGTATAAAAGACTACCAACAAGATGACGATACAAGGTGGCATCTACTTCAGGTGAAGTACAAGTGGAAGAAAGTTTGAATCCAGACTGGAAGGGAGAAGGGGCTGGTGTACAATCTTCCATGTGAAAGCGACGAAGAAGGTCACAAGCATACTTAGACTGAGAAAGAAAGATTCCTTCTTTGGTTTGCAGAACTTGGAGACCAAGAAAATAATGCAGATGTCCTAAGTCTGACATTTCAAAAGTTTGTTTAAGACTGGATTTCACATGGGTTGTAAGCTTAGGGTCACTACCAGTAAGAATAAGGTCATCAACATATAGAACAAGTATGATGAGATGGTTTCCTACTTTCTTGGTATAGACATTGGGGTCAGAATGGCATCTAGAAAAACCAGTGTCAAGGAGAAAGTTATCCATTTTGGCATACCAAGCTCTAGGAGCTTGCTTAAGGCCATATAAGGATTTCTTAAGGCGACAGACAAGGCTAGAGTTATTCTTAACATAGCCAGGAGGTTGTTCCATGTAAATTTCCTCCTGTAAATCACCATGTAAGAAGGCAGACTTGACATCCATTTGATGGACTTCCTAGTTGTGTAAGGCTGCAAGGGAAAGAACAAGGCGGATGGAGTTCATTTTGGCGACGGGAGCAAAGGTTTCATTGTAGTCAATCCCTTCAACTTGGAAAAAACCTTTGGCAACTAACCTTGCCTTAAGTCTTTCAACACTTCCATCTGATGCATACTTAGTTCTGTAGACCCATTTACATCTGACAAGTTTTCTTCCTTTTGGAAGAGGTACAAGATCCCAAGTATCGTTCGCCATTAAGGAACGATATTCTTCATCCATGGCTGCATCCCAATCTGGATTCCCTGAAGCTTCTGCAAAAGTTTCTGGATCATGATTCTCAGAAACTTGAGCCAAAAGAGAAGAGGCTCGCTGAAACTGAGAACGTGTTCGACGTTGATCTCTAGGATCACCGGCAAGATCACCAGCTGCTTCACATGTTGAACAGACCCATCGAGGAAGCACTTGTGCTGGTGCAACTGGAGGAACATGAGCAGGCGGAGGTGGATTTTCATCCTCACTGTCATCATCAGAAACTGGAGTTGGAAACCTGTCAAGGAAGTTGGAAGAAGAAGAAGAAGGCACAAACGCCGAATCAGGCTCGCAGGCCAAAGATGGCACACTCGCCGAGTTAGGCTCGCAGGCCAAGATATTTTCATCAAATTTAACATCTCTTCTAATGATTATAGCATGAGAATGTGGTTGAAGAAGTCTATAACCTTTTACATCTTCAGAATATCCAACAAATATGCACTTTTCACTTTTAGGCTGCAATGCTTTCCGTTTTTCATCCGGAATGTGAGCCCATGCTTCACTACCAAACACACGAAAGTGACTTACATCAGGTTTAATTTTAATCCATGCTTCTTCCGGTGTTATACCTTGTAATGCTTTAGTGGGGGTGCGATTTACTATGTAATTTGCACAATTAATGGCTTCAGCCCAAAATTGAAGACTTAGTCCCTTAGATTGGATCATACAATTAGCCATTTCTTTTAAAGTGCGGTTCTTCCGCTCAGCTACACCATTTTGTTGTGGTGTATATGGAACAGTGTGCTGTTGTTGGATGCCTTGTTCAGTGCAGAAAGTAGTGAACTGTTTGTTAACATATTCTCCTCCATTGTCAGATCTTAACTTAATAATTTGATGACCAGATTGTTTTTCAACAAGGGCCTTGTAGGCCAAGAACATGTTAAATACTTCGCTCTTAAGTTTTAGGAAATAAACCCAAGTGCGTCTGGTGTAATCATCAATGAAAGTTAAGAAATATTTGAAACCAGAAAAGGAAGCAGATGGAAGAGGACCACACAAGTCACTATGCACAAGCGCCAAGGGAACCGAGGCGTGCCAAGAGGCACGTTTGTCAAAACTGTCCCGATGATGTTTTCCGAGTACACAACCGGAGCAAACACCATCTCTGCAAGATACCATCGGAAGACCTGTCACCATATTTTCTTTACATAGTTGTTGCAATGAGTGATAATTTAAGTGACCAAATCGCTCATGCCAAAGTTTGCTCAAGTTATCACTATGAGCAACAAAAACTGAAGGGAAAGGTGATGACCCAAAGTTGTTAAACTTGTACAACCTGGTAATATCATCAACAATTCCGGTAGCTAGAACCTGTTGAGGATCTTTAAAATCCTTGATTACAACTTGGTGAGGTGTAAAGGTCACAGTTTTACCTTCACCAGAATGAGTGATCTGATAGACTGATAACAAATTGCATGAAATTCTTGGAACACATAGTACATCACTAAAATTACCATTATCTACTGGAACTGTTCCAGCTCCTACAACACTTAGAGATCTATCATCACCAACAAATATTTGTTTGGTGTTACATTCATGCATTGTAGAAAAGATGGATTGATCCTTAGCCATATGATAAGAATGCTCCAGAATCAATGAGCCATTCATTTGAAGTAGAAGAAGAAGATGCATTATAAGAATAACTAGAAGCACAAAGTGCATGTCCATGAGAGGTAGATTCTGAAGGCGAATCTAGGCTGATGTGGTGCTTCTTCATTGCTGCTTCCAAGGCTGCCATCTTCTTGAAACACTTTGATTAATCATGATTATCTTTCCCGCAATAGTTGCAATGATGCTCAGTCTTCTTGCCTTTTGGCTTGGATCCTTTGTCATTTTTTAAAGAAGGAGCTGACTGAGAGGGTTTTGGACCCTTGTTTGACTTATTATTGCGAAAATTTTGTTTCTTGGGAGGCTTGGACTTTTCTTTCTGTTGGGACAATAAGGCTTTCCCAGATGTATCTGCATTGTTGATTATTCCAAGATGAATGAGTTTATCTTGTTCTCTAATCAGGGAATCACAAAAGGATTCAAGACTAGGCTCTTGATAGCTAGCTGCATTCAAGGATGCTTTCATGGAGTAAAATGTAGATACAAAAACAGAATATGCAGGTCCAAGTTTGGAAAGAATATGATAAATGCACTGTTTGTCTTCCCTCTCAATCTTACATTCTGCACATAAGACTTTAAGAGTTTTGTACTTAGATAAATAATCTTGAATGCATGAAAAGTCACTGGGATTTAAAGAAATCAACTCATTTTCGAGTTGATGGCCTCGAATTTCATTGTGTTTACCAAACACAGTTTCCAACTTGTCCCAAGCAGTATTAGGTTCATCAATTCCAGATATGTGGAATCGCAAATCAGTAGAGATTGACATCCCAATCAATCCACGAGCTTCATCACATCTATTTGCCCATTTTATTTTCTTATCATCATCAGTGGGTTTTTTTTCTTTCCCTGTTGTAATTATGAAAAGTCCCCTACTTCGTAGAACATCCTCCATACGAGATTTCCATGAGAAATAGTTGGAACTGTTAAGTAGAATATCACAATGGGCGGCCATATTTGTAAATTAATGGCTGTAAAATCAGAAACCAATAGTCTGAATGTGAAGAGCTCGAAAAAATAGGCGGTTTAAAAAAAAACGGCACTGAAAACTGACTCTGTATGATGAAGTTATGCTTGAACAAATAAACTGTTGAAGATGTTTCCAATAGTGACGTGGCAGCTAGAGAATGTCCAGCAAAAAAAAAAACCCCCTCTTCCCAAGATAAACCTTTTGACAGTCACTTTACAAGAAAGTTGCTTTAAGTGAACCACTTTTGTAAAATAAGTGATTTCACTTTTACAATGATATTACTTTTAAATAGTGCAACAATAAATAAAAAACTTAAGTGACTCGCTTGTATTTTTATTTTTTATTATTTAAGTGAGATGCACTTTTACAATAAAGTAACTTGAAAATAGAAATTGCATGCACTTTTTTTTTTAAAAGTAACTTCCTAAGACTTGAACTCAAAACCTATTAATGAATAAAGCAACTTTGAACCAAGTGAGCTAGATTAAAAGGTATGTAAAATATGGGAATGAGGAAGGGGGTTTTTTTTTTTTTTTTTTTTTTTACACGGTTTGCGTGCTTGCCCTTTTTCCTGCAAAACAGAGCACAAATCGAACCAAAAAAACTTTTCCACACTCGTGGAGTTAGATTTTGTTAGCTTGCCCGGAAAGTAGACGTTTTCTCTCTGTTTCTGATTTGCCGAGATCGCGCAAGGTGCATGGCAAAGAGCATACGCAGATGGGAAAGCAACAATCCGAACCAAAAAAAAACTAACAGTAAAAAAAAGATGAAATATGAGAATTTTTTTTCTTTTGAAAAAACGAAATAAAAAAAAATGCATCACTGTAACATTATACCTTCAATTCTGATGAAATACGCGTTTCTGGAGCAACCGGGAACCGTTTTCGATCAAACGAAAACTATTTCCCAATGGAAACGACACTCCGGACGCAATGGAACACCTCCCATAGCCCAGAAATGCACAGAAATACTAGAACTAGAAACCCTTTCGAGTTTCGGCAACAGCAGTTCAAGATCTAGATCATAACCGGAAGCGGCACTTCATAAAAGCTCTGATACCATGTTCGGGTACACAGGGTACTACCAAAGGACCGAACACCAAGAGCAACCACTTCACACAAACAGATCACAGATCAACACACCGATGTTTTGACGTGGTTTAAACCCTCTTGAGGGAAACACTCCACGGCCCCGGCCAAATAGCTTCTATGAGACAATTTATTATGCAAAGAAAGAAAGTTACAAATGAGTTTCTCATAATCGATCAACTAAATAATGACCCTCCATGCTCTTTAAATAGAGATCATGGACCAATCGGGTGTTAAGCCACGGATCAAGGTTAGGTTTGATCTAAGAGAAGTTGAGACGTCAGATCACTCTATGTCGGAAACATATCGCGACCATCGGATTAAGTATTTACAAATGCATACTAATGCATACTAAAGAAACACACTATCCCTAACGGATATATTACACAAGTTGATCTTAACTAACTCCTAAGTGTCTAAATATCCTAACACCTGTTCATTCAGTATTTTGTTCTCAGAGACATCATGTCTATGGCTCAAATCAAAGGACTAAAGTCCGAGGACGATCCAATCCCCTTACCTATTCATTCAGGATTTTGTTCTCGGAGACATCATGTCTACGACTCAATTCAAAGGACTAGTCCATGGACGATCCAATCCCCTTACCTATTAATTCAGGATTTTGTTCTCGGAGACATCATGTCTACAGCTCAATTCAAAGGACTAAGGTCCGAGGACGATCCAATCCCCTTACCTGTTCATTCAGGATTTTCTTCTCAGAGAATTCATGTCTACGGCTCAATTCAAAGGACTAAAGTCCGAGGATGATCCAATCCCCTTACCTGTTCATTCAGGATTTTGTTCTCGGAGACATCATGTTTACGGCTCAATTCAAAGGACTAAAGTCCGAGGACGATCCAATCCCCTTACCTGTTCATTCAGGATTTTGTTCTCGGAGACATCATGTCTATGGCTCAATTCAAAGGACTAAAGTCCTAGGACGATCCAATCCCCTTACCTGCTCATTCAGGATTTTGTTCTTGGAGACATACATCTACGGTTCTCTTTAGGACTGAAGTCCAGGGATGATCCAATCCCCTCAAGTCCACCAAGGACTTCATTCTCGAAGACATACGTCTACGGTTCTCTTTAGGACTGAAGTCCAGGGATGATCCAATCCCCTCAAGTCCACTAAGGACTTCATTCTCGAAGACATATGTCTACGGCTCTCTTTAGGACTAAAGTCCAGGGATGATCCAATCCCCTCAAGTCCACTAAGGACTTCATTCTCGAAGACATACGTCTACGGCTCTCTTTAGGACTAAAGTCCAGGGATGATCCAATCCCCTCAAGTCCACAAAGGACTTCATTTTTGAAGACATACGTCTACGGCTCTCTTTAGGACTGAAGTCCAGGGATGATCCAATCCCCTCAAGTCCACCAAGGACTTCATTCTCGAAGACATACGTCTACGGCTCTCTTTAGGACTGAAGTCCAGGGATGATCCAATCCCCTCAAGTCCACCAAGGACTTCATTTTCGAAGACATACATCTACGGCTCTCTTTAGGACTGAAGTCCAGGGATGATCCAATCCCCTCAAGTCCACCAAGGACTTCATTCTCGAAGACAAACGTCTACGACTCTCTTTTAGAACATGTGTTCAAGGATGATGCAATCTCCTTGTCACCTTAGACCCTATCTAAGGACCATCCACCAACCTCTCTGTCGGCATCACCAATATAGGTATTCACATCATCGACCTCACTGTTGATGCAGGAAATCTCATCATAAGTGATCACATCACTCCCCCTTTCGAGGAGGGTCCTTCTCGACTATATTAAGTTTGTCTCGGAAAACTTTACTTGAGGTAGAGGTTTGGTTAGTACATCGGATCGGTAGAGGTTTGGTTAGTACATTGGTAACTTGTTACAAATTCAAACTTTGATTCCTATCTGCACCATATCTCGTATATAGAAATGCCAGATCTCTATCTGCTTTTGACTTATCATGGAACACTGGATTCTTTTCCATTTTAGTACAATTCTGTTTGTCACATAGGATCACAGCTGGGTCCATCTCTAAGTCAAACAATTTTGAAGCCATGCCATTTCACAATTAGTAGAGAAAGCAACCATATATTCCGCTTGTGCTAGAGTGCTTCCTGCTAAACCACAAGATCATGGTTGATCCTAGACAATAACATCTTCTCGATGTGCTCTTCCTGTCTGATACACTTTCTGCTCAATCAATATCTGTGTAGCCATATGAATTCATGATCTCCATAGATCAAATTCTATTGTATCCTTTAGGTACCTCATCTCATGATTTGCAACTAACAGGTGAACACTTCTAGTTTCCACTAGATACTAACTCAAGGTGTTTACAGCAAGGCATATATCTGACCTAGTATTCGTTAGACACATCAATGACTCAATAATTTGTCTGTACAGAGTTATATCCACTAATTCTAATGAGTCATCTGCTAAGAACTTCAAGTTGGAATTCATGAGAGTGACCATTCCAACACATCAAGTCCTTTCAATATTTCTTAGCATACTTTCCCTGTTTGAGAAAGATTCCTTCTGAGCCTTGCCATACTTCCAGACCTAGGAAGTAATGCATCAATCTGAGATCTTTCATTTTTAATTTCTGCAGCCATATTCTTCTTTCTTTTCATGATCTGATTCTCATTCTCTATCAGAAAGATATCATCTACATACAATAATAGTATGATCCATAACCTTACGGTAAAGGTTAGGAGCAACTTTACTTTTGGTAAAGCCCAAGCTTATCAAGAAACTGTCAATTCTCCCTTTGTGACTGAACATCATTCACACTCTGCATTGAATGATCTTCTGCATATCTATATGTGCCATCTCTCGTTACTAATATGGGCCTCAATATCATTCAAACTCTGTGGTGAGTTCCTTCTTGCATCCATGCTATCTGTGTCTAGAAACCATATTCAACCTTGTAGCAAAGGTTGAGATCCACATTACCCATGGTGATCATTAAGCTCATCGATTGATTATCGATCCTGGGTACCCATACAGAACCTGATTCACACTTCTTCTATAATTACACCATTAAGAGAATGGTCTTATCTAGCCACTTGGAGCAAACATCTTGTCATGATTCTCTTCCTCTTTCTAAGAGAATCTTCTAGCCACGAGCCTTCTATAGTGTGTTTGATTTGTGAATCCTTTTTGTTGAACATCCATCGCTTGTTCAGTGTTCATCATTCATCATGATGTTTCCTAAAAATAAAAATTAAGTACATGATTAGTAATACTTCATAATCATCAAATCATATTGACATGATAACCTATTATGCATACAGATATCATTTACATATTTGTGCAACTTATTTTTACCAATACTTTGGCACAACACTTTCCCATATCCTGTATGCATACAATGGCTATCTAGATGCCTTCCATCTCTACCAGAACATACTATCGAGAGTGTGCACAACTCTCAGCATGTCAGCAACGAGGTTTCATTCTAGACGAGCAACAATGGAATGTTTGTCCAACTTACCAATCATATGCATATTAGTAGTATACTGTTCAATGCTCTATGAATGTTTACACTCAGCATCATATATTCTATGCATACAAACTATTACAGGAAATATCATTTACTATTTCAAATAACAACTCAAATACTTATCTTTTATGTTTGTGTGGTTGCCTCCCGCTTGATCTTCTGTATGTCTTTTGAACTTCTATTCATTCTGTACCACTGTGCATGCTCAAGTGTGCACTAGTGTCATCCTCATGATCTCATACACAAACATACATTCATTAGTATATTGTCAAAAAATTTCTAATTCTAAATAATCTTGAATATGTATAGTCATGATCATTAGTATTCATGGTTTCAAGGAGTCTTCTTTTACTCATGCATATTCTTGTTTGATCATAGTACTCTTCTGGTTAGTTAAATCATCAATCAAGATAAGAGACATATTGTGCATAAACCCTTGATTAACTTTATTAATAAGCATAACCAATCATACCAAGTATACTTATATAGGGGATCCTAACACAAGGTAATATTCTAACTTGACATAGAAAAACATACCTGGATTAGTATACATGCTTAGTTATGTACAACATACCTAAACAATCTCTTCAATGATTTAGAGATCCTAAGCTAGAACCTGCATGTCACATAGGTTAAGCATAATATATCAAGGTCATACATACCTCGTAAGTAGAACAAATATTATGGATGAGTCTTTGTCTTCATGTGGAACTTGATTTGTCTTTCGTGATGTACCTGAATCTTGTTAGCAGACAACATCAACCTCACACAACACCATAATGCATTAGTACAATCATATAACCCTAATCAATGAATGTCTTCAATCATTCACATGCATTCATACTGTTACTAGGGTGATAAGATAAGTCTAACATTAATCCAGATTGCACTAACAAATAATATGAAGACAAACACATTATGAATTTAATCAGGAATCAGATTTCAAGACATACCTGAACCTCCTTAAGTCATACCTGTCGAGACTTCTTGTAGTCTTCTTATGTAAGGCCTTAGCCTCAACTCCCCCTGAAACTTGATCTGGAGCTTGATTAGGGTTTGCTAGAGAAACCCTAAAAATTCAATCTTTGACTTTCACACTTCTGAATGACTGGAAGGATGTGTCTTGCTGAGCTGATCAAACTAGCATACTTCAATTTTGAAATCTCCAAAATTTGACCCCTCAAAACTGCCTTTGAAACTTCTGGATCTTCTGCACATGATCCCAAACTAGGGTTTGATGAAGCCCACCCTTCTGCTCAATCAAAAGGTTTGATCCAAGGCTCTAAACTCTTATTTTTCTGAGGAGTTTCCAGCCGTGGTTACAGACTTAAAAAATTCCAACTTTTGCTGAAGCCCTAATTTTCCATCTTTCCGATCAAAATCCCGAGCTAAGGTTTAATCAAGCCCGGTCTTCTACCCAACCAAAAAATTCTATCTTGGTCTCTAAATTTTGATTTTCCTGAGTAGCATTCAGCCGTGGATTCCGATTCCAAAAATTCTAACTTTCTCCGAAACCCTAAATTTCGGAAGCCATGAATAAAGGTGCTCCAAAAATAATTCTGTTTTGACAGAAAAATGTACTTGATTGTTTCTGCTATAACTCTGAAATTTTCGCTCCACAGGGTCTGAAAATGTTTTCTACAGTATCCTGACCTGTCATCTTTCCATCCTGACAGGTCTGACCTCAATTGGACTTTCTGGGAGAGATTTATGCCAAATGTTGCAACGTGGCCTGTTTTGGGATAATACAGGAGAGAGACCTTGTATAGCGTGCCACAGGTCATTGTTTTGACCTTCGGCCTCTGAAAAATTTTCCTCAGATATCTCACCCTGTTATCTTTCCATCCTGATAGGTTTGACCTCAATTGGACTCTCTGAGAGAGAGTTATGCCAATTGTCGCAACGTGACCTGTTTATGGGATAAAACAGGAGAGCAAACTTGTATGGCGTTCCATGTGTCACTGGTTCTGCTTCGGCCTCTAAAAAAGTTTCTTGAGTGAGTAAAGTCTGTGTACTACCTATCACAGTTTATGAAATTTCATTTGGAGCTTCCTAGCCCAAGTTATGACCTTTTTTCCTAGGTCACCTGATTTTGACTCAGATCTGGAAGAGGCAGAAACCCTAACTTGTACTGGTCATAACTTACAAAGTACAACGAATCTAAGGGTTCCCTTTGGACACCAGATACCGGGAGATGTTATCTACAACCTGTAAAGGTTTCAGATCCTGAACCTTCACCAAAATGGATTTATAGAAAAAGTTCCACGATGACTGGTTTTTGCTATATAAAACCCTAACCTTCAAATTGTCGTAAGTAAAGCAAGTGTCGTAAGTGCCATACCTTGCCTTCCTTAAGTTTAGCTCTGATTCCATGTTAAGATTTAATATTCTAAGATAGAAAATAGAAGCATTACATTCCATTTCACAATAATAGCATATACAGGATCATTGAAGAAACAACAAGCATAGCATAAACACAATAGACACAGATTTATCCTGGGAAACCCTCATGGGGTAGAAAACCCAGCAAAGATTCCTCAATATAGATGACTAGCAATATACAAAGATGCAAACCAAAGACATGATCTCCTCCTCCACCATAGCAGACCTCTCCTCCACAAGTGTGCCTCTCTCAAGTGAGTGTGTATGTCAAATGAGGAACACACCTCCTCTATTTATACACTACAATGACATATATTTTACACAAGTACATGTAGGCTCGTATTTAACCATTAGGTTAAATACCCTATTATAACTGACTGGGCCGACCCCACTAGGGTGGTCTAACAACCCTTTGACCCACATAACACATACAGGGCCGACCCCCACTAGGGAAGTCTAATAACCCATGTTACCACATTCCGACGGAGGAATAAACATCTCCGGATATACAATAAGATCTTTACGGAGGAATGAAACATCTCCGGAATAATAAAGTATAAATTTAATATTCTTTGAAGTTACAATATTTCAACAGTTTTGGGCCCTTAAGCCCCCGAGACTCTAGTATTTATATAAGCCACATGCTTGCGATGCTTGTTGTGCTTGCAAATCGTTGCGCACGACCTCATCTACATGGTCATGCTCTCTTTCCCTCCACTCTAGAACCATCCTGGAGTGTAAAGCAAGAAATGTTTAGTCAATTTCATGTTTAAAAACTTCTTCACGGCTGTACCCGCGGGCTAGATTGTAGACAGTTGCGGGTAGACGCAGACAACTAGTTTTTTGACTACGCGTTTGGTGTCCTACCCGCGATCCGCACACTTATATCCCGTAGGTAGCGCCGAGGCCATTTAGGGCTTGGCCAAACAAAAGATCCCACCGACCAAAATTGAAATTAAGGCACTTAAATGAAAGGTATGGTAGTGACCACTAACCTGCTCCAGACGGTTCGCTGAATGGTCGCTTGTAGCTCCCACGATCGGCACTCGAATTTTCAGGTGAAAACTTACCACTAAACTCCAAATTGGTGAATAGTGCAAATGAATTGAAAATTACAAATTTTTTATTACTATTTATAATTTTTTGGACCCACTTTTCTATAGTTTTTGCCATTTTGAGCCGTTATGAACTAATATCATGTCATGGAGTATGTTTTTTCAACAGATTTCCTCGGCGAGAATTGTTCTTAACCATTTCACACCTACGACAGGTACGTTTCACACCTGGCATATAGGTTAGATGCCATTTTGACATGCATTGTGCATTTGACCTGTTAACCATTTTTCATAAACGATAGGTGCGACCCCGCTTCGTGACTGACACGGAACCTTCATACTGTTATAGAAGTGTCGTCGTGTGGCAGTACGGCTTTCTCGAACATGGGTACTCTAGTTAGAACCCAATTATGCTTTTGGTGCCCATGTCGCTATTTGTCCTCAGGCTTGGGAGTCCTTTGTAGTCACACCATGATGTTGCGATGAAGACTCATACTCTACTTTGTCTTATGCTGGCCATCTCCCTTAAGGACTCCCCTTAGTTATATCATGTTGTGATTGCATTGCATCATCCTTCTTTCCGCTTGAGCCTTGTGTCATCTCCCGCTTACTCAATCGATAGCCTGGTGCCTGAGCACTTTCCCCTATCGAGCCCCACAGAGCTTATATTTTCCCTTCACAATTTGATGCCCTTTTGGCCCTGAGGGAACACACCCCCGAGTGTCCACATCTTGCACACGCTTCCTTGTGTTGAGCATAGGTATGTTCCACTGCTTGGGACTAGTCTGCTAGCTATTTGACACTCGTTCCCTCACTTGTTGTATTATAAGCAATTTTATTCTTTTTCAAGCTTTTCCCAAATATGAAAAAGACCAAAAAAATCAAATATTCCAAAACGACGGACGAGATTATGGTCACTATTTCTTGTTGGAAGCTGTTGTGTCACCTTTGAACAGAGCATTCATTCTACTCTGTACATTATGATTCGGGACTATAATTGGGCCTTAGGAGCTATACTTGTTTCTCAGTTTTCTCCACCGATTGGTTAATCTTCCAGTCATTATTGAGCCCTTTGTAATGCCTCCTACATTGCATAGTTTATGTCAAGTCTATGCTACCTGAGTCTATCCATCTGCTCATGCTCTTGTTCAAAGGAATTCCTGAAATCAGTGTCGGCCACTCCCCAGATCTCTTGACTATTGCATGTCGACCATCCTTATTGAGTCAGTCCGTTTCACCTGAGATATTCCAAATATTTTAGCATTGCTAGTGCCTCGTGGTGGTTGATGGGGGATTCCTTAGTGCCCTCCTTCCAACGAGTCTCATTCCATTGAATTCAACTCATTTATTCTGGGACTTGAGGTTTAGAGTTTGGTTGATTACCTTGAGGCTTGCAGTCATTAGTGGCAGGTTCTCTCGTCATCGACAGTTTTGGGAATACATCAATGTCCCCTGATCGATGGATTCATCCTAGTGTTCGACTTCAACCCATTTATTCACAGTCTAATGATTTTTCTATATGCGTTGATTCCCATTTTCGTTATTGGTGGGTCATCTCGCGTGTGTTAATGGTATGCATAATTGACCGGTAATCAGACGATGTCTCATCAGATTCGACCCCAACTCCTTTATTCACTTGATGGGACTTGCACCGTCGAAGACTTTTGTAGGAGACCCCAGGCGGTTGTGGCATTCAGTATGCTACATATGTCTTTGACTTTACATCTGAGATATCACCTCTCAGATTTCAGCAGTTTGTACCTCCAGTTTTGCACCAGTTTTCTTCTTTTCAGCAGATGACCATATCTTACTGTAGAGGGATCATGGCTATGATCACTTATGACATGTATTTACTTATGTACTACCTATTCATGGCCATTGTATCATATTGTTGTACTATACCGACATGTATTCAGAGATATTATTGTATTATGACGAGTGAGTTGTTCTTTCCACTTATGTCTCCATCACTCCACTTCTAAGTTTCATAATGTATTTCGGCCATCGTAGCACTTTCAGTCTTTGACCTCACACATTAGGGGGCATCTATTACACAAAAATCTTCCACCCTGTGAGCATCAGCATTCTTTGGCCTGTACGATCCATTCCAGTGACTCAGATCCATTTTTATCCTCCAGTGATACCAGTTTGCCATATTTTTGTTCCTACCCGCATGTTGCATCACTATGGCATGCGTACCCGCGAGTTGCAGCACTATAGCCCGCGGGTATCAAGTAAAATGGTAAAAACCACTATTTTATCACTTTTTACTCCGGAAATGCAGTCATTGGGTGACCTTTGGCTCTCCATCTACCCAAGTAACGTCTCGATGAGTCCTTTCACCTACCTTTGAGATGACTATATATTGAGCACATATGGCTTATGGAAAGAAGGAAGAATAGAATAGTAAAAGCACTCTAGTGGATTTTTTCCCTATCTTGAGTTTGCACTCATTGATCCTTGTAGTTGTGAACCATTTATGTTCACCTTCCAACTCCTCTCTAGTTTGAGTTTGCCATTCATGGAGCATTGAAGTGGTGGAGGCATAAGTGGATTGATCTAGATCTTGGTTCAGATTGGTTTCCGGCAAGAGGTCGTATCACTTTGTATTTCTTCTTCTTCATTAATAGAAATACTCATATTCTCGTCCATTCATGGTGTGAATGTTGTTTATTATACATTGGGTTACATTTGCTTATGATATTATGGACCATTGTTATTGATAATGTTAATGTCGTTTATATATCACATGTACTTGTTAGATATTGGTTGTCAAGACTAATTTGCAGATTACAAGTGCTTGGATGTGCACGGATTGAAAGCTCCAACGGGGATCTACATCAAACGTTGGATCGAGGTTGGTTACATTTCTCCATTATTTTAACATTTCCATTTATAATAGCATTGCTTTGAGAATTGAGTAGATTTATGGTAGTCATCTGTCTCTTGTGGTATTCCCAAGCCATAGTGAGTTTTCTCCAATACAGAGGTAAATTAGGGAGTCTTACCCAGATCGAAGTATTCATAGTCTTCATTGTCAGGGGGTTACAATCAGGGAACCATTTCTGCAGAGAAAGACCTGATTTGCCGTAGAACCATGGCCCTTGCTCTAGCACTCATTGACGATCCTCCGGCAAAGTTGACAATGAAAAAACCTTTGGAACAGAGGAACAACTCAAGAACTGGTGCCCAAGTTTTACTAATCCATTCTCTTAACGCAGAAGCAACAGGCCATTGTTCATTGAATTGGAAAATGATGTTTCTTTTCTCATAGATAAAGGCATAAGAAAAGACACGGGGATCTTTTACCTCAGCAGTTGGAGGTTCAGTGGACTGCTCCACCATGAAAGCAGGTCCTGAGAGCCCCTTTGCTCCAAGAACCTCTGCCTTGGAGCCAGATGTAGCCGCAAACCCTACTTTCACCGCTTGTTTATAAGAGTTGGGAGGAATGGAAGACGAATCTCCTCCCCACAGCTTTGAAACTAGCAAGATGGTAGCATTCTTCAATGAACTGTAGCTCAGAAGCGAAGCTCCATCCTCCAGCTGTCGTCCCTCAAAAATCAGCCTGAGGAAACCAGTCGAAATCCTTGTTACCTGCAATATCTTGGATTTCAGAGTAAGCACACAATCCTAGGGGTGAACCTTCAGAAAAATCGAGGTGCCATTGAGGGCCTTCATGAAAAGAGGGAAAAGTGCATCTCCATCTGCCTCTACCACAACCAGAAGAGGCACCCTCCATTCTAGTGGCTGCGAATGTCGGTAGCGAGGTGGGAGACCGGGTGAAGGGCCGAGGGATAGAGCGCTCGAGAGGAAGCATGGGTTCAGATCAGGCAAGAGGGACGGAAGCCTTCGAGCTTAGATGCAGGTGATAGCGACGACATCGACGACAAGATGGTTCTTGCGTAGGGTTTCCATTCTCCTGAAATTGAACTTTCAGAAGCCTTTTTCATTAATACAGTAATCTGTTATTAAATTTTCAACCACTTTATCATGTAATTCTTGGTAATTTTTGTCTTGCTTAGTTCCTTCTTTGATCTGATTCTCCAAATCAGTCCTAAAAGTACTGATTGCTGCCACGAAACTTAATCTAGCATTTCTGCTCAAAGCATCAGCAACCTTATTCTCCTTCCCATTAATGTGATGAATCTCAAAATCATACTCGCTAATGAAAGCTAACCACCCAGCTTGCCTTGCGTTAAGATTTGTTTGATCCAATAAATACTTTAAGCCCTTATTATCAGTTATTAAAATGAATTTTCTTCCAATCAAGTGATGGCGCCACATTTTTAATGCATGTATCACGGCTGCCAACTCAAGATCATAGGTTGCATAATTTCTTTAATGCATTTTTAACTTTCTTAACTCAAAAGCAATTGCATGACCTTCCTGACTTAAGACCCCTCCAAGTCCATCATTGCATGCATCTGTGCATACGACGAAATCCTTATTGGGATCTGCAATTTTTAAGATGGGTGTAGTAGTTAATAATTCTTTTAACTTATTAAAACTTTCTTGACACTTTTGATCCCATACGAATTTCTTCCCTTTCTTCTGCAAAGAAGTGATGGGGTTAGCAATTCTAGAGAACCCTTTAATAAAATTTCTATAATAACCCGCTATTCCCATGAATGACCGTACATCAGTTACGTCTTTTGGGACAAGCCATTCATTAATTGCTTTTATTTTATCAAAATCAACAGAAATACCATCTTTAGAAATTATATGACCCAAATACTGAATTTTATCTTTATAAAAATCACATTTACTGAACTTAGCGTAAAGCTGATATTCTCTAAGTACTTGCAAAATGATTTTTAAATGTTCGTCATCCTCTTCTTTTGTTTTTGAGTAAATCAGAATATCATCAATGAATATCACTATGAACTTATCCAAATATTTATGCAGAACGTTGTTCATTAAGCACATGAACATTGCTGGTGTGTTGGTTATCCCAAAAGGCATAACTACGAACTCGTAGTGCCCATAATGCGTTCTGAATGTAGTTTTGAATATGTCCTCGTGTTTTATCTGGACTTGATTATAACTCCACCTTAAATCAATTTTAGTAAATATCTCTGCTCTGCGTACTTGATCAAATAGATCATCTATGCATGGTAAGGGATACCGGTTCTTAATTTTCATTTTATTAAGCTAACGGTAATCGATGCACAATCGCATGGTATCGTCTTTCTTCCTAACAAAAATTACTGGTGCTCCCCAAGGAGACACACTGGGCTTGATGTAGTTTTTATCTATTAATTCTTTCAGCTGAGATTTTAACTCATTTAACTCCAGAATATTCATCCTGTAGGTGTTGGCGGGAAAAACTACCCTATAGTAAGGAAACTGATACTATCAACTGAAAGGGGATGACAAGTAAACGTATTAACTGCATTACAGAGATGTTCATTAAAGGAAATAGGTTGTAGGCCTTGAGAACATACCTTTCGAATCACATTCGATCCTAGCTCTTATTTGATCTTGCGCCCGATCCTCAAGTCCACCTCCCGTTCATTAAACCTGCAATACAAGTACCTTTCTCAGCGTATCTTGGATAATATATTATGATGGAAAAAAACAAAGCAATTTAAACATCCAATATTAGCCAAAACAGATCCAAACTAGTATATAACTTCAATGAACACTTAATTTGGGACAAGAAAGATGCTTCAACCTTTTATTGTCAAATGCAAATTGATGTTACAAAATATACCTGACTTTGTTACATGCTCCTGCAACTTGATCCTGGGTTTTGCTCTTCTCTGGCTCGGATATCTTCCAGCATAAACTCCTCCAATGCAAGCTTCTATTTAAAAGTCTCTTAATAACAATCATGTCTCTAACCCCTCTCTTTATTCTTCCCTGTATTTATAGGACAAGAGAAGTAGTTCAGGTCGAGAGATGGTTATGGAGGAAGTTGGGGAAGTTGGGAAACCAACTGTAACTAATCCTCTTCGTGAAATTAATTATTTTTTAATCATATTTTGAGATGTACGCTACTATTGTTCAGTGAAGTAGCGTTCAGGGCACTACTATAGTGCCTATAAACTAGCGCTCATCACTTTTTGAATGTTGAGTGCTACTTTGCTGAAGAGGAGTAGCGCTCATAAGGCTTGAGCGCTACTATTACACACTGGAGTAGGGTACATGCGCTAGTTTATTGAAGTAGAGTAGCGCTCATATCTTAGAATGACATTTTTAGGGTTTTTTCAGTGTTGTCAGGAAATGGAGTAAGTCAAAATCTCATCTAGGGTGAACATGCTCCTCCATCCAGATTGTCCTTTTGTGTGATCAACAGCTCAGTGTGATCACGGACGGAGAGATGTAGGTTTGACCGATAAAAAATGCCCCCTAATGTGTAAGGTTAGAGGGAAATGATGGCCGAAATACATTATAATCCAAAGCCAGAGGAGGAGTAAAGAACCGCAGAAACAAGTCACAAGAACACCTGAAACAAAGACCAAGGTCAGCAAGCAATTACATCTTTGACATCATATAGATGTGAAGTGTGATATAACATGATCTCCGATACATAACAAGTAGATTTATATATAGCATGGCCACTTGGAATACAAGCGTGGATCCATGTCGAACTGAGAGATCATAGCCATAACAACAAACTGGATCTATGTCTCTTGGAGAGACGAATATAAGTGAGGCTCAGTCTTGCGCAACTTGGCTGATAACTGAATGAGGTAATGTCATCCAAAATCCCAAGGTATTGATCCAAAACAACTCTAGGTACAAACCCTAACCATGTGAATAGATGAGCTGACAGTCGAACATGGGGGGTATCATTTGATTACCAGTCATTGATGTATACCGTTAACAAATGCGAGGACTTCCACCGATAATGATGATGGGGCCCAAGGTACCAAGTATGATCCGCCAAGTGTGAATAGATGGACTTGGAGTCAAACACTTGGGGATCCTATCGAAGAAGAAAAATCGATGTATTCTCAACATTCAACAACGAGGAAAATTGCCACTGGTGATTGCAATTTCCAAGGTACTAACCGAAACTCTAAACCTCATTCCCAGAGTAAAATGAGTTGATGTCGATGGGAAGAATTTCATTGGAATGGAGGCCTTAAGGCATCCTCCATCATCCAACTCGAGGAACACTCAACTGGTATGAGTTGATATCGAATAATATGTAATAAGACTGACACTAGGATGGTCGGCACATGAGTTCAAGGTAAACTGGAGAATGGCCGACATAGGGTATATCCTTGAACAGTGAGCATGACACAAAGTGACTCAGGCAGTTTCTAACATAGTGGGGTAAATGATAACCCTGAAATGTAAGAGACATTATCAGACCCTCCATATGGTTGGAAGAATAACCAACCGGGGGAGTAAACGACTCGGAGATCAGGTTCACCCTGAGGTCAAAAACAAAACCCAACCGACAAAATAGACTCAAGTAGGTGTTGTGTTCAAGGATAGAACTGACTGAACTGCCTTTGACATTGAAGATATGACACATCTTTCCCATCCCTTGTTCTTTTTAAATAAAACAATACCTTTCTTGTTGTTTTAATGAGTCCAAGAAAGAATGAAAACTGAATAGATCCAACCATGTAAAAAGTTTAACGAGCCCATGGGAGGAAGACTCAGAACTCATATTTCTTGTCAAACTAATTTTGAAAGGGTTTTCAAAGAAGACATTTTTTGCAAAAAGAGGTTTTTACAAGGTATGTTTCTTCTTATTTTTTTCCAAAAGGCACATTGAAGGAGTTTTTTTGTAAGGTATTTTTGAAAAGGAGTTTTTTTTCTAAGGCATATTTGCAAGGAGTTTTTTCAAAATATTTTTTTTCTTAGACATGTTGGTAAAGTGGTTTATGCAAAGAATGTTTCTTTTCAAGGAGGTTCTTTCCAAGGGTTGTATTTAAAAAGTGTTTATTCCAAAGTATTTTTGCAGAAAAAATGTATTTTTCCTTCTTATTTCTTTAGAATTGATTTTTTCAAAGAGTATTTTGGTAAGGTAATTTACAAATGGCTTTTTTCCAAGATAATTTTGCACTTCTTATTTCTTTGAAGGGAGTTTTTTCAAATAGTTTTTTTGCTACGGTATTTTGCAGAGGGTTTTTTTCTAAAGTAGTTTTGCACTTCTTATTTATTTGAAAGGGGTTTTTTCAAATAGTTGTTTTGCTAAGGTATTTTGCAAAGGGTTTTTTTCCAAGGTAGTTTTCCACTTGTTATTTCTTTGAAAGGAGTTTTTTCAAAGAGTTGTTTACTCAAAGTATTTTTGCAAATAAGTTATTTCTTTACAAGGGTTTTTTCCAAGATATGTTTACAAATAAGTTTTTTTTCAAAGTATTTTTTCCTAGTGGCTTTTTTCCTAGATATTTTTTCAAAGAGGTTTTTTTTCCAATGGTTTTTACAAAGAAGATTTATTTACAAGGTGTTCTTGTTATTTTCCAATGGGTAGGTGATTTATTGTCAAGGAGTTTCTTATTTCTTTCCAAGAAGGTTTTTTTCAAAGAAGATTTTTGTTCAAAGAGTTTTTTCAAAGAAAATTTAATTCCAAAGAGATATTCTTCAAAAGACTCTTACAAGATTTTTATAAGGTGAAGTAAATTTCAGTTCATGTTTTTATAAATTCCGTAAATGTTTTTAAATCTTAATTTATTTATTTTTACTATAAAGTAATGATTCTTTAATTTATCATCTATAGATTAAACAATCATGGGAAATAAGAAAAAACGTTAAAAAAAGGTGATCGTAAACATGATGATGATGGTAATAGAGAAAAACAAAAACTCAGATATATTGCCAAAAAACAAAGAGTTGCCAAAACGGAAGAGAGAATTATTGAAGATATAAATACAGATTTGCATGATAATGTTGAGGAAATGGAAATTGAAAATAGAGTACAAGAAGAACAAATTGAAGTTGAAAAGACCATTGTAGAATATGTAAATAGTGATTTACATGCTAATGTCGATGAAGTCAATATTGAAGATCAAGTTCAAGATCCAGAAAATGGACCTGGTATGTCTATATCATATATTTTTCAAATTCATTTTTTTATAATGAATTTTATTTTTGGATATATGTTAAATTAAATTTAACTTGATGTATAGGTACTTTCACCATTGATGAGGAAATGTTAGAAGACATTGATTGCGACAAATATGGAGAAAAACTATCAATACATGTTGCACGATATCGTGCTACAAAATTTTATGATGAAGTTCTCAAGGATTACTCAATAGCAGGACAAACACAAATTCTGAGATGTTTATTAATGTCCAAGAAGTTAGAAGGTGCTACATCATTATTGGGTATTCACAAGGCGACAAAAGAGTCGAAATTGAAACAAAATGGGATGGAAAATATAGGTGATGCAATAAAAAAATTTGAAAAATCCAGGAAGAAAGATATCAGTGCTACACGTAAAACAATTCATACAACAATTCTTTCAGCTAGTACTAAACAAAAGCGTTTGACAATAGAACTAGCAAAAGCAGTTGGAACATCAAGAAAGACATTATACAAACATAGCAAATTCAGAATGCAAATAGAGGAAAATAATGAACTTGCTTGCTGGGCAATTATTTGTAGACAACTTTACAAAGATAGATTGGGAGTAGGTGTTAAAGATATTGTACGAGAATATTGGTTGGAACATGCTCAAGTTTCACCAAATTCAAGAGATGTGATACGCAAAAGAATATCACGAAATGTATATGAAAGGCAACCAAAACATATAATGGACATGACACAAGTACAATTGTTCAATAAATTCAAGGAAAATCATCGTGGAATTAATATATCAATCACTACATTTGTGCAACAAAAACCATGGTATGTTAGACCTATTACCTTATGTGATACATGTTGTTGTTGTTATCATGTGCAATTTCAGTTATATTATGACACGTTTCTTGAATTTGGTAAAATGTTTTGGACAAATTCACCACCTCCACCCACAATATGTGAATTCATATCTCAAATTTTATGTGAGAGAAATCACGATGGAGTATTTTATTCAAAGAAATGTGTCAATGGAAAACATTGTCATCATTGTGGAAATCTGGTGCTATTCCACAATAAATATCCTATCGATAATGATCAATCGTTGTCAAATGTAAATGTTGATTGGAGGAGATACGAATACATCAATTATAGTACAAGTTCTAGTGATTCACATTCTGAAAGAATTGATTTGCTAGAAGACAATGTATGCGTGATAGATTTTCTCAAAAAATTTGAAAGCGAAATTTATAAATACACCCAGCATTCACATAGAGCACGATGGCAAGATCTTCAATTCAAATAGTCTCGTGAAATTTTTTCACCCAGAACAATTTTGTCCGTGGTTGATTTTGCTGAAAACTATACATTTGCTGCACAAAAAGAGATACAGAGTGAATACTATCACTCTGAACAAGTTTCGATATTTGTCCATGTTGTATATAGACATTCTCAACAGGATGTTAATGGAATTGAAAGCACATGTGACAATTGAGATGTGATTAAAGAATATCACTTCTATATCAACGATGATCGTACACATGATACACACTTTTTTCAACATTGTATAGAAAATATTTTCAATGATTCACTGAAAAAACACGAAGTTAAATTCAATGAATATTGGACATGGTCTGATGGATGTGCAGGTCAATTTAAATCTTCACGATAATTTTTTTGTTTATGTCGACTTCATAAAGCGTTGAACATTAAACATCGCTACAATTTCTTTGAAACTGGAAATGGAAAAGGTGAACATGATGGTGCAGGAGCATGTGTAAAAAGAGCACTTCAAAGATGGCAAATGAACTATTCTTCTGCACGGTTTCATTTAGATATAGAGGTTGTCCAATGGTGTCAATTAAATCTAAGCCATGATTATAATCAACAATCAAAAGATGTGCGCAGGTATGTACACTATTTTTTTAATTTATATTATTTCTTGAAATTTAAAAAAATGTACACTAACATTAAAAGTTGTTCTTTGAAATTGATTCATCATTTATTGTGTAGGTTTTTTTGGCTTGTTGGGGTCCAAGATATAAATAGATCAATACCATATGACACTAGCACCATACATGGGACTAGAGATATTCACTCTATTCAAACAAAATCATTCCAAAACATGTTTGCATTTGACAGTAGAAAACAATCATGCTTTTGTCATATTTGCACTGAAAATGTTGAATCTACAGAAGTTTGTGAAAACATAACAAACAGCTACGTAAAAGCTTGGAAACACACAGATATTAATCCAAAAGGAAAAATGCCACTGGCAAGTGTAGAAGAATTAGAATCAGAAGAAATAGCAATATAAATTGATGGCGATAGAATTTCAGATCTTGTTAGAGAAGGTAATGAACTTACTTGACTTTTAAGTTAATTGTTCATTCTTGTCCATCGCCATAAGTATAGTCAATTTAATTGATTTAAAAATGCTAACACCAATTGCAATTTGCGTAGGAGATGTTTTCACTGTGATTGCACCTTTAGACAACAATGAAAATGTGAAATATTATTTGATGCGATGCACTGAAGAAAAAATGAAGTTATTGGAGGACTACAACGACAATGGATTTACATACGAGAGAGGATCCATCATTTTAAAAGGCTATTTTTTTCAGCAGACGCATATGAATAAAAATTATGTCTACTTTCAAGATTATGAGCCCGATGTTATATGTTGTCAGTGTAGTCATTTAGTATGTGCATATCGAATAAGGTTGGTACAAGTTCCATAAAAAAAATAGTTAAAAACCAAAAAATTGAAACTATCCATATGTGACCATGAACGGATAATTGAGGATGGCATTCCATTGCGATGTTTTTAACTATATATAAAAAATGAATTGATCTATGTTTTTGTCCATGTCAATTGTTGTGTACAATATATTTTTTGTCCATGTGTCACAATTGTTGTGTACAATATATTTTTCCATTGAATTTTTATGAATATTATCTTGAATGACAACTAACATAAGAGTTTAAATGGTTGTATTTTAACATGCTTAAAAATGAATTAAAAAATTATTTGGTAATTCAAAAGTACTTTATTCGAGTCCCCATATGTCTATTAGACCACTTAAGGGATGAGATAACGGATGTGGCTATACCCACACTCTGCCCTGAATTTTTACTTTTGATTGATTGATGCCAATGAGAAATCACCAAAAAATCTACTAAATTTTGTATTCTTTTAATCCATTGAACATGTTTTTTTAATATATTTCACCATAAATATGATCTGGATGAGTTTTTTAAAACAAGTTGTTAATCTATCTAGTTTTTAAATAAATGATTGTTGCACAAAGATAATATATCTCTCACATGTAAGTTCACATAACTGAAATCATGGAAAATGGAGATAACGATCATTTGATTTTTAATCACAAACAAGAATTCCTGGATTGTGAAGCTTATGCTAAATTAGAGCAATGATTATTTACAACAAATCGATAAAAATTCATTGAATTGTTGTCTAAAATTCATTGCTCTAACTTAGCATAAACTTCACAATCCGAAAATCCTCACTTGTGATTAAAAAACAAAAAATCATTATCCCCATTTGCCATGATTTTAGCAACATTTAGAAATTCACGAACTACAAAGTACCTGAACAATGAACATATGAAAAACATTAGTTAAAATTTGAAATTTACATATGCAATGTATCATATCGAACAATGAACATATGAAAAAGATTAGTTAAAATTTGAAATTTACATATGCAACATCATATCGATCAAACGACCAAAAGATTGAAACTTTTATCAAACAATTCATAGATTTTCATTCATAACATTAGGATATTGAACCTATTAAAACTTCATATTTCTATAAAAAATTGCTATCATTCCTAACATTCATTCATTCTTAAATACTCATATCAGGTACAACATTCTTAAACTTCCAAAAACTTTGATAACAAATTCATTTCTTAACATTTTAAACTTTGGTAACATCCAATTCTTAACATTTTAAACCGTCATTCTTATGATTCAACACTTTTTCAACATTCATTCTTTCCATAACATTCAATCTCAACATAACAAATTGAACATTTTTAACAAATTCAACATTTCCTAACTTTAAATTGCACCTATCAAATGTTCCAAACATTCATTCTTAACATTTTAAACATTTTTGACACCTCCCATTCATTTTTTCCCAACATTCATTCCTACCATAACATTCATTCTCAACATTGAACATTTCCTAACATTCCTGACACCTCCCATTCATTCTTTCCCAACATTCATTCTTCCATAACATTCATTCTTCCATAACATTCATTCTCAACATTCAACATTTCCTAACTTTAGCTTGCACCTATCAAAAGTTCCAAACATTCATTCTTAACATTTTAAACATTCATGAAAAAACATATTCTAAACATTTTACCAAATGACAAATAATTAACATGTACTTATATATAATCCAAAAAAAAAAGTTCATGAACATGTGAGTTCAATGTACATATATGTATAATCAAAAAATAAATACCCTTGATGTCCAAAACAACTACAATATATATATATCAACAAAAACAAAAACGTTTGAACCACTATCCATCTGGACCAATATCTTTCCACTAGGACCTTCCCTTGGACTCAAATCGGCCTACAACATGTATACAAACAAATTATGAATATCATAAATTATTTAAACAATTTTAAACTAAATTCAAGATATTAAAATATTAAACATATATATGAAAGAACAATTCAATTATTAAAAAAGTCATACATCAAATTCTATGAATGAATGTCCACCACTTTCCTCCACTGGAGTCTTCCCTTTGGCTCCAAAGGATCTAAGAGAGCTAAGATACAACATGTACAAAAGTAATTTATGAATCCTAAAGTATTGAAACAATTTTAAAATAAATCCAAAAAATATAAAATATTAAACTTATATCAGAGATCATTTCAAGTTAAACAAAATTACCTCGGTGCCAATATCCGCATTCATTAAAGAACCTACATCTTCACCCCCAATTTCCATATGGTCTCTCCCCTAAAATTAAAATTTTGTTAATGAATAAAACATAGTAGAAACAAAAAATAAATTAAGCAATTAACTTAAAACCAAAACAAGAAAATTAAAATCATTAGCTCACAAGAGATGGTAAATCATATAAAAAGTTCGATTCTAAAGAAACCTACATGGATAAGTCAAATTAACAATAAGATACATTGATATTTATTAAAATTCAAAAAATAAAATAAAATATCAAGTTCAAGCATAAATATTATAATAAATATACCTCTCCAAGATGCTCTTCATTTTGACTAGTGGAGATTCAAAAATTATGTGCATTCAACATTTTAGAAAACTGCAAACAAAATACATTTTCTTAATATACCTATTACTATGTAACAAAAAATTCAATTCAAAATGAATAATAAAAGATCAAATAGATTGTCATAGCATAATCAACAAACCTCTCCCATACTCGATGTGTCATTGGATAACACATATGAAGCTATATCACGACAATACTTGGCATAAGCCCTGAGATTGTCGATGCTCAATCCATCTACCTCATCATTCGTCTTGTAAACAAACGTTTGACGAATAGTAGCACGAGCCCTCTCTCAACCCAATCCCACTTCTACTCCAACAAGAACTGATGCTAAACCATCACCTACAGAATCCCTTATAGTTGTCCCAAGTTGGGATGTGGGCTCCATCTCCGATCTTAAAGCCACAACCCTAGGTGGACGAGGTATCTCAGGTGGAGGTCGAAAAGTCGTAGGGTCTCTAAGAGCACCTTTTTCGATTATATATTCGACCCTTTCCAACTCCATAAAAGTCAGAAGGAATATCAGTATAGTTTGGCTTCATACCTAAAAAAACTCCACATAGAAAAATCTAGCAAAATAATTAGGAACCTCATCGTTCCATGGAAATCGAGCATAAGCTGCAAGGAACTAATCATATATTAGATGTGCAATTTGAGGATGCTTGAAATATTGCACTTTCAACATTTTTTGCTTAAGGCCTTCTTTGAAATTAAACATTGAATTGGCATGTTCTTTGGTCACTCTCTCCTTCACAACCTCCCACTTGTTTGGACCCATAACTTGGTCCCTTCGCCTCTGCATCAAATGAACAAAACCATTCGTAGTTGGTCCGAGTTCCTCATATGCATCAATGAATTTTTGCAATGACCCCAAAACAATCTCTAGACTTTGTCTACTCTCTGGAGGGAGATCCAAAGAACAAAGATCATTGTTCAACCTGTCATAGTGGGATCTACAACTTTAAAGGATAGTTTGTTGCACAACACCTTCCCATGGAAGCTCATCAGGTAAATCAGATGGATAAGTTGATTTGGGTGTACAACCCTCAGCTAGTGGAACATATGTCGTCCTAGCTCTAGGAGGATCTTCGCGACCCTCCTCTGCACCCACACATATTCCATCATCTACAATCCTATCTTGATCTTCCTCCTGTTCTGTCGAATTAATCACACCTTCAGAACCTCGCTCTGCTTCAAATATAGCCTTAGTCAAGTGTTAACCTTTTCAAACATTCAAAACATACAAAAATATAGATTATACATGTATTGAAACATTAATTTTCATACAGACAGAAGGTTGAGACCGACACTCTCCCACAGAAGATAAAGGGGAATCATTTGTACCTCTATCAACTTGTTGGTGATTAGATGACTGTGACCCATACAATAAACTCGAACCTCGAGGTTAATTCGACAACCTTTGACTACCAATTGGAACACCAATTCCCGATGAATGTGATGACCTCCTACGCTTTCGTTTCTAAGACTCCACTCTTTCCATTTGATATGATTTCTAAATTTACACAAATGTCAACTCATAACATATTGAAGTTGTACATGTTAATTCTACAGACTTAAAGACATATCTAATAAAGAACTACATACCAAATGTAGGGGTGTCTAAAGTAGTATAAGTGATTTTTTTTTTAAAGTCCCTCTCCTAACTCTAGCATAATTAATTAACTAAAATTCCTACCATCACTACTATTGCAACATAAAGATATATTTAATAATCATTTCATAATCAGATATAAGTTATAATGCATTTAATTGTAGTAGTATAGTAACCTTACAAATTTTTCATCCATCAAATATGATTGAATTATATATCTCAATAAACAAACATCTCACGATATATATATATATATATATCCACTTATTATAAGAATCGTACTTTATTTATAAGAAGAAGAAAAAATTACACAAATGTCAACTCATAACATATTGAAGTTGTACATGTTAATTCTACAGACTTAAAGACATATCTCATAAAGAACTGCATACCAAATGTAGGGGTGCCTAAAGTAGTATAAGTGATTTTTTTTTGTAAGTCTCTCTCCTAACTCTAGCATAATTAATTAATTGAAATTCTTACCATCACTACTATTGCAACATAAAGATAAAATTAATAATCATTTCATAATCAGATATAAGATATAATGTAGTTAATTGTAGTAGTATAGTAACCTTACAAATTTTTCATCCATCACATATGATTCCATTATATATCTCAATAAACAAACATTACTTATTATTTATAAGAAAAACAAAATTAAAGACTTACAACACTATGACTCTTTATATGAATAGAATCTTTAAACTCTGCTCATGAACAGAGTTCAAGAACTCTGTTCAAGGGTAGAAATTTTCATCCTCTTTATATCTTATTATATAAATTTAGTATAAAAAATTAGATAGGTGCAAACTTCAACTATTATTACACAAAAACAAGTTGAGGGAAGGCAGAAAATTGACCAGAACAAGACTGCCCAATAGGAAGAGGTGCCATTTAAATATTGGTATTCGTAAATTAAACCTATAGATGTAACCTTCAAAAACATATATTTCTTATCTTTTCATGAACAAAGATTTTAACCTTTGTTCATGAACAGAGTTTAAGCACTCTATTCATGAACAGAGTTCTTAAACTCTCTTCATGAACAGAGTTCTTAAGCTCTTTTCATCAATAGAGTTTAAGAACTTTGTTCATGAACAGAGTTCTTAAACTCTGTTCATGAACAGAGTTCTTAAACTTTGTTCAACAAAATGAACATAAAATTAAATGTAAAAAAAATAAACAGTCTAATTTTAAACGTGAATGCAAATATTTTTTTTAATTTTCTTCAAATGACAACAATATTTTTTGACAAATACAAAAGATTGGGAAATGAGACATACCTATAAACCAAACTCGCAGTCAACAAATTGTCGAACCACAACGCCGCACAAGATACGACCACCAACTCGCCGAATGAAAAATATTTCCTACATACAACAACAAATTGTGTTAGCAACAAAAAACTATAAAAATACGAAAACGAAATCAAAACGACACAACTCATCGTTAAAACATACCTAAAAATGACAAACTATCAACCCTGCCCGAAAACCAAAACACCAACGAAGCATCAATGACAACATTAAAACATGAAAACGTATGCATACATCAAAAATCAAATTGGAAAACAAAAAGCGAACATATAAATGAAACAATGAAACTAATTATAACCTCACCTTGCAGCCGTTAACTCCATGCGGATCTGTCAGTGAGCAATCGTCCTATGCCAAATGCCAATTTCGAGCTCGCAGATAGCAGCCTCATCCACGAACAGATCATCCAACTACTGTGGCGAGTAGTGATAAGAGAGCAGGCTAGGAGTGGCAGGAGATTGGGAGAGGGGTGGCGAGAGAGCAGGCGAGCAGTATCGACAAAGTGGGCGAGGGTCGACAAGGAAACCATGCAGGGTGGCGAACGTCGATAGTTGCAGCACTGATCGACAGCAGGCCCGCATGCGGGGGCTAGAAAATTGCCAACGAATAATGCCAAACTGTGGACGAGGCCGGGCTTTTATGCAGGAAACGTGTTCAGTCGAACCATTATTCAGCCGAATAATAGTTCGGCCGAAAAATTATTCAGCCGAAGAGTTGTTCGTCTGAACAATTGTTTGGCCGAACAAGTCTTCGGCCGAATAAACTAACACCCAAAAGTTTTTCCCTGCCGGCAGTGCTTTGCACACATTTCAAGGGTCCCCGTTAAACTAAACGGAGAACTGTTAGTAGGTATTTGGCCGAATAGCTTATGCATTATTCGGCCGAATAATGACAATTATTTGGCCGAATAACATTTGTTATTCGACCGAATAACAAATATTAATCGGCCGAATAACCTACTCTAAGACTTTTTTGCACTTGTTTCTCACGGAAGTGTTAACCACCTTCACATTTTTATCCAGGACCTTCTTCATTGTTTACAGAGTTTGAAGAAGAGATAGAAGACTACTCTATATTACTGATCTCTGGATTTTAATATCGAGCCGCGATCTGTTCTTGCTCACCGGTATTTTCAATTTTAAGGAGTCTGAAAAACTTAAACAATAACTCCATATATCTGCTCGTGGATTTTAGTATCGAGCCCAAGCAGATTAATGCTCGCCAGTGTTATCCTGTTTATAGAGTCTGAAAAACTTAAACAATCCTCTTTTCACCTATACGTGGATTTTATATCGAGCCCGAGTAGGTGAATGCTCGCTTGGTATTTTCATGTTTAGAGAGCCTGGAAACCCTAAAGAAAGGCTCCAAAAGGTCGTTTTTCGTGCAATTAGTCTTCTCCCCCAAAAAAGTATAAAACAAAGGGAAAAGAACTCTTCTAGCACATACAGAAGTATACCTAGAGTATACCATTTACGTAATTAATCCACCTAGGCCCGGAAAAGGGATAATTCTATACCTGAGTGGATGAGCCTTCGATTACTTTAACGAGCTCAAAGAAGACAAGTTTGCTCAACAATCTTGTTTAGGTTTAAATAGTCCAAAAAAGAGCTTAAAATGACTTAAAGGTCAGCTTCTAGGATCATAGCTTCATACTCTGCCAAAACTAGGTCTTCAACAAAATATTAGTTAATGCGACAAAAATCTCGAATGATATATGAATTTGAACTATCAACTAGTCGACAAGGTCTAACATCGAGATTTTTTAAACTGAGGGGATCGATCCTACAAAAATTTAAGGAAAAATGCGAGCTGGATTAGTATTACACCATATGTATGTTTCAATTGATTAATTAGGTGATTTTGAAATTTTTTTGAAACTATAGAAAACTAAACAATGGTGGGTAAAAATTAAACTCCAATTCATATATATAATTTCATTTTAAAAATCAATTTCCAATTTGTTTTTGTAGGGCAAAGATTTGGGGCAATCTTTGGCATTTTCAAATCTCCGTGGCGATCAAATCAAGCATCCAAACACTGTTCTTCTTCCACCAAGTGAGTTAGAATCCTCCCCACTTGCATTTTTATGGTTTAGTTTTCATTTTTTGAGCCAAAAATTGCTTGCAACGCAATGCTCACAACTCTTATTGCACGGGCGCTACTATGTAACAATAACAGTAGCATGTAAAGGAGGTGAGCACTACTGTGCTCAAACAGAGTAGTGCCCATACATTACTGTGTAGTGTACACAGTAGCGCTCAAGCCTAAAAACATAAAAACAAGCGCCGCGAGTAAAAAAAATGTCATTTTTTGTGCAGGATGGTTCTTCAATGGAGGGAGAGAGAACATGAGGACATGGATAGGTTGGCCATGCAAGATCTGGCCACTCTCCACACTCTCTGAAGATGCGGTTTATTGAAGTTTTACCGAATCGTAAACATGAGGGCCCTAAACAAATTATTTCGAAGACTTATTCAGTACTGGGATGTGGATACCAATACTTTTGTCATCCATGGGAAAACTTTGGAGCTTATAGTTGATGAAATATATTTCATTATTGGTCTCTCACGGAGAGGAGATGTAATAAATCTGAAAGGGTCTTCTCGTGTGGGCATAAGGTCTGTGCAAGAGTACGTGAATTCATATTGTGTGGCTGGAGTTGAGAAATTAGGAAGCCAAGTCTTGATTTCAACCATTGAAGGCCTCCCCTTGAAGGTGATAGTAAGTATGATCAACCGAGTGGTAGGTAGTGCCTCACTACACCTAGCTTCCAGGCACTCTATGCATGTTGGTGTACAATGCTTACACGGTCATGTATATGATTGGTGTACTAGTTTACTGGCGAGCATGAAATCTCAATTGACAGGTTGTAAATCTGGCACAATGAAGAATTTTGGGTACGGTAGCATTTTGTGTACCTTCTTCTTTGAGAGGATGCCTGCTATCAGTTTGGGGATGCCTCTACCTCAGGTTAACCCCCGTGAGCCCAGACTAGGCTGTTGGGGTGACATATTCCTCCGCTAGGGTGGTGGGGAAAGTCACTACTGTCATCATGCTGATGATTTATGGGGGTGGTGGGAGAGGCAAGTGCCTACTTTCGAGCAGTTTCCATATGCTGGATTGGATTTCCGTCATGATACAGAACTGGTGCTTCCTCCAGGTGGAGCCTGGGGAGATATTGGTATGTTTAATTTTTGAGAATTATTTAATTTTTTCAAACTTTTTAAGTATTTGATTTTTATAAATGAATTTTGAAGTGCTAAACAAGTGTCATATGCAGATCTTGGGCCTGTTCGTCCTAAGGGACATCCCACCATCTTTGTGAGGCCAGCTGATATTACTGCAGCAGATGCTATGTTGGGGACCATAGAGAGAAAAGTGATTCAGTTGACTCATGAAGTTCCTTCATGCCATATGGATCAGGTACCCATTGATATGTAGGAATATGTAGGTTGGTGCCCCCAGCATGGCTTAGGGTGTTGCGGAAGATAGCTAGGTTAGTCATATGCTATCGCAATGCAATAGATGATGATGAGGTCCCTTCTTCTCCATAGGAGAGGGATATATTCTATGTATATATTCTTGAGGGTACTATGCCCAGTTTTGTACTTTTATGACATGACTTGATAGACTTGTAATCCAAAACTCATATAATTTTTGATACAGTATCGGCTATATACAGTATCGGTTATTTACATATGTATGTCTTTGAATTTTATGTGTTCAATGTTGTTTATGAAAGTGTATGATACAAATGCCAGTATAAAACATCGTTTGCTAATGAATCAGCTAATGTGTTTAAACTTCTTGGAACGTGTTCATATATAATAGAATCAAACTGTCTTTCCAATAGTCTAACTCGTAGAAACTGACGTAGCAATCTAGGATCTCTAATCTGGCAGACACCTGTTAACTGAAATACAATTAGTTGTGAATCAAGTCTTACGTCTAAATGTGAAATTCCATGACTAAGAGAATCTCAGAGAAGTTCTATAACTACGTTGTATTCAGCCACATTATTCGTGGTAGGACTCAAACAAACCCCCCCCGAAGTGACAATTTGGCCAGCAGGTGAGTAAATGACCCAAGCTGCTATAGCCAACTGACAGGTGTGGCGGCTAGTGCCATCAACAAATCCTAAGAAATGTTTGGTTGACATCTAGTACACGAAATGAAAAACACACATAAGATTAACTAACAAGCATAACAAAAACTAGCTTTACAACAATATACAGCTATGTTACAAGAAAAAGTACGCCAGCCTAAGCGCAGTACTTCTTTAGTAGGGTCAATGCCTAGATCCTCCTCTTGAGGTCGGGCAAAGATGTCATGGAAATAACGGAAAATATTGGTATATGGAATGATCTCATCGAGATAACATCCCGTTTCAATAAAAATGTTTCCCGTGACCCCAATGGAAATGTTGACCAGAAAGGTATTCAATCTATTCTCTTCAACCACACCATCTTGTGAAGTAGAAATGAAATTATTATTTCCACTGGGTGTTGGATAAAACTCGCCTCTCTCTATCAAGTTAAGAAAGGGAATCAAGAAGAACCTAGGATCTATATGTTCACGAGGGTGGTCCAGGCCGGTCATGGCTTCTAAAATTTCCTCTTCAGAAGGTAAAGTAGTACCCAAACTGTTAAGAGGGTGGGTCGGGTCGGGTGATTGAGTAGCAACACAATCCATATTTGACTCAACAGACACCAGTGGAGTCAATATATGTTCTGTTGTAGTTTGATATGAGTCCAAGTGGGTTACTTCTGCAGCAGGAGTGGAGAAACCCAGGATCAGTTGTTAAACTAACCATGGAAGTTTCAGACGATGAAAATCCCTCAGAACCAACAAATAAGGTAGGAGCCGGTAGTTCAAAAGTGCCAATTAATGAACCGTAAAGTCCTACTCCTAAACTCTCACTAACCAGGGCGGTTTGATCAACTAAGGGAACTCTGGTCTCTGAAGAAGTCTGGTTGTTTCTCTGAGTGAAAGAAATCTGATCAACTGTAACGACCTTACCTTCAAACAGGAACATAACAACTCTAAAAACTGTCAATGCAATAGCTCGCATGGCATATGTCCAGCTCCTACCTAATAACATATTGTAATCAAGCGAAGCATCCAGAACTTCTACTTCTACAACAATTGTCTTACCGGCCAATGTGACATCAAATGATGGAAAAACCCCATGTGGACAGAAAGTCCTGCCATCAAATGCAGTAAGTAGTGTGTTAGAAGGGGTTAACTTGGGGGAACCCAAAGCTTTCCAACAGGAAATTGACATTACGCAGGTCGACACGCCCTCATCTACTACAGCTCGTCTGATGGTCATTGGGCTATGGACAACTTCAATCTGAAGAGAAAAGTGGTAGGGGAACCGATATTTGATATCAGCCATATCATATCGCGCAGACATATTAGAGGATTCCATACTTCCAATAGCTGCCAGAAGTGGATTCCGTTGTAAAGGACAACTTTGCAAGACTTCTAAGGTAGACATGGCACAAGGGGTCTGAGCTAAATCTTAAACCACATTGTAGTTGGAGGCGGCCCGAGTGTTGGGATTGTGCGATTACAGTTTCAAGACACCTTTCGGGATCTTGGGCATTGGGTCCACAGGTATATGGAGTGGAGTGGAGGATTCTGGAATCTCTTTATCCTTTTTTCTGTGCATCCAGGGTATAATTCCTGGCTCTTGTTTGTAAGAGTGCATCCGAATTAACCATGTTAATAAAAGTTTGATCAACCGTAGAATGTGTAGTGCCCCCAGTGTTGGAGGTGCCAGAAGCTAAGCTCTGCCCCTTAGGGAATGGATCTTTCAGTACGGTAGCCTTCTTTTCTCGTAATAGCTTCTGGGCTTCTTCAAGCAGAGGGCATTGCTGAGTAAGGTGGTCTTGCTTGCAAAGTTTACAAGGGAACTTAACCTTCTTTTTCTCTTTGTTACCCTCTTCGGCATTCTCTTTTTTGGGCTTCTGATGGTTCCCCTCTCCTTTCTTACCCTTCTTTTTGTTATTGGGCTACCGAGGGCCCTTTTGATTGTTCTGAACCTGGTTGACAGGCTCAGAAGTAGAAGGAGAGGTTGTGACGGAAGAAACTTCTGCAGTCGATTGTTTGATAGATAAGGCATGAACTTGTTTGGTCAATGCTTCGAAAGCTGCAGAGTCAACTGAACCAACTATGCCATCAGCATGTGGTCGAGGGTTAGGTCTACTCATATCGGTATTCGATCGTGGTGCATGAGGTATGATCTCATACAGTAACCGAGATTGTGCATAAATGAGATCTGACTGCTGGGTCCGTAGGATGGCTTCTTCCTCATTAGACACTCCAGACGTAGCTACTTCCTTAGAAATGTAAGGAAGGAGTGATTTCAAATACCACTGAAGAAGGAATTCTGGAGGTATGTTGGCCTTAATGAGCCTCTTCCGTCTTCACCACTCTTGAATGTGATCAGATAAATTGGTGGCTTTATTTTGCCTAAATGTAGAAAAAAGGTCTGTTCCGACATCATACCGAACAGGAAGCTGGAAGTGATTAAAAAAGACAGTCGCGAGATCCCCAAAATTAGAGAATGTAGCTACAGGTAACTAGATGTACCATTTGGCTGCAGCACCAGTTAAAGTCCTTTGGAACAGTCTCAATCTAATGGAATCTAGATGTACCATTTGGCTGCAGCACCAGTTAAAGTCCTTTGGAACAGTCGAGGAACACCATAAATGGAAACTAGTGACATGGTCACCAGGGTCTTCACCTTTTTTTCCTTTGAACTTTGGAATGTCCGAAGGTAACTTGGTAGGAACTGGTGGCCATGTAGCGTTATGATACACTAGATCATTGGTCAGTTTGGAAAGATCTGGCAAATTCAAAGTTGCTAGAAATGGTAAACGAGGCCGGTAAGACGGTACTTGATAAGCTGGGGTCAAAAAAGGGGAACCACCCATAGTTTGAACCGTGAACTCCTAGTAGGGGTTTCCCCCAGTCGTTTGCTGGTAGGGGTTTCCCCCAACCATCTATTGGTAAAGGTTTCCCCCGGCCATCTGCTGATAGGGGTTTCCACCTACCATCTGTTGATAGGGGTTTCCCCCAGCTACTTGTTGGTAGGGGTTGCCCCCTGCCATCTGTTGTTGCACAAAAGTATTATTGAAATTTCCCCACCCATATGAAAGTGGGTTAGTGCTCTGTGGGTTCGTCAACTGTGGCTGGGTGTTAGCCCCGCCATATTGCTGGTTAAAAATATTACCCCCTCCCCCTAAAAATAAGGAAAAAGGGACATTACTTGCAGGCATATTACATTGATTCATGGTGGGACCTGCAAAAGTATTGAAACCAGTGGTAGCTGATGTAGATGGTGCAGTCATGGTACTCATGATAGGCACAGTTGTAGAAGCACTTGGCCCTACAGCAGGTGTCAAAATCCAAGTACTGGATATCTGATATAACGGTTGAAACACAGGAGGTGGAACTAAATTGGATGTACTGCTAGGTCCAACAGTAGGTGTAGAGGTAGATGCCATAGTTGTTGAACTCGGCATACCTAACTTACCAATATTAAAACTGAGAGACAGAGTGAACATAGAGGTTGTCTGTGCCGAACGCGGTGTAGCAGTAAAAGGAGGATTTACAATGTTAGTGTTCATACCTATGGCGGGAGTTTGTGGAACTCCCTGTTCACCTCCTAGAGTAGACATCAAATGTCCAGGCAAGAAATTATATGCACTGTAATCGGGCTGCTGGAAACCAACGGGTAATAGAAGCGGATTTCTAGGATTGGTCAGAGGAGGATTAAAAGGAGTGCTATACTCTGTAGAAGTAAGATCTTCAATCTCAACTGAACTAAAATGTCGTTGATCTGGAGTACCCTATCACGTCCCCATTTTGACCCCCTTCGCATTAAATCGTAAATGATGTAAATATTGTTATTTAATCATGGTGAGGAGCTCAAGGCCAAGGCCCCACTATTGATTTAGCATCTTATGTATCGGCAATTAAAAAATAGATGCCTATGGTTCTTGTGCTAGATAGGCACAATGTAAATTAAGACATCATGTAAATACGAATTTTAATGAAAAACCCACAACTAGCTATGCAATGCAACAAAGAGATGGGGGCACGATTCTACAAGGAATAGGGAGGGAAATTATTCAAACCCTTGAGCCAATGGTGTTAATCCATGTGTCAATCAGAAAACCCATAAACCACCAACTACCCATTTTGGGTTATGGACCCAATCATTTAATTCTTCCAGAAATTGGTTGAGGTAGTTAATGCCTTGGGAATGAAGAGGTATGGCAGCCAATTTCGTTCATGGGCAAGCCATCAACCTGGGAATTCCTATTTTGGCTTCTTGGGCGAGAAAACACCCACGAAATGGTGCCCAAAGCCATTCTGAACCGATAATCTTTCCTCACTCACGTAGTCTGAGCTAGCTGGGTTTTCCCCATCATGCTTTTCACCATTTTCCATGCCTGGGAGCTCGTTTTTGCATTGTACAACAACTAGGAGAGGAGGGACACGATTTGGGACTGTGAGGGAGGTCGTTTTTGCCCCAAAATATCCATGGGCATTTTTCTGAAAATGGTTTTTGCTCTCCAGGGTTGAATCCCCAATTGCCATTTCGTTTTTGGGTCTTCCCACATTTTTCTGGGCTAGTAGAAACCCCATGTTTGGGCATCTCACTATAAAAAAGTTTCTTCATGCCCAACATTTATACTTTTGCTGTTATGTGCATCCCTGTTTTGATTTGAACTTGTGAGCAAGAAACTTGGAGTGGTAGTGGACAGAATTGGCTTGATAAACCTAGTGAAGGGGGTAACCTCTCAAGACGATCAAGAGGGCTTTGGCTACTTTTCTATGCACACCCTGAGAGCACTATAAAGGAAAGTATGGCTTGAGGGACTGTGTAGTAGTGAAGAGAATTATTCCTTGTGTTGGGTGTGTAGGTATCGTGGGTGCCAAGTTAGATAGATCTTGTAGAGGTATCCCTGGCTCTGTGCTTGAGCTCACTAGCTTAGCAATTCTTCCTTTCCATTTTCCTAGCAGCCTGATAAACCCAATTGTAGATTGGCTTGGCTCATCTTGGTGTGTGCTTGGCTATGTGTGAGTCTGCTGTTCCTTGGTTCCTTGTAGAAATCATGCCCAGCTCGGGGGTGGCAGTTGTATCAAGAGGTTGATAAGCACTACTGGCCTATGGTTGGGTGGACCGTTGCAGTTGCATAGCCAGTTTCTTGGGACTACTTTGTTATAAGATAAATACTCTCTTGTGTTAACTTTGCAATTATTTATTTGATGAATATCGTGAATGTATAATGGATGTGTTATTGTAATTACTTCCACTTTGTTTTCTTATAATTATACATTTCCATATGTTCTTTTATATTATGTGAATGCTTATTTAAAAGTTCATGGGGCTAGATGCTCGGTTTTAGCATCACGATCCTCTCCATCACACTGGTATGATGGGAGGGGACGTGACATACCCGGTTGTGGTTCCTCAGGAACTTCTATTTCAGGGTTTTCTATTGTTGTTTGTCGTTCTTCAAGAAACTCAATTTCAAGTGGTAATTCCTCAGGAAGTTCTGTTTCAGGAATGGTTTCTGAAGAAACACTGGGGTTTACCTGCTGTTGTCTTACTGGCAGTAAAGGTTCTATTCTAAGTGGCGGAAGGTTTTGAAGACTTCTCGATCTACGAAGTTCTTGGTTCTCCGTGATTATATATATAAATAAAACTAGAAAACCTAGTGGCCACTACGACTAGGGGGAAAACATCACGCCAACTAAAAAGTCCTAAGTATGCAAACCAAGAAAACGAGATGCCTTCCGAAGAAGAGTCTGGGATGATGAGGGCCCATAACAGATCAACGAAGGATGAAGAACAATTACCCAGGGTCCACAATACAATGACTAAGGGTGCAAGCGCTGGAATCACCCAACCGCCCTCCCAAAGACCTGCAAGGTATTTCCTCCCACGTCTGTCCTAGGTACAATAGATATACCCTCTGTTGTCACCTGTGTATGAACCTATGGTTAGATACTAAGGATACCACAACATAGAAAACTCCTGGGGGAACAGTCGCTGGTCGAATCAGAAGGCATGGGCAGGGGAACCGAGCCTGAAACTCAAAAGAGTCTCCATACGCGATCCAATCCTGGTATATGCTCAAAACAAAAAGTAGGAGGAGTATTCCCAACAATCTGATCTCACAAGACCTACTGCATAGATCCTAGGCAAGCTTTGAGTGAAATGGATTTACTTGTGATAGTCGAACTACGATTTTTGCGTAATGTGTGATCTTGAGTGGTTTAAGGTGATTTAAACTCAAGATCCTAACCAAGACTGGTTGGTGTAGTGTATCCCTAAAAAAGAAAAAAAAATTCTATTTCATTTTATTAAAGATTTTTAGGGTTGTTATTACTCAAAAGGTAGTATGTTTGTGTGGCGTGGTTGCAACAGAAAAGCAAAAGTGCATAAATTAAAACTTTCGACAACAAAACTCTTTTTTATTTTATTTTTTCATTTAAAATTCTTTTCCAAACTGAAAAACTGAGCAAATCTACTTAAGTTCCTTTTTTGTTTTCTTTTGAAATCGTACACAAAATAATCTATGCTATCTTGTAACAAATATAAGCCTTATTAATCTTAAGCTACCAAATTTTTTGCTTTTTCTATTATTATAAACGAAAAAGAACTATAAACATGGAAAGCAAATAAGACTTGTGTGCAATGTGTAAGAATGGCTAAAAATGGTTCTTAAGCTTACAACTGTCAAGATACTAGCTCAACAAACACTTGTCCTACAGGTTTTTTGCAAAAGAAAAAGCCTCTATACTCGGAAACAAAGTGGGGAAAAAACAAAGGAGAAAGATACAAGAGGACTGACCCAAAGCATCCAACCCTAGCAAGACCACTATGCCAAGCAAAAGGTAGGCAAGCAAGCTACCAACCACCCTACTAATACAAGGAATGAGAAATGAATCAGCCTAAAACAATTTAAACACACTTGAAACCAGCAAAGACAACAAGTCACGGAAGGTTGGAAATTAACAAGTTTGGAAGACACCCTAAAGGCTCCAAAATAGACCAAACCCTAAAACAAAGGATAAGATAGGTAAAGAGCAAACAAATCTTGCTACAAACAACGAATGCAGAAGTATGCAGGTTTGTAAATCAACAACATACAGTCAGGGCAAGAACAAGCGGAAGTGTTCACCACAAAACACAACCTAGTCTTCCAAAAGAGTTATAAACAGTCCAAACATTCCACAGGTAAGCAAGCGATCTAAAGATAGTAAAAAACTCAAGGAAAGTTTCTATGACTTAAAGAAAAGTTTAAAACCTCAAATACCAGTCAAGGAGATCTAAAAACAAAGTCAGAAGACCACCAAAAAGGCTAAAAACTCAAACAGACCACTAATAGAAGGCTACAGGAAATATACCTTACTGTGCAGTAGGGAAACTAGCACTCCTAAAGAGATGGGTGCTATTGTATGTATAGCACAATAGCGTATGGACGCTACTGTATGTATAACAAAGTAGCGCTAAGGTCTTAAAAGCTTAAAAAATTACTTTGAAAAGATGCAAAAAGACTGATTGAAGCAGAGAAAAACAAGCAGGGGGTACCTACAGGGTTTCTTAGCACATAAAAGGAGTTGAAATAGTTCTTGGAAGACAAACAAGAAAAGGTTTCCTAGAGAAAAAACACAACTATCCCCAGTAGAGTCGCCAGTTTGTTGGCGGGAAAAACTACCCTATAGTAAGGAAACTGATACTATCAACTGAAAGGGGATGACAGGTAAGCGTATTAACTCCATTACAGAGATGTTCATGAAAGGAAATAGGTTGTAGGCCTTGAGAACATACCTTTCGAATGACGTTCGATCCTATCTCTTATTTGATCTTGCGCTCGATCCTCAAGTCCACCTCCCGTTCACTAAACCTGCAATACAAGTACCTTTCTCAGCATATCTTGGATAATATATAATGATGGAAAAAAAGAAAGCAATTTAAACATCCAATATTAGCCAAAACAGATCCAAACTAGTATATAACTTCAATGAACACTTAATTTGGGACAAGAAAGATGCTTCAACCTTTTATTGTCAAATGCAAATTGATGTTACAAAATATACCTGACTTTGTGACATGCTCCTGCAACTTGATCCTGGGTTCTGCTCTTCTCTGGCTCGGATATCTTCCATCATAGACTCCTCCAATGCAAGCTTCTCTTTAAAAGCCTCTTAATAACATTCATGTCTCTAACCCCTCTCTTTATTCTTCCCTGTATTTATAGGACAAGAGAAGCAGTTCAGGTCGAGAGATGGTTATGGAGGAAGTTGGGGAAGTTGGGAAACCAACTGCAACTAATCCTCTTCATGAAACTAATTATTTTTTAATCATCTTTTGAGATGTACGCTACTATTGTTCAGTGAAGTAGCATTCAGGGCACTACTATAGTGCTTGTAAACTAGCACTCATCACTTTTTGAATGTTGAACGCTACTATGCTAAAGAGGAGTAGTGCTCATAAGGCTTGAGCACTACTATTACACACTGGAGTAGGGTACAGGTGCTAGTCTATTGAAGTAGAGTAGCGCTCATATCTCAGAATGACATTTTTAGGGTTTTTCCAGTGTTGTCAGGAAATGGAGTAAGTCAAAATATCATCTAGGGTCAACATGCTCCTTCATCCAAGTTGTCCTTTTGTGTGATCAACAGCTCAGGGTGATCACGGACGGAGAGGTGCAGGTTTGACCTATAACATACTTGTAAAATGATTTTTAGATGTTCATCATGCTCTTATTTAGTCTTTGAGTAAATCAAAATATCATCAATGAATAGCACTACGAACTTATCCAAATATTTATGCATAACATTGTTCATTAAACACATGAACACTGCAGGTGTGTTAGTTAGCCCAAAAGGCATAACTATGAACTCGTAGTGTCCATAATGCGTTCTGAATGCAGTTTTGAATATGTACTCGTCTTTTATCCGGACTTGATGATAACCTGCCCTTAGATCAATTTTAGTGAATATCTCTGCTCCGTGTACTTGATCAAATAGATCATCTACGCAGGGTAAGGGATACCGGTTTTTAATTGTCATTTTATTAAGCTAACAGTAGTCAATGCACAAATGCATAGTACCGTCCTTCTTTTTAAAAAATATTACTGGTGCTCCCCAAGGGGACACACTGGGTTGTATATAGTTTTTATCTATTAATTCTTTTAGCTGAGATTTTAACTCATTTAATTCTAGAATATTCATCCTATAGGGGGCCTTTGAGTTTGGTACCGCACTGGGTACTAAATAAATGGTGAAATAAAGTTATATTTTCGGAGGTAATCCTGGAATTTCTTCGAGGAATACATCAGAAAAGTCCCTAAGGATGGGAATATCCTCTAGTTTTATTTTGTCTCCTTTGGATGTACATTCATCATTAACAACATTAACAACAAACAATTTACAACCTTTTCTAGCAGCTCTCTTCACTTGTAAGGTAGAAATCTGCCTTACAGAAGTTTTCCTAGAAATGCCTTTAACAGTTTCAACTACACCTTCATTATTTAAACATACAAAAGATTTTTCATAACAATTCAATAGGACTCTATGCTCTTCAAGCCAATCCATACCAATTAACAAGTCATAAGATTCTAATGGTAAAACATTCAAATTTACTTGCGTTTTCAATTGACTTAGAAAAACTTCACAATCTTTAACAAAATCTGTAACTCTTATTTTTGTACTAGTTGCAAGCTAAACTAACCACGGGTTATCAAATTTTTCTATATTTAACTTGCAATTTTTCACTAATTTAGGTGACATATAACTCAGATTTGCACTCGGATCTATTAGAATGGAAATAGACTTAGTTTGTAACATACCTTCAACTTCCACCATGGATGTTTGATAGTCTGCTTGACGATCCTCCAAAGCTGCATAAATTCTGGGCATCTCACTCGCTACATATCCAACTGTTGGTTCTACTTGTACTGTGTGAATATTGTTGATGGTTTTTCTATTGCGTGGGCAATCTGTTCTCTTGTGTGGTATTCCACATTCATAACATTTGATAGGTCCTTTTTGCTCAGCATATCTGTTATTATTGTTGTTGTGATTATAGTTGTTGGGTACATTCTTTGTAGTAGAAGAGTTCTGAGACGCATTACCCCTGTATGTATTACTGTTAGAAAAGTTTATGTTAGGGAAATTTTTCTTGAAACTCCCAGAACTTTGATTAAAACATTTCTTTTTATAATCAGACTGGTTTGTTTTGTTTCCCTTCCAGCCAGTTGTTCCTTCTCTTCTTCTGTTTTGATCAAAACAGAAATTTGCCTTTCTCATAGCTTCCTCCAGTGTTGTAGGATTGTCATGTTCTATTCTGTCTTTTATGTGGAATGGTAAACAGCTGAGAAACCTTTGTACCTTTGGCTTCTCCTAAACCATGTACGGTACATATCTCAGTAGACTGAGGAATTTGCTACACAATTTTTTCATGCTCATGGCGCCCAACTTCAGATCATAAAACTCCTTCGATTTATCTTCATAATATTGTTCTCACAAAAACTTTTTCTTGAATAACTTCTTGAACATACTCCATGTTACGTCTTTTTCTTTTAAACTTTTGATTCTTTTTAGATCCTGCCACCATATATCTGCCTTGCCTATCAGATTATAAATAGCCATCTTGGCTTTCAGTTGAGAAGAGTAGTCATATATATTAAAGTACTTCTTCATTCCAGACAGCCAAGATTCTGCTGTTTCAGCCTTCTCATTTTCACCGTTAAAGGTGGGTGGCTTAATTTTGTTAAATTCTCCATAAATCTGTTCATGAGGTTTCTGCTTCCTCGTTGTTAGACAGAAATCACTATCACTACTGTCCGAATTAGAGTGATAACGAATTTGATGTGAATCAGAGGATGATTGGCTACCACTTTTATCTTTTCTTGTCTTCTTATGCTTGTGTTTGTGAGTCATTATGGCAGAATCAGATGGAATCTCTGATTTTCTTCCCCTTTCCTCATTCTGATATTTATCCATTAACATCTGATTTAGCATATCCTGCGCTTTCAGAATGTGCTCATTTTCTTCTTTGACTGTTTTTATATCATACTTTAGATCTTTTATGGTACGTAGAAATTTGGAAGAATTGTTATTCAGCTCAACATAGAAACCTTCTGGATTTTCAATAATACTAGGTTCACGATGAGGTGATTTTTCCTCTGCTGACTCTTCTCGTAACGACATACCTGTAAATCAATTTTTCAAACTGTACAACACAATTAAATTTTAAAAAGTTAGTAAACAACTTTTTACATTCTATTTTCTGAATTGTGCACGTGAGCCTATTTAGGCCTAGTGTTTTAACCGCGCTCTGATACCACATGTAACATCCCGAAAAATCGCAAAAATTTAAAACTTTTCTATGTGACAATAATTGCTATTTAATAGATGCGGAAATGGAACAACGTATGAAATGTTATCTTGTTGTCTTTAATACCATGCTAGTTGATTAAATGAGAATTTACCACAAACGGATTTCTGCTTAAATCTTAATGTCATCCATATTTAGTTGTGTTGTTACACATCTCTGCTACTGTTATTTATAAATGTTAGAACAACTGTTTGACTAATTTACTTTTGTTTGATTGATGAAGGGGTCCTTCGAATGCCCCGAGGCTTACTTAGCATTCATGCTAAAGCACGTGTATTCGTACTTGTGACAGATTGACAGGTAAGAGATTAAAGTTGCGACACGTAATCAACAATTTATCCAAGAAGATCTATAACGTTAGTATCACTGTGTTATACTCAGATTTATTTGTTTTTCCATCATGTTTTTCTTTATGTAAATGCCTACCTTCTTACTCCATGGTAATTTGTGGAAATTCCATGTACAGCTGTTTGTTAACTTGTTTAGGGCCTATAACATATTATGATATTGTTGGTATGAGATATTCCTTTTCATACACATTGGAATGCATGTAAGTGTAATTCTAGAATCTATTCACCAAGTATAACTTTATAGTATAATTTAAGGTGTTTAAATTATTATTATCGAAACCTTACAATTGAAGTTTATAGCCATCTTAACCACTATCACATTTATGTAATTATGAGTGGTGTGTATCGTGACACCCTATGTGTCACTTGGGTGATTGTGCGACATAATATGCACAATATTGATTTCTAGGCAAACTATATGGTATGTATATATTTCGATGTCCAATTCAATATTATACACTTTGAATCTTTTTTACTATTATATAATTGATATGAGTTATGTGCGACTCACATTATATATGTGTAACTATAAGGAATTGCAAACATAAATACAGACTATATGCAAACTTTGTGATACTTTATGACACATGAATTCTAAGAAACTATATGTTATAAGGAGTAAATGCATCTAAGTGATCATACGTTGTTTTGAGGACTATGAAATTATTCCATACAACTATGTACAAACGTGTTGTAACATGGTGAAGTCTTTCGACTATATCATAAGCAAATCCATTGTATTAATTAATGTGATCTGAACGTTGATTTGCACCATAGGTTGGCAGCTGTAAGCGTAACTTGGGCATTGAATGCACACAACTTCTATGGTAATGGAGTTCCGATGTGGCACCGCTTAGTGTGTTCGGTCATGTGCTAGCACCGTGGTTATGACCATTAATACGTTAACTGTAGACATGCGTTTTCGCTTGTAGATGAGCTGGCTCCACCATGGCTCCATCGTGGTTCATCGTGGCAATTGCAATGATGTTTTAATTAATGTGGTAGATATCATGGGATTTCGTATTTCCATCTGATGATCTACATCGTTGATCAGTCAAGGGTTTCAATGCAAGTGGTTTAACCTACCATTGCTACATTTTATGAGTTTATTGTGTCCGAGTCTTTTGGTTGTGGTGGCTCTGTGCGGCTGACAGGCTGCATATTTTTAGTCTTATTTTTCTATTTGTAGAGGTGAAGTTCTTGAGTTTTGAACTCGTAACCTTAGCAAATTGTAGAGCCGAACTCTCACTTCTGCGTGTATTAGTTATTGTTAAGTTATTAGTGGGTCTTGTAACCTTCATAAGGTTCGGTCATGAGACCTGTTGAGAGTCTTGAGATTCAATTTGGATAGGCATCCAACCCTTCACTATGGTTGTTCTAGGTCTTGACGTTGTTGAGAGTTGATGGTTTTTGTATTGGATCCGATTACTCCAATATTTAACGAGGTAGGGTTTCGTGGAAACTGAACCAGGCTTGGCGTTTAAAGCTGCTATGGCTTTCATATAAGAGGTAATGTGTTTAATTTTCTCCACTGTAATGCTTATTCAAAATACTATCAGTTTATCAAATTTCAATACTGAGGTCTTTTCGTTTGGAAAATGTTTTAACCACTTGTAATGATCTCGCAGGTGTAACTATATAATGGCTCCTTGGTTTCGTGCATTGAAGGGTGGCACTAGCTTTACCAACTGGTAAGCCTCGACAATGTCCTGAGACTCTGTGTAGATGAGAAGATGGCCGACTAGTGTGATGTCTGTGTGTTTTTGTTTTTAACTCAGAGACTTTTGTAATCTTCGTAGGATTAGTGTTTGAAAACTTCTTGAAAGTATGGGGAGGATATGCCTCGACCCTCATGGAAAAATTCCTTTTGAAAGTGAAATGTATAACCTATAGGTTAAGTTTCGAACTCTGTCAAAAGGAAATCGAAATGTTTGTAACCTATGTTAAGGTAGTTGAGTCTTTTTGTCAATTTCGGGCTTAACCTGTAAACACGATTTTTGAACTCATCACTAATGTGAAACTGTGATATGTTTTGGCAACTGCTATGATGATCTTGGTTATGAATCGATGAATGAATGTTTGTAGGCAGCAATGATACAACTGTTTAATTTATAGAAGCAACAAATAGGTTAGAATATTGAAGAGGCTTACAGCCTTCATAAACTTTGTTTATTTAAAACAATGTTACCGCGTCTTTAAAGAAATAGGATAGGATTTCAGTGCTAGGGTTTATCCTTTGTATAAAGTTTAGTAATATACTTAGTTGAAGTCTCGGCAATAACCTGTGTTTTCTAATTTTGTTTGGAAATCTCCTAGAGCCGTCTTGATAGCTCAAACTTACGAAACGATCTACAGGCTGGTGTTTGATGCATTCATTGACTCTGCTTCTACATGCACTGTAATGTCTAATATCTTTCGAACTAATAGTGAAATAAATAGTTTCAATCTACAGGCATGTTTATGATGTCACATTTGATTCTTGTCTTTGTTCTTGTTATGATAATGGCGTTAGAGCCTATCTGTCTTGATACTTCTGTTTTAAAAAGATTTGTCTTCTATTGAAAGAAATGAAGAGTCAGAGAGCTTATTTAACTAGCTCGACTCTATAGGAGAACTGTAAAATGTTGGCTAAACGCAGAGAATAATTAACAATAATTTATGGTTATAAAATAACTAGTAATGGCTTGAAAATAACATGAGCAAACCCTAGATTGGTAATATGTTACCTTTTATTTGTTATTTGTTTCTATAAATAGTAGCAACTGTGATTATTTTTAGAAATAAACGTTTTGAGAAACAAAAATTAAAAAAAAATAGAAATTATTTCTTTAACCAGTATGAACTATGTTATTTGTATGAAAAAATTTACTATTGTGATAAAAGGAATGAGAACAAAATAGTACCGTGAGTAAAAATGCAGTAGACATTACTAAATAATTATTAACAAATAATTTACAGAACATATAAAATGGTATATTCATCACCATGGCTGCATGCCTATCTTATCTTTTCTATCTTAACCTATTTTTGTACTGGAGTATGATGTTATTCCTTTTTGCATGGGGAAAAATACATAAACTATTTTATTCAATCACTTCTTATTCATACAGAATTGTTAATTTGCATAGAACTGAAATAAATTTATTAAATAAACAGTGAAAGTTAAAACAACAGAACTGTAAATATACCAATAGATTTCAGAACTTGAAATAAATTAGATAAGATAAATAGAACTTGTAGCTGATGATAGGGCCGACAAACACCAAAGGAGGCATGTTCCTCCCAACATGCTTCAGAAGAGACAACTCAGCTGCTGACTTCTAATGAACCCCCGAGCTTGATTACTGATCCAGTAAGTGGGTGGAAAACCTTGTAGAAGCAAGGCACTCAAAATACCTTCTCCACTCGGTATCAACCTCCTGTAAAATTCCTTCTCCACTCAGCAACAACCTCTTGAACTCACTAAGAGTTTTGGTAGACTCACAACATGATCAACCCTAGCCTATCCCCTCATCAGATCTCTTAAGTGCAAAAAGCAAAACCTCAAGGTAAGTTTCCTCATCAGGAAAAGTGATGAACCTCAGTTCATAATCTGATGGATAGGTCTTTTAGTGGTCAGTTTAGAATAAATGATACTCAGGCTCCAGTCCCATCTTTCAGGGCACTAAGACCACATTTTAAGGGAGTTGTCCCATACCAATAGATAGTTAGTTGCATCATGATGTTGCCACTTGTCCATTGCCTTCTACCCCATATTCCATTCCACCTAGTGGATTAGTAACCACTCTTTCAATAGTATCCTTAGGTGTTTGTCTCCTTTTTATTTATTAAATAATAAAATATTGTGCAAATTACAGTCATCCTTGGACACTTGTCCAAAATATACAACTTTATAATAAAAGTTAACACAAGGTTTTTCAGCATAAATTGTTTTCAGCAATTAGGGTATGTGACATGCATCATCTCTTCGCAGACGAATGTACTCAGGTATCGGCAGAATCGACCTCTCGCGAGGTCTCTCTAGAGGACACTCTTTTTGAATTTCTATAGGGTGCAGTTTCTCTTGTTCTTTGGCTTTTTGCTTATCCTTTTGTTTAGGTTCTGGTGCATGCTGCAGTGAGGCTCTTGAGGTCCCACCTTTCTCTTGAGTTCATTTCTTTACGGGAGTCTTCATAACTGCTTCTAGACCAAACTACTGGAATTTACTTAATATCTCCTGTAGGATTTCTTGCTCAGACATATACTGTCAGAATGCTTTGTTCTGAATTGGTAAAAACTTAAAATTACTAACGATAAAAATTAAAATTCATGGTAAAATAGGTAACTATGTGATCCTTGATATTTATAGCCATAGCTCCAACTAAGGCGCGCCCAAAAATGACTAAGTTAACATTAAATTCTATGTCTGTTGTCCAAATATTGCTTATATATTGGTCCTTTTCTTTCATTCAATGTGTCTTCAACGGACAAATATTCCTTAAAGTGGAAAAATCCAGTTTCCCAAAAGTAGTGTATAATGGCTAGTTTCAATCCCAAACTGTAATGACTAGTTCTCTCTAGATTCGCTAGCGGTTAGGTGAGTGGCGAGGATCACTTCCCATTTTCCTTCTTTTGATGGAACTTCGCAACACTATACCCTTTTTTTATTGAACTTCGCAACTTGACTTGCTATATGTGCTTCGCAACACATCTTCAAATCTTGTAAACTTCACATTATAACAAAATAGTTGTGTGCAGTCTCTGCTCTCTGTTTTAGCATCCAATTTCAGCTTCACTCGACACTTAAAATTTATTGTGTTGTTTAAATTCTTCCTGTAGGAGTAGGTCCATCCCTTTAAGGCTTTAATCTACTCCCATTGACAAGTTCTGGAAGGTGTACGGCCTGTCAAATTTTTACAAGTTGTCCTATATGCCCACAATATTTGTGGTATTATGAGGTCCCAATGATTGTTGTTTGTATTGCATACCTAGGTTAATTCATTTTCCAACACTTTATTGAAGGCCTCCATGGTGCCATTAGATATAGGATGATATGGCGTACTCTTCTGATGGTAGATCTGAAATTAATCTGTCACGGCTTCAATATTTTTTTTCAGGAAGTGAGTTCCCTAATCACTCATCAAAATATTTGGACATACAAACCTTGTCAATATGTTCTAAAAAATGAATTGCGCTATAAACCTTCACTGGTTTTGCTTCTTCCGATCTGGTTAGATAATATGTATCTATAATAATGTATCTCAATCCAGTTCTCTTCCCTAGTGGGTTAATAGGTCCCACAAAATCAATAGCCCATTAATCAAACGCTTGCAAAGTCAACTGTGGCATCAATGGAATCTCATCTCTACAAGATGGCTTTGTTGTTCTCTGGCATACATCGCAATTCTTCCAATGTTCCTTTGAATCTTTATGTATAGTAGGCCACCATAGTCCTACTCTCAAAATATTCTACGGAGTCGCTTTCCCTGCATAGTGTCCTCCATATACTTCTGAATGTGCTTCAACAAGTATGATAGTTCTCTCATGTTCTAGCTATGCAATACTTCATATGGTCCCAATTTGTATAATTTCCCTGCAATCAGGGTAAAATCAGCTGATCTTACCGCTAATTGTTTCTTCTACAACATAGTGATTTCTGCAGGTGCTAACCCTGTAGCTATAAATTCTACAATGTCTCTGAAGTAGTCATATTCTATGTTAATAGAAAACAACTGCGCATCTAGTAGATTATCCTCCAAATTATTAGGTTCTTCTCCTGACTCGATTCTTGAAATATGTTCAGGTCCTACGTTCAATCTTCCTAGCTTCACTATGATCTCAAAATCATATTCCTGAAAAAGTAAGATCCATCTGCGTATTCTTTCCCCTAACACTGGCTTATTGACTAAGTACTTCAAACTTGAATCGTTAGTGAACATGCAAAAGTGCAAACCTAGAAAATAGTGTCTGAATTTTTGCAATGCATACACCATAGCTAAGCCTTCCCTCTGTACTGTTGGGTAATATTTTATGATGAAGATAGATTTCTACTTCAAAATGCAATGGTATGGTCGATGCCTCCATCACCCGGTTGTTCTAGTACAATTCCAAGTGCTATAGATGAAGCATATACATGTACGTGAAATGGATTATTCCAGTCAGGAAAGACTAGAATAGGCACTATAACCATCTTCTCTTTCATTGTCTCATATCCTCTTCGGAAATCTCCAGTCCATATGTACTTTGCTTCTTTTTTCAATAGTTTCTCCATAGGCGCAATTATCAACGCATATACTTTATTGCATTTTCTATAATATCCTATGTGTCCCAATGTAGTGTGTAGCTTCTTAACTGAGTTAGGTGGTGGTAGGTTTACCATGATTGCTATCTTTGCTCGATCAACCATCACTCCTTGTTTACATACTATGTGTCCTAATAAAATACCATAATGAACACAAAAGATGCACTTCTTTAAGTTCATGGAAATATGATATTTCCTACACTTCACTAACATCATCCGTAAGTTCACATGATGGTTCTTCATAAGACCAAGTATTCTCCAGTTGTCAAACTTATAAAAATTTATGAATATAATCCTTAAAATTAGCTACAACCACTCTTGAAAACATAGCAGTTGCGTTCTTCAATCCAAAAGGCATAACAGTGTACATAAATGATCCCCATTTAGTAGAAAATGTAGTCTTGTGCCTATCTTCCACAACAATTCTGATATGATGGTAGCCCGAAAATCCATCGGTGAATGGCGTAGGAAATGGGTCATGTACAAATGCATCATTCAATTTTCTGAGATCCACACAAATTTTGATTTCTCCTTTATCTTTCTTGTCTTGAATCACCATGGGACTTATCCATTCTGACTCTTTTACTGGTTCAATGATTCTTGCCTCGAGCATTTTATCAATTTTTTATTTCACTCTTTCTTTATATCTGGGGTTCAGTCTATAAGGTCTTTCTTAGATACGATTGGAATCATGCTTGAGAGGTATTTTCATAACTCCCAAGTCACTTAAAATGCCCTTCATTTCGGAAAACTTTGTAGGGAAGAAGTCCTTATATTCATGCAGTAGGTTTGCGATCCTTCCTATTGCTTCTTAATCCCAGTAATATCCAATAGAAACGAAATTTGGTTCATCATTTGTGCTAATATTAATATTTTTAGTCTTAATGGGGTTACTCATATCTGGAATTTATAAATTAGGTCCTTTCACATCGCGTTTTCCTTCAAATTCGGGTATATTCACTTTGCGAGGATATTTGTTTTACCAATAGAGTATGTACCATAAATGACACCAGATTGAGACTTTATTGTCAAGGGATTATTAATGTCTTAATAAGATGTTTGTAAGCTTGAGTGTAACATTATTTGCTTAATTGTCTACTTGTGGTTGTCCTTTTTACACATGCTGGCAAGGGTACAATGGTACTATTTTGATCCTTACTTAGTGTATTGCTAAAGCTCTTGTGTTTGTAAATGACCAGGTTTACAGGTCTCTTGCTTTTATGCTTAAACGAAACTTCCAGATTTATTTTTTGAAGGTTAAAACTATGCAATAACATTTATGTTGCAAAACAACAAGGAATGACTCAACTTGATAGAATATGCAATACTAAAACTACTCAGGTTCAAAGGGTTTGTTCAAGGGCCAAGGTTACGAGGCCACACCTTTGACAACCAACAAAAGCTTATCCCAAGCGATGTTTGAAATGGGACCATAAGATTATGGCTTGGCATAACCAAAAGTCACCGTGGCTAAAAATCAGAGTGGTACCTAGGAGACACAAAATAAAGTGTTGACCAAAGCATCTTAAAACAATGATGATTCTTAACTATGTCAAAAGGGCAAGTATCAAAACATTAGTTGGCGACAACTTCAAGGTTCACAAGATATAGCCATGTGGCTTCACACTAGAAACCCTACCCAAAACAAGGGGTTTGGTCTTGTTTGAAAACAGATGAAACAATTTTGGTGGTCTGGAGGCTTGGCCTCTCGGCCGCCTCTCTAGGCGTATTCCTCTGTGCATCATGGGTGTTTAATGCTTCCTCTATATGCCGAATCTGCCGCTCTAGCGCGCAGGTGGAATCCAACCTTTAGGTAAAACATTGCCCTTTCCAAAAATTAGCGAGATTTCATTCATTACAGTCTTGACATACGTTTAAAGCTTTGTATTTAAATTAGGGTTTAACCACTTATGTCGGTCTGAATTTACTCAGTATTTTCCCGCGATCAATTTTACTATGAACCATGTGCAAACATATTTAATCTTATTCGCTTGATAGCCACGGGTTCCTTTTACCAAGCCGAATTCTCTCTTCATCCTCTTGGAAAGTTCTTTGTCTTTATTTTTTCCCACGAATTTTGTTGCAGGGTCAGTGCCTCATTTTTTTAGGTGGTTAATTCTATAAATTAGATCAATATTGATATCAATCTTGTGGTATATTTACAAATATCCCTTGTGCGTGCATGGCAACAATGTATCCACAACTGTTGTAAGCTCTAAACTTCGGTCGAAATGCAGAATTTTCAATAGGTTCAACAATCCTGAGGATTGCAATGGCGCGATCTAGTCCGCCTGAATGGTTGTTTTCTTATTGGCTTCATCATACTATCGACACATGTATTGATCTGGTTGAAACTGTGGATATTCAACATATTGTGATCTGCGAAATTACATTCAGCAATATTTCCTATCAAATTGTCCTTCTCCTGAACACGACTTGGCATCGACGACAACGGGCTATCATATCATATATTCTTCTTTAGTATTACCACTGGTGCATTATCTCTTCAGGGAGGGATGTACTCGGGTATCGACAGAATCGACCTCTGGCGAGGTATTTCTGGAGCACACTCTTTTGGAATTTCTGTAGGCTACAATTTCTCTTGTTCTTTGTCTTTTTGCTTATCCTTTTGTCTAGGTTCTGGTGCATGCTGCGGTGAGGCTCTTGAGGTCCCACCTTTATCTTGAATTCATTTCTTTACGAGAGTCTTCATAACTGCTTGTAGACCAGACTACTGGAATTTACTTAATATTTCCTGTAGGATTTCTTGCTCAAACATATACTGTCAGAATGCTCTGTTCTTAACTGATAAAAATTCAGAAATTACTCACGGTAAAATAGGTAACTATGTGCTCCTTGATATTTATAGCCATAGCTCCAAGTAAGACGCGCCCAAAAATGACTAAGTTAGCATTAAATGCTATGTCCGTTGTCCAAATATTGCTTATATATTGGTCCTTTTCTTTCATTAAATGTTCCTTCAACGGACAAATATTCCTTAAAGTGGAAAAATCTAGTTTTCCAAAAGTACTGTATAACGGCTAGTTTCTATCCCAAACTGTAACGATTAGTTCTCTCTAGATTCGCTAGCGGTTAGGTGAGTGGCGAGGATCACTTCCCATTTTCCTTCTTTTTATGGAACTTTGCAACACTATACCGTTCTTTTGTTTGAACTTCGCAACTTGACTTGCTATATGTGCTTCGCAACACATCTTCAAATCTTGTAAACTTCGCATTATAACAAAATTGTTGTGTGCAGGCTCTTTTCTCTGTTTTAGTGTCCAATTTCAACTTCACTTGACACTTAAACTTTATTGTGTTGTTTAAATTCTTCTTGTAGGAGTAGGTCTATCCCTTTTAGGCTTCAATCTACTCCCATTGACAAGTCCTGGAAGGTGTATGGCCTCTCAATTTTTTACAAGTTGTCCTATATGCCCACAATATTTATGGTATTCTGAGGTCCCAATCATCAGTGTTTGTATTCCATACCTTATTTAATGCATTTTCCAACACTTTATTGAAGGCCTCCACGGTGCCATTAGCTATATGATGATATGGTGTACTCTTCTAATGTTAGATCAAAAATTAATCTGTCAGGGCTTCAATATTTTTTTTCAGGAAGTGAGTTCCCTAATCACTCATCAGAATATTTGGACATACAAACCTTGTCAATATGTTCTAAAAAATTAACTGCGCTACAACCCTTCACTGGTTTTGCTTCTTCCCATATGGTGAGATAATATGTAGCTGTAATAATGTATCTCAAGCAAGTTCTCTTCCCTATTGGGTTAATAGGTCCCACAAAATGAATAGCCCATTAATCAAACGCTTGCAAAGTCAACTATGGAATCAATGGAATCTCATCTCTACGAAATAAATTTCCTGTTCTCTGGCATACATCTCAATTTTTCCAATGTTCCTTTGAATCTTTATGTATAGTAGGCCACCATAGTCCTACTCTCAAAATCTTCTGTAGAGTAGCTTTCCATGCATAGTGTCCTCCATATACTCCTGAATGTGCATCAACAAGTATGATAGTTCTCTCATGTTCTAGTACACATCTATGCAATATTTCATATGGTCCCAATTTGTATAATTGCCCTGCAATTAGGGTAAAATCAGCTGATCTTACCACTAATTATTTCATCTACTGCAGAGTGAGTTCTACAGGTGCTAACCTTATAGCTATAAATTCTACAATGTCTTTGAAGTAGTCATATTCTATGTTAATAGAAAACAATTGCGCATGTGGTAGATTATCCTCCAAATTATTAGGTTCTTCTCCTAACTTGATTCTTGAAAGATGGTCAGGTCCTACGTTCAATATTCCTAGCTTCACTATGATCTTAGAATCATATTCATGAAAAAGTAAGATCCATCTGCATATTCTTTCCCCTAACACTGGCTTATTGACCAAGTACTTCAAAGCTGAATCGTTAGTGAACATGCAAAAGTGCGAACCTAGCAAATAGGGTCTGAATTTTTACAATGCATACACCATAGCTAAGCCTTCCCTCTCTATTGTTGGGTAATATTTTATGCTAAAGATAGCTTTCTACTTCAAAATGCAATGGGATGGTCAATGCCTCCATCACCCGGTTGTTCTAGTACAATTCAAAGTGCTATAGATGAAGCATCTACATGTACGTGAAATGGATTATTACAGTCAGAAAATAATAGAATAGGCACTACAACCATCTTCTCTTTCATTGTGTCCAATCCTCTTTGGAAATCTCGAGTCCAGATGTACTTCGCTTCTTTTTTCAATAGTTTCTCCATACGCGTAATTATCTGCATATATACTTTAATGCATTTTCTATAATATCCTATGTGTCCCAATGTAGTGCGTATCTTCTTAACTGAGTTAGGTGGTGGTAGGTTTACCATGATCGCTATCTTCGTTGGATCAACCATCACTCCTTGTTTACATACTATTTGTCCTAATAAAATACCATAATGAACACAAAAGACGCACCTCTTTAAGTTCATGGAAATATGATGCTGCCTACACTTCGCTAACATCATCTGTAAGTTCACATGATGGTTCTTCAGAAGACCAAGTATTCTCCAGTTGTCAAAGTAAACTTCTAAGAATTTATGAATATAATCCTTAAAATCAGCTACAACCAATCTTGAAAAGATAGCAGTTGCGTTCTTCAATACAAAAGGCATAATAGTGTACTGAAATGATCCCCAATTAGTAGCAAAGGTAGTCTTGTGCCTATCTTCCACAACAATTCTGATATGATGGTAGCCCGAAAATCCATCGGTGAATGGCGTAGGAAACGGGTCATGTACAAATGCATCATTCAATTTTCCGAGATCCACACAAATTTTGATTTCTCCTTTATCTTTCTTGTCTCTAATCGCCATGGGATTTATCCATTCTGACTCTTCTACTGGTGCAATGATTCTTGCCTCGAGCATTTTATCAATTTTTTATTTCACTCTTTCTTTATATCTGGGGTTTATTCTATAAGGTCTTTTCTTGATAGGATTTGCATCATGCTTGAGAGGTATTTTCATAACTCCCAAGTCACTTAAAATGCCCTTCATTTTGGAAAACTTGGTAGGGAAGAAGTCCTTATATTCACGCAGTAGGTTTGTGATCTTTCCTATTGTTTCTTCATCCCAGTAATATCCAATAGAAATGAAATTTGGTTCATCATTTGCGCTAATATTAATATTTTTAGTCTTAATGGGGTTACTCATATCTGGAATTTATAGATCAGGTCCTTTCACATTGCGTTTTCCTTCATATTCAGGTATATTCACAACGACGATTCTTAACTATGTCGAGACGGTAAGTATCAAAAAGTTAGTGGGTGACAACTTCAAGGTTCATGAGATCAAGCTATGTGGATTCACACTAGAAACCCCACCCAAAACAAGGGTTTTGGTCTTGTCCGAAAACAAATGAAACAATTTTGGTGGTGTAGAGGCTTGGCCTCTCGGTCGTCTCTCTGGTCGTGTTCCTTTGTGCATCGTGGGGGTTTAATGCTTCCTCTACATGCTAAATTCGTCGCTTCCAGCACGCAGGTGGACTCCAACCTACAGGTAAGACATTTCCCTTTCCAAACCTTGGCGAGATTTCATTCGTTACAGTCTTGACATACATTTAAAGCTTTGTATTTAACTCATGGATTAACCACTTCTGGTTTTGTTTTGGTTGCAGGAAGTGCCGTGTTCATGTCGTGGGGGAAGGGAAACGGGATGGAAGGCATTACAATCTTCACTGGTAAGCTTCGGTGGCATCCTTGGTTTCCTTGTCAATTGTGTGTGTCGGGGCTTTAAACGTGCTCCAAAAAGCGAATTCTACGAAGAGGAAAGATCGGTCACACAGGCCGTCGGTTTTGGTTTGGAAGAAGGGTTTCCAAATTTAATAAACGAGATTGTGTTGAACTTGAAAATGATTTTGAATTTCAATTTTGAAAGGGAAGAGCTCGTCCTTATTTGCGCAGTGGCCTGCGAATGTAACCCTTGAATGAATATGAAGGATTTGGTTTTGAAATAAAACTTGTAAATGTTTGGCTTTCCATTTGTAGTGTTTTCGCCAAGCATTAGATTCTCTGCATGCTTGTATTTTTTTATTCGTGACGCTTTAGTAACTGTGTTGTGTGATTCACAATGTTTTCAGGTTCGTAACCCCTATGAGTGGAGACCATAAGGTTCCATTTTGTGCAGCCTTGCTACGTCAGTACCCACATTGTAGTAAACGATGGAAGGTGTCGTCAAATTCTGTTCCTAGAGTTCTGTGTGTACAATTTATAAGTGTTGGGTTTTTTTTATAAGAGCAAGACCATAAAGTGTTCTCAGTTTACTTGGAAAAGTTCTTGGCCGAGAGGCTCGTCATTGGGTTAGTGTGCAAAACACTTGTCTTCATAAACATATCCACTATGGGTGGAAGCCATAAGGCTCTCCCTGTAAACAGCGTTAAAGTGATTGCAAAAATAATTCATGCCTTAAGGAAAAACGCAGAGGGTTTTGGATTAATCAATATTTAAAAGTTTTTGATGAATCAAAAGGTACTTTGGCCGTAATATTGATTCTTAAAAGATTGGGTTCAGCCCAGAATAAAGTTTCTAATTCAATTGTGCTTCCTGCAGAGAATCTAGGGTTTTGGGAAAATATTTAAGTGTCAAAAATTAGTGCCGGATCGCACAGTGATAACCCTCAGGATGGGTTAGGGTTTCTATGTAACAAGTGTTGTTTAAGTGTCACTAGCATGTTCTGTGTCCAATACTTGTTTCCTGTGGTGCGATCTTCTCCCGTGCTAACGGTTGAGTTTCCGTGTCGACAGCTCAGTTTCTATGACACACTTTTAATTATGTGCTTTTAAATTCCGGTCCTCAAGATAAATATGCAGATTTAAGAAGACATTCGAATACTGGTCTAAAAGGAAATAAATAATGCATTTGGTCCCAGAGGGCTACATCTTTTTCCTGCTCTTAGGATATCTCTATTAAATGAAATAATGGTAAATAAACTACTTACTTTGCATTTTTATTTATGTTCTCTAAATATCTGTGTGTTCATGAGAACATTTGTGCAACTGTTAAAATGTATGTATGCACACCTGTACTTCTTAATGCATGCAGCAATATATATCTATTTCAGAAGTAAGAATGAAAATTGTTTAAATACACAGAAAAAGGGAAACTCGCTTGCATGTAAAGAAAATATACATTTATTTTTGTAACATAGTTGATTTCTTGAGCGTATCTTAGAATTCAGTGAAAATAGTCTTGCATGCACAGTATTCCTAATTGTAACAGATACAAATATTCTAACTCTAAATCAATATGATTATACCTGTACTGGAGTACACAATCTGATGGATGGTAGGAAAAATACAGGTAGATCTTTATAATGATCAAGATACTAACTCAGAGAAAGATTATGATCCGGATTTATGCAGGAACGAAATAAGATAGCATATACAGAATCATATACATAGATATATTGCAAAGAACATAGTGATACAGTAAACACACATTCTATTAAATAGCGGAAATAGAGCAGACTGTAAAATACAATAGCTGGAATGGTGGTAGCTATCTTTGAGAAGAGATGTGTCCGCTATGCCAATTCGTGCCAAGATGATTGAAAAGAGAGGCCAAAAGGGCCTATTTATCATAAGCATGAGGGAAATAATCCCAAACATCCAAAAACCTAACCCTAGAAGATGAATCGTCATAAAGTTAGCTGCCCCAAGGTGGTTAGTTGAACAGTCAACTTCCCGGGGTCATAACTTTTGCATATGATCTCCGTTTGGGGCACTGATCCGGATTTATGCAGGAACAAAATAAGATAGCATATACAGAGATATATTGCAAAGAAAATAGTGATAGAGTAAACACACATTCTATTAAATAGCGGAAATAGAACAAACTGTAAAATACAATAGCTGGAATGGTGGTAGCTATCTCTGAGAAGAGATGTGGCTGCTATGCTCATTTGTGCCAAGATGATTACAAATAGAGGCCAAAAGGGACTATTTATCAAAATCATGAGTGAAAGAATCCCAAACATCCAAAAAACTAACCGTAGAAGATGAACCGTCATAAATTTTTGGCCCCAAGGTGGTTAGATGAACAGTCAACTTCCCGGGGTCATAACTTTTGCATACGATCTCTGTTTGGCGTACTCGGTAGCCCATTGTAAAGGGCTATCCGAGATTTACAACTTTTGACGGGGAACAAATGAAGGAGTTCAATTTAGACCCCCAAATCGCAAAAAAACGTCGTTTAGGACCTCAAAACGGCTCAAGAAGTTCAGGACATGAAAAACTGCTAAAAATAGTAATTTACCAAAATTGCCAGAAGACTGTTTTGAGCCAGTAGGAAGAGGTGGGCCGCCACCGATATCCACCTGGATCAATCCTCCTTTTTTACGAAGCACTGGTCTCCATTGCATTAAATCCCTTATCATATGTCAAACTATGTGTTGAGTTGAGCTCCTAGTGTGGCGTTTGTTGAAGCGAAAAGGTTGTCTTCTTTGAAATGTTCAGAGGGTTGTGATTGTTGTTGCTGTTTGTGCTAGAGCTGTTCAACAGTTTTGGTTGTTGTGGTATCCTTGGTCTCACTGGTGTGGATGGTTTCTTTTTGGGAAAGCACCTTGAATGTGTGTCCTTGCACTGCAAAGGTACTCGAATAGGCAATGCTGCGTTGAACTTATGCTTTTCTTGTTTCTACTAAGTAGAGGGATAATGGGCAGAGGTTGTGGGTGTCTCTGCGATCTGATGTTCTCCTTCAGTGGTAATTGTGAATAGGGAAAATTTCACAGTGTGGGAGATTATCTTCCTTCCCTGCTTGGTTGTGGTACGTGCAACTATCTCTGGAATCCGATATAGTTCTCCTCGCAAAGTGACGATGACACTGCGAGGTTGTGATTCATATACAGCATGACACTTCCACATATACAGTTGTCCTAAAAGAACATCAAATACTTCAAGTGGGGCCACATCACACAATACCTCATCTTTGAAGGGCTTGATGCCGTATGGTAGGCGACATTGGTGACTGAGGTGGATCCCTCGTCCTTGGCTTAGCCATCCAATGGTGTATGGTTGTGTGTGTGGTGTTATTGGTAGCTCCAGTCTCTTGATGACTTATGTTGAGATCAGGTTCTTCTGGTTGTCGCTGTCCACAACAAAGTGTAGGGGAATTCCCTTCACCCACATCTGTAAGTGGAAAAGGAGTTCCTTTGCCTCCGACTCTCCAGGTTCCTCTAGTTGAATATGTGTTTTGGCAACAACAACACTGGGTTCTACATCAATGATCTTCTTCCCTTTCCGTGCGGCTGTGAAATTAGGTTTCGAGTCAGAATCAAAACTAGGATCTGATTTCAAAGCTTTGATCTCAGCCATTAATGACTATTTTGAGCGACATTCATTAGTGTTGTGCCAGGGGATTTTGTGGAACTCTCACTACTTTCTGGTGTCCTTCTTTGTCTTTTCGTTACCCTTCTTTTCCTGTGGTTGGGATTGGTTGTCCTTTCCCTGCCCCGTGTTATGCGAGCTAGAGTTTCCCTTGCCCTGCTTCTGCACAGGTCCAAAGTCATGTTTGTTATTTTGCTGAAATTTTTGCTCAATTTTGACAGCATATCGATAGGTGGATCCGAGTGCAGATATTTCCAGGAAATCCATATTTGTTCATATGTACTGGTGTAGTCCACTGCGATATTTCAGTACTAGGTTCCGCTCAGAGTCCTTGATACCGAGCTTTGTGTGCAAGGTCTGAAATTTGTTGGTGTACTCCAACACCGTTTGGTGCTTCTCTTGGTGCAGAATGGTCCATTTTGTGTACTAGTCATCATAGTTTCCAATAGGGTAATATTGTTCATTGACGACATCTATAAAAGAGGCCCAAGTGGGATTGGAATATTCAAACAATCCAGACTCGTCTGATGAGTTTTGCTCACAATAAGTTTCCCACCAATTTTTGACATGGGGGACGGCCTTGAGGAGTGCAAAGACGATCTTTTCCATGTCGAAAAAATTATGGACAGAGAAATACCCTTCTAGTAGATTCAAACATTTATCTATGGCATCGGAATCGATCTAGCCTTCAAATAAAGGGATATCAAAGTTAACTTGTATCTTGAAAGGAGTCGCATCTCTGAAATGACTACTTGTCAAAGGTGTATTTGTTTCTCTTGGCATGCGTTGAAAGATCTAGGTGAAATTATCCATCATCTCGTTCCTATGTCGTGCGGGGGCTTCCTCGAGCAATGACTTGATAGGATCTACTACTCCGTCGTCTCTCTTTTCTTCCGCCATGGGAGGCCGTTTGGGGCGGCGAGAGTGGTCTTCCCCAAGTGAAACTAGTTCGAGACCCAACACTCTGTATCCTGACCTCGTTGGGGACATGAGCCAAGAAACAATCAAAGAGCAGACCGCTTTGATACCACTGATCCAGATTTATGCAGGAACAAAATATGATAGAGTATACATAATGATATAGAGAGATATATTGCAAAGAACACAGTGATACAGTAAACACACATTCTATTAAATAGAGGAAATAGAACAGATTGTAATATGGTGGTAGCTATCTCTGAGAAGAGATGTGGCCGCTATGCTCATTCATGCCAAGATGATTACAAAGAGAGGCCGAAAGGGCCTATTTATCATAAGCATGAGGGAAAGAATTCCAAACATTCAAAAACCTAACCCTAGAAGATGAACCGTCATAAAGTTTGCGGCTCCAAGGTGGTTTGTTGAACAGTCAACTTCCTGGGGTCATCTCTTTTGCATATGATCTCCATTTGGGGCACTCGGTAGCTTGTTGGAAAGGGCTATCCGAGATTTACAACTTTTGACTGTGGCCAAATGAATTCCAAAAGCAACCAATTGGCCCCCAAAATCACCAAAACACGTCGTTTAGGGCCTCAAAACAACTCCGAAAGTTCAGGAGCCGAAAAACTACTAAAATTAGTAATTTACCGAAATTGCCAGAATATTGTTTTGAGCCAGTAGGAAGAGGTGGGCCTCCACTGATATCCACCTGGATCAGATTAACTATATAGTTTATTACTTGCACTCCTCCATAGTATAAAAAAAAGAAACTTAAACAAGATACCTGAGTTAAGCTGAACCTATTAAATTATAGGGTGGACAAACACCCAAGGAGTATCGCTCCTCCCAACCTTCTCCAGTAAAGAAGACAAGGTTACTTGCTTTCTAGGACCCCTGATCCTGTTCACTAAACCACCAGGAAGAAGAATCTGTGTAGGATCCTGGAGCAATCTGAACCTTAGCAATCAAATAGACTTGCTTCCAATACTTCTCTTCTGCACTCTGCAGGAAATTTTAGCAGACTTACTCCTACAACTCCTTCTCCATCCAACTATAATCGAACCTCCTGTGGGCTCAGTTCTAACACGACAGGGTAAAAATAGTTCCTCTCTAGGAAATTTGAGCCCCCTGCTCAAGTTCGATTTTCGGTTTTGAAGAGTTCCTAGGTATTTAGTGGTCAGTTCATAATAATGAGCCAACAGCTCAGCCTCCAGCACCGTCGGGACTTATGACCAAAATTTTAGGGTAGTTGCCTAATGGAAACAGCTGGGAATTCATTGTAGATGCTGCCACTTGTCCTTTGCCTCCTACACTAGATTCCATTCATCCTAGTGGGCTAGTGAACACTCTTCAATAGCCTCCTTGGTTGAGTGTCTCCCATTTTTTTTTTTATTAAATAATAATATTATTCAATTGCAGTCATCCATGACTACCCTAGGTCATTTAATACAAAACTTTATAATAAAATTTTATCATAATGTTTTTTTCAAACATAATTATTTTCAAGTACTAGGTAGTTTACAAACCCCCCTTCTTAAGCTCAACATCGTCCTCGATGTTGTTCACTCTTCATCACAGTCTTCTTGGAACATAATTGGATATGTTTCCCACAATTTACTTTCAATTCCCAGGTAGCTTCTTCCAGGCTAAGGTGCTTCCATTGCACCTTTGCGTGCCCTATGGTGCAATTCCGGAGCTGAATTTCCCTCCTCGTGAAGATACAATCCGGTTCCACCTAAAAATCTCCTTATGGTTACACCTATATGGAATTCAAGTTAATCACATGAGTAGCATCATGTACATATCTTTTTGAAATTGAAATATGAAATACATTATGAACTTTAAGGTTAGGTGGTAAGGCCAGCTGATAAGTCACTGGTCCGACCCTTGATAAAATTTCGAATGGTACGCAATACCGGGGTTCCAACTTAGCACAACTCCCCAGTTTAAAAGAAATTTTCTGAGGCTTTACCTTTATAAAAACATGTACACCAACCTGAAACTGCTGTTGGGTTCTCTTAAGGTTTGCATGACTTTTCTACCTTTCTTGCACAATTTTTAAATTGCTATGCACCTATTTCACTATTAGTTCCATTTCCTTAATCAATTATGGTCCTAACAATATTCTATCGATTGGGTTATTCCACGAGATAGGAGTGTTACATTTACGACCATACACAATTTCAAAAGGACTCACTTTGGCTGAAGCCTGATAGTGATTATTATAAGCAAATTCAACAAGATGCGAGTAATCTTCCCACTTCTTGGGTCGAGTGCTAACATACATTCTAATCATATCTTCTAACACTTGGTTCACTCTTTCAGTCTTCCCATCTGTTTGCAGATGATAGGCTGTATTGAAATTGAGTTTAGTGTCTAAACTTTTAAATAAAGATTTCCAAAAATTGCTAGTAAACTTAGAGTCACGGTCAGAAATTATTACCTTGGGTATCCCGTGCAATCTAAAAATTTCCTTCATGAAAAGATCAGCAATATTTGCAGCTTTATAAGTAGTCTTAACTGGTATAAAATGAGCTGCTTTTGTAAGCTTGTCTACCACTACCATGACAGAATCATTCTGTTTCTAATTTTTCGGTAAACCTGTTATAAAATCAATACTAATAACATCCCACTTCCAATCTGGGATTGGTAATGGCTGTAACAAACCGGATGGATGTCGATGTGCAGCTTTAACTTGCTACCACTCCATACATCTAGCTATAAATTCTGCAACTTCATTCTTCATATTTGGCCAAAAATACTCTTTCCTCAACATGGTTATAGTCTTTTGATAACCTGAATGTCCAGAATAAGGACTTTTATGTACATCATTAAGAATTAATAATTTAATTGCTGGTACATTCAAGACATACAACCTGTCCTTATATAGAATTAACCCATTTTCAATCAAACTGAAATCTGAAATTACATTTTCAGATTCATTTTCTGCAATTTTCTCATATAATTTATGATAATTTTTATCCAATTTAATTCCTTCTTGAAACCGATTTTCCAAATATGTTTTATAGGTGCTTACTGCTGCCACATAATTTATCTTGGCATTTCTACTTAATTCATCTACAACCTTATTTTCTTTACCCTTTATATGTTGGATCTCAAAATCATATTCGCTAAGGAAAGCTAACCACCTAGCTTGCCTTGCATTCAGATTTTGCCGATCTAGCAGCAACTTTAAACCCTTATTATCTGTCATTAAAGTGAATTTTCTACCAATTAGATGGTGGCGGCACATTTTTAGCGCATGTATCATGGCGGCCAACTCCAAAACATAGGTAGCATAATTTTGTTCATGATTTTTCAATTTTCTTGACTCAAACTCTATTGCATGTCCTTCTTGAGTTAAGACTCCACCAAGACCTTTGTTGCATGCATCAGTGCATACCACAAAGTCCTTGTTAGGGTATGCAATTTTTAGGATTGGTGCAGTTGTTAATAATTCTTTTAACTTTTTAAAGCTTTCCTCGCACTTTGATCCCACACAAACTTCTTTCCTTTTCTTTGTAACGAGGTGATGGGGTGTGCGATCTTTGAGAATCCTTTGATAAGATTTCAATAATATCCTGTGCTTCCCATGAACAACCGTACACCAGTTACGTCCTTAGGGACAGGCCATTCCTTAATTGCTCTTATCTTATAGGGTTCAACTGCAATTCCATCCTTGGATATCACGTGACCTAGATATTGTATTCTATCCTTGAAAAACTCACATTTATCAAACTTAGCATAAAGCTTATGTTCTCTTAAAACTTGCAAAATTATTTGCAAATGCTCCTCATGTTTGTCTTTACTCTTGGAGTAAATTAGAATATCACCAATAAAAACAATCACAAACTTATCCAAGTATTTGTGTAAAACATTATTCATTAAGCACATAAAAATTGTTGGGGCATTAGTTATCCAAAAAGGCATAACTATGAACTCATAATGCTCGTATCGGGTTCTGAAAGCAATTTTGAAGACGTCCTCTTCTTTAATTCTGACTTGATGGTATCGAGACCTCAAGTCTATTTTATAGAATACCCATGCTCCACGTAATTGATCAAACAAATTGTCAATGCAAGGCAATGGGTATCGGTTCTTAATTCTCATTTTATTTAACTGACGGTAATCAATGCATAAACGCAAGGTACCGTCCTTATTCTTAATGAAAATTACTGGTGCTCCCCAAGGGGACACACTTGGCCTTATATAATTTTTATCAATTAACTCTTTTAACTATGACTTTAACTCATTAAGATCTAGAATATTCATCGTGTAAGGAGCTTTTGAGTTTTCTACCACCCCTGGTACTAGCTCAATGGTAAAATCCAGATCCCTTTTTGGAGGTAATCCTGTAATTTCTTTTGAAAATACATCTAAAAAGTCTCTTAAAAAAGGTATATCTTCAAGTTTTAATTGATCTTATTTAGTTGTGTGCTCATCATTAATCACATTTACAACAAACAATTTACAACCTTTTCTAGCAGCCATGTGGATTCACATTGGAAACCATACCCAAAACAAAGCTTTTGGTATTGTCCAAAAACAAATGAAACGATTTTGGTGGTGTGGAGGCTTGGCCTCTCGGTTGCCTCTACAGTCGTCTTCCTCTGTGCATCGTGGGGGTTTAATGCTTCCTCTACATGCTAAATCCGTCGCTTCCAGCATGCTGGTGGAATCCAACCTACAGGTAAAAAATTTCCCTTTCCAAAACTTTGCGAGGGTTTGTTCATTACAGTCTTGACATACATTTAAAGCTTTGTATTTAAGTCAGGGTTTAACGACTTGTGGTTTTGTTTTGGTTGCAGGAAGTTCCCCTTTCACATCGTGGGGGAAGGGAAACGAGAAGGAAGGCGTTACAAGATTCATCGGTAAGCTTCGGTGGCAAACTTGGTTCCCTTGTCGTTTGTGTGTGTTGGGGCTTTAAACGTACTCCAAAAAATGAATTCTGCGAAGAGGAAAGATAGGTCACACAGGCTGTTGATTTTGGTTTGGAAGAATGGTTTCCAAATGTAATAAACATGACTGTGTTGAACTTGCAAATGTTTTTAAATTTCAATTTTGAAAGGGAAGAGCTCGTCTTTCTTTGTGTAGTGGCCTGCGAATGTAACCCTTGAAATAATATGAAGGATTTCATTTTGAAACAAAAATTGTAAATGTTGGCTTTCCATTTGTAGCGTTTTCCCTAAGCATTATATTCTCTGAATGGTTGTAATGTTTTAGTCGTAAGGCTTTAGTAATTGTGTTGTGCGATCCACAACTTTTTCAGGTTTGTAACCCCTATGAGTGAAGACCATAAGGTTCCCTTTTGTGCAATGTTGCTGCATCAGTACCCACATTGTAGTAAAGGATGGAAGGCTTCGTCAAATTCAGTTCCTAGAGTTTTGTGTGTACAATTTATAATTGTTGTGTTTTTTTTTACAAGAGAAAGACCATAAAGTCTTCTCAGTTTACTTGCAATAGTTCTTGGCCGAGAGGCTCATCATTGGGTTAGTGTGCAAAACACTTGTCTCATAAATGTATCCACTATGGGTGGAAGCCGCAAGGCTCTTCTTGTAAATAGCGTTAAAGCAACTGCAAAAATAATTCATGCCTTAAGGAAAAACAGAGAGGTTTTTGGATTAATTAGTAGTTAAAAATTTTATGTTAACCAAAAGGTACTTTGGCCATAATCCTGATTCCTAAAAGCTTGGGTTTGGCCAAGGATAAATTTTCTAATTGACTTGTGCTTCCCGCAGAGAATTTAGGGTCTTGGGAGCATATTTAAGTGAAAAAGCTTAGTGCCGGATCGCACAGTGATAACCCTCGGGATGGGTTAGGGTTTCTATGTAACAAGTGTTGTTTCGGTGTCATAAGCATGTTCTGTGTCCAATACTTGTTTTCTGTGGTGCGAGCTTCTTTCATGTTAACAGTTGGGTTTTTTGTGTCAACAGTTCAGTTTCTGTGACATGCTTTTAATTCTGGGATTTTAAATTCCCGTCCTCAAGATAAATATGCATATTTAAGAAGACATTCAGATACTGGTCTAAAAGGAAGTAAATAATGCATTTGGTCCCAGAGGTTAACATAGGGCTAGTTCCTTTTCTTGCTCTTGGGATATCACTGTGAAATGAAATAAAGGTAAATAAACTACTTAATTTGAATTTTTATTTATGTTCTCTAAATCTCTGTGTGTTCATGAGAACATTTGTGCAGCTGTTAAAATGTATGTATGCACACCTGTACTTCTTAATGCATGCAACAATATATATCTATTTTAGAAGTAAGAATGAGACTTGTTTAAATACACAGAAAAAGGGAAACACGCTTGCATGTAAAGAAAATATACATTTATTTTGGTAACATAGTTGATTTCTTGAGCGTATTTCAAAATTCAGTGAAAATAGTCTTGCATGCACAGTATTCCTAATTGTAACAGATACAAATATTCTAACTCTAAATCAATATGATTATACTTGTACTGGAGTACACCATCTGATGGATGGTAAGAAAAATACAGGTAGATATTTATAATGATCAAGATACTAACTTAGAGAAAGATTAACTATCTAGTTTATTACTTGCACTCCTCCACAGTATAAAAAAAAAACTTAAACAAGATACCTGAATTAAGCTGAACCTGTTAAATAATAAGGTGGAAAAACACCCAAGGAGTACCGTTCCTACCAACCTTCTTTAGTAGAGAAGCCAAGGTTACTTGTTCTCAAGGACCCCCGAGCCTATTCACTAAACCACTAGGAAGAAGAATCTGTGTACGATCATCACACAATCTGAACCTCAACAATCAAACAAACTTGCTTCCAATACTTCTCTTCTTCACTATACAAGAAATTTCAGCAGACTTACTCCTACAACTCCTTCTCTATCCAACCCTAATCGAACCTCTTGTGGGCTCAGTTCTAACACCACAGGGTAAAAATAGTTCCTCCCTTGGAAATTTGAGCCCCATGCTCAAGTTTGATTTTCTCTTTTAAAGAGTGCCTAGGTATTTAGTGGTGATTTCATAATAATGAGCCAACAGCTCAACCTCCACCATGCTAGGGAGTTATGACAAACATTTTAGGGTAGTTTCCTCAGGACAACAGCTAGGAATTCATTGCAGATGCTGCCACTTGTCCTTTGCCTCCTACACCAGATTCCATTCCTCTTAGTGGGCTAGTGACCACTCTTCAACAGCCTCCTTGGTTGAGTGTCTCCCATTTTTTTATTTATTAAATAATAATATTATTTAATTAAAGTCATCCAGGACCACCCTGGGTCATTTAATACAAAAATTTATAGTAAAATTTTATCATAATGTTTTTCTCAAACATAATTATTTTCAAGTATTAGGTAGGTTACATATCCCGTCCTTCAAATATCATTTGTTTTTTCTTCAAGTTGATAATTGCGAGGTTACCAATTTCCTAGTCAAGCCCTAATAATGCAGGATAAGAAGTATTGTCATCTATGATCACAATAACCTCAAATTCTGCTTTACTTCGCACTCCATCAATTTTAACATGAACGCTTGATAATCTCCCAAAAGGCATAACTTTCAGTTGCATATCTAATCTCAACTATATAGGAGACCAAGATAACTTTGGTTTCCCCATATGATCTGATGTTTGTTTTGTTAGAACGATCACCTTTGATCCCAAATCAAGAATGACTTGGTTCATTTCAAAATCTCCAATATGAGTACTTAACCTCATTTATCTTCCTGTCCTTTTATGACTCTTAATGTGATGGACTACTCTATGTGCGTTTTTCAATCTACTACAATTTTCATAATATCCCAGCATGTTTTGTAATTATCCTAAGGCGTGCTCATGCTTTAGCAGTTTTATGCAGCTCTGTAGAAACTATGTTACAAGACTTGTCTCCTTTGGCAAAGCTTGCGACTAATCATACAACGATGGCACACCTAATACAGGTGTATTCCCACTTCACAAAGGGATTGTTAAATTTTTAGTATTAAATCACAATACTATAGGATCTTTGCTGAGAGAATAACATCTACAATATATCAATGCATGAAAATCATAATATGACAAGCATCACAAGCATCACAAGAATCAAAAGCATAGAGACAAGAGACACAGAGTTTCCGTGGGGAAAACCCTAAGGTGAAAAACCTAAGGTGAAAAACCCCACAACTTCCTCAGAGATAGAGAGAGCAATGGCTCAACCAAAATACAACCAAATAACACTGAGATAGTCTCCTAGTAGATGATCCTCCTCCTCCTCACTAGTGCGCCACTTTTCAGAGAGAGAGATAGTTACTTTTCCGAGTGAGTAAAATAGAGATCTCCTATCTCTATTTATACTCACCTTTTTGCCCAGTGACCTACTGGGGCCGACTTGTCTACTTGGATACATCCACATTATATTATATATTAATTAGGGCCGACCCCATAAGGTGGTCTAATAACCCATCGGCAAGTACACACACTTGCGAAACTTGTCAATCCACATGACGACACTTCCTTATAGAGGAATAACACATCTCTTATAAGGGTACAATAATTATATATATAATACACAGATGAAATACATTCCGAAGTTACATATAAATCAACACTCCGTCTTAACTAGGAAGGTATTTCTCGACACAGATCTGCTAGACAAGTCTTCTTCTCTAGATCATCGTCATCGATGCATCGTCATCATCATCGTCACTGCTGCTACTATCTCAACCAATCTCTGACTCTACTCGTCATAGGAAGTTCTACAGAGCCAGTCCTTTTTCATACTGGATGTAGGCACACCACCTGCAGGTCTTCGTCATCACTGGCCATACTGTGGAATCCTCAAGACTTATTACGTGCGTCACAAAACCTCGAAAGAGCATCCGAGGATGTTACGGGTACACAACTCCGACCTGTAGGATCTCCCAGGGCGCTATTACATGTGACCCCACCACAAAACCTCGAAAGAGCATCTCAGGATGTTACGGGTACACAACTCCGACCTGAAATCTCCCAGGGCACAAATTACATGTGTTCCACCACAAAACCTAGCAAGAGCATCTCAGGATGTTATGGGTACACAACTCCGACCTGAAATCTCCCAGGGCACAAATTACATGTGGTCATGGAAAAACCTCGCAAGAGCATCTCAGGATGTTACGGGTACACAACTCCGACCTGAAATCTCCCAGGGCCCAAATTACATGCCATAGGACAAAACCTCGCAAGAGCATCTCAAGATGTTACAGGTACACAACTCCGACCTGAGATCTCCCAGGGCGCTATTACATGTCCTCCCAGAGCAATGTCTCGAAAGAGCATCCCAGGCTGTCACGAGTACACAACTCCGACCTATAGGATCTCCCAGACATGCTCATCTACACAACCTGATCCACGGCCACAGAGTATCAACCCGATACTCACCATACATCATCCTGATGTACTCATGATCGTCCTGATCATCATCACTGCAACGTCCTGCTGCATGTCATCTGGAGCAACATCCTGAAGCTCATCATCCATGATCATCCTGATCATCACTGCAACATCCTGCTGCATGTCATCTGGAGCAACATCCTGAAGCTCATCATCCATGATCATCCTGATCATCACTGCAACATCCTGCTGCATGTCATCTGGAGCAACATCCTGAAGCTCATCATCCATGATCATCTTGATCATCAATGCATCCACCTGATGCATACCAAGTATCTACCTGATACATATCATCATACATGATCCACCTGATCATACAATGTATCCACCTGATACATATACAGATACATGGTCCAAGCATCCAACATGATGCACATACATACATAAATGATCCACCTGATCATATCCAGCATCCAACATGATGCATACATACATAAATGATCCAACTGATCATATCCAACATCCAACATGATGCGTACATACATACAAAAAAATGATCCAACTGATCATATCCAGCATCCAACATGATGTGTACATACATACATAGAAATGATCCAACTGATCATATCCAGCAGAAACCAGAACATCATCCTGATGCCCATTATCCAGCACTAACATCGACAGCCATGTGAAGGATCCTCCTTCCAACATGCTTGGAATGGCTTCAGCAAATGTGTCCATCACTTCTTCCTCGAAGTGTCCTCGATCTGAAGAACGCCAAGCCTCTCTCTAAAGTACTCGAACTTCACTCTGGCTAGTGGCTTCGTCAGCACATCTACAATCTACTTGTCCGTCGCAACATACAGAATCTTCATAGCTCCTCTCTGCACCATATCCCTGATATAGTTATATTTGATCTCTATGTGTTTCGACCTGTCATGAAACACTAGGTTCTTGGATAGCTTCACACAACTCTGGTTATCACAGAAGATACCAGTAGCCTCCAACGGGAGATCAAATAACTCAGACAGTAGCTTCCGTAGCCATACTGCCTCACAACTAGCTGAGCAAGCTGCAACATACTCTGCCTCAGCTGTACTCAGTGCTACGCAGGACTGCTTCCTGCTAAACCAAGAGATCACACCTGATCCCATACTGAAGCAACACCCAGATGTGCTCTTCCTATCTGCAGCACTGCCAGCCCAATCTGAATCAACATAACCCTGCAGGTTAAACTTTTGATTCGCCTCATACCTGAGCCCATAATCCACTGTACCCTTCAGGTACCTCAGAACATGCTTTACAGCAACCAGGTGAACACTCCTCGGATCCGTCAGGAACTGGCTCAATGTGTTCACAGCAAAGCAAATGTCTGGTGTAGTGTTCGTTAGTTACTTCAAGGACCCAATCATCTGACGATACATAGAGACATCAATCAGCTCAGATAAAGCATCACATAGAAGCTTCATATTTGATGCCATAGGTGTGGCCATGGCCTTGCAATCCATCATCCCGAATCTCTTCAGGATATCTACTGTGTACTTCCCTTGACCAAGGAAGATTCCACCTGCATTCTGCCACACCTCCATCCCTAGGAAATAGTGCATCATTCCCAACTCTTTCATGTCGAATTCAGCTGCCAACTTTCTCTTAGTATTTGCAATTAGTCTGTCATCTCCTGTCACAAATAGGTCATCAACATATAGGAGTAAAATCACTGGATTCCCTTCCTCAACCTTATAGTAAAGGTTGGAATCTGCTTTACTCTTGGTAAAGCCCAAGCTAGATAGAAAACTGTCCATCCTACCATACCAAGTTCTGGGAGCTTGCTTCAATCCATACAAGGCTTTCTTCAATCTGCACACATATGACTCCCTGTCATGTATTTCAAAACCGAGTGGTTGTTCCACATATACTTCCTCTTCTACTACACCATTCAGGAAAGCAGTCTTGACATCCATCTGGTGTATTTTCCATTTCATTGCTGCAGCCAGGGCAAGTACTGTTCTGATGGAAGTATACCTGGCTACAGGTGCAAAGGTTTCTTCATAATCTATTCCTTCTTTCTGAGAGAAACCACGAGCTACAAATCTTGCTTTGTGTTTTTCCACACTGCCATCTACAGCGTGCTTGATTTTGTAGATCCACTTGGAAGTTACAACAGACTTCTCTTTAGGTCTTGGGACGACATCCCAAACATCGTTCTTCATTATTGATTGGTATTCCTCAACCATAGCATCCTTCCATTCTTTCTTTTCTATTTCCTCTTCATAACTGGAAGGCTCTTTGTTCATAATGTCACAAAGTAAAGCAACATAACTGGTGTGTGATCTGGTTCTCTTCTTTGCTCTGTGTTCTTCTTCTAGAATGCCAAATCTTTCTGCATCATGAATGAGCTCTCTAGCCCATACATGTTTCCTCTTGTGAGAGTTATCCTCACGGGGTGGATCTACAGGTTCTTGTGGATCTTCAAACTCATGAACAGTTTCTGGAACTGCTTCAGTCATGGTAGTGTCCTAAAATCTTGTTTCCTTAGGTTCTTCATAAGCTTCGGTATGTGCCTTTCTTGATTTGATGAATGCTGAGTTTTCATCAAATGTTACATCCCTACTGACATCAATTTTCTTGAACCCTGGAAAGTATATTCTGTAAGCCTTCGAGCTTTCACTATAACCCACAAAGATGCCCTTCTTTCCTGAAGGATCTAGTTTAGTCCTCTTTTCTTTTGGGACATGAGTATATACTGGACAACCAAATATTCTGAGATGGCTGACTTCAGGTTTCTTACCAGAAAAGATCTCTTCTGGTGTCTTGTTGTCCAATATCTTGTGGGGTGTTCTGTTCTGCACATATACCGTTGTTCTAGCTGCTTCTGCCCATAGATGAATAGGAAGATCCTGGTCATGCAACATTGCCCTTGCTGCTTCCATGATAGTTCTGTTCTTCCTTTCTGCAACTCCATTCTGTTGAGGATTATAAGGAGCAGTCAACTCCCTCTTAATCCCTGAATCACTGCAAAGCTTCTTGAAGTCATTTGAGGTGAATTCTCCACCATTGTCAGATCTGAATGTCTTGATTTTCTTGTCAGTTTGATTCTCCATCAAGGTTTTGAATTCCTTGAATTTATCAAGCACCTCATCTTTTCCCTTCAAGAAGTATACCCAAGTCTTCCTGGAGAAGTCATCGATAAATGATACATAGTAAACATACCCACTCAGGGAGCTAGATGACATAGGGCCACATACATCTGAGTGGATGATTTCCAGGATGTCTTTTTCCTTGCTTTCACTGCTTGGGAAAGCCTTCTTAATGTTCTTACCTTTTTCCCCTTCTTTTGCAAACACCTTCATGTTTGGTCTTGATTTCAGGAAGACCCTCTACTGCCTTGCTTGCAATTGGAAGTGCCCTATAGTGCATATGAGCAAATCTTTTATGCCAAAGTTCACTTGCCTCCATGGATTCATGTACCATGGCATGTTCAGGTTGTCCCTTCAATTTATACAAGCCTCCCTCTTGCTCTCCAATCACTACTGCATCATCTATGGTCTTTCCCTTTGGCCACATTAGGACTTGGCCATCCACAAATGCAACCCTCATACCTTTTGCATCCAATGCAGAGATGGAGAGTAAGTTCTTCTTGAGCCCAGGTACATAAATTACTTCTTTCATCTTCAATGATTTTCCAGAATCTAGGTTGTAGGAGGCTTCACCACTTCCTTTGATTGGGTATTGATAATCATCCCCAAGTTTCACCTTATGGGGTGATTCATGTTCAGATAGGTTCACAAAGGATTCTTTAAACCCAGTCATGTGTTTGGAAGCCCCACTATCAATCAACCAATCATTACATCCATGGGATATGGTACTTGTAAGAGCAGAAATTAGAACATATTCTTCTTCACTTGATGAGTCATCATCACTACTACTTTCTGCCCTAGCCTTCTTCTTTGGAGGTTCATCATCTTCGGCAGCATGAGCATGAAACCTTCTCTTGCTGCCCTTCTTCTTCTTACTGGAGTTGTTGTTATTATCCCTTTTGTTCTTGGGACAATCTGAAGCAAAGTAACCCTTCTCATTGCATGTGAAGCATCTTAGGTCCTTCTTACTCTTTTGATGGAATCTTTTGTGGTGAGAGTGATCCTTCTTGGTTTTGCTTCTCTTGGTGTGAGCTGCAAGAGCTTGATCTTCTCCTCCCATCTTTTCAACACGAGCTATAAGTCTAGCTTCTTCTTGAGAGCATTCTTCCCTCAATCTGTTGAAGGAGATCAATTTCTTCCTTGCACAAATTCCTTGAATAAAGGAATCCCATGACCTGGGTAGGCCATTCAGAGTAGTCATCACCACTTCACCATTCTCCACCATTTCATCAACTGCTTCTAGTTGTTCCTTGATCTGGGAGACCCTTGAAAAATAAGATTGAATGGTTTCTCCATTCTGAAACTTTACTGCTTTCAATTGGTTCCGCAGGGTCATCTTTCGATTTATGTTCTTTCCTTCAAATAGCTTGGTCAAGGATTCAAACATCTCCTTGGGTGTCTTGAGAGAATACACATGGGGTATGAGATGGTCTTTGATAGAATCAGCAATGATTCTCTTTGCCTTGACCAAGTTCTTCTTGTGCAATGCCTTGGCCTCTTCATCCTCTGGGATAGGGATGTCTTCTTTCACATATGAGTCCAACTCATTCTCTTCGAGGATTAGCCCAATCCTATACTTCCAGGCTCGGAAGTTATCATCCCCTTCAAGCTAATCCTCAAGCTTGATGTGGAGAGACATCTTTAAGAGTACTTCAAATGGAAATAGAAAAGATTTAGGACTTACCACTTGAAGTGCTAAAAATTGGATCTGGTCCTGGATTAGGGTTTGTTAGAGAAACCCTAAAAATTCAAAATGTGAATTTCAAAATTCCGAAAGGATAGAAAGATGCGCCTTGGAGAGCTGATCAGCCTAGTACATTCAGAATTTGAGATCAGCAAAGTCTTGCCCTTCAAAATGGCCTTTTTGTCCTCTCGGGTTCACTAGGGAGAGCCCTGAATTAGGGTTTGAGTTTCCCGGAGATCTACCCAGCCAAAAATCTCGATCCAAAGCTCTAACCTTCGATTTTTGCAAGGAGCTTCCAGCTGTGCCTTCAGTTTCCAGAAATTCCTATTTTTGTGGAAACCCTAATGTTTAGGGCCAAATCTGAAAATGCTCAGAACTGAATTCTGATTGGACAGATAGATGCGCCTTGATGAGTAGATCCAATCTACTATACTGAATTTCAAAAATCTGTGGAGAGAAACCCAATAAACAAGGAATAAAAGCTTCCGTCACTGCAAAATGTCTTCTTCTCAGTTAAGCTCTGATACCATGTTAAATTTTTAGTATTAAATCACAATACTATAGGATCTTTGCTGAGAGAATAACATATACAGTATATCAATGCATGACAATCATAATATGACAAGCATCACAAGCATCACAAGAATCAAAAGCATAGAGACAAGAGACACAGAGTTTCCGTGGGGAAAACCCTAAGGTGAAAAACCCCACAACTTCCTCAGAGATAGAGAGAGCAATGGCTCAACCAAAATACAACCAAATAACACTGAGATAGTCTCCTAGCAGATGATCCTCCTCCTCCTCACTAGTGCGCCACTTTTCAGAGAGAGAGATAGTTACTTTTCCGAGTGAGTAAAATAGAGATCTCCTATCTCTATTTATACTCACCTTTTTGCCCAGTGACCTACTGGGGCCGAGTTGTCTACTTGGATACATCCACATTATATTATATATTAATTAGGGCCGACCCCATAAGGTGGTCTAATAACCCATCGGCAAGTACACACACTTGCGACACTTGTCAATCAACATGACGACACTTCCTTATAGAGGAATAACACATATCTTATAAGGGTACAATAATTATATATATAATACACAGATGAAATACATTCCAAAGTTACATATACATCAACAGGGATCCTCATGGTCGAAGGTCCCAAGTCATGAAATCCTTTTCTTACTTCCATGAATACTTCCTTTTCTCTGTTAGGGTCGAATACAGGTCTCTTTTCAACTTATTTTCACACCCAAGTCCCATCAGTAGGATTTGGTCCATTTATATGATTATCAGAAGTTGAAACTTCATTTGTTCTATAATCTCTAGTAAAATCTCCACTTCGCGTCACAACATGGATGTTGTGATCTTTGTTTCTTTTCTCAGCTGCAATCATCTGAATATTCCGGTTCTATCCTTCCAGTATTTTTTCATGCATTTTGCTTAGCAAAATGGGACATGATTCAATGATATGGTCATAGGCTTTACAATAATTACAAGTAGTGCAAGGGTTCTGACAATCTCTTGCCAAATGTCCAGGTTGAGCACAGTTATAATAGACAATCTGACCTCTTCCTCGTCCTTGGCCTGTATTATGTCCTCTTTCTCTAAATCCACCATGTACTCTGTATGTACCTTGATCATACTGTGCATTACAATTATTGTTCTTTGTTTCTCCTTGGACTTGTTGTAGGTACAACAAGTCCCATTTTTATTGATAAAAATTGGAGCCCCACTTTTATTTTTGAAGGTAACATGAAAAATTCCCTTATTTGTCTTGAGGTTTTAAGATTCTGAATTTTCCTTTGTTCCTTTTCATCCTTTGGATTTAATAAAATTTAATGAAAAAACCTTCTTTTTATGTGTTTTGTGAGTTACTGAATAATACAATTTTGTGCAAAATATGTTGGTTTCGCAACGCGCAATCCACAATGCGGATTGGGATAGTTCAAAATTTTTAGGTTTTATAATTTTGCTTTCCGCATCGTGCTACCCGCAATTTCGATTTGAGGAATGTGGAAAGCACTTGGAAAATAAAATTGCAAACTTGCTTTTCCGCAACCCGGAACCCGCAAATTGCGGATTGCGGAATGCAGAATGAAATTAGTTCCTAATAATAAAATTATGATTCCGAAACCCGCATTGTGGATTGCGGAAATCAGAAACCATAATAAACCAATTGAAGTTGCATTACAGATTGTGGAAATATTGATTTCTCTTGTTTCTTTTCACCACTTTGTTATCCAATTGCAAATTGCGAATTGCAGAAATGTTAAAATTATTTTTACCCAAACTTGCACTTTCGCAACCTGCAACCCGCATTGCAGATTGCGGATTGCAGAAGTCACTATCAAAAGTTGCGAAAAGTTGATCCCACAATTAATTTTCCACTCTTCGTGTTTTAATATCAATCGTTGATTTATTTTGATCTTGTGATCTGGATTTCATCCCTCAAGTTGGTTAAATATTTCAAATTTTCATTTTCTTTTTACTATTTTGAAATTTGCCAATTTTGCTTACGCCAAGGATTTTGCTGTGGATTTTTACCAGGGATTACCAATTTCACTCCTTCTTCGACACATGTTGGTTTTTCTTTCAGTTTTACTTTTCATGTGCGGGAATTGTTGATTTTTTAAAAAAATGCTTGATTGATTAATTTTTACATTCATCAAAATTTACCTATTTCCCAAGCATGTTGACAGTCACCTGATCGAAGATGGCCTTAAAGGAATTTAAGAACAAAGACCCCAATGCTGGTATCCTTCCTGACACCAATGGAAGAGTGTTCGACACTTGTCACTTAGACTTGTCTCGGATTTACTCTATATCCGATAATGACGACTTTTATGACATCCAATACAACCGGTCCTTTTACGTGAACATCAGTAGACCCCGACTGTATGCCATTTCGTCCAGACCGACACTCATGCCTTATACTGACGCTATCAAGTGGATAATAGACCATTCAAGCCCCAAATACTACTCATTTAATGATAACACTGGGGCTCAATTAACCTCTTTTCGGTCTAAAGTCTTCACCAGGGCAACTGCCCTTAGGTCACCCAACTAGCTCCTTAATAAGGGTTTCCTTGATTCTTCCAAGACCTGGTATAACTTCGAAGAAATTATCAACTCCTGGATGGATAACCCAGCTAGCTTCATTCCTAAGGATGACAATTCCTATCCTGTTTCTTGGTTCAAGGAACCATTTTCCCTATTAGCAGCCATGATTTGTAGATTGTACGAGTTACCAAATTACTCTATGTTCAAGGCTGAATGGGCACCACTGGCGCACCATGTTCTCACAATAGGAGAGTCCTTTAATTGGGCTCAAATACTTTCAGTGGAACTCAGAACAACAATTGACAAATACCAGAAGACTCTGACTTCAAGAAAACCCACTATTTATTATTCAACATATGTCATGGATGTATTCTGCTTAACTTTTCAATTCCATTCTATGGGGTGGGACTGGACCTTGTCTGCACCTCCTATTCACATTTAATGTTTTGCATTGTGAGAGGGAAATTTTGTGCCTCTTTTATATGATATTTGTGACCATTTCATAGAGGAAATTTACCAAAAAATATTCAAAGCAGATGCACCTAATTTATGTTATAATTCCAAGACACTTATCTCCATCATGAGTGACTGATATGTGGGGGATTACTTTTCTTATGTCAGACTTTGGGGTAGTGAAAATGTTCATTTGTTTCCCAGGATAGCACCAGATAGATTGTTGTTGGAAGAAGTTTCTTATCAAATGGTCATAGATGGAGTATTCCCCAAATTAGTTAGAGGCAAGAGAAGAGGATGGCCTAAGTTCCCACTTAACCTTGGGCCTCTAGTGACTCAAAACTCAACAAATGTTATAGCACTTGGAAAGAAAATCAGCACCCTCAAGTTGGGGAAATCCCCGAAGAGAATGAATGACCCTAAGTCATTCCTGGCCAACCATTTTGCAGAGGAACATATGAAAAGCACTTGTGCTCATGATACTACCCCAGATGACTCAATTTACCAATGAGTCAAATTTGTTTCTGAAGTTTTGAATAGAACCTCTTCTAAAGAAGAGTAGATATTCATCTTCCATCATCAGCAAGATCTCAATACCAAGGTATTGGAATATAGAAAAATGGAGCTCTCACTTGAAGAAAGGGATAAAAAGGAAAGGTCAGAAAATGATGCATATAAAGCAAATACTCCTTTGATGTTGACCTACCAAGATGATGAAGAGGGAAAGGCTCCTGTTGGAGATACCACATGAGCCAAAACTTTGGAAAATCTTAATGCTTTGATTCAGTCAACCGCTGACATGAAAAATTAATTGGAAAAAATGTGTTCATTACTGTATACTCAGGTTATTGCAGCAAACACCACAACAAAGAAGCAGAAGGTTGGGAGCTCTGTACCACAGGTGACCATGATTGATGACAATGATCTAGAGGATGAAACACTTCCATCTTCTTTCCAAACCATTGTGCCTGTTTTACAAGAGTTAACTGTTACAAAATATCATGTTGATCTTTTCAACAATATAGTGATGGATGATCGTCTTCTAGATCTCCACATTCAAGAAGTCACCATAGCAACTGTTGCACTCGCCTCTACATCTCGACTCACTTCCACTACACTCCCTTCCATCCCATCAGTTGATATCACGCTTCCTTCATCCACCATAGTTGAGTCACCTGTTATTCCTATTATCACTTCACAAGAATCATTGGTAACTCCACTTTTAACCTTACTACCATAGGTTACTGAAGTCTAAGTCCCAACTGTACCCTTACAATCAGCAGTAACCATAGTCTCTGTTTCACTCCCTAAAATTGTTTCCTTGACTTCTCTTCCCATTTATGTACCCTTAGTTTCCAGTATTGCCACTCCCTCCATTTCCACCACTCAAATCATTGTGCGAGTCCCAACCCTTATTCTGCCCCAAACAACTCCTCTGGCAACATCTTATGTTCTACATCTACAGTTGAAGTGCTGGCATATTTCAGAGACGATGTTGTAGTTTCACTAGGAGAATATTTCTATAGTAGGACAGAGAAAGCAGTGGTAAAAAGGGGTACAAAAAGGCAGAAGGAAGGAACCATTTCCAAAGATCATGTTCCCAACCAAGTGATCTAGAGAAAAGCATCCACTGATGTCCAGTAGGAAGCACTTGATACTGCTGCAACAATGGGGGCCTTTGCAGGGGCCAATTATGACTCAGTCACTTCATTAAATAAATAAATTGAGATGACACAACAAGAGCTGCAGAAACTCAAATAGGAGCTAAATCAAATTGAGGAACACCATAAGTATCAAATACAAGAGTTGAAGACTGAGCATGAGAACCAACTTAAAGAGTTGCAGGAATAGGATGTAGCGCTTTCAGAACAGCTTCAGGAGACACAATTGTTAAATGTGGGTCATGCTGAAAAGATCACAATGTTTTAATCACAACTGAAGGATGCAACAGCTATGGAAGTCCTTTCCTCTTTCTCAATTTTTTCTGCAGAGGAATTTAAAGAATTTTCCTTGAAGGCGAATGAATATTATAATAACCTTTTGGTTCAGTTATTTGAGTGCCTAGATGAGATCAAGGATACCTATAATGATTTTGAAAGTCAATTTGAGACCCTCTTCACACATAATCAGAGAAAAGAGGATGCACTTCGAGCCATTGAAGATCTGAAAGATTCAAAAAAGTACATCAAAGATAAGACTGAATATATACCTGTCATTGAAAGCATCAAGTTTAGAATAATTAAACTCTCTTGAGATTCATGGGAAAATGCATGTGAACAAGTAGAGTCTACAATCTAGGAAGAACATGAAGTCTACAGCAGAAGGTGGTTTTCTTTTGATCACTTGTTGACCATGTTGGGTTTCCCAACTCTAAATCTCATTGAAAAGTATGATCCACCCAATTTAATGATCCAGCAGGTTGAAGAGAGACAGGATGAATCCAAAGTGCGAATTGATCAGTTGGAATATATTGGCATTGCTGAGCTTAAAGAATTGATTGAGTTGCCCATCAATTCAGGAGTGGAGATCAAACTTTTTCTGTGTGAGTGGGATAAGTTAAAGAAAAGACAAATTGAATCATTCAGTTACAAGACTCAGCTGACACTCAAACACGCTAGATACCAAGATATTAAAGACTTGTTAGATGTATCTTCCAAGTGGCGAATTGGCCTTGGAAAGATTTAGTTAATGTTTCGCAATCCATATCTTCATGGGAGAATGGCCTTGTAACATTTTTGTAATTATTATTTAAAGGGATTAGATCTCATAGAGGGGGGGTGGGGAGAAAATCACCAAAGGAGAACTCGAGATGCTCTATTTCCTTGAGGATTTGTAATTTGTTGCATACTTTATGAAATAAATTCAGTTTCTCTTCGCCATCTCTTTTGCACATTTGTCATATTTCTTTGATAGGTTTTGATTTCTCACTTCAATCGTTGGATGAATTCTGTTCTATACTGTAAATATTTATTAATACATTGATAAGTAGGTTGGATTTATCTTAACTTACAATTCGGCCATTATTATAGGTTAAATGAATTTATTTATTTAACTCATGTTATCTTACTATGCAATCGATAAATAGTCATAATAATATTGATGCTAATTTGTCAATTAGCATATCACATCAGAGAAATCTTATTTATGTTTTAATTCTTTGGGTAAAATTATTCAATTGTATTGGATGGTTTTGTCTGAAGCTGATAAGTAGAGATCCAATTCATATGTTTATTAATTGGTGACATACTTATTAAATAATTAAGATTTGATTGTTCTGCAAAATCAAATCTTATTTCCTAATCTAACTTAACTAGATATTTCCTAAGCTAACACTACTTACCCTTTAGGCATAAAAATTTTCCCAATCTTCCATAAGAGGAAGACAGATCCATTCGGATCCAATCACATAAGTGTTAGCGGAGGCCTAATATCCATAAGATTCAGTCACACAAAACAATTTGGGGATAGAACCACTCTTGCGTAGGGTTGTTTGAAGCCTTTCAGATTGGGTTGTTACCTTTTGTTGATTTCCTTGGAAAACTTTCCAGCATCACATCCGGGGCTTAAGCAAATGGCGCTAGAAGGAGGGCCATGACCAGTCATGCCTAAACAAAACATTAGTAGACCTCCTCCAGCAAGAATATTGGTTGTTACCAGGAGCCATGCTCAAGCATCCACATCTACAAAGCAACCAGTTCAAGGTCCAACCATAGTCCCTGCTACCCTTGTAATAGGACAAGGAACAACAAGGCATGAAATTATTTTTATATCACCTACTAGAGGGACTCTCACCCTTGAGAAATTAAGGAAAAGTACTCATGATATCACTGCTCCAGTTGAAAAGAGAATTGAAGTCAATTAGAACCTGAGAAAAATATCATCCCAATAACGTCAAGCCAACAATTCATAGATTGAAACTGATAATCAAAATCCACATTATCATAACATAGATAATCAGAACACAGCGCAATAGGAACTATTTCCTAACTTCCAAATCGAATCATTATTCAAAGAAATAGATCAATATCAGAATATCCCTGAGCCCAACGTCGCATCAGGTCGACCACCAGCAACACCTCCTTCTTCATCATCATCATCATTTGAGGAATCATCACATAGTGAGTCATCGACAAGTTCTTCTTCTTCAGAAGACAGATCAATGGGAGATCGAAAAAATAGACCTTGGGTAGACCACGATGTTGTATTCGTTCCTGGAGATCAACATAGAATTCCCAAAATCCCAAAAAAATGGCTTCTTAAATTTAATCCAGATGATAAATCTCCTGCAGAATACCATATTAAAACCTTCATGCAAACTACTAGGCTAAGAAGTGTGATACATGAAGATGTAGTCTGTAGGTTGTTCCCTTATATCTTTGAAGGGAAATCATCTACCTGGTATTTTTCGTTGGAAGCCTGATTGATCCCTTCATGGAATGATTTTGAAACCCTATTTATCCAAAAATTTGGAGACGATAAAACTCCTGAGGACCTGGTCATTGATCTATCCTCAATGAAAATAAAGGGAAAAGAAAGGGTTAAAGATTTCAACCATAGATTCTCCTCTCTAAAAAATAGAATCCCTACCACTATTCTTCCTGCACAAGAATTATTGGTTGCATATTACATTAAAGGTCTTCCTATCACGATTGCTATGTGGGTCAAAAGAGAAAACGAGGATAAATTGCAAGAGGATTTTGTTGAATCCATCCAGGTAGAAAAGGACATGTTTTGTTTTAAACATAATCCCGACACTCAATTTGATCAACCTTCTACCTCCCGCAAGATAAAAGAAAACCCTCCTAAACTTGTTGTGCAAAATTAAGATCCTTTTGAAATGAATGATATGAAAATATTTCTTTAGAAGATCTCTAATGAAATGGTGGATTTGAAAAAGAGAAACACTAAAAATCAAACCAATAACAAAGGATTTCTAAGACCACCTTTTAGGAGACCTTACCAACCCCCTTAGACTCAAACTCCACCTTCTCTTGATGAGGCATTAAATTCTGAAGAAATATATTCCATTCTCAAAGCTTTGGCTTATGAATCCCAGAATCCTCCTGATCACCCTGATGAAAATACTAAAGAAAATCAAGATCCCGAACCACCTGATAAAGAAGAGGACCAGCAGGTCAACACTATTAGTTATTTTTCAGAACTCTCTATGGTTGAAAAAGAATATGAACCTGAGACTGTTTTTAACGTCCAACATCCTTATAACACAAGAAGCAAAGGACAATCTTCACAGGAAGCTTCCCCTTCAACATATACCCCAAATAAAGGCAAAGAAGTAACACAAAAAGAGACTATCATTCCTAAGATTGAATATAGTTTAGTTGATTACTTGAAAAGGGTAAAGGCTAACATATCTTTTATTGAAATTTTGAAAATACCTGCCATGAGATACAATATACCTAAAAGCATGATTGTGAACAAACCTAGAGAAGCTCAAAACAACAACTTAGAGACATATTCTAAACCCGGTAGCCAAAAGCCTGGTTGAAAGAAGATGCCTCCTTTCTTGCTCACCTTCAAAAATTTTAATAGGAATGTGCATAAATTCATGATAGACTCAGGTGCTTCAACTAATGTGATGCCACTATCTGTTTGCAAGAAGCTAAATGCATCTTGGGAACCTTGCCGTACCCAAATAGTTCAACTTGGTCAATCTAGAGTTAGGGTAGTAGGAGAGTTGAAAAATGTTCTTTTAACGTTATCAATTGATCCGTGAATCCGCCAAACCATTGATATAGTTTGGTGGAATGTGGCTAAGTAGGGACTAGTTAGAAAATATTAAAGGCTATTTTTCTACTGACTGGTCTCATTTATGGCTCCCTTACAATGGAAGACCTAATAAAATAAAAATTAGTAGAGATCCATAGAGGAAGCAAACAGTCATTGATTTGAATGATTCCAGTGAACCTGCTACTTACTTTAGTTCACAAATCGAACACTACACCTTTGATACATTGTTCGGGGATTTACCTGCTCATTCATCACCTTCTGTGAATGTTCAGAATCAATCTGAACTTGTTAATTTTACTTCTATCCCATTCTCTAGTTCCATTGCACATAATGACTATAATCTGAATACTAATTTTAGAATTGATTCAAATGCATGGACGTTGTTCTTTGATGGGTCGAAATCTAAAGATGGAGCTGGTGCAAGATGTGTAATGATCGAACCAAAGGGAACCAAGATAATGATTTCATGCAGACTAGAATTTGAGTGCACTAACAATATTGTTGAATATGAGGCTCTGGTTTAGGGACTCGGGAAGGTAATCGATTCAGGTGCTCAAGTAATAGAATGCTACGGGGATTCCAAAATTATTGTGAAACAGGTAAGGAATAAAATTCATTGCATATCTCCTTGTTTAATTAATTATCAAAAACTTGTTAGGTATCTGACCAATTCTTTTAGTGCATTCAATATTAAATCAATCCCCAGGTCCCAAAACTTTGATGCATACTTATTGGCCAGCAGTACCTCTAGACTGATTCCTCCAGAAGGTTTGGCTCCTGATACTTTCTCTATTGAGTTAGTGTACAGACCTTCCATTCCTAATAATGTCACAAGTTGGAAAGGTTTTGATGATGATCAACAGATTTTATACTTCCTCACAGCCCAAGATACCTTCCAAGATGTAGCCATAGATGAGGTTGATCATGAGAAATATTTATCTGACCATAACTTCCATTCCAATCTCAATCCCAAGTTAGTCACTAATTTGGAAAAGTACTATGATCTGCAGGACAAATTTAAGCATAAAAGAAACTGCAAAACACACAGTTCATCTCTGAACTATGAACCTGTCAACCTGCGAACTGATCAAAACCCTCGGTTAATCAATTTAGGGATTGATTGCTCTCCTCAGAAGAGAAAATATTTCATTAAATTATGCAGAGAGTTCAAATATGTGTTCACTTGGACATATGACAAGCTCAAGACCTTTGATACCCATATCATGCATAACAATATCCCCATGAAACCTGATGTCAAACCTTACAAGCATAAATTAAGAAAGATGCATCCCAGCTTAGAACCATCTGTTAAAAAAGAGCTCAAGAAATTGTTAGCAGCCAAGATTGTTTTCCCAGTAAGACACACACAATGGATTGCAAATTTAGTCCTTTCTCGATAAAAGAATGGGGAAATTAGATTGTGTGTGGATTTCATAAACCTTAATAAAGCATTTGAGAAAAATATATTATCATGTTCCTCCTATGGAACAGATTTTACAGAAGGTAGCAAGTGCTAAAATTTTCTCTCTATTAGATGGTTTCTCAGGATATAATCAGGTTGTAGTTGCCTCTGCTGACCAATTAAAAACAACTTTCAGAACCCCTTGGGGAACATTTGCTTAAAGACGAATGCAATTTGTATTGATAAATGTAACTTCCACTTTCTAGAGAGCTATGGATATAGCTTTCAGGGGGTTAATGCATACTTATGTTGTTGTTTATCTTGATGACATTACAATTTATTCTAAGAGGAGGCATGAACATTTATTTTCTCTTAAACATGTATTTGAACGGTGCAGAAAATATGGTATCTTGCTGAATCCAAAGAAATCCATATTCACAGTTACTAAAGGTAAGCTTTTGGGATTCATTGTTTCAAAACGCGACATAATTTTTGACCTAGAAAAGAAAAATTCCATTGCCAATATCGGACTTCCCAGTTCCAAAAAATCCATGCAGTCATTCCTAGGTAAGATTAATTTTGTTAGAAGGTTTGTTCCTAATTTTGCACAAATTGTCAACCCTTTATAACAGCTGATTAAAAAATATGAACTGTTCAAATGGTTTGACGATCAGATAAATTCCTTTGTCGAAATTCAGAAATCCTTTGCATACGCTCTTACTCTGATGTCTCCCGATTTCACTAAAGATTTTATTTTGTATACATTCGCTATTGATTTATCGTATGTTGTTTTTCTCACACAGAAACATCCTCAGGATGTTTAGATTCCTATCTCCTTCATGAGCTCTACATTTAAAGGGTTCAAACTGAATTATTCCCAGATTGATAAACACGCCTATGCATTCTATAATTCTGTAAAACACTTCAGACCCTATCTTTTGAAATCTCGGACTAAGGTTATTATCCCTTGTGCATCCATAAGGAATGTTTTGATCCAAAAGGAGTTAGGTGAAAAACCCGCTCACTGGATAATAACTCTTCAGGAATACAACCTTGAGATTAGACCTGCTAAAATTGTAAAAGGACAACATTTGTGCTTAATTACTGCTCAGTCTAACGACCTTGTATAGGAACAACTCAAGTGGGATCAACAAGAAAGTACATCTGAAAGTTCTGTAAATGTTATTACAACACCAACATATGAATTGTACGATGACATCAGGTTTTTTCTAATATTCTCCCGAAACCCTTGATTTTAAAAAGAGTAGGGATTTAAGATTGAAGGTTGCATCGTATCAGTTTAATTGATGGTGTGATTTTTAGAAAAAAATATGATGGAGTGTTTCTTAGATGTTTGGAAAAAGCTAAAGTGGACAATATCTTGTTGGAATTTCATGCAGGACCTGTAGGAGGACACTTTTCAGGGGAAACTACTACCCATGAAAAGATCCTGAGAGCAGGATATTGCTGGACCACTCTATTTAGAGATGCATATGCATTTTCTAGGAAATGCGAAGCATGCCAAAAATGTGCTGGAAGAGTCAAGAAGCATGCATTTCCCTTCATCCATTCATTGTCTAGTTTCCATTTCAACAATGGGGCTTAGATTTCATTGGTCCTATTAACCCTGCCTCCTCCTTGCAACATAGATACATCCTGACATGCATAGACTACTTCACTAGGTGGGTAGAGTCAGTTCCACTTAGGATGGACAACACAAACTCATGTGATATCCTTTCTGGAGAGTAATATAGTCACTAGGTTTGGGCACCTGTGTTTTTGGTTATTGATAATGCTTCCTACTTATCCTCTATCGACCTTACCCAATATGCCCTTGAAAAGGGGATTAAGCTTAAATATTCTACCAACTATTATCCACAAGGAAATGGACTGGCTGGGTCTGCCAATAAAAATCCGATCAACATATTAAAGAAGACTGTAGCCACCCGTCATAAGAATTGGCACACTCAATTGTACAATGCTCTTTTGGAAGACCGTGTAACCCAAAAATCCACCATTGGAAACTCCCCTTACTGTTTCGTTTATGGTAAGGAGGCCATCTTACCATGTAATCTTTTGATACCTTCATTACAATTAGCTCATTCAATACAACAAGATGACTCTGCTACCCTTCAACAAAGAATTGACTCATTACTTCAATTCGAAGAGGAGAGGGAGAAGTCCAAGAATAAGCTATATCAACATCAACAATTAGTTAAGAAATGGTTTGATGAAAAGTCCTCAACTGATAGGGATTTTACAGTGGGATGTTTGGTTTTAAAACGGGATAAACAACATAAAGATAAGAATGACTATACAAAATTTCAACGCTTGTGGCTAGGGACATTCATTATTACATAAAAGCTTGGCCCTAGTACTATCCGGTTACAAACACTAGAAGGTGTCTCTGAAACCTATCCAGTCAATGTTCAACTTCTCAAGAAGTATTTCATTTAGATAAGCATTTGGCTTATCTGTATATAGGTGTGGATTGTTTACGTTCTTTCTTTTTATTTGGATTGTTTGTTTTCTTTTGGAATTTTTTTTCCAAAGACATGATTTTGATGAAGCATTTGGCATAAGTTGCTGGTCAATGTATATTAGATCGACTCAATCTAAAATTTGAGGTAGCCATTTCAGAATTACTTAACACGGTCTATATCTAAAGATGTGCTTTCATGAAGTACAACATCCAATCCATGCGGAACCTTAATTGATAACTTCCCACCTGAATCATCATTCTCATAAATGTCTCACTTTGATAAATTGAGCTATAGCAACAATTAGTTTTCTCTGCATTATGTTTCATTAATGATTGGCGGTAAATCTCTACACCCTGGACAATCTTTAATCTATTCTAGATCACACAGGCCATGATTATCTTGTATTTAAATAAACTGTATTTAAATAATTGATGATTGAAATATGGGGGGTCTTATCACAATCCATCCCATTATGTTCATAGATACAACATGGAATGCAACCTCCACATATGGTTACCAAGCTAGGGAGGTGAATTTTAGTTTATACTGGGAGGTGGAAGGTCCTATCACAGGTTGGTTCATTCATTATCACAGGTTGGTTCATTCATTATCTGCAAGTATCAGTGAGTAAGACTACTGATGTATGGTCACCAAGCCATGGTAGTTTCTTGTAATCTTCTCTTTAATTGGTTATGCATGCATTTATATAGCTTGTTTCATTCAAGGACATGGTTCTTATTGCAAGCCAACCTGAACATGACCATGGATTTTATTTTTGGACTGAAGTTGTTGATATATGGTCACCAAGCCATGGTAACATCTTTTGGTGTCACAACTAAAAGCCAAGGGGTCTCCTTACATAGCTGTCTTGTTCAGTTTCTAGGTAAGATTTGTGAATGGCATTACAAATATCTGATCACCAAGTCAGGGTAATGGATTTGTCGCAATAAAGTCTAAGTTTTATATTTTGTTAATATATATATATATATAAAAGGTTAGAGTGAGTTTGTAGATTCATATGAGTGGTTAATAATCCAAAGTGATTAATGTTCTGGTGGCCTGGAATGGCTATAAGGTTGTTCACAAGGCTAATGACAAACCATCCTCCGTTGCTTGAATAATGGTTTGAGGAGTACAGTTTGGCTACTAGGTTCCTTTTTCAAGTGAACATCATCATAACTGATGTTGGTTGGGGATATATCAATCATGTTGAACTAAGTCTACTCTTTTGACTGTGATTTTATGAAAACATTTTCTAATAGAAGGATGAAATATCTTTTATTATGACATGTCCTTCTTCAAATTCAAAGATTATACTTTCAGAGACAACTACTTCACCCCATCTAGTCGTCATTTGTTGTAGGTAGAACAGATCCCATTTTTATTGATAAAAATAGGAGCCCCACTTTTATTTTTGAAGGTAATGTGAAAAATTCCCTTATTTGTCTTAGGGTTTTAAGATTCTGATTTTTCCTTTGTTCCTTTCCATCCTTTGGATTTAATAAACTTTGATGAAAAAACCTTCTTTTTATGCATTTTTTGAGTTATCAAATAATAAAATTTTGTGAAAAATACGTTGTGTCTACAACCCACAATCCCCAATGCGGATTGCAGGAGTTCAAAATTTTCGGGTTTTAAAACTCTTTTTTCTACAACCCACAATTGCGGATTGCGGAAAGCACTTCGAAAATAAAATTGCAAACTTGCTTTTCCACAACCCGCAACTCGCAAATTTCGGAATGTGGAAATATTGATTTCTCTTGTTTCTTTTCACCACTTCATTATCCAATTGCGGATTGCGAAAACGTTAAAACTATTTTTACCCAGACTTGCACTTCCGCAACCCGCAACCTGAATTGCGGATTGTGGATTGCAAAAGTCACAATCAAAAGTTGCGAAAAGTTGATCTCGCAATTCCTTTTCCGCTCTTTGTGTTTTAATTTCAATCGTTGATTTATTTTTATCTTGCGATCCGAATTTCATCCCACAAGTTGGATAAATATTTCAAATATTTCGTTTTCTTTTTACTATTTTCAAATTTTCCAATTTCTCTTACGCAAGGATTTTCTGCGGATTTTTAACAAGGATTACCAATTTCACTCCTTCTTCGACACAAGTTATTTTTTCTTTCATTTTTACTTTTCATGTGCGGGAATTGTTGAGTGTTTAAAAAACTGTTTGATTGATTAATTTTTACATTCATCAGAATTTACCAGTTTCCTAAGCATGTTGAGAGTCACCCGATCAAAGAAGGCCCTAAAAGAATTTAAGAACAAAGACCCCAATGCTCGTATCCTTGCTGACACCAATGGCAGAGTGTCTGATACTTGTCACTTAGATTGGTCCCGGATTTACTCTATATTTGATAATGATGACTTTTCTGAAATCCAATACAACCGGTCCTTCTACATGAACATCACTATATCCCAGTTGTATGCCATTGCATCGAGACTGACGCTCATGCCTTATACTAACGCTATCAAATGGATAATCGACCATGCAAACCCTAAATACTACTCATTTAATGATAATGTTGGGGCTCAATTGACCTCTTTCCGGTCTGAAGTCTTCGCTAGGGAATATGTCGTTAGGTCACCCAACCAACTCCTTAATAAGGGTTTCCCTGATTCTTCCAAGACACGGTATAACTTCGAAGAAATGATCAAATCCTGGATGGATAACCCGGCTTGCTTCATGCCCGAGGCTAACAATTTATATCCTGTTTCTTGGTTCAATGAACCATTTTCCCTGTTAGCGGCCATGCTTTGTATATTGTACAGGTTACCAAATTGCTCCCCGTTCAAGGCCGAATGGGCACCACTGGTGCACCATGTTCTCACAATAGGATATTCCTTTAATTGGGCTCAAATACTATCAGTGGAAATCATAACAACGATTGACAAATACCAGAAGACTCCGGCTTCCAGAAAACCCACCTTTTATTATTCAACATATCTCATGGATGTATTCTGCTCATCTTTTCAATTCCCTTCTATTGGGTGGGACATGACCCCGTCTGCACCTCCTATTGATATTGGTGGTTTTGCATTGTGGGAGGACAATTTTGTGCCTCTTCTATATGATATTTGTGACCATTTCATAGGGGCAATTTACCAGAAAATATTCAAAGTAGGTGCACCTAATTTCTGTGATAATGCCAAGACACGTATCTCCATCATGGGTGACTAGTATGTAGGGGAGTACATTTCTTATGTCATAATTTGGTGCAGTGAAAATGTTCATTTGTTTCCGATTATAGTACCAAATAGATTGCCTCTTGGATGAAGTTTCTTAACAAACAGTCATAGATGGAGTATTCCCCAAATTAATTCAAGCCAAGAGAAGAGGATGGCCTAAGTTACCACTTAACCTTGGGCCTCTAGTGATTCAAAAATTGATACATGCTATAGCACTTGGAAATAAAATCAACACCCTCAAGTTGGGGAAATCCCCAAAGAGAGTGCATGACCCGAAGTCATTCCTGGCCAACCACTTTGCACATAAACATATGGAAAGCACTTATGCTCATGAGACTTCCCCAGATGACTCAATTTACCAAGGAGTCAACTTTTTTTTCCTGATATTTTGAGCATAACCTATTCTAAATAAGAGAAAATATTCATCTTCCAGCATCAGCAAGAGCTCAAGACCAAGGTCTTGTAAATTAGAAAACTAGAGCTCTCACTTGAAGAAAAGGCTATAAAGGAAAGGGAAGAAAAGGATGCACAGAAAGAAAACACCCCTTTGATGCCGACCTACCAGGATGATGACAAGGTAAAGGCTCTTGTTCGAGATACCCCATGAGCCAAGCATTTGGAAAATCTTAATGCTTTGATTCAGTCAACTGCTGACATGAAAATAGAATTGGAAGAAATGTGTTCAATAGTGGATATTGAGGTTATTGCAGCAAACACCTCAGCAAAGAAGCAGAAGGTTAGCATCTTTGTACCATAGGTGACAATGATTGATGACAATGATCTAGAGGATGAAACACTTCCATATTCTTTCCCAATTGATGTTCCTGTTTTACAAGAGGTTACTGTTACACAAATGTTTTTTGATCTTTTAAACAATATAGTGATGGATGATCCTCTTCCAGATCTCCACTTTCAAGAAGTCACACCATAGAAACTGCTGCACTCGCCTCTACATCTCCACTTACTTCCACTACACTCCCTTCCATCTCATTAGTTGATATCATGCTTCCTTCATCCACCACAGTTGAGTCACATGTTATTCCTATTATCACTTCACAAGAATCATTAGTAACTCCACTTTTTACCTTACTAACACAGGTTACTGAAGTCCAAGTGCGAACTGTACCTTTACAATGAGCAGTAACCAAAGTCTTTGTTTCACTCCTTGAAATTATTTCCTTGACTTCTCTTTCCATTTATGTACCCTTAGTTTCCAGTATTTCCACTCCTTCGATCTCTACCACTCAAATCACTATTCCAGTCCCAACCCATGTTGTGTCCCAAACAACTCCTCTAGTCACAACATCTGATGTGTCTACATCTACAGTTGAAGTGGTGGAAAATTTCGGAGAGGATGTTGTAGTTTCACTAGGAGAATATTTGTATCGTAGGACAGAGAAAGCAGTGGTAAAAAAGGGTACAAAAAGGCATAAGGAAGGCACTATTTCCAAAGGTCTTGTTCCCACCCAAGTGATTTGGAGAAAAGCATTCATTGATGTCCAACAGGAAGCACTTGATACTGCTACAGCAATGGGAGCCTTTGCAGGGGCCAATTATGACTCAGTCACCTCATTAAATAAAGAAATTGAGATGAATCAACAAGAGTTGCAGAAGCTCGGGAAGGAGCTTACTCAAATTGAGGAACAACATAAGTCTGAAATACAAGAGTTGAAGAATAAGCATGAAAACTAGCTTAAAGAGTTGGAGGCATAGGATGCATCCCTTTCACCGCATCTTCAGGAGGCACAATTGTTAAATATGGGTCATGCTAAAAATATCACTGTGTTGGAATCACAACTAAAGGATGCAATAGCTATGGCATCCCTTTCCTCTTTCCCAATATTTTCTGTAGAGCAATTTAAAGAATTTGCCTTGAAGGTGAATGAAGATTATAATAAACTTTTGGTTCAGTTATCTGAGTTCCTAGATGTGATCAGGGAGACCTATAATGATTTTGAATGTCAATATGATACCCTCTTCACACATAATCAGAGAAGAGACGATGCACTTCGCTCCATCGAAGATGTGATAGATTGGAAAATGTAAATCAAAGATAACCCTGAAGATATACCTGTCATTGAAAGAATCAAGTTTAGAAGAATTAAACTCTCTTTAGATTCATGGGAAAATGCATGTGAACAGGTAGAGTCTACAATCTAGGAAGCGCATACAGTCTACAACAGAAGGTGGTTTGCTTTCGATCACTTGTTGACCATGTTGGGGTTCCAAACTTTGAATCTCATTGCAAAGTATGATCCACCCAAGTTAATGGTCCAGCAGGTTGAAGAGAGACATAAGGTAATAATCCAAAGTGTAAATTGATGAGTTGGAATACATTGGCATTGCTGAGCTTAAAGAATTGATTGAGTCGCCCAACAATTCAAAAGTGGAGGTCAAAATTTTCCTGCGTGAGTGGGATAAGGTAAAGAAAAGAGAAATTGAATCATTCAATTGCAAATCTCAACTGACACTCGAACATGCCAGATATCAAGATATTGAAGACTTGTTAGATGTATCTACCAAGTGGCGGACTGCCCTTTGAAAGTCTTAGTTAATATTTTGCAATCCTTATCTTCATGGGAGAATTTCCTTGTAACATTTTTTATAATTATTATTCAAAGTGCTTAGATCTCATAGAGATGGGGGGGCGAAAATCACCAAAGGAGAACTCGAGATGCTATGTTTCCTTGAGGATTTGTAATTTTTTGTAGACTTTATGAAATACAGTCAGTTTCTCTTGGGCATCTCTTTTGCACATTTGTAAAATTTCTTTGATAGATTTTGTTTTCTCACTTCAATCGTTGGATGAATTCTGTTCTATATTGCAAATATTTATGAATTCATCGATATGTAGGTTGGATTTATCTTAACTTACAATTCTGGTGTTATTATAGGTTAAATGAATTTCTTTATTTAGCTCATGTTATCTTATTCTGCAATTGATGAACAATCATAATCCTATTGATGCTAATTTGTCAATTAGCATATCACAACAGAGCAGTCTTATTTATGTTTTAATTCTTTGCGTAAAATTATTCAATTGTTATTGTTAGGTTTTCTCTAAAGCTGATAAGTAGAGATCCAATTCATATGTTTATTAATTTGTGACATACTTATTAAATAATTAATATCTAATTGTTCTGCAAACTCAAATCTCATTTTATAACCTAACTTAACTAGATATTTCCTAAGCTAACACGACTTAACCCTTAGACATAAAACTATTCCCAATCTTCCCTAACAGGAAGACAGATCCATTTGGATCCACTCACATAAGTGCCAACAGAGGCCTAATATCCGTATGAGTCAGTCACACCAAACAATTTGGGGATAGAACCACTCTTGCATAGGGTTGTTTGAAGCCTTTCATATTGGGATGTAACCTTCTGGTTATTTCCTTGGAAAATGTTCTATCATCACATCCAGGACTTCAACAGGACTCTGTAGACATCATTATTTCTTTCTATCATAAGGTCATATGCTCTACAGTTGGTGTAATCATGGCCAACTGACTTAAAAGATGTGAAGTACAGGTTCTTTGGCATATGTACATACTTTTGAAGTAGGTAACAGTCATGTGGTCAATGTCTTTTGCGTCGAAAAATCTCGCACCATGGTCCTTGAGGTTGATTTAATGGGTTTGGTGCCGCACTCGCAAGGTAATATCTTAATACATGAAAATGTTCCTCGGAATTTCCTTCTCCTTCACATTTATTACACCAAACGTTTTCTCTTACTTCTTTTCCTTTTTTTTGTATATATTGTACTTGTAATGTCAAGTTTGCTAGTTGTGTCTGCATTTGTACCATTCCTGCGTTAGTTTCTCCTATGGGAGAAGCTTCTAGCTTCATTGTAATTTCCAATTCTTCGGTTTGTGACGCAACCTTCTGTTGCATAAATGGTAATCTAATCTAGGGAAACAACGCATCGATAAACCATTCTTAGCGCTATTGTGGTGCTATGTCAAAGCTAGCTTGATCCAACAAGGCTTTGAATTTCTGATCAAATTCCCACACAGTCTCATTATGTTTCTTTTTTATCTCTTTTAGCTCTGTAATGCATTGAGTTTCTGATTTAGGCTTCTTAAATTCTCTATTCAGTGCAGTTTCAATATTAGCTAGTGTTTTTTTCTGTCCAACAAAATATTTCATGAACCATGTTAAATATATGTCTCTGAATGTGGTGACTAATTGAGCTTGCTTTATAGCATCATCTTGTACTTGTTTAACATTCCACAAAGCATCACAGAGAAACCAATGTTTCTATGGATCTTCTATACTGTTTCCTTTAAAAACAGGTAGCTTTATATCATCTTCCATTCTTCTTCTAGGAGGTGTAGGCTTCTGAAATACTATAGTACTACCTGCAGAGTAAAATGGTGGAGGTATACCACAACTTGGTTGATTCTTTTTGCTCATTCCTACAGTATTGTTGCTACTAGTGTTCTGGGAACTAGTATTATCTCTTTCAATACGTATAGGTTTCTGCGGAGTAATAGGCTGATAGTCCATATGTCTAGGTTCTGTCTCACTATTAGATTCAACTTGAGATGAATTTCTATCACTTTCTAACTTAGTTTCTAGGAATGTGCGAGGTTCAACTTCACAAGACCTCTTTCTAATACTTTGCTTATATCTTTTTCCACTACACAAAATGCCAATGTCTTCGTCTGTGTCACTATCTATGTTTTTTAACATTACAGACTCGAACCCTAGGAATCTGATTACATTCTTATGATGACATTTTCAGCTAATAGCATTTTAATGCATAAACTCAGGTTTTTCAAGTACTTACTGTTGATGTATTTATAAATTCAGAAGATATTCACTTGTATATTGTATGTATTACATTTGTACTTTATTGTATCCCCGATGGAGATTTCTTAGTCCTTCGATCATAAGTGTCATCATTTATATTTGCAAGTGTCGCAAGTTAAATTGTTTGTGTTGTAACTTATATTTGATGGGTTATTAGACAACCTTAGAGGGGTCAGCCCAATATGAGTTAAGTGGAAGGGTTATTAGACACCCCTAAGGGGTCGGCCTAGTTACAGTAAAAGGCAGGTCAAGTTAAAGTATAAATAGAGTGGTTCCACCACTCTATTTGCTCATTCACTCATTCATCCAACTCGCATAGTTGAGAGAGAGAGGAGTGCACATAAGTGGAGGAGGAGTAGCTGCTAGAGACATTTATCTTTTGGGGTTTCATCTTTGTGATCTTTGTATTGGTACTTATTCTATCTCTAAGGAAGTTGCGGGGTTTTTCACCTTTATGGTTTTCCCCGAGGAAACATTGTGTCTCATGTGTCTATGATTGTTATGATGTGCATGTTATTCTCTTAGTAGGATCCTAGATAATATTTCGACGAAATTATCAAAATTCTAACATGGTATCAGAGTTGAACTAAGAAGAAGACGTTATGCAGTTGTGGAAGCTAGGGCTTCTTGATTTTTGGATTTCTCTCCACATATCATCAAAGGCAGGAGGCTAGGATGACTCTCCTAAGGAAGGAGCATGTTTCTGTCGAAACAAATTTTGATTCTAAGCATTTTCATTTTTTGACCTGTCACTACTGTGGGAAATTAGGGCTTTTGACAGAAGTGGAATTTTGGAGTGCTCTCAGCGTAGGATTGATCTCCTTAGAAAAATCGATGTTTAGAGATCAAGATCAAACTTTTTGTTTAGGAAGAAGCTCGAGATCTATCAAACCCTAGTTCGGGTTTTGGATCGGAAAACCAGATTTTGACAGAATTTTCAGATCAGAAATTTACAGGTCAATTTTGAGGGGTCAATTTTTAGAGTTTTCAAAATATGAGCACACCAGCTTGCTCGCCTCAGTCAATTTCATATCCCTGTCCAGACATAATTTTGAAATTCCAAGTTTGAATTTTTAGGGTTTCTCTGTCAAACCCTAGCCAGCTCCACATCCAGTTTCAACAAATCAAGTGGTAAGACCTAAATATTTTATTTCCATTTGAGTTTCTCATTAACATGTATCACCACACTAAGCTTGAGGACAAGCTTGAAGGGGCTCATAACATCTGAGCATGGAAGTATAGGATTGGGTTAATCCTAGAAGAGAATGAATTGGACACCTACATAAGTGAAGAAGTTCCAGTTCCAGAGGGAGATGAGGCTAAGGCCTTAAATAAGAACTTGGTCAAGGCCAAGAGAATCATTGCAGATTCTATCAAAGACCATCTCATACCACATGTGTCTTCTCTAAAGGCACCCAAGGAGATGTTTGATTCCTTGACCAAGCTGTTTGAAGGAAAGAATATAAATCAAAAGATGACATTATGGAACCATCCAATCCCACTTTACTAAGGTCTCTCAAATCAAAGAACAACTTGAATCTATGGATGAAGTGGTGGAGAATGGAGAAATTGTGATGACCACTTTGAATGGCCTACCTAGGTCATCGAACTCCTTCATCCAAGGAATTTGTGCAAGAAAGAAATTGATCTATTTCAGTATACTGTGGGAGGAATGCTCAGAAGAAGAATCTATACTTGTGGCTTGAGAAGAAAAGATGGGAAGTGAAGACCAATCTCTCACAGCACACACCAAGAGAAGTAAGTTCAAGAGGTAGCAACCTCATCACAAGAAATATTATCACCATCATCAAAAGAAGAACATTAAGAAAGATCACCCTCACATTAGATTCTTCATATGTGATGAGAAGGGACACTATGCCCAAGATTGTCGCAAGAACATAAAAGGATTCAACAACAACAACAAGAAGAGCAACAAGAAGAGATATCATGCTCATGTTGTAGACGGTGATGAACCTCCGAGGAAGAAGACTAGGGAAGAAAGTGAAGACTCTTCAAGTGATGAAGAGTATGTTCTAATCTTTTCTCTCACAGGTACTGTTACACATGGGTGTAATGATTGGCTTATTGATAGTGGGGCTTCCAAACACATGATGGGATTTAAAGAATCTTTCATGGACCTGTCGGAACATGAGTTACCTCATAAGGTGAAACTTGGGGATGAATATCAATACCCTATAAAAGGAAGTGGTGAAGCCTCTTACAAGTTATACTATGGGAAGTATTTGAAGATGAAGGAAGTTCTATATGTACCTGGACTCAAGAATAATCTTCTCTCCATATAATATTTGGATGCAAAGGGGATGAGAGTTGTATTTGTGGATGGCCAAGTAATCATGTGTCCAAAAGGAAAGACCATAGATGATGCAGTAGTGATTGGAGAGCAAAAGGGAGGACTGTACAAATTGAAGGGACAACCTAAACAAGCCATGGTACATGAATCCATGGATCCAAGTGAACTTTGGCATAGAAGGCTTGCACATGTGCACTATAGAGCACTACGAATTGCAAGCAAAGAACTAGAAGGTCTTCCTAAAATCCATTCAAAGCATGAAGTTGTTTGCAAAGGATGTGCAAAGGGCAAGAACAAAAAGAAGGCATTTCCAAGTAGTGAAAGCAAGGAAAAAGGAATATTGGAAATTATCCACTCCAATGTATGCGGTTCGATGTCATCTAGTTTTCTGAGTGGGTATGTATATTATGTTTCTTTCATTGATGATTTCTCTAGGAATACTTGGATTTATTTCTTGAAGAACAAAGATGAAGTATTCAACAAATTCAAGGAATTCAAAGCCTTGATAGAAAACCACACTGAAAAAGAAGATCAAGACTTTTAGATCTGACAATGGTGGAGATTTCACTTCAGAAGACTTCAAGAAGTTATGCAGTGATTCAAGGATTAAGAGGGAGTTGACCACTCCTTACAATACACAACAAAATGGAGTTGCAGAAAGGAAGAATAGAACTATCATGGAAGCAGCACGGAAAATACTTCATGACCAAGATCTGCCTATGCATCTATGGGAAGAAGCAACAAGGACAATTGTATATGTACAGAACAAAACACCACACATGATACTTGACAACAAGACACTAGAAGAAGCTTTATCTGGTGAGAAACCAGAAGTTAGCCATCTCAAGATATTTGGTTGTCCAGTGTACACACATGTTCCAAGAAAAAAGAGGACAATGCTAGATCCTTCAGGAAAGAAGGGTATATTCGTGGGTTACAATGAAAACTCGAAAGCATACAAAATCTACTTTCCAGGGTTCAAGAAGATTGACATCAACATGGATGTGACTTTTGATTAAGACTCAGCATACATCAAATCCAAGAAGCCACCTGTTGAAGACAATGAAGAACCAAGAGAACCCAGAATACATGACACCACCATGAACAAAGCAATTCCAGAAGAGGATCATGAGATTGAAGATACACAAGAACCTATAGATCCACCCCATGAGAAGAACTCTTACAAGAAGAAACCATCATGGGAAAGAGAGTTCATCCAAGATGCAGAGAGGTATGGTGCTCCACAGGAGGAACACAGAGAAAGAAAAAGGACAAGGTCACACACCAGCTATGTAGCCTTACTATGTGACATAATGAACAAAGAATCTTCCACTTATGAAGAAGCGACAGAAAAGAAAGAATGGAAGGAGGCCATGGTCGAGGAATACCAGTCGATCATGAAGAATGAGGTTTGGTATGTGGTCCCAAGACTAGAAGGGAAGTCTGTTGTGACTTCCAATTGGATCTACAAGATCAAGCATGCTGTCGATGGTAGCATAGAGAAATACAAGGCAAGGTTTGTGGCTTCTCCCAGAAAGAAGGGATATATTATGAAGAAACTTTTGCACCTATATCTAGATACACTTGCATCAGAACAGTACTTGCTCTGGCTGCAGAGATGAAGTGGAAGATACACCAGATGGATGTCAAGATAGCTTTCTTGAATGGTGTAGTCGAAGAGGAAGTGTATGTGAAGTAGCCACTCGGATTTGAGACACATGATAGGGAGTCACATGTGTGCAAATTGAAGAAATCCTTGTATGGTTTGAAACAAGCACCCAGGACATGGTACGACAGGATTGACAACTTCTTGACTAGTTTGGGATTTACCAAGAGTAAAGCGGATTTCAACCTTTACTACAAGGTTGTGGAAGGAAATCCAGTGATACTCCTACTGTATGTAGATGACCTATTTGTGATAGGTGATATTGTGTTGATTGCTGATACAAAGAGGAAGCTTGTTGCCGAGTTAGAGATGAAGGACTTGGGTATGATGCATTACTTTCTAGGTATGGAGGTGTGGCAGAGTGCAAATGGAATCTTCCTTGGACAAGCAAAGTATCCAATAGAGATCCTGAAGTAGTTCGAGATGATGGACTGCAAGGCCATGGACACACCTATGGAATCGAACCTTAAGCTATTGAGTGATGCTTCATCAGAATCGATTGATGCCATGATGTATCATCAGATGATTGGGTCCTTAATGTATCTGATGAACATAGACCATATATTTGCTTTCCTATGAACACATTGAGCCAGTTCCTGATAGATCCTAGACATGTTCTCTTGATTGTTGTAAAGCATATTCTGAGGTATCTGAAGGGTACAGTTGATTATGTGCTCAAGTATGATGCGAATAAAAAGGTTAACTTGGAGGGTTATGTTGATTCAGATTGGGTAGGAAGTACCGCAGATAGGAAGAGCACTTTGGGTGTTGCTTCAGTATGGGATTAGGTGTGATCTCTTGGTTTAGGAGGAAGTAATCTTGCATAGCACTAAGTACAACCGAAGCGAGTATGTCGCAACTTGTTCAACTAGTTGTGAGGCAGTATGGATAAGGAAGCTAATGTCTGATTTATTTAATCTCCAGTTGGATGCTACTTGTATCTTCTGTGACAACTAGAGCTGTGTGAAGTTGTCCGAGAACCCGATTTTCCATGACAAGTCGAAGCATATCGAGATCAAGTATCACTATATTAGGGATATGGTGCAGAGAGGAGCATTGAAGCTCCTGTATGTTGCGACGGACAGGCAGATAGAAGATGTGTTGACCAAGCCATTATCCAGAGTGAAGTTCGAGTACTTCAGAGAGAGGCTTGGTGTTTGTTAGATCGAAGATACTTCTAGGAGGAAGTGACGGGACACAGATGCAAGAGCCCTTCCAAGCATGGTGGTAGGCAGGTCCTCCCCATGGTTGTGGATGTAAGTGATGTGTGATGAGCATCCAGATGATGCTTTGTCATGAACATCCGTATGATGTTCTGTATGACGATTATCCATATGATCATGAACATCCATATGATGTTCTGTATGACGATGATCTGTATGATCATGATCATCTGTATGATGCTCCGTGCGAGGATGATCTCTATTATCATGAGCATCTAGATGATGCTCCGTGACCGTGGATATCCTGCAGGTTGTGCATTAGCATGTAATCAGTCCTGGGAGATCCTTTAGGTTAAGTAGTAGCTCGTAATCATTTCTGGGATGCTCTTTCAAGTTTTTGCTTGTTTGCACGTAATCAGTCCTGGGAGATCTTGCAGGTTGAGTAGTAGCTCATAATCAGTCCTGGGATGCTCTTTTCAAATTTTGTAGATGCACATAATCAGTCCTGAGATTCCACCAAATGGGCCGCTCACAGAGATGATGAAGACTACATGGAGGCTAGTCCTACATCCAACATGAAAAATGGTTGGATTTGTAGAACTTCCTATGATGAGAAGAATTGAGAGATAACACCAATGATCAAGATGATGAGTACAGCAGCAGCGACAATGATGCTCCAGTGATCCAGTGACGATGATCTAGCTCCAGTATTGAAGACTTTTGCCTATATGTATTGATGACCTATGTCAAGAAAATACCTTCCTAGTTAAGAGGGAGTGTTGATGTATTTGTAACTTCGGAAGATATTCACTTGTCTATTGTATGTATTACATTTGTACTTTATTGTATCCCCGACGGAGATGTCTTATTCTTCCGATCGGAAGTGTCGTCATTTGTATTTGCAAGTGTCGCAAGTTTTATTGTAAGTGTCATAACTTATATTTGATGGGTTATTAGACCACCTTAGAGGGGTTGGCCTAGTTAGGGTAAAAGGCAGGTCAAGTTAAAGTATACATAGAGTGGTTGCACCACTCTATTTGCTCATTCACTCATTCATCCAACTCGCATAGTTGAGAGAGAGGAGTGTGCACAAGTGGAGGAGGAGTAGCTGCTAGAGACATCTATATTTTGGGGTTTCATCCTTGTGATCTTTGTATTAGTGCTTATTCTATCTCCGAGGAAGTAGCGTGGTTTTTCACCTTTATGGTTTTCCCCAAGAAAATAGTGTGTCTCTTGTGTCTATGATTGTTATGTTGTGCATGTTATTCTCTTAGTAAAATCCTAGATAATATTTGGATGAAATTATCAAAATTCTAACACTTACCTCTAAATCCCTTGAAAAAGTATCTTTACACTACGTTGTAAGACTTCAAAGTGTCCACAACAAACTATGTAATATAGCGTTCCAACAAGCTATCCAGCGAAAATTCTACTCCTCTTGAAATCTGGTCATTAATTCCTTGAAGCTTCTCAATCAATTCTGGATTCCAAACTATAGGTTCTTCACCCCGAAAATAGTTTTTTCTTTCGGCTACCCTGGATATCCACTCAAATAAATTATTAGAAAATGATGTGAAGAAAAATTCATGCAACTCAGTAAATATATGTCTTTGTAGCCACTGTTCTGTAGTAAGCCAAGGATGTCTGTTTTATTTCTTCGCGAACTTATGTTCTCTTTGACTCACCAAGTTATGTATTCATTATTCTTTGAATTCCGCATCAACATAAAACATCACCGATATAAAAATCCAAAGTTGAAAACGGAACCATTTGTTGGTCTTCTTGGATTGACCCGGTTTCGGTGAAGTTATTGCAACAACAACAAATCCCCTTCCCCTGACCCTTTCGGCATCAAACTCTAACGAGGTTGAAGTCTCACCTGAAGTGAATATGGGGGGTTACAAAATCAGGCTTATTCAACCGTGGCGATGTGCGAATGTGGTTAGCGGCCTCACAATATGTCTCTTACTTAACATCTACTTACCGAATAGAATAAACCAATGACTTAGCACCTCGCAGTTACCAACAGTCTACAGAACTACATTGAACCACTACTATCTTTACCAGTTAACTACACACTCATCATAATTAGTGTTACTTCGCAACATTCATTCACTTGTATTCCATTTACTTAACATATGATTATCATTCAAATACATATGAAAGAAAATACATAAACACATCATAACACGGACACAAAATATGTCATAAACTCATACACATAACACATAGATTTACGTGGTTCACCCCTAGGTAGGAGCTACGTCCACAAGAACTCTTCTTATATTACTTGGAAGGGTAACAATTCCATTATGCGCACTCATCTGCAGACTCTTCTCTACAATCATATCTCTATGCACTCAACTATGGAGTTTGTTCTCTCTTTGTTACCTCTCGGTTCTAACCAACCAACTACCCAATGACATCAGAACCCCCTGATATCGAAACCACCACACTTCCTCATACAAAAATACCCTTACATATAGATTTTTCTGAAGGTCACATATTACAATAACTATAAGCAAACCTCCATAGTACCCAAAAACCAACACCTATGTTGTTCTCTTGTAGACCACGCTAAGCTTTAACTTCGCTGTCCCTTTGGTGCCACTTCTTCTGAATTGGACACTTCCTCTAACAGCGTAGCTCCGACTTATGCAGTGACGTGTCCTTTACACCATTCCACTTCCTTACTTCCTTCTCCTATAGCAGTCAGGTTGTTGCTCGGCCTTTAACTGCGTCAACCAGCTTTGGATGTCCTTAGTACCTTATCTTTAAGAAGTAAACTGGTCCTTTCTTCTTGACTACACTTCGCTCCATACCCTCTGCCCAGGATTTGTGGATTTGATTTTCTCCTAAAAATGGTCAATGTCATGCCTCCCCTAACTATACTTTCCTTCATAACTTCCTTTATTTGGTATGCGCCCAACAAACATGCACATGTTTCCTATTTATATTATGATTATTATCATATGTGAGTATACTAAACTCTAATGTTGAGTTGTTACACTTTCATCGTTGAATTATGGTTTTTTAGATGTGGATGTTTCCTATTGATATTATTATTATTATCATATGTCATTATAATAAACTCTATTGTTGAGTTGTTACACTTTCATCCTTGACTTAGGGTTTTTGAGATGTGGTAGCATTTCTTGTACAAAACATCCACAATCGACTATTGTTCCTACTAAGAACAACCACAAGGCCTATTTTTTTCTTCAACTAAAAGCATATCCATGTATGTATAAGAATTCTTGAACAAATGATATCGAGTCAGTAATCTTCATTTGTTTCATTGATTTTTACTAGGAGTACATTATATTCGAAATCCTCTCATCAAGGATGTAAAATATTTGTATAACATAATTACCCCTCATGTATGAGGTGAGAAGATAGTTACTCATGATTTGAATCCATTACAAACATAGTATATTTGGTGAGTGGGATAAGGATGATATTCATGAGAGTTGGATTTAGAGGCACCTACAAACATATACCAAAATATCATATTTGAAACATTTCCTCAAGGTTGGCATAACCATGATTAGCTTATAATGATCATATCCTCAAAAAGTACACTATACATATGTGGAATATGAAACTAGGCCATGCATGGACATGAACAATACACAATTGAATGAGATTATCGACACTAGAAATACAATGTGGATATATGTCTCAATGTACATCAAAGCAATATTCATAACCTATTATGATATATAAACATGATGTTTCATCATACCCATGATGTGGTGGTACCTTTCTACGCAACTTACGTGATGAAATGTACTAATAAACTATATGCTTTTTTATTTATTTAGATAAGTGATCAATAGTTGAACATAGAAAAAAATTGCTTCATTACCAACCATTGATGTATTTCATAAATAGGTCTAAGGAAATACATCGATAATGATGATGGGTGACAAGGTACAAAGTACAATCATTATTGTGAAAATATGAGCTAGTGTCGAACACTTGAGAGAATCACTGAACAAGAGGGAATGATGTATACTCATTTCTAACTTTGAGGGAACTTGCCATTTATGTCTATAAGCCCCTAGGTTCTTTCAAGTGTTTATAAGTCTATTTCTTTGATAATGTTTTGATGTTAATGGGAAGAGTATAGTCAGAAGGTGATAATTAAAGCATCTCTCATCATCTTACATGAAACACTTAATTGACTTGATTGATGGAATTGAAATTAAAAAACCATTAGATGTTTCTTGACATTAAAAGGAAAATATGCATGGTCAAAAATATGAGGAATGGCCAACACATATTAATTAACTTCCCTTGAACATGAACATGGCACTTATATGCCTTGGAGAACAACAAATACTTAGATAGAAACCAATAAAAACCATCAAAATTAGAGGCATTTAATGGGGGATTCATAATTATTGGAAGGATAACAATCATTGGATTAATTCATCATTATGCTATGCATTTGTAAGTAATACAAATCCCAATTATATGATTTTTTAATGAAAATATGTTTTATGTTTAAGGGCTACTCCCACTGATTTCTACCATGTTTAATAAATAAATTAGAAAGGTTGATATTCTTCTCCTACTTTTTATTTTTTTATTTGAATTTTTTTGTCTTTTTCATGTTTTTCAAAAATGTAAACGAGGAATTATGCTGTGGTACAATGTAGGGAATGCATATCATAAGGGCATCAAACTACATTTCAAGTGCATGGTATAGTCATGTGAAAAAAAATCACAAAAGGAATAGGGATAGTTATAAAGACTCTGACATTTTTCCCCTCTAAAGACAATGGATCATGATACAACATCAATTGTGTACAAAGAAGGAGCCATAAAAAAGGATAACAAAAGTCATAATAATTTGGAAATGAAACAAAAAATAGGAAATATACTCAATCAGATAGGTAATTATGGTATAAGATGAGGTATAATGGCATGAACAAGTAATGGTTTGGCATAAGGTTGAGTCATAGATGTGATTTTGCAATGCAAGAAACTATGTTAAAATATGAAATAATCAATTTATCTTATCACACTTTGAGAACAATGTTGAAGAAAAACCTAGCATAATCCTGCACATAGTCAATGAAAAGTCAATATAACAAAGGCTTATCAATTAAAAACATCTCTAATATAAAAACATGAGATACCATCTTTGTCTCTTACAAAAGAGTGACAATTCTATCACATAGTTCTTCGTGGAAAATATTTGTTGCATATTCACAAAATATAGGTGAAAATTTGAGAAACCATTATATTTTCAAGCCAATCTTTCTAATTTTATTTTTGAGGAATTCCAATCCTCATTCAGTTTGCATTTCAAGTGTGTGGCTATAATTGTTTTCAAAATACTTCCGTGAAGAAGTCCCTACTCATGGTTTTTTCAAACAAAATACATGGCTTACTTTGGTTGTATATGGGAATATTCATGGTGAGGCATAATAAAGGAAAACAAAATATTTTTTACACAAAATTGACCTACTGTGGTTGTATATGGGAATATTCATAGCTAGGCATAATAAAGAAAACAAAATAATTTTTAGACAAAACTGACCTTGGTTTTTGAAGGGTTCTCTTTTAAGACAATCGAGTGGAAGAAGAAAGAGAATGTTGATACATATGATGAGGTTGTCTAGAATCAAACAAATCTTGAAACCCACATGATTGCGGGATTTTGAAGTTCTTCCACTGTGCTAAGATGGGAAACCAAGGAGAATGTAAATTTCGATAGGAAATTGTCAAAGGGGTCTTCTAGTCCTCCTCAAGGGAGGAGGAAGGAGACTAGTGACAATAAATTTGTTAGAGTACATCTTGGTGCAATGCATACCATGCACTCAAAAGAGTAGCAACCAAGTACTGAATAATGGTTCGAGATCTAACCAAGATAGCATTTTATCCACCATCACTTGAATTTTTTTATTAATAGTGGAGCATCTAGTTACATATGTCGAGATGCTCTACACCCTATAGTGTCTACAACCTACCTTCTTTGAGTAGTGCTTGACCGTCGTGGTTAACATGTGACACTAGTTCAGAATATGCAATACAAGGAAGATGAAGAAATTATATTATGCTTCTGTTACATAATCTTATTTTATGGATATGGTGCCACAAATTCACCCTATGATATCCACTCTGAGTCTTGGGCCACAAGAACCTAAGACATGGTGATGGAGTGAAATGATTGTTCGCCTAGGAGGTGGTCTACTGATGAGTACCTTTGGGTATGTTTTCCTTGAGTGTTGAGAAATATGATAGTTGATAATCATTGTGGATGACTACCCTAATACTAGGAGACATATTAGGCATGATTATAAGCTTTCACTTCCTCTCAAGACCCAATGGGGACCTAAAGGTAAGAATCATTTTATTCTCTATGCCGTCAAAAAAATTTGTGGGTTATTGAAATTATTTAAATTTCATGGGATATTTGTATAAAAGAAAATTAGTTTTTTTTTAATGAAATATACAATGTGCACTAGTCTTATAAACTCTTAATGGAATATATGTTTGTTGAAATCAACCTCCAGAGATGCCCTATGGCAAACTTCAGGCGAGGGAAGAGGATCAACTAGAGCTTAAATACGAGGATGAGTATGCACTAAAGTGCAATGTGTAATGTAACATACAAGGACTGACTAAGGGAGTTCCTATGACACACTTCAAGGATGTGCCCAAGTAGTTGCAATACTATGTGGTTGGGGTTCATTTTAGGATGATCAAATTCGTGATGTGAGTAGTGACCATTATGGTTTTATACCTTGGTGTGTATGCACGAGAGTGTAATGATTAGGTAATATGGTAGTTTTTCATGTTTTAGACTCAAATTATGTATATATGTGAGGTTAGATAGCCTAATGGTGTATATAGACACCGTATTTTATTTTTTTGTTTAAATATAGTGAGACACACATACACACAAATATATATATATATATATTCACAGAGAGAGTGAGAGGGTTTTGTGAGTCTACTTAAACATCTTCAAAATGATGTGTTCATTTATATGTCATGGTTGTTTATTTTACATGTGTGCTTTATATATCATTACTTTTTCAAGAAGAAAAAAACCTTGTTTCTTGATATTCATTATGAATCAAAGAAACCATGTAGACAATACATAGATATGAACATCATCATAGCAGATGGGAATCACACATCTAATAAAATGTCGAGTAGTGACAATAATGCCAATCCCCTCATCAACAAAAATTACAAAGGTTCTGTCACATACTATCACCCAAAAAACCATAATAACTCTCCACTAAGACTCAGAGACAACTGAAATGCTATAGCATACACTCCACCAAAACACTTCTAAAATAGACGAGGAAAATAAATATACAAATACATTGGTGGATAGAGGGTCTTCCACAAATTCTTCAAAGTATAAATTTCCTTCAATCCTCCTAATTGCTCTTTTCGATAGTTCATGTGCAACCGTATTAAACTCTGTCAAAAAGTAGCAAATACTAATATCTGTAAAAGATGCAAGAAGAATCTCAGTTCTTCGACACCACTTCTCTAGGGATAACATGTTCAACTTTGATAGTGATTTTCCCAATTGACTATAATTTTCAAATCACCATGTATTTAGAGCATAGCTATACCATTTATAGAAGCAAGTTTTAGCAGACCCAAAGAGCTAGTAATTATGCTCTAGTGTTTGTACCTGCACCAAAGCTCAATCCACAGTGGTGAACCTCATTAACCATTAAGAACATGTGTGCACCACAAAAAAGCTTTCTATGTTGCTCCATTGAAGTAGCCCACTGTATAAGTAGATATAGTATGATCTAAGATATCTCTAGATGTCTTAATTTTGACCACACAGTAACATTCTTTATAAAGATAAGCATAACAAAGTTTCTAGATTTCCATATGTCTTAACAAATAAAGATAAGCATAATCTTATGTGAATGACAATTTCTTAGCCATTGCTCAAAATTTTCCTCAAGAGAGGAAGAACCCTATAATTGTGTGATATGTAGCTCCTTAGTAATAAATTGCCAAATCATAAGATCAATAAACAAATATATAATTGACATATTCACCATTAATTTGATAGAGGATAGACATATTTGTCCCATTCCATCCTCTTCTCAAAAGGTTGTCCCAAGTAGAAATACAATTTTCAATACAAAGCCAAAAGAAACATTCCAGTTTTAATGGAATCTTCTATTTCCAAAGTCTACAATACCACCACTTAAATACACCTGAAAATTGTGATTGAGAAATAATATCATATGCAGCTTCAGCATTTACCTTACCAAAAGTGTTATTACCTGACCAGACCAAAGCATATTCATCTTCCTTTACCAAAAGTGTTATTACCTGACCAGACCAAAGCATATTCATCTTCCTTCAGCTTAATCCCTGTTCTATTTAGTGCCATAATATATTTTCTCGGTTCCCTAGTCCAATGACCATCGATACCAAGATCTTCAACAGCTTTGGGTCTGACTGTAGCACGCCACCATGATGATAGAGCCGATAGCTCCCATCTTTCTGAGGTCGAATGCTTATCACTATAGATTCACGTGATTTGCTTGCAGCCTCCCCATGAGTTTATTTTGCAGTCGGATAACTCGATGAGGGTGCAACAAGCTGGTCTAAAGGTCCTCACATCGCCCCCTCTGCGCAAAAAGATGTGGGCGGAGAATGACCGCACTGAAAGTCTTGAGAAGTTGGGGTATGTGCACTGTGGGGAATTATTTTAGTTATCTCAGTGGTTTGACAATGCAGCAAACCCAAGAATGGCGAAACTCTGGCATTGGACATGAAGGAATACGATCTTATAACCCTGTCTCATGAATCTAGTATCGGTGCACATTATGAGGCAATTTAGAATCTCTTCTGGCTCTTTTCGAGAGTGTTTACAACAATTTTATAGAGGTACTTTCTTGTTGAAGTTGAAGAGATGTTGTTAACAGATACACAGACTGAAAGGCTACAGGGTTCGGTTCAATATAGTGTAGCACTTGATGTACCATGAACAGAGAGTTAGCTCGTTGGTATCATCCGTGGACTTCAAAGGGAGAGACCTTTTCACCCAAACTCTATACGTAGTTTTGGAATCAACTAAAGAAAATATAGTTACACTTTTGATAAAGTTGAGAAATCTGAGCATGGACATAAAAAACGTTGAATAAAAAATTAAGACGATGGAAGTTGAAGTGAAACGTGAGGTGAGAACCAAGGTATGAAGAAGGAGATATTCAAGAAAGTCATTCTTGTCGCTGAAGGCATTGCAGTGTATTACGATCTCAAAATTAATGAACAAATCACAAAAGTTGGTGCAGACAACAAAGAAGCATAAAGAAGCAGGTGCACAGGTGCACAGAAGCATTAAAAAGAAAACTAGAAGATCGAGGTGAAGTATGTATTTAAACTAAGTGAATATCGAGTATGATGAGTGCAGGGATATACACAATGCAACACTTTTTATCATTTTTTCAAATTCTCAAGTTTCCACATAATCCCAAATCGCGTAATTAAATTGGTGGAAATAGTTCTTCAAAAGCTCAAGAGACATGACAGGGAAAAATGAAATGGCGGAGGATTCAAACTCCCAAAGGTTGTAGTTTTACTTGTATGAGTTTCATTCTACATCTAAGGGTGAATGTCAGTTTCAAGAGTTGTGGACAAATCCTCCTCTCTCTTGGGATTACCCCTTTTTATTACTTAATTTCCATATTTATCAATTCTTACTTTTTTTTGTTTACAATTGTTGGTCTGCCTGGGTTGACCCGGGTTCGATGATGTTATTGCAACAACAAAATTTCCCTTTCACTGGCCCTTCTGACATCAACGTGTAACCAGGATGAAGTCTCACCCGAAGCGAAGATGGGGGGTTACAGAATAAGGTTTCTACAACTGTGTTGATGTGTGGATGTGGTTAGCACCCTCGCAACACGTCTCTTACTTAACATCTACTAACCGAATAGTAAACAGATAACTTAGCACCTCCCAGTTACCAATAGTCTACAGAACTACGTTGAACCACTACTGTCTTTACCAGTTAACTACACACTCATCATAATTGGTGTTACTTCGCAACATTCATTTATTGGTATTCCATTTACTTAACATATGATTACCATTCAAATACATCTGAAAGAAAATACATAAACACATCATAACATGGACACAAAATATGTCATAAAATCATACACATAACTCATAGATTTACGTGGTTCATCATGAGGGAGCTACGTCCACATGAACTATTCTTATATTACTTGGAAGGGTAACAATTCCAGTCTATGCACTCAGCTGCAGACTCGTTTATACAATCATATCTCTAAGCACTTCGTTGTAGAGTTTGTTCTCTCGTTGTTCTCTCTCGGTTCTAACCAACCAAATACCCAATAATAGTAGAACCCTCTGATATCAGAACAACCACACTTCCTCATACAAAAATACCCTTACATATATATGTGCCTGAATGTCACATATTACCACAACTATGGGCCAACCCCCATAGTACGCAAAACCCAAAAACCCTACATGGTTCTCGTGTAGACCACGCTAAGCTTTAACTTCGATGCCCCTTTGGCACCACTTCTTCTGACTCTGATGCTTCCTCTGACAGCGCAACTCTCACTTCTGTAGTGTTGTGTCCTTTACACCATTTTGTTTCTGTACTTCCTACTCCTATAGAATCCATGTTGTCGCTTAGCCTTTAACTGCGTCAACCACTTCTGGATGTCCTTAGTACCTTGTCTTTACTAAGCAAACATGTCCTTTCTTCTTGATTGCACTTCGCTCCATACACTCTGCCCGAGATTTGCGGAGTCACTTTTATCCCAAAACTAGTCAATGTTAGGCCTCTCCTAACTATACTTTCCTTCATAGCTTCCTTTACTTGGGTTGTGCCCAACATGCCCCTAACACTTACTTGTTTCTCATCTCTGAGCCACTTACACTCGGATTATTTGATTTCAGAGCACTTGGGATATTCATTTTCGTTGCAAACTCTTGATATGTTGTTCTTAGCTTTGCAACAGCCTCCTTAGTATCCTTATCATACTCTTTCACTGTGTCGAGCAGCATGGTAGATACTAGTTCTTGCACTTGGTTCTTCATTGTTCTCTCTGTTGTGTGAATCACTTGTAGCTTCACTAAAATCTATTTAGAGAGTGCCAATGCCTCTTCTTGCATAGGTTTTAAATTTTCTGAAGTTTCAGCTTCCTTCATCCTTAACCCCTTTAGTTCCTTCTGAAGTTCCTTTGTTTCTTCAAAGTTTTGTATTCTTTTCCTTGGTAGAAAATCCTTCATAACCATGTTCACTACATCAAGGTCCTTCTACTTCTTCTACACTTCATCTTGAATCATTAGTAATTCTAGGTCTTCTTGTGGTGTGGCCCATGACTTGGTCACTTCTTCTAGCAAATATTGAAACCTTGCAACTTCTGCAAAGATGTTCTCTGTTGAAGTCTTCAGTTCTTTATCTCTTTCTAGTTTCACTTCTAGTGGAGTGCCAGGTTTTTGTCTTGAATCTAAGTCTACATGTCTTCCCTCTTTGTAACCAATCTCCATGTCTTCCATCTTTGATTTTAGATTGTCAACTACGGTGCCAATATTGGCTATTGTCGCTTCAAATTCAGGTTCTTCTTCAAAGTCTGGGATCTTTGCATAGACTTCCACTACGGCCTTCTTCAGCTTCGCATGTGCATCTGCTAGCTCATTGGTCTTCACTCTGCATTCATTCCCCATCTCTTTATAACTTTATTCTAGTTTCAGATGTTGGTTGTATGAGATCATATCTCTATCTTTAATTTCTTCCACAACGTGCAAGTGTAGATTATGGAGTCCTTCAATGGGTAACATTCCCAGATTAATGTCGAAGTGCACGAGCTCCTTCGCACCTTCATTGATTTCATCTGATGGGAATATGACATTTGTTCGCTCTATGTGCACTAACTAAGGTCGCATCGTTAATGTAGGTTCTTTTATTTTTCTTCAGCTTGACTCCTGTGATCTGTCTTCAGAGTCTCATTCCTTCATTAGATCTGCTTGTACTTTCTCTACTCTCTCCACCATACTTTTTCAGTTATGTGATGCTCTCTACCATGCTTGCTTGAAGTTTCTCTTGCTTCTTGTACTTTACTACGAGCGTCTCTTCAATATGTTCATGGAAACTGGTTGCAATGCATTCATAGTCATCATTGTGCAACTTCGCATCAAGCGAAGTCTTACTTGCTTTTTGCTTCTTTCTTTTTGTCCCCTGAGACATATCTGCATCGGGGTTCTTCGTCGTTTCTCCTTCGAGAAAGTTAGCATTTTTTTGTTGTTCTTGTTCTTGATCTTGCCCTTCTTCTTGCTCTTGGTTGTTTCTTTCATTGGTACTTTCCTCAAATGTCGTGACCAATGTATCTAGTGCAACAAATTTCCGTTTTGGAAGCCAATATTCAATGATGAGGTAAATCTTTTGCACATCCAACTGATATTGACCCTCATACCATTCTGAGTTTGCTGGTTCTCTAGGTTGTACGAAGATAGAGTGGAGGCATGCTCTAAATCTCATATTTTGGATATATGTTGTTGTTATTCCCTTAGGAATACACGAAGTGCACTTGATCACTTCGCATAGTTTCGCATAAAATGTGTTCAAATGCACATTGTTCACTCTTTGACTTTCTAGCCTTGAATTAATCCACATGTTTGCATATTTGGGTTCATGGTAGTCTCCAGCGAACATCGGTACATTCTGTTGGTACTTTGGCTCTCCAACCCACAAATGCAATTAGGATTATAAGCCAGCTATAGTGAAACTGATACCATTGTCTTGCGCATCCGCTACATCATCCGGAAATTCAATCAATAGGTAACTTTCCAAGTTTAATTGTAGTCCAACCTTAGCCTTAGCAGCTAAGGAGATCGCAGCGCCTGACACTTCTGTCAGTCTGAATTTCCTTAGTAATTTTCCCGCGATCAATTTTACTATGAACCGTGTGGAAACATATTCAATCTTATTCGCTTGATAGCCACGGGTTCCTTTTAGCAAGCCGAATTCTCTCCTCATCCTCTTGGCAAGTTCTTTGTCTTTATTTTTCCCCACAAATTTTGTTGCGGGGGTCAGTACCTCATTTTTTTAGGTGGGTAATTCTGTAGATAAAATCAATATTGATATAGATCTTGGGGTATATCCACAAATATCCCTGGTGCGTGCATGAAAACAATGTTAGCACAACTGCTATAAGCTCTAGACTTCGGTGAAAATGCAGAATTCTCAATAGGTTCAACAATCCTTAGGATTGCAATGGCACGATCTAGTCCATCTGAATGGTTGTTTTCATATTGGATTCATCATACTATCGACACATGTATTGATCTCGTTGAAACTATGGATACTTAGTTGCATTAAACATATCGTGATCTGCGAAATTACATTCGGGAATATTTCCTAACAAATTGTCCTTTTCCCGAACATGACTTGGCATCGACGACAACGGGCTATCATATTGTATATTCTTCTTTAGTATTACCACTGGTGCATTGTAACATCCTGGAAAATCACAAAAATTTAAAACTTTTCTATGTGACAATAATTGCTATTTAATAGATGCGGAAATGGAACAATGTATGAAATGTTATCTTGCTGTCTTTAATTCCATGCTAGTTGATTAAATGAGAATTTACCACAAACGGATTTCTGCTTAAATCTTAATGTCATCCATATTTAGTTGTGTTGTTACACATCTCTTCTACTGTTATTTATAAATGTTAGAACAACTGTTTGACAAATGTACTTTTGTTTGATTGATGAAGGGGTCCTTCGGACGCCACGAGGCTTACTTAGCATTCGTGCTAAAGAATGTGTATTCGTACTTGTGATAGATTGACGGGTAAGAGATTAAAGTTGCAACACATAATCAATAGTTTATCCAAGAAGATCTATAACGTTAGTATAACTGTGTTATACTCATATTTATTTGTTTTTCCATCATGTTTTTCTGTATGTGAACGCCTACCTTCTTACTCCATGGTAATTTGTGAAAATTCCATGTATAGCTGTTTGTTAACTTGTTTAGGGCCTATAACCTGTTATGATATTGTTGGTATGAGATATCCCTTTTCATACACATTAGAATGTATGTAAGTGTAATTCTAGAATTTGTTCACCAAGTATAACTTTATAGTATAATTTAAGGTGTTTAAATGATTATTATCGAACCCTTACAATTGAAGTTTATATCCATCTTAACCACTATCACATTTATGTAATTATGAGTGGTGTGTATCGTGACACCTGTTGAGATATTGTAACTTCAAAGGATATTATATTTGTACTTTATTATTCCGGAGATTTTTCATTCCTACTCGAAGATCTTATTGTATATCCGGAGATGTTTATTCCTCCGTCGGAATGTGGTAAATTGGGTTATTAGACTTCCCTAGTGGGGGTCGGCCCTATATGTGTTATGTGGGTCAAAGGGTTATTAGACCACCCTAGAGGGGTCGGCCGAGTCAGTTGTAGTGGGGTATTTAACCCATTGGTTAAATACGAGCCTACATGATTTGTGTAAAAGACAAGTCGAAGTAGTGTATAAATAGAGGAGGTGTATTCCTCATTTTACACACACTCACTCACTTGAGAGTGGCACACTTGTGGAGGAGAGGTCTGCTATGGAGAAGGAGGAGCTTATGCTCAGGTTTACATCTTTGTATATTGCTGGTCATCTATATTGAGGAAGCTTTACTAGGTTTTCTACCCCATGAGGGTTTCCCAAGATAAATTTGTGTCTCTTGTGTTTATGCTATGCTTGTTGTTTCATCAGTGATCCTGTATATGCTATTATTGTGAAATGGAATGCAATGCTGCTATTTTCTGTCTTAGCATATTAAATCTTAACATGGTATCAGAGCTAACCTAAAGGAAGGCAAGGTATGGCACTTACGAGACTTGCTTTACTTACGACAATTTGAAGGTTAGGGTTTTATATAGCAAAAACCAGTCATCGTGGAACTTTCTCGATAAATCCATTTTGGAGAAGGTTCAGGATCTGAAACCTTTACAGGTCATAGATAACATATCCCGGTATCTTGTGTCCAAAGGGTACCCTCAGATTCGTTGTACTTTGTAAGTTATGATCAGTACAAGTTAGGGTTTCTGCCTCTTCCAGATCTCAGTCAAAATCAGGTGAGCTAGGAAAAAAGGTCATAACTTAGGCTAGGAAGCTTCAAATGCAATTTCGTAAAAACTAATAGGTATTATACAGATTGTACTATCTCAGAAAACGTTTTCAAAGGCCGAAGCTGAACCAGTGACACGTGGCATGTCGTATAAGTTCTATCTCTTGTTTTATCCCATAAACAGGTCACGATGCGACACTTGGCATAACATGGGCTAGGAACCTCCAAATGAAATTTCGTAAAAATTTCCAGGTAGTAAACAGACTGTACTATCTCAGAAAATGTTTTCAGAGGCCGAAGTTTAACCAGTGACACGTGGCATGGAGTACAAGTTCGCTCTCCTGTTTTATCCCATAAACAGGTCACGTTGCGACACTTGGCATAACTCTCTCTCAGAAAATCCAATTGAGGTTAGACCTGTCGGGATGGAAAGATAACAGGTCAGGATACCACAAAAAAAAAATTTCAGACCCTGTGGAGCAAAAATTTTGGAGTTACAGCAGAAACGACCAGGTACATATTTCTGTCAAAACAAAATTATTTTTGGAGCACCTTCATTCATGGCTTCCGGAATTTAGGGTTTCAGAGAAAGTTAGAATTTTTGGAATCGGAATCCACGGCTGAATGCTACTTAGGAAAATTGAAATTTAGAGACCAAGATAGAATTTTTTGGTTGGGTAGAAGATCGGGCTTGATAAAACCCCAGTTCGGTATTTTGATCGGAAAGATGGAAAATTAGGGTTTCAGCAAAAGTTGGAATTTTTGAAGTCTGTAACCACTGCTGGAATCTCGTTAGAAAAATAAGAGTTTAGAGCCTTGGATCAAACCTTTTGATTGAGCAGAAGGGTGGGCTTCATCAAACCCTAGTTCGGGTTCCTATCAGAAGATCCAAAAGTTTCAAAGGAAATTTTGAGGGGTCAAATTTTGGAGATTTCAAAATTGAAGTATGCTAGTTTGATTAGCTTAGCAAGACACATCCTTCCATCCATTCAGAAGTGTGAAAGTCAAAGATTGAATTTTTAGGGTTTCTCTAGCAAACCCTAATCAAGCTCGAGATCAAGTTTCAGGGGGAATTAAGGCTAAGGCCTTACATAAGAAGACTACAAGAAGTCTCGACAGGTATGACTTAAGGAGTTCAGGTATGTCTTGAAATCTGATTCTTGATTAAGTTCATAATGTGTTTGTCTTCATATTATTTATTAGTACAATCTTGATTAATGTTAGAATTGTCTTATCACCCTAGTAACAATATGAATGCATGTGAATGATCGAAGACATTCATTAATTAGGGCTATATGATTGCACTAATGCATTATGGTGTTGTGTGAGGTTGATGTTGTCTGCTAACAAGATACAGGTACACCACAAAAGACAAATCAAGTTCCATGACCATGACAACATGAAGACAAAGACTCATCCATAATATTTGTTCTACTTACGAGGCATGTATGACTTTGTTATATTATGCTTAACCTATGAGACATGCAAATTCTAGGCCAGGATCTCTAAATCAATGAAGAGATTGTTTAGGTATGTTGTACATAACTAAGCAGGTATACTAATCCAGGTATGTTTTCTTATGTCAAGTTAGAATCTTACCTTGTGTTAGGATACCTTATATAAGTATACTTGGTATTATTGGTTATGCTTATTCATAAAGTTAGTAATCAAGGGTTTATGCATATTATGTCTCTTATCTTGATGATTTAATTAACAAAAAGAGTACTATGATCAAACAAGAATATGCATGAGTAAAAGAAGACTTTCTTGAAACCCTGAATACTAATGATCATGACTATACATATTCAAGATTATTTAGAATTAGAATGTTTTGATAATATTCAGACTATACTAATGAATGTATGTTTGTGTATGAGATCATGAGGATGACACTAGTGCACACTTGAGCATGCACAGTGGTACAAAATGAATAGAAGTTCAAAAGACATATAGAAGATCGAGCGGGAGGCAACCACACAAACATAAAAGATAAGTATTTGAGTTGTTATTTGAAATAGTAAATGATATTGTTTGCATGCATATTTGTATTCCTAGAATATATCATGTTGAGTGTAAACATTCATAGAGCATTGAACAATATACTACTAATATGCATATGATTGGTAAGTTGGACAAACATTCCATTGTTGCTCGTCTAGAATGAAACCTCTTTGCTGACATGCTGAGAGCTGTGCACACTCTCGATAGTATGTTCTGGTAGAGATGGAAGGCATCTAGATAGCCACTGTATGCATACATGATATGGGAAAGTGTTGTGCCAAAGTATTGGTCAAAATAGTTGCATAACTATGTAAATGATATCTGTATGCATAATAAGTTATCATGTCAATATGATTTGATGGTTATGAAGTATTACTAATCATGTACTTAATTTTGATTTGTAGGAAAGATCATGATGAATGATGAACACTGAACAAGCAATGGATGTTCAACAAAAAGATTTACAAATCAAACACACTATAGAAGGCTTGTTGTTGGCCCGGTTTTGCAACCAGGCTTAGTGCTATGGGCACCTGCTAACTAGTAGCAGCAGTTTCAATAGAAATAAAAACAATAAACTAAATAAACAATACTTTTCATGGATCTAAACAAGAATCTAAGCAAATAATGTAAACATTTCAAAATCAAGAACAAGAAACATAATAAATAATTTTTTGTATTGAAAAAGTGGGGGGCAAGCAAGTGCTTGCGATATTACCTTCAATGGTGAAGGTTGATGTTGAGCAACTCCCAAGATGAGTAGCTCCAAACTCCAATAGGTCTCTTTCTCCAAGGTTGCTTCAATGGCTAAAAGTGCTCAGGGGAGATTTCAGCAGCATAAGGATGAGATAATGGAAGGATGATGAAATGAGGAGTCCCTACCACCTTTTTATAGGTTTTGGTGGTGGGAGATACCATTTGTGGTTTTGTGGAAACCAAATGGTATTGACCAACATGGTTTAGGTACTTTTCCCTCCTTTTTCCTTTTTTGAATAAAAATAATATTTTAATTCCCTTTTTAATATTTTTGGGAATTTGGACCCTTTTTGAGGGTTTTTTTTTTATGATTTTCTTGGAAAAATAATCTTTTTTAATGGAAAAAGGGGTGTACTAAGGTCTTTTGGTGACCTTTTGTTGGTTTCAGAGGCTCAGATGGTGGAAAAGTGGACAAATGGGTCATGTGAGTAAGGGAATGAGCTAGTGAGCACTTTTTAGGTGTTAACAGATTGCCCCCTGATGTGTGAGGGCAGGAGCTCATCGTATGGCCGATAGACATCATAGTTCTTTTGTCCTTTTTTCTGGGGTTTAGGGGAGAGAAGAGACCGGTTGGAGACTGGAGCCACGGCCCTTGGAAGCTGCAAAAACAAAAAATATTACATGGCCTCAATATGAATGAGGTATAATCTCTGATAAAGGACGAGGCGGGCATTCCGATGCTCGTATCAAGACATATACAAAACAATTAGTCCCAAGAAGGGGGATCTAATACGTAAAGAAATATACTGGTACATCATAATGGTCCAGAGGGGACATGATTGTGGGATATACTCATGATCATGACTGATCTCAATAACTGATACACTGGAATAACTGTGGAACTGCTGAAACTGAAGGTGTCCAACATCTGCAGGGACTCAAAGACTATGAGTCATCTCTGAGAAATAATGTACCTGTATACTCAAGGGAGTATGGAACTGGGGTACATCTGAATACTGTCACCATACGCAACCCGGATATCTATAGAAAAAATGTAACTGGTTGTATCCATAGGTAGACTCTCAAATGTGGAGGAGTCAGGTGGTACCCAGGGTCTTCGACTAATAACTGAACGGACCAATACCCTGTGCGAGTCTCAACGATGCGATCAAGGTGTTGAAGTCGAGCATGTGAGAAACAACCATTAGGAGAGGCACTGAGGATTCCTCTCAACATGATTCGTAGGCACTCATCATTGATGGTAATGAGTCCAAGGCACAGGGACCTCTAGGTCTATCCTCTGGAATCAATGTGGTTGTCGTCGACAGAGGGAGACCAGCAACTAACAAGGCAATGATGTTTCCTTGATAGGAGCACGAGGTGTATAACTGAAGTGATGTAGTACTGCTGGTAGGACTGACATACTTGTGGGGATGGGAAATAACTGGGTCAAAAAATGGGTAGACTCAAACTTCCTTTGTTCAGAGCATGATGACATGGTTGACCTAGCAGCGTAGGGAACTGACTCGTAGGTGTGGGGATCATCTTTTAGGGACTTGAAGGGTATGTACTGACTCTGGGGGGGTGAAGCTGATGGTAGCTGTCGAGGGAGTTTCAGGGTGACATACTTCAGAATACTCTGAACAAAGGCGACCAAAATGGGGAAGCTACTATGTGAGTAGACATGATGTGTTGTAGCGCCAAGAGGCACCATTGATTCCTTCTTCGTAGTTTGAATGAGCTCCAAGAAGGGATAAAAGTGTGCTCTGAAATGGTACGGTCCTGTGGATTTAGTGAGCCCAGGACGGCTCATGCTCATGGTTGCTTTCATGTTTAGAGAGTCTGAAAGCGGTAAGTGGACTCTATTGGTGTTTCTTTTTCGTAAGTTTAGTCTCCAAGGCCCGAAAAAGCATAAAATGATGCGGATGGAGAACTCTTCTAGCCGATGTGACTAGAGTATACCTTTTTCGTAATTAGTCTACGAGGTCCGAAAAAGGGGTAAACTTATACCAGGTAGACGCCCTTTCAGATATGTTTAGCGAGCATGAAAGGAAGCAAGATTGCTCGGCGATCTTTTCATTGTTTTAGGAGTCAGAAAAGAGCTTAACAGAAACTCCCTAAGTGCCTTTTTCGTAAAAGGGGTTGCTCGGCCCGAAAAAAGGATAAAATTATACCGAACAAAAATGAATTGATGAGGGCGAGAAAAGGTCTCAAGCATCGTCATCAGTGCGGAAAACTGGATCCGGTGATATAAGGTACGTCAAACACGGAGAAAGGCCGATGTGGCACGCAAACCGAGGCGACGAGGGGGCATGGGAAAAATGCCCAAAAAATCTAAAGGTGAGAGCGAGAAATGGTCTCAAGCATCATCACGAGCACGGAAAACTGAATCCGGTGATATAAGACACATCGAAAACGGAGAACGGCCGATGTGGCACGCAAACCGAGGCCATGAGGGAGGCTAAAAAATGGTCAAAAAATGGACCTCTTGAAAACGGGAAACGGAAGGAACCTCTATGAAGTTCTCGCTGTGCTGATCCCAACAGTACCAACGGTTTGAGAAACGGACTTCGTATGACACCGCAATGGTTGTTTGAAATTTGTGGAATTTCTATAAATAGGACGTGGGGCCCAATATGACTTGTCATTGTTACGTGCGAGTTTGATAGAGCTGTCAGAGCTCTTTCTTGGTTTCTGGGAGATTTCACCGTTGGTTTTCGATTTAGCGAGTTGCAGGTAACTCTATTAGCCTTAACCTTGTCAATTATGTGATTTTTGTTTGGCGGTGGGGCCCCCGAAGGCCGCGAAACTCCACGTTGACTCTCCAACGTGGAACCGCGCGGGTTTCGGGGCTGAACCCGCGATGAACCGCGCGGGTTTTAGACTCACAGTCGCGTTGTTCATCGCGACTGTGAGGTCGGAACCCGCGATGTTCATCGTGAGTTCATGGGTGATAGTCGCGATGTTCATCGCGACTGTCTGGACAAAACTCGCGATGTTCATCGCGGGTTTTTTGCATGGATCCCGCGATGGTCATCGCGGCTTTTTGTGGAAAAGCCGCGATGGGCATCGCGGCTTTTTGTGTAAAAATCGCGATGGGATTTTTCTAAAAATTTTATGCTGGGGCTAAAAATTTTCTGTGTTTTCTTGGCAGGATGTTGCGGAGAGCTCAGTCCGTTTGGCGGGAGAGAGAGATTGATGGTGAGCTGATGCTGAGGATTGAGACTGATGGAGGGGTGAGACAGACCCTAGCCATGAGCGGACTCTTGAAGTTCGCTCAGATTCCTCCTATCCGTTCAGTGAGGAGACTCCTGAACAAGCTCGTGCTGTGGTGGGTGCCGGCAGAGGGTGCCTTCATTATCGGTGGTGAGAGGTTAGAGATTACTCTCACTGATGTATATTTGTTGACCGGTTTGCCTCGCTTGGGTGAGGTGGGTGATATTTCTCCGAGGTTGCCTCCGGGTGTGGATATGGAGGACCTCTTACAGACCTTCTGTGTGGATGACGATGTTTTGGTAAACAGCTCTATTAGTCTGAAGTTCCTACGTGAGTGGGATATGCGGGCTGTTGGTGCCTGTGTTCTGAGGATTTTGGGTGCTGCTGCACCACATCGTATGTCTGGGGGGAAGACGATGATGGTGGATTCCGTTCTACGGGGTACGTATTACGCCTGATGTTCTTGGCCGGTGTCCGGAGAGATCTGGACAAGGCCGTGAGAGAGGGAGGCGAGTTTTGTTACGCCTCTTTTTTATGCTGTTTTTTCTTCGAGCGGGTGCCGACCTTGCGGCCACATGTACCCATTCGTGCTGGTCTTCCGAGCGAGCCTCGTATGATGAGGTGGGGGCAGATGATGCCCCGTGCTGGCGGTGGTATCCGTGGCTACTTCATAGAGGACTTTTATCAGCAGTGGGAGCAGATGCCTCTGGTGATCGAGGACTATCCCTACGCCGGCATGGACTACCGGGGTGATCCAGAGATGCCACGTGCCCCAGGACAGGCCTGGAGCTTAGACGGTATGTTTTTGTGTATTGTGTGATCTTATATCATATGTAGTTTGATTTATCATGATGATATCTGTTGTATAGTATCTGATGGTTTTACTTGCTTTGTGCAGATATGGGTCCAGTACCACCACCTGACTATGTGGCTCGGCAGGGGCGGGCGATGGTGGTCGCTCGTCCCCCAGTACCTGTACGTCCTCCTCGTGGTGGAGGATATGCAGCCCGTGGGCGAGGGGTTGGCCCTCATGACGATGCTATAGATGGTGTCCGACGGACTCTATCCCGGATCGTAGATGGGCTCCCCGAGGATGGCTGGAGGGACCTTGATCGGGACATTTTGCAGGGATGTCTAGGTGCGCCGCCTGAGTGGCAGTCACTTCTGTTGAGGGCAGCGGTGTTCGTTGCGAGACACGGGGGTGGTAGAGGAGATGCTCCGGCAGGGCCGGCTCAGGGGAGGATACGTCTGAGGGACGATCCAGCAGGGCCAGCAGAGCGGCGAGTTCGGGGTCGTCATGACCCGGCGGGGCCGGCGGAGGAGGAGCCGGAGGAGGAGCCTGAGGATCCTCAGGATCCAGATGAGTAGATGATATTGTACTTGCCCCCAAATGCTCATGAGCATATGGGGAAGCATTTTTTGTATGACAGATGTATTTTTTGTATATCGAGTGCTGAGGGCACTTATGACATGTTGACTATTTGATTTGTATATATATGTGGATATATATTTTAGATATATTGTCGTGTATGCACGTGGATGCACATTTATCTTTTGTATATGCCCGTGGAGGCACATGTTATGTACGTGGATGCAGTGTGTTTGTTGATTTATATATGCCCGTGGAGGCACATGTTATGCACATGGATGCATTATTTTGGTTGTTTTTATGCCCGTGGAGGCACATGTTATGCACGTGGATGCAATATTGGTTTTTTTTATATGCCCATGGGGGCACATGTTTTGCACATGGATGCATTTTTGTTTATGGATATGACATGATGTGATTGGTGTGCCAGTCGAGGACACTGTTGGCCATATGGTCAGCTACACTATTGAGGTGTCTTGGGACATGTGTGAATGTAATGGATTCAAACTGTCTAACCATTTGTTTAGTGCGCAGGAATTTTCTGAAAAGACACGGATCGCGTACCTGGTAATCATTGTTGAGCTGGGAAACTAGGAGCTGTGAGTCCAAGAAAACGTTGAGATGACGTATGCTCATCTGGAGAGCAGCGGCCAGGAGACCGGTCACGGCATCGTATTCAGCTTGATTATTGGTGGCGGCACCTAAACATACTCCATCAATGTGAATTAACTCATGTGAAGGGGAATATATTACCCAAGCTGTGGAGGCGAGATTGGGAGACCAACGGCTTGCACCATCAGCGAAACCGACATGGCAGAGTGGAAGAGGCTCCATCTGTGGTCATGCAGAGAAAAAACAAATATTTAGGTTTTTGAAATTTTTTGTGAACGAAAAATGTATGCCTATACTAAAATGGACTATGGTGTCCATCAGATTTTCTATGGGTAAAATCGTTTAAGGTACAACCCGTTGCGTGGGTTGCGTAAGGTATTGCCTTCTGAATCGGTCAGAATGTATGCCCCCTGCCCGAGGCAGGTGTGTATGATGTAGGGGCCTTGCCACATAGACACGAACTTTCCCTTTCCGGTTTTATCATGAGCTTGATCGTAAGCGAGGACAAGGTCTCCCTCCGAAAAGGTTCTTGGGTGGACGCGTTTGTCGTAACTTAGTTTCGATCGTTGTTTAGCAGCTTCCATGTTTTGAATGGCTGTGCGCCGATCTTCATCGGCCTGCTCTAGGAGCAGTAAACGTTGCTCGATCGAGGAAGTATCCGGTAGGAGCTCAACGGCGATATGTAAGGCTGGGATCTGGCACTCAATAGGGAGGACAGATTCGACGCCGTGAACTAAATGGAAAGGGGTAAAACCGGTGGCGGTTTTGGTTGAGGTGCGGTAGGCCCATAGTGCCGGGAAAAGCATGTGATGCCAATTGGATTTGTGCTTGTCTACAGTGCGTTGGAGAATGGTCTTCAAGATTTTATTGATCGCTTCGACTTGGCCGTTTCCTTGGGGATAGTACGCGGAAGAGAAATGGTGTTCAAATTTCAACATGGTTGATAATTCCTTCCAGACGGCATCTTCGAAGTGAGAGCCATGGTCGGAGACTAGTTGCTGTGGTACTCCGAAACGAGCGATAACATGGTTGAAGAAAAGTCGTGCCGCAGTGTCGGCTTTGCAATTATAGGTCGGCATGGCTTCTTCCCACTTGGTGAAATAATCTACAGCCACAATGATGTGTTTGTGACCGCCGGCTGACGGGGGGTTGCAGTCGAGGAAGTCTATGGCCCATTTGCAGAATGGTCCAACAGTGATGACTGGATGAAGGGGGGCACGGGGGGTTCTTGCTTTGGGGGCAAATAGCTGGCAGTTCTGGCAATGCTTGACTGCTGTGATGCAATCAGTAAAAAATGATGGCCAAAAATAACCGGCCCGAATGATTTTCTGGGCGGTGGCCATGCCGGAGAAATGGCCTCCACAGGCACCGCTATGACAATCATTGAGGACTTGTTCTGCCTCACTATGGGATAGGCAGCGGCGTAAGATAGTATCAATGCCGCGTCGGTAAAGTACATCCCCAATAGGTAGGTATCGGGGGGCGTGGTGTCGTATGCGACGGCGTCCATCACGAAGGTAAGTCAAAATGTCTCCGTACCAAGGGTCGTCAGACGAAATGACGAAGATTTGCTCGTCAATCAGGTCCGTTTGGATGACGGGTGATGTTGAAGAGGATGGGAGATCTGTAATGAGGTGAGCAAGCGCGAGGGCTTTGGTGCTTTTGGGAGTCTTGAAAGTAAGGTCATATTCCTGGAGGATAATGACCCATTTAGCGACACGACCCTGAAGGAGCCGCCGGGTGAGGAGGTAGACCATGGGGTTGGAGTCGGCCATGACCGTGGTATGACTAAGCAAAATGTAGTGTCGTAGTTTTTGTACGGAAAAGACTACAGCTAGGGCTAATCTTTCCTCGTATGGGTAACGTAGAGGTGGGCCAGACAAGGTCTGGCTGACGTAATAAATCACATGCTCTTTGTGGGAGGCATCTTCTTGGACCAAAACTCCGGACACAGCATGTTCAGATGCCGAGACATAAAGGGTGAAGTCCTGGGAGAAACCCGGTGGGGATATCAAGGGGGCTTGTGTGAGAGCTTTCTTGAGGGCTTCGAATGCCGTGTCTGCTTGCTCATCCCAAACAAAGGGTATGTGGGTACGAAGTAAGCGTAAGAACCCGTGGACTTTGGTGGCATAACCAGGAACAAAGCGCCTAAGAAAATTGGACCGCCCTTGCAAGCTCTGAAGCTGCCGAAGCGTGCGAGGAGGGGGAAGTTCTAAGATAGCTTTGACTTTTAGGGGATCGACAGTGATTCCGTCTTGGGAAACAATGAAACCCAACAACCGGCCCGCCGGGACGCAAAAGACACACTTGTGTGGGTTCAAGCGGATTTTATATTTGCGACAACGCAGGAAAACTTGCCGGAGGTCGTTAAGGTGGTCTGATCGTTTTCGGGAATGAGCTGTGAGGTCGTCAAGATAGACTCGCAGGATATGGACCAAGTCGTGAAAGCAATAAGTCATGGCTCGCTGGAAAGTGGCACCAGCATTTTTAAGGCCAAATGGCATGACGCGATAGGCGAAGGTGCCCCATGGGGTGGGAAAGGCAGTCTTGTACTGATCCTCCTTGCGGATGTGAATCTGGTTATATCCGAAAAACCCGTCCATGAAGGATAGGACCTCATGGCCCGCACACTCATCAATGAGTTGGTCAATGAATGGCGTGGGGAAATTGTCTTTTGGACAAGCGTGGTTTAGATCACGGAAGTCAGTGCATACTCTAAGGGTGCCTTGCTTTTTGTTGACTAGAACGGGGTTCGACACCCAGGTGGTGTACGGAATAGGGTAGATAAAACCTGCTTTTTGAAGTTTCTCGACTTCAGCCTTAACAGCGGGGAGCTTGGCAGGGTGAATAGGTCGCTGTTTCTGACGAACAGGGGGTACTTCCGGCCATGTATCGATGTGGTGTTCAATAATGGCGGGGTCGAGACCAGGCATCTCGGTATAGGACCAGGCGAAGACGTCTCGAAACTCTTGAAAGAGTTTTTTGTATGCCTGAGTTTCTGCTTGAGTGCAAGATGCACCCAGCGAGATGAGTTCAGGTTTCCCTGGTGTTGTGGAAATGTCTATCTGTATAGTGGGGGAAATGTTTCACATATTCCCTTCTTCAAAGGTATCCGGTGCTGGGATGGGGTCCTTTAACCAATCGACTTTGGTGGGTATGAAGTCTTTCGACTCGATCGATAGCTGGTTGGATGCGGAGGAGGTAGATGCTTCCGGGAGGAAGTACGAGCGATGATGCATATCATCCCAAGGGTAGTCGGGTGCAGTGAGTGTCTCCAAAATTTGCTCGTCAGTATTGAAGTAGTCAGACCATAAATCAAGGGGTTCTGGTTTGAAGGTTGTTGAAATCATATATATCGTATTGACTTATTCCGACGAGGATGATGGTGGGGGGTGGATCTCCTCGATGAGGGGAGGAGATATCTCTAAGTCGGCATTGTTTAACTCGTACAACGCTGCTCTATAGTCAGGTAGATCACGGCAATGGTGAGAGTAGTGGCCGTAAACACTGCATATAGCACAAGGATGGTTAGTGCGCAGTGATTTGTCGCGAGGCTGTAGAGGTGGTTCTAATCTGACTACTGGGATGCCGATGTCATCGTCCAACATATTCATATGCTCTTGGAGTGCCGGTAAATGTGGGCATTGATGAGTTGGATGGCCAATTTCATCGCATAATGAACATTTGGGGGGAGCTCGAAACACCGGTGGGGGTTTGACTGCCTTAAGAGGTGGTATAGCAGTGTATGGTTGTGGACCTCTGCCCCCAGTGGGCTTAGCAAGAAGAGGGGGATCCTTTGACGTCGAAGCAATCGTGAGACCAGGAGGAGGTTTCATTGACGACGAAGGGATATTGAGGTTAGGAGGAGGTGTCGTTGACGACAAAGGGATTGCGACACCAGGAGGAGGCTGATTTGTGGTAACAATAGGTTGTACTGGTTGGAGGATGACGTCTGGTGTCGGTGGTCGAACGGGAGGCGGAATATACGACACGGGTAATCCCAATGTTAGCCCGGGTAGGCTAAGGGTAGCCATAACCGGGGCGCTTACACACCCGAAGGAGGAAATAGGAAGGGGATGGTGTGGATGGGTGTAACACCAATGTGACTGGGGATCAATGGTGGTTGACCACCAGACGTTTGTGTATTCTTCGAAAGAGTACAGACGTTTGCGACTTGGGTCTCCGGTGATGGTGGTGGAATGGCCTGGAATGTAGAGGTCATTGGTGTATCCGAATAAAGTCCGGGTGCCACAGAAGACACAAAGGAGGTAGCTACACTAGAAGCGGGTTGTTCAATCATGGGAAGAACATTCTCCGGTGCTGCAGGGGCGTTGGGATCATAGTAGGTGAGTTGGTCAATTTTGACCACGCGTCCCTCGTGGGGGAACATCATGGTGCGGAAGACGGAGGAGGCGACCGCTTTCATGGCGTACATGTAACTGCGGCCAAGTAAAAGGTTATAGTCGAGCTGGGCGTTAATGACCTCTATGTCGATGAGCACAGTTTTCCCACCTAATTGGACGGGTACCTTGGGTAATAAACCTTGAGGTTGAGCTGACCGGCCGTCGTAGGCCCGCAATGCAGTGGTGGATTGCTGGAGAGAAGGGGATCCCAACTTCTGCCAAACAAAAGTGGACATGATGCATGTGGAGGCACCCTCGTCGATGATACATCGATGGATGACAAGATTCTGAATAGAAACGGAAACTTGGACTGCTATGGTAGAAGGCAGCCATGGTTCAGATTGGTCTAAATCAAAGGTCATCAATTTCGAATCATTTGGGTCAATCGCCCCAATGGCGGAAAGTAAAGTCTTGCGCTGCGTAGGACAGTTCTTCAAGACTTCTAACGCAGACATGGCTGCGGGAGATTGAGCTAGGTCATCTACGATGTTGTAATTGGATGCAGCCCGTGCATTGGGGTTGTTGTTGATTCGGCGAAGGGGGAAGCGAGGTGCTTTAGAAGCGCCATCGAGTGGAACCTGAGGTATACGCAATGTCTGATCAGTGGGATTAGCATTAGTATCCTTTTCGGCGGGGGGGGCTTCAGAAGTCGGTCCGTATTGATTCCGACGGGTTTGGATATTGACGTCAGCGGTGGACATCATCAATAAGTGGTGGGTGCCTGAATTTGGCCAATAATGCCATCAGCGGCATGTGATGCCCCCGGTGTGTCACCGCGTGCAGAGTCACCTCGTGGGGCGTCAGGTATGATTGTGTATAGGTAACCTGACTGGGAATAGATAAGATCAAACTGTTGGGCCTTAAGGATGGCCTCCTCCTCAGACTGGGGTCTTTCAGATGCTACATCCTTCACAATGAGAGGAAGGAGGGATTTAAGGAACCAGTCTAAAAAGATTCGGTCGTCTAATTTGATCTTGCATAGGCTTCGGCGCCGGCGCCAATCATGAATATGGTCAGTGATATGCGTGGCTGTGTTCTGTCTGCAAGACAGTAGGATTTCGACGCCCGCATCATAGCGGACTGGTAGCTGAAAGAACTGCAGGAAGGTCGAGGCAAGGGAAGTAAATGTGGCATGCGTCCCATGGGGGCTGCTCGATATACCATTTGGCTGCGGAGCCAGTGAAGGTGTGTTGTAAAAGCCGTAGGCGGATTGAGTCATCCACTATGGAGTTGGAGGAACACCATAAATGGAAGGACATGATGTGATTCTGGGGGTCTTCTCCTGCCTTACCCTCGAACTTAGGGATGTCAGAGGGAAGCTTAGTGGGAATATGGGGCCAAGCAGGATCATGTCTGATGGGGTCATTTGTGAGCCTAGCTAAATCTGGCAGGTTGAGACTTGCCATGTATGGTAGACTAGCGGATGTGGTGACCGGAACCGGGACTTGCCTAGCCATTGTGGTATGGTGTAGGGGTCCAGTAGCGCCTATAGGTATGCTAGGTATGGAGGGTATGTGCCCTCCAAAAGGTGTGGCATGATATGGGTTAGCGCTCCCAAGTGCAACTTGGGTTACACCTGGGTTAGGAATCGCACCAGGGATTCCTGGTATAGCACTGCCAAGTGCAACATGAGTTACACTTGGGTTAGGAATCGTACTGGAGATTCCTGGGATAGGGTTTGTGGAAACCGAAGGGGGTATGACCCCCATGTTGGGCATTCCCATGACAGGTGGCGGTCCTGTGCTAGGCATTCCTGAATGTGGAGTGTTACCCATATTGGGCATACCCAAGGGGGTGGTTGTTGCCGTGGATGGTACTACCGCAGAAGGGTCTGCGGATGTCTGACCTATGGTTAATGTAAATAGTGGATCAACTGGTGTTTCAGACATGTGGTTGGTGGTAACTCGGTGGGGTTTTCGGATTCTACCTCCAAATCAAAGGTGAAGTGGGGTATGTCAGAATCGGATGACCGTCTAATTGATTGACGATGTGTTGAATCAAGGGACAATGCTCTGCGTCTGTGACGTGGAGAGCCAAGTGGACTAAACTCTGGGAGTTCGCCCTGTAGACGACGAGAACGTCTAGAATTCTCAATGGTGAGAATATGTTTTTTATGTAAAAAATGTGTTTTGAGTATCAGGTGGTGATATATATGTAAAAGACTCAAAACCCTAATGCAACCAAGGGTGCAAGAAGGGGAGTGAAAAAAGAAGGCTCACAGGCCAAAAAATCAATCCTAAAAAAATGCACTTATTCTAGCAGCTGTGCTACAATAAGTGGAGGAATGCAACAACTGGTCAGAATACCAACATGCAAGCGGCTCCTAGAAAAAATAGGTGTAACTAGACTCAAAAGGTGGTAAAGATCATGCAAACACCTAATCTAAAAGTATTGTGACTCAAACAGACGATATCCTCTGCAAGGTGATGAAATCCAAGTCAGACAATATGAATGTTGAGACAACGGCTAGATATCCCCCTACCGGGAGGGACACCGGGTAATCAATCCTAAAAAGATAGGCTACTAGGATACTCCGTTCATGACGCGTCGAGAAAAGGTAAATCTGTCGTTTGGTCCTTTGATCGCAATATCCCAATACAGGGATATCCCGAGAACTGCGAATGGTAGCCCTTCGGTTACTGAATGGGTTTCGGTATCCCACTCAAGCTTCCGGAACCATCCTCGTGACTTCAACCCTCCTAGGGGAGAGGCCTTCCCACAAACCGGTTGTGACCGCGCCAAAAAGTACTAAGAGATTTTAGCTCCCTTATTGGACAACTTCTATGTCTCAGATGTATGAACTGAGGGGTGTTATTGGAACACCTATCCCCCCAATACTACCTAGCTACAAGAATTCTTTTAGTGTTCCCCAAGTGGGGTTAAAAGTTTGTTCAAATTAAGGTACGTTTTAAGGCTTAGTTCAATTAAGTGATCGTGTGAGTGCACGTGAGGTGTTGTAAACTGAACTTTGAAAAAATTAAATGCTTTAAGGGAAATTTTCAAAAAATAAAGGATTTTTCGAAAATAAAAAGCAAATATTTAAGACTTTTTTCACTAAAAGGAATTAATATGCTTTTCTAAAAATAACTCAAAAAAAATAAAGGATTTCTTGGATTTATGAAACCAAATAATAAACTCCTTTTTAAAAGAAATAAATGGATTTCTTCGTTTCAAGAAAAATTGCTAAGGGCAAGATTTTAAAGAAGTAAACAAGAAAAAATTTGAATCTAGATGAAAATGCAAAATGAGTCTTTCTTTCACTTTCTTGAAAATTTTGAAAAAGATTTCTAAATATGCACTTTTAAATAGTAAAAAAAATTTTCAAAGCTGTAAAATATGCAGAATGCAAATACTGTAAAAAATGTGCTATGGGCAGAAAGTACAGTAAAAAATATTTTTCAAAATCGGGATGGCCGAATGAAAAAATTCAGCCGCGCGGGTTTTTGGACGAACAGCCGCGATGGGCCGCGCGGGTTTTGGCCGCACAGTCGCGATGGACCGCGCGGGTTTTGGGCGCACAGTCGCGATGGACCGCGCAGGTTTTGGGCGCACAGTCGCGATGGACCGCGCGGGTTTTGGGCGCACAGTCGCGATGGACAGCGCGGAAATAGGCCGCGAAGCCGCGGTGTGCAGCGTGGAAAAACACAGAAAAGTCGCGATGGACCGCGCGACTGTCTGGAAAAAGGCCGCGATGGACCGCGCGGAAAAACCCAGAAAAGTCGCGATGGACCGCGCGACTGTCTGGCAAAAAGCCGCGAGGCGGAAGCCGTGCACGAAAACCAAGAAACGAACCCGAAAATTGAAAATTTCGGGCTGTTTATGGGGCCAAATCTCAAAACAGCAATGGATCTGCTGTCTAAGATGGCAGATCTATGGATCTAAAGGTTAAAAACTCATAAAAACTAAGATTTAAAGGCAAAACTAGAGATCTAAAGTTCAAACCAAAGCGGAGTCGCCAAAAACTGTTGGCCCGGTTTTGCAACCAGGCTTAGTGCTATGGGCACCTGCTAACTAGTAGCAGCAGTTTCAATAGAAATAAAAACAATAAACTAAATAAACAATACTTTTCATGGATCTAAACAAGAATCTAAGCAAATAATGTAAACATTTCAAAATCAAGAACAAGAAACATAATAAATAATTTTTTGTATTGAAAAAGTGGGGGGCAAGCAAGTGCTTGCGATATTACCTTCAATGGTGAAGGTTGATGTTGAGCAACTCCCAAGATGAGTAGCTCCAAACTCCAATAGGTCTCTTTCTCCAAGGTTGCTTCAATGGCTAAAAGTGCTCAGGGGAGATTTCAGCAGCATAAGGATGAGATAATGGAAGGATGATGAAATGAGGAGCCCCTACCACCTTTTTATAGGTTTTGGTGGTGCGAGATACCATTTGTGGTTTTGTGGAAACCAAATGGTATTGACCAACATGGTTTAGGTACTTTTCCCTCCTTTTTCCTTTTTTGAATAAAAATAATATTTTAATTCCCTTTTTAATATTTTTGGGAATTTGGACCCTTTTTTAGGGTTTTTTTTATGATTTTCTTGGAAAAATAATCTTTTTTAATGGAAAAAGGGGGTGTACTAAGGTCTTTTGGTGACCTTTTGTTGGTTTCAGAGGCTCAGATGGTGGAAAAGTGGACAAATGGGTCATGTGAGTAAGGGAATGAGCTAGTGAGCACTTTTTAGGTGTTAACACTTGTGGCTAGAAGATTCTCTTCGAAAGAGGAAGAGAATCATGATGAGATGTTTGCTCCAAGTGGATAGATAATACCATTCTCTTAATGGTGTAATTAAAGAAGAAGTGTGAATCAGGTTCTGTATGGGTACCCAGGATCGATAATCAATTGATGAGCTTAATGATCACCATGGGTGATGTGGATCTCAACCTTTGCTACAAGGTTGAATATGGTTTCTATACACAGATGACATGGATGCAAGAAGGAACTCACCACAGAGTTCGAATGATATTGAGGCTCATATCAATAGACCCATCTAACGAGAGATGGCACAGATAGATATGAAGAAGATCATTCAATGCAGAGTGTGAATGATGTTCAGTCAAAAAGGGAGAATTGACAGTTTCTTGATAAGCTTGGGATTTAACAAAAGTAAAGTTGTTCCTAACCTTTACCTTAAGGTTGTGGACCTACCATACCATTATTGTATGACGATGATCTCTTTCTGACAAGGAATGAGAAACAGATCATGAAAAGAAAGAATCAGAATGGCGCAAAAAGGAATTAAAGTTCGAATTTGTAACAAGTTACCGATGTACTAACCAAACCTCTACCTCAAGTAAAGTTTTCTGAGACAAACTTAAAATAGTTTAGAAGGACCCTCCTCGAAAGGGGGAGCGATGTGATCACTTATGATGAGATTTCCCGCATCGACAGTGAGGTCGATGATGTGGATACCTATATTGGTGATGCCAACAGAGAGGTTGGTGGATGGTCCTTATACAGGGTCTAAGGTGACAAAGGGATTGCATCATCCTTGAACACATGTTCTAAAGAGAGCCATAGACATATGTCTTCGAGAATGAAGTCCTTGGTGGACATGATAGGATTGCATCATCCTCAAGAGAGCCATAGACGTATGTCTTCGAGAATGAAGTCCTTGGTGGACATGATAGGATTGCATCATCCTCAAGAGAGCCGTAGACGTATGTCTTCGAGAATGACTTCCTTGGTGGACATGATAGGATTGCATCATCCTCAAGAGAGTCGTAGACATGATGTCACCGAGAATGAAGTCCTTGGTGGACATTTGGGGATTGGATCATCCCTGGACTTCAGTCCTAAAATGAGCCGTAGACAGATGTCTCCGAGAAAGAAGAGGGATTGTATCATCCTTGAATACATGTTCTAAAAGAGAGCCGTAGACATGATGTCTCCGAAAATGAAGTTCTGAATGAACAGGTAGGGGATTGTATCTTCCCCGGACTTAGGTCCCAGAATTGATCCATAGACTAATGTCTCCGAGAATTGAAGATAGGACTGCATCATCCCTGGACCTCGGTTCAAAATGTACGTGAGGACTGCATCGTCCATGAACTGGGTTCAAAATGTACGTGAGGACTGCATTGTCCATGAGTTGGGTTCAAAATGTACATGAGGATTGATTGTCCATGAACTGGGTTCAAAATGTACGTGAGGACTGCATTGTCCATGAACTGGGTTCAAAATGTACGTGAGGACTGCATCGTCCATGAACTGGGTTCAAAATGTATGTGAGGATTGCATCGTCCATGAACTAGGTTCAAAATGTACATGAGGACTGCATCGTCCATGAACTGGGTTCAAAATGTATGTGAGGACTGCATCGTCCATGAATTGGGTTCAAAATGTACGTGAGGACTGCATCGTCCATGAAATGGGTTCAAAATGTACGTGAGAGGACTGCATCGTCCATGAACTGGGTTCAAAATGTACGTGACGGGATTGCATTGTCCCTAGACATGAGACTTGTCTTAAATTGATAAGGACTGATCATCCTGGAACTGGATCGGGATTGCATCGTCCCTAGACATGAGACTTGTCTTAAATTGATAAGGACTGATCATCCTGGAACTGGATCGGGATTGCATCGTCCCTAGACATGAGACTTGTCTTAAAGTGATAAGGATTGATCATCCTGGAACTTGATCTGGATTGTATCATCCATGGACCTATGTCCTAAAGAGAGCGGGATTGATCATCCTGTGATATGATCACGTGTGTTGCAGGATATGCTGCTATGTATTAGTGAGAATACGTGTTTTTGATGATAGATGTATTAGTGAGAATACATGCTTTTGATGATAGATGTATTAGTGAGAATACATGTTGTTGATGATGGATGTATTAGTGAGAATACATGCTTTTGATGATGGATGTATTAGTGAGAATACATGCTATTGATGATAGATGTATTAGTGAGAATACATGCTTTTGATGATAGATGTATTAGTGAGAATACATGCTTTTGATGATAGATGTATTAGTGAGAATACATGCTTTTGCTAATAGATGTATTAGTGAGAATACATGTTTTTGATGATATATGTATTAGTAAGAATACATGTTTTGATGATAGATGTATTGGTGTGGATACTAATACAGATGATCCAGATGCTGTAGATCGTGATGATCTGGATGCTGTAGATCGAGATGATCCAGATGCTGTATATCGTGAGGATCCAGATGTTGTAGATCGAGATGATCTAGATGCTGTAGATCGAGATGATCCATATGCTGTAGACCGAGATGATCCAGATGTTGTAGATCGTGATGATACAGATGCTGTAGATCGAGATGATCCAGATGCTGTAGATCGAGATGATCCAGATGCTATAGATCGAGATGATCCAGATGCTGTAGATCGAGATGATCCCGATGCTGATATTCGTATGATGACGATGCTGATGATCATGAGGATCCATTTGTTGATGGTGTTGTAGCTGTTCGAGTGCTGCAGAAGATAAAGACTCAGTACTGAAGATGTTGATGTTCCAGTATTGAAGATATTCCAGTAACTACTTGAGTTACTGATGATGTTGAGAAAGCTTCCAATGATTTATAGATGTATCATATATGATTTTGATGACTTCTTGCTCATGCAAATGCTGTTATAATATCCTTCTCGTTAAGGGGGAGTGTTGAGATAATGTAACTTCAAAGAATATTATATTTGTACTTTATTATTCCGGAGATGTTTCATTCCTCCTTGAAGATCTTATTGTATATCGGGAGATGTTTATTCCTCCGTCGAAATGTGGTAAATTGGGTTATTAGAATTCCCTAGTGGGGGTCGGCCCTATATGTGTTATGTGGGTCAAAGGGTTATTAGAACACCCTAGAGGGGTCGGCCCAGTCAGTTGTAGTGGGGTATTTAACCCATTGGTTAAATACAAGCCTACATGATTTGTGTAAAAGACAAGTCGAAGTAGTGTATAAATAGAGGAGGTGTATTCCTCATTTTACACACACTCACTCACTTGAGAGTGGCACACTTGTGCAGGAGAGGTCTGCTATGGAGAAGGAGGAGCTTATGCTCAGGGTTACATATTTGTATATTGCTGGTCATCTATATTGAGGAAGCTTTACTGGGTTTTCTACCCCATGAAGGTTTCCTAGGATAAATTTGTGTCTCTTGTGTTTATGCTGTGCTTGTTGTTTCTTCAGTGATCCTGTATATGGTATTATTGTGAAATGGAATGCAATGGTGCTATTTTCTGTCTTAGCATATTAAATCTTAACAACACCCTATGTGTCACTTAGGTGATTGTGCGACATTATATGCACAATATTGATTTCTATGCAAACTATATGGTATGTATATATTTTGATGTCCTATTTAATACTTTACAGTTTGAATTTTTTGACTATTATATAATTGATATGAGCTATGTGCGACCCACATTATATATGTGTAACTATAAGGAATTGCAAACATAAATACAGACTATATGCAAACTTTTTGATACTTTATGACACGTGAATTCTAAGTAACTATATGTTATAAGGAGTAAGTGCATCTAAGTGATCATACGTTGTTTTGAGGACTATGAAATTATTCCATACAACTATGTACAAACGTGTTGTAACATTGTGAACTCTTTCGACTATATCATGAGCAAATCCATTGTATTAATTAATGTGATGTGAACATTCATTTGCACCATAGGTTGGCCGCTGTAAGCGTAACCTGGGAATTGAATGCACACAACTGCTATGGTAATGGAGTTCCGATGTGGAACCGCTTAGTGTGCTCAGTCATGTGCTACCACCGTGGTTATGACCATTAATACTTTAACTATAGACATGCGTTTTCACTTGTAGGTGAGCTGGCTCTACCTTGTAGATGAGCTCCACCATGGCTCCATTTTGGTTCATCGTGGCAATTGCAATGATGTTTTAATTAATGTGGTAGATATCTTGGGATTTTGTATTTCCATCTAATGATCTACACCATTGATCAATTGAGGGTTTCAATGCAAGTGGTTTAACCTACCTTTGCTATGTTTTATGAGTTTATTGTGTCCGATCCTTTTGGTTGTGGTGGCTCTGCTCAGTTGACAGGTTGCAAGTTTTTAGTCTTATTGTTCTATCTGTAGAGGTGAAGTTCTTGAGTTTTGAACTCGTAACCTCAGCAAATTATAGAGCCGAACTCTCAATTCTGCGTGCAGTAGTTATTGTTGATTTATTAGTGGGTTTTGTAACCTTGATAAGGTTCGGTCATCAGACCTGTTGAGAGTCTTGAGATTCGATTTGGATAGGCATCCAACCCTTCACTACGGTTTTTCGAGGTCTTGACGTTGTTGAGAGTTTATGGTTTTTGTATTGGCTCTGGTTACTCCAATATTTAACGAGGTAGGGTTTCATGGCAACTGAACGAGGATTGGCGTTAAAAGCTTCTACGGCTTTCATATAAGAGGTTATGTGTTTAACTTTCTCCACTATAATGCTTATTCAAAATACTATCAATTTATCAAATTTCAATACTAAGGTCTTTTCATTTGGAAAATGTTTTAACAACTTGTAATGATCTCGCAGGTGTGACTATATAATGGCTCCTTGGTTTCGTGCATTGAAGGTTGTCACTAGCTTTACCAATCGGTAAGCCTCGGCAATGTCCTGAGACTCTGTGTAGATGAGAAGATGGACGACTAGTGTGATGTCTGTATGTTTTTGTTTTTAACTTAGAGAGTTTTGTAATCTTCGTAGGATTAGAGTTTGAAGTCACAAAGGTTGTACCCGTGAACCATCCACCTAAGGAAAAATAGGCACAAGGAAAGAGCAATAGACCAGACCAACCCACAAAAACGAAACGGTCTCTGCGTAGCCAGTCATCCACAATATCAAATAAAGTTTTTTCTTCTTTAGAAGACTTTCCAAGGGCTACAGTCATAGCGATCCTCCTATTTCACTATTTCGATCATTTCCGAGCACCCTATATGATCAAAAGGTATACGATGAATTGGATTTTTCATCCATCATACTTTCAAAAAAAAATTGGGTTCCAAAGATTCGTTGTTGGAACAAATATTTGAAAGGATGATGGATGAAAAATCCAATTCATCGTATACCTTTTGATCATATAGGGTGCTCGGAAATGGTCGAAATAGTGAAATAGGAGGATCGCTATGACTGTAGCCCTTGGAAAGTCTTCTAAACAAGAAAAAACTTTATTTGATATTGTGGATGACTAGCTACGCAGAGACCGTTTCATTTTTGTGGGTTGGTCTAGTCTATTGCTCTTTCCTTGTGCCTATTTTGCCTTAGGTGGATGGTTCACGGGTACAACCTTTGTGACTTCATGGTATACTCACGGAAAGTATGGGGAGGATATGCCTCGACCCACATGTCAAAATTCTTTTTGAAAGTGAAATGTATAACCTGTAGGTTAAGTTTCAAACTCTGTCAAAAGGAAATCAGAATGTTTGTAACCTATGTTAAGGTAGTTGAGTGTTTTTGTCAATTTCGGGATTGACCTGTAAACACGATTTTTTAACTCATCATTAATGTGAAACTGTGATAAGTTTTGGCAACTTCTATAATGATCTTGGTTATGAATCGATGAATGAATGTTTGTCGGAAGCAATGATACAATTGTTTAATTTATAGAAGCAACGAATAGGTGAGAATATTGAAGAGGCTTACAACCTTCATAAACTTTGTTTATTTAAAACAATGTTACTACGTCTTTAAAGAAATAGGATAGTACTTCAGTGCTAGGGTTTATCCTTTGTATAAAGTTTAGTAATATACTTAGTTGAAGTCTCGGCAATAACCTGTGTTTTCTAATTTTGTTTGGAAATCTCCTACAGCCGTCTTGATAACTCAAACTTACTAAATGATCTACAGGATGGTGTTTTATGCATTCGTTGACTCTGCTTCTACAGGCACTGTAATGTCTAATATCTTTCGAACTAATAGTGAAATAATTAGTTTCGATCTACAGGCATGTTTATGATGTCACGTTTGATTCTTGTCTTTGTTCTTTGTTTAAAAAGATTTTTCTTTTATTGAAAGAAATGAAGAGTGAAAGAGCTTATTTAACTAGCTTGACTCTGTAGGAGAATTGTAAAATGTTGGCTAAATGTAGAGAAGAATTAAGAATAATTTATGGTTATAAAATAACAAGTAATGGTTTGAAAATAACATGAGAAAACCCTAGATTGGTAATATGTTACATTTTATTTGTTATTTGTTTCTATAAATAGTAGCAACTGTGATTATTTTTAGAAATAAACATTTTGAGAAACAAAAATGTAAAAAAAATAGAAATGATTTCTTTAACCAGTATGAACTATGTTATTTCTATGAAAAAGATTTACTGTTGTGATAAAAGGAATGAGAACAAAATAGTACTGTGAGTAAAAATGCAGTAGACATTACTAAATAATTATTAACAAATAATTTACAGAACATATAAAATGGTACATTGATCACCATGGCAGCATGCCTATCTTATCTTATCTATCTTAACCTGTTTGTGTACTGGAGTACGATGCTATTCCTTTTTGCATGGGTAAAAGTACAGAAACTATTTTATTCAATCACTTCTTATTCATACAAAATTATTAATTTGCACATAAATGAAATAAATTTATTAAATAAATAGTGAAAGTTAAAATAACAGAATTGTAAATATACCAATAGATTTCAGAACTTGAAATAAATTAGATAAGATAAATAGAACCTGTAGCTGATGATAGGGATGAAAAACACCCAAGGAGGCCTATTCCTCCCAACTTGCTTCAGAAGAAGCAGCTCAACTGCTGACTTCTAATTAACCCCTGAGCTTGATTATTTATCAGTAAGTGGGTGGAAAACTGTGTAGAAGCAAGGCACTCAAAATACCTTCTCCACTCAGTATCAACCTCCTATAAAATTCCTTCTCCACTCAGCAACAACCTCCTAAACTCACTAAGAGTTTTGGCAGACTCACAACATGATCAACCCTAGCCTATCCCCTCATCAGATCTCTTGAGTGCAATCAGCAAAACCTCAAGGTAAGTTTCCTCGTCAAGAAAAGTGATGAACCTCAGCTCATAATCTAATGGATAATATATAGACTGCCTAGGTCTTTTAGTGGTCAGTTTAGAATAAATGAGCCTCAAGATCCAGTCCCATCTTTCAGGGCACTAAGACCACATTTTAAGGGAGTTGTCCCATACCAACAGCTAGTTAGTTGCATCATGATGTTGCCACTTATCCATTGCCTTCTACCCCAGATTCCATTCCACCTAGTGGATCAGTAACCACTCATTCAACAGTCCCCTTAGGTGTTTGTCTCATTTTTTATTTATTAAATAATAAAATATTGTGCAAATTACAGTCATCCTTGGACACTTGTACAAAATATAAAACTTTATAATAAAAGTTAACACAAGGTTTTTCAGCATAAATTGTTTTCAGCAATTAGGGTACATGACAAACACCCCCTCTTAAGCTCAACATCGTCCTCGATGTTGCTTATTCAGTGTTAAATTTTCTGAATTTACTTCAATTTGATCTAGGATCTTAACTGAGAGAACAACATGTACAGCATATCTACAGCATATCAATCATGGAGACAATAATGCAAGCACACAAGAGACACAAAGATTTACTTGGGGAAAACCATAAAGGTGAAAAACCCCAATAACTTCCTCAGAGATAGATAGAGCAATGATACAACCAACCAAGAGAGATAGCATAACCTAGCAGCAATCCTCCTCCTCCATAAGTGCGCCTCTCCTCCTTGAGAGCATGTGTGAGAAGTGAGTGAGAAAATAGAGTGCCTCCCGCACTCTATTTATACTTGACTTGACTTGCCTTTTTACCTAACTCATGTCGGCTCTAACTTAACCACATAACATAATGCTGAGTGGGCCGACCCCCAATAGGGTGGTCTAATAACCCTTTGACCCACATGGCCGACCCCCAATAGGGTGGTCTAATAACCCTTTGACCCACATGACTTATACAGGGCCGACCCCAAACAAGGTGGTCTAATAACCCATCAAGTATAAGTTACGACACTTACAATATAAATGACGACACTTCCTTATAGAGGAATAATACCATCTCTATAGGAATACAATATACATATATGTGAAATACATTCCGAAGTTACATATACATCAACACTCCCTCTTAACTAGGAAGGTATTTCTCAGCACAGTTCTTCTAGCACAAGTCATCTTCTCTGGATCATCGTCACTAGATAATCGTCATCGAGTCATCATCATCGTCACTGCTGCTGCTATCTCAATCAATCTCTGAATCTACTCGTCATAGGAAGTTCTACAGAGCCAGTCCTTTTTCATACTGGATGTAGGCCCACCACCTGCAGGTCTTCATCATCACTGGCCATACTGTGGAATCCTCAGGACTTTTACGTACGTCACAAAACCTCGAAAGAGCATCCCAGGCTGTTACGAGCACACAGCTCTACCTATAGGATCTCCCAGGGCACCGAATTACATGTGACCTCACCACAAAACCTCGCAAGAGCATCTGCCAGATATCCCAGGGAACCGAATTACATGCCATAGGCAAAACCTCGAAAGACTATCTGCAGATCTCCCAGGGCAACGAATTACATGTGGTCATGGAAAAACCTCGAAAGAGCATTTGCCAGATGTCCCAGGGAACCGAATTACATGCCATAGGCAAAACCTCGAAAGACCATCTGCAAACCTCCGAGGGCACCGAATTACATGCCATAGGACAAAACCTCGAAAGAACATCTGCCAGATATCCCAGGGAACCGAATTACATGCCATAGGAAAAACCTCGAAAGACTATCTGCAGATCTCCCAGGGCACCGAATTACATGTCCTCCCAGAGCAAAACCTCGAAAGAGCATTTGCCAGATGTCCCAGGGAACCGAATTACATGCCATAGGCAAAACCTCGAAAGACCATCTGCAAATCTCCCAGGGCACCGAATTACATGCTCATATGCACAACCTGATCCACGGCCACATAGTATCAACCTGATACTCATCATACATCATCCTGATGTATCCATGATCATCCTGATCATCATCACTGCAGCGTCCTGCTGCATGTCATCTGGAGCAACATCCTGAAGCTCGTCATCTATGATCATCCTGATCATCACTGCAACATCCTGCTGCATGTCATCTGGAGCAACATCCTGAAGCTCGTCATCTATGATCATCCTGATCATCAATGCATCTACCTGATGCATACCAAGTATCTACCTGATACATATCATCATACATGATCCTCCTAATCATACAATGTATCCACCTGATACAAATACATGATACATATCATCATACATGATCCTCCTGATCATCAATGCATCTACCTGATGCATACCAAGTATCTACCTGATACATATCATCATACATGATCCACTTGATCATACAATGTATCCACCTGATACATATACAGATACATGGTCCAAGCATCCAACATGATGCATATACAAAATACGTATACGTGATCCAATTGATCATATCCAGCATCAACATGATGCGTACATACATACATAAAAATGATCCAACTGATCATATCCAAGCATCCAACATGATGCGTACATACATACATAAAAATGATCCAACTGATCATATCCAAGCAGAAACCAGAACATCATCCTGATGCTCATCATCCAGCGCTTACATCCACAGCCATGTGAATGATCCTCCTTCCAACATGCTTGGAATGGCTTCAGCAAATGTGTCCATCACTTCTTCCTCGAAGTGTCCTCGATCTGAAGAACGCCAAGTCTCTCTCTGAAGTATTCGAACTTCACTCTGGCTAGTAGCTTCGTCAGCACATCTGCAATCTGCTCGTCCGTCACAACATACAAAAGCTTCACAGCTCCTCTCTGCACCATATCCCTGATATAGTGATATTTGATCTCTATGTGTTTCGTCCTGTCATGAAACACTGGGTTCTCGGACAGCTTCACAGAACTCTGGTTATCACAGAAGATACCAGTAGCCTCCAACGAGAGATCAAATAACTCAGACAGTAGCTTCCATAGCCATACTGCCTCACAACTAGCTGAACAGGCTGCAACATACTCTGCCTCAGCTGTACTCAGTGCTACGCAGGACTGCTTCCTGCTAAACCAAGAGATCACACCTGATCCCATACTGAAGCAGCACCTAGATGTGCTCTTCCTATCTGCAGCACTTCCAGCCCAATCTGAATCAACATAACCCTGCAGGTTAAAATTTTGATTCTCCTCATACCTGAGCCCATAATCCACTGTACCCTTCAGGTACCTCAGAACATGCTTTACAGCAACCAGGTGAACACTCCTCGGATCCATCAGGAACTGGCTCAATGTGTTCACAGCAAAGCAAATGTCTGGTCTCGTGTTCGTCAGGTACATCAAGGACCCAATCATCTGACGATACCGGCTCAGATGAAACATCACATAGAAGCTTCAGATTCGATGCCATAGGTGTGGCCATATCTTTGCAGTCCATCATCCCGAACCTCTTCAGGATCTCTACTACATACTTCCCTTGTCCAAGGAAGATTCCATATGCACTCTGCCACACCTCCATGCCAAAAACAAATAGTGCATCATCCCCAAGTTCTTCATCTCGAACTTGGAAGAAAGCTTCTGCTGCGTGTCGGCAATCAATCTATCTTTACCTGTAACAAACAGGTTATCTGCATACAAAAGTAGTATCACTGGATTGCCTTCTTCAACCTTGTAGAAAAGGTTGGAATCTTCTTTACTCTTGGTGACGCCCAAACTGGATAGAAAGCTGTCTATCCTACCATACCAAATTCTGCACACATATATGACTACACCATGCTGTCTTGAGATCCATCTGGTGCATCTTCTATTTCATCACTTTTATATTTCTCAATGCTGCCATCTGCAACATGCTTGATCTAATAGTTCCATTTGGAAGTCATAACAAACTTCCCTTCACATCTTGGGACTACATCCCAAACATCATTCTTCATGATCGACGGATCATGGAATTCCATTTCTTCATCCCAGATCCTGGGAACTTCAATATCTTCAATAAATAAATTTGTTGCTGAACAAATGTTGTAGTTCTTCTTTTGTAGGAGATGGCATACGATCTTTCCTACACAACAAGTTAAATTGCATGATTAGAAAACATCTCATAGTTTTCAGAACAAATTCTTACACATAAATAAATATGTCATATAGTCATGCAATTATCTTAGCCAATGCTTCAATACAACATTTATCCATATTCCATAACTTTCTAGATGCCTTCCAGTCTCTACCAGAACATTGTTAAGAGTGTGCACAACTCCCAACATGTCAGCAAAGAGGTTTCATTCTAGATAAGTAGCAATGGAATGTTGTACAGTGCCATAGGCCACTTACCCATGCATATTAGGAGTATACTGTTCATCAATGCAATTATTCTAATATGCATAATACACAACCTAATTCTAGGAACATCAGTATATACATTATTGAACAGTATTATTTAAGAAATGACAATTCAAATACTTATCTTTGTTTGTTCGTTGGGTGGACTCCCTCTGAGTCTTTGCTTCCTTGCAGGAGCTGATGGAGTCCGAATCTGAAGTAGCTTCTTCTACACCTTTCGGTTGTGGGATGTACAGAGATGGTCAATTCCCTCTGAATATCTGCATCCTTGCATAAACCACTGGAGTGTACTCCCTCTTGATCTTTGCTTCCTGGATTACCTGTTCTTGAATCTCATATTCATCCTTGATCCCTATGCATGCTTATTAGTATCATGATTGTGTTATCCTTGTGAGCTCATATAAAATCATACATTCATTAGCATACTATTAAAACACAATAATCTCAAGCATGTATAGTCATGATCATTTCAAACAGAAAATAATAAGTATTAGCATTCAAGGTTTACGTAGGATTCTTATGGTTAGTCAAATCATAAGAAACATAACATGTCTAAACCTGTAATTACTCAAACCTATGACTCTTCAGGTTAGTTGAATCATCAATCAAGATAAGAGATATAATATGCATAAAACCTGTGATTATTCAAACCTATACCTTCATGATTCTTCTGGTTAGTCATATCATCAATTATGGTAAGAAACATAATATGCATACAACCATGATTATTCAAACTGATGATTTCATGAATAATCATTATTAACAACACAACAGTATAAGATCCTAAACCAAGGTAGGATTCTAGCTTGATATAGGAAAAACATACCTGGATTAGCGTGCTAGCTAGTTTATGTCTAACATACCCGCATAATATCTTTTGGTTCTATTCAGTGACTTGTGCTAGTAACCTGCATGTCTCATATGTTAACCATTACAAAACCAAGTTATACATACCTCATAAATGGATCTTCTATGAGATCCATGACAGTGGATGAGTCTTTATCCTCATGTCATCATGATCATATGATCTTGGACCAGAACATGATTTGTCTTTCTTGGTGTACCTTTCATGTTAGTAGAAAACATAAACATCATACAACACCATAATGCATTAGTACAATCATAAGTGTCAACATCCTAACCAATGAATATCTTCTATCATGCATTCATAATTTTGTTAAGGTGATACAACAAATCTAAAATCAAAATTGTACTAACCGTAATCACATGAAGACAAACATACCATAAACTTAATTACGGACAAATATCGAAACATACCTCGATGAGTCATACCTGTCGAGATCGCTTGTAATCTTCTTATGTAAGGCCTTATCCTCATCTCCCTCTGAGACATGAACTTCTTTCACTTATGCAGGTGATCAATCCATCTTCTTCTAGGATTAACCCAATCCACTTGATTTGCAAGAACTGGACCTTGAGCTGGATATGGGTTTGTCAGAGAAACCCCAAAAATTCAAACTTTGAATTTCAACCTTCCGATAGGATAGGAATATGCGCCTTGATGAACTGATCAAACTGGTATATTCAGAATTTGAAAACTGCAAAGTTTCACTTCTCAATTTTGCCTTTGAAACTTCCGGATTCACTGGACGTGACCCTGAACTGGGGTTTGATGAAGCCCACTCTTTTGCCCCATCAAAATGTTTGATCCAAAGCTCTAAGCTTCTATTTTTCTGAGGAGCTTCCAGCCGTGGTCACAGATTTCAAAAAATTCCCATTTTTACAGAAGCCCTAATTTTCCACTTTTCTGATCAAAGTCCCGAACTAGGGTCTAATCAAGCCCGGCCTTCTGCCCAACCAAAAATTCTGATCTTGGTCTCTAAATTTCTATTTTGATGAGTAGCATCCAGCCGTGGTCTCCGATTACAAAAATTCCAACTTTCTCCAAAGCCCTAAATTCCGGAAGCCATGAATGAAGGTACCAAAAAATAATTCTGTTTTGACAGAAATATGTACCTAATTGTTTCTGGAGTAACTCCAAAATTTTTTATCGACAGGGTATGAAAAAGTTTCCTGAGATAGCCTGACCTGTTATCTTTCCATCCTGACAGGTCTGACCTCAATTGGATTCTCTGAGAGAGAGTTATGCCAAATGTCGCAACGTGACCTGTTTTGGGATAAAACAGGAGAGCGAACTTGTACGGCGTGCCACGTGTCACTGTTTTAACTTCTTCCTCTGAAAACGTTTTTTGAGATATATCGGCCTGTTACCTTTCCATCCTGACAGGTCTGACCTCAATTGGACTCTCTGAGAGAGAGTTATGCCAAATGTCGCAACGTGACCTGTTTATGGGATAATACAGGAGAGCGAACGTGTACGGCGTGCCACGTGTCACTGGTTCAACTTCGGCCTCTGAAAAAGTTTTCTGAGATAGTGCAGACTGTGTACTACCTGTCACTTTTTACGAAATTTCATTTGGAGCTTCCTAGCCCAAGATATGACCTTTTTCCCAAGGTCACCTGATTTTGACTCAGATCTGGAAGAGGCAGAAACCCTATATTGTACAGATCATAAATCACAAAGTACAATTAATTAGAGGTTGTCCTTTGGACACAAGATACCTGGAGATCTTAGCTTCGGCCTGTAACAATTTCAGATCCGAAAACTTCTCCAAAATGGATTTATAGCGAAAGTGCTACGATGACTGGTTTTTGCTATATCAAGCCCTAGCATCGTAAGTGCAACAAGTGTCATACATGCCATATCATGCCTTCTTTCAGGCTAGCTCTGATACCATGTTAAATTTTCTGAATTTACTTCAATTTGATCTAGGATCTTAACTGAGAGAACAACATGTACAGCATATCTACAGCATATCAATCATGGAGACAATAATGCAAGCACACAAGAGACACAAAGATTTACTTGGGGAAAACCATAAATGTGAAAAACCCCAATAACTTCCTCGGAGATAGATAGAGAAATGATACAACCAACCAAGAGAGATAGCATAACCTAGCAGCAATCCTACTCCTCCATAAGTGCGCCTCTCCTCCTTGAGAGCATGTGTGAGAAGTGAGTGAGAAAATAGAGTGCCTCCCGCACTCTATTTATACTTGACTTGACTTGCCTTTTTACCTAACTCATGTCGGCTCTAACTTAACCACATAACATAATGCTGAGTGGGCCGACCCCCAATAGGGTGGTCTAATAACCCTTTGACCCACATGGCCGACCCCCAATAGGGTGGTCTAATAACCCTTTGACCCACATGACTTATACAGGGCCGACCCCAAACAAGGTGGTCTAATAACCCATCAAGTATAAGTTACGACACTTACAATATAAATGACGACACTTCCTTATAGAGGAATAATACCATCTCTATAGGAATACAATATACATATATGTGAAATACATTCCGAAGTTACATATACATCAACATTCAGCATCAAGTTCCTCTTGGAACAGAACTGTGTATGCTTCTCGCATTTTACCCTCCAGTTCCCAAGTAGCCTCATCAGGGCTAAGGTGCTTCCATTGCACCTTTACCTACCCTATGTTGCGATTCCGGAGTGCAATTTCCCTCCTGTCGAGAATACATTCCGGTTCCACCTGAAAATCTCCTTCTGGTTCCACCTGTATGTCATTCCAATTCAACACATGAGTAGCATCATGCACATACTTCTTTAAAACAGAAACGTGAAAAACAATGTGGATTTTTAAATTGTATGGCAAAGCCAATTGATATGCAACAACTCCTATCCTTGATATGATTTCAAATGGTCCACAATACCTCGGTGCTAATTTAGCACAACTCCCAAGCTTCAAAGAACTTTTCTTGGGCTTTACCTTTATGAATACATGGTCTCCTACCTGAAATTCTCTTTCTGTTCGTTTCAAATCAGCATAGCTTTTCTGCCGATCTTGGGAAACTTTTAAGTTACCTTGAACATGTTTCACAGTTAGGTCCATTTCTTTCAATAGATCTGGTCCTAACATCAATCTATCTACAGGATTATCCCATGAAATTGGAGTACAACACTTTCTTCCACATCAAATTTCAAATGGACTTAACTTAGCAGATGCTTGATAATTATTATTGTAGGCAAATTCTGCTAAGTGTATGTAATCCTCCCATTTAGATGGCTGATCTTTAACATATAATCTTAACATATTTTCCAAAATCTGATTTACTCTTTCTGTTTGACCATTAGTTTGTGGGTGGAAATAAGTGCTAAAATTTAAATTAGTATTTAATGCTTTAAACAGTGTTGTCCAAAAGTTACCAGTAAAGTTAGAGTCTCGATATGAAATAATCACCTTTGGAATTCCATGCAAGCGAAAAATTTGCTTCATGAAAATATCTGCAATGTTAGAAGCCTTGAAAGTAGTTTTAACAGGAATAAAATGAGCAGCTTTGCTAAGTTTATCAATGACAACCATAATTGAATCATTCTGCTTCTGATTTTTACGCAAACCTATAATAAAGTCAATGCTTATGATTTGCTGCTTATGATTTCCCACTTCCATTCTAGAATTGGTAAGGGTGGCAATAGCCCAGCTGGATGTTGATGTTCAGCTTTAATAGTCTGACAGTCAAAGCATCTAGCTATATATTCAGCAACTTCACTCTTCATGTTAGGCCAAAAGTACTCCTTTCTTAACATAGTTATCATTTTCTGATAACCAGGATGTCCTGAATAAGGACTCTTGTGAATTTCATCTAAAATCAACAACTTAACTTTCGAAAAATTAGGCACATAAATTATGTTTTTGTAAGTTAAGAAGCCTTTTTTATTAATACTGTAATCTGTTATAACATTTTGCAGACGAATTTTCAGCCACTTTATCATGTAATTTTTGGTAATTTTCGTCTTGCTTAATTCCTTCTTCGATCTGATTTTCCAGATTAGTTTTAAAAGTACTAATTGCTGCAAAAAAACTTAATCTAGCGTTTCTGCTCAACGCATCAGCAACCTTATTTTCCTTTCCTTTAATGTGATGGATCTCAAAATCGCACTCGCTAAGGAAAGATAACCACCTAGCTTGCCTTGCGTTCAGATTTATTTGATCCAGTAAATACTTTAACCCCTTACCATCAGTCATTAAAATGAATTTTCTACCAATCAAGTGATGGCGCCACATCTTTAAAGCATGTATCACGACTGCCAACTCAAGATCATACGTAGCGTAATTCTTTTCATGTATTTTTAACTTCCTTGACTCAAAATCAATTGCATGACCTTCTTGACTTAAGACCCCTCCAAGTCCTTCGTTGCATGCATCAGTGCATACGACGAAATCCTTATTAGGATCTGCGATTTTTAAAATGGGTGTAGTAGTTAACAATTCTTTTAACTTATTAAAGCTGTCTTGACACTTTTGATCCCATATAAATTTCTTCCCTTTCTTCTGCAAAGAAGTGATGGGGTTAGCAATTCTAGAGAACCCTTCAATAAACTTTCTATAATACCCCGTTATTCCCATGAATGACCGTACATCTGTTACATCTTGTGGGACAGGCCATTCATTTATTGCTTTTATTTTATCAGGATCAACAGAAATACCATCTTTTGAAATTATATGACCCAAATACTGAATTTATCTTTATAGAAATCACACTTACTAAACTTAGCGTAAAGTTGGTGATCTCTAAGTACTTGTAAAATGATTTTTAGATGTTCATCATGCTCTTCTTTATTCTTTGAGTAAATCAGAATATCATCAATGAATACCACTGCGAACTTATCCAAATATTTATGCAGAACATTGTTCATTAAACACATGAACACTGCAGGTGCGTTAGTTAGCCCAAAAGGCATAACTACACACTGGTAGTGTCCATAATGCGTTTTGAATGCAGTTTTGAATATGTCCTTGTCTTTTATCCGGACTTGATGATAACCAGACCTTAGATCAATTTTAGTGAATATCTCTGCTCCGCGTACTTGATCAAATAGATCATCTATGCGAGGTAAGGGATACCGGGTTTTAATTGTCATTTTATTAAGCTGACGGTAGTCAATGCACAAACGCATAGTACCGTCCTTATTTTTAACAAATATTACTGGTGCTCCCCAAGGGGACACACTGGGTCGTATATACTTTTTATCTATTAATTCTTTCAGCTGAGATTTTAACTCATTTAATTCTAGAATATTCATCCTATAGGGGGGCTTTGAGTTTGGTACTGCACCAGGTACTAACTCAATGGTGAAATCAAGTTCTCTTTTCGGAGGTAATCCTGGAATTTCTTCTGGGAATACATTAGAAAATTCCCTAAGGATGGGAATATCGTCTAGTTCTATTTTGTCTCATTTGGATGTACATTCATCATTAACAACATTAACAGCAAACAATTTACAACCTTTTCTAGCATCTCTCTTCACATGTAAGGCATAAATCTACCTTACAGAAGTTTTCCTAGAAATGCCTTTAACAGTTTCAACTACACCTTCATTATTTAAGCATACAAAAGATTTTTCATAACAACTCAAAAGGACTCTATGTTGTTCAAGCCAATCCATACCAATTAACAAGTCATAAGATCCTAATGGTAAAACATTCAAATTTACTTGTGTTTTTAGCTGACTTAGAAAAACTTCACAATATTTAACAAAATCCATAACTCTTCTTTTTGTACCAGTTGCAAGCTGAACTAACCACGGGTTATCAAATTTTTCTATCTTTAAATTGCAATTTTTCACTAATTCGGGTGAGATATAACTCAGATTTGCGCCCAGATCTATTAGAATGGAAATAGACTTAGTTTGTAACATACCTTCAACTTCCACCATGGATGTTTGATGGTCTGCTTGATGATCCTCCAAAGCTGTACAAATTCTGGGCATCTCACTCGCTACATCTCCGACTGTTGGTTCTGCTTGTACTGTGTGAATATTGTTGACGGTTTTTCTTTTGCGTGAGCAATCTGTTCTCTTGTGTGGTCCACCACATTCATAACATTTGATAGGTCCTTTTTACTTAGCATATCTATTATTATTGTTGCTATGATTATAGTTGTTGGGTACATTCTTTGCAGTAGAATAGTTCTGAGACGCATTACCCCTGTATGTATTACTGTTAGAAAAGTTTCTGTTAGGGAAATTTTTCTTGAAACTCCCAGAACTTTGATTAAAATTTTTTTTTTTATAATCAGACTAGTTTGTTTTGCTGCCCTTCCATCCAGTTGTTCCTTCTCTTCTTTTGTTTTGATCAAAACATAAATTTGCCTTTCTCATAGATTCCTCCAGTGTTGTAGGATTGTCATATTCTATTATGTCTTTTATGTGGAATGGTAAACAGCTGAGAAACCTTTGTACCTTTGGCTTCTCCTCAACCATGTACGATACATATCTCAGTAGACTGAGGAATTTGCTGCACAATTCCTTCATGCTCATGGCGCCCAACTTCAGATCATAAAACTCCTTCGATTTATCTTCATAATACTGTTCTCACAAAAAAAATTTCTTGAATAACTTCTTGAACATACTCCATGTTACGTCTTTTTCTTTTAAACTTTTGATTCTTTTTAGATCCTACCACCATATATCTACCTTGCCTATCAGATTATAAATAGCCATCTTGGCTTTCAGTTGAGAAGAGTAGTCATATATATTAAATTACTTCTTCATTCCAGACAACCAAGCTTCTATTGTTTCACCCTTTTCATTTTCGCCGTTAAAGGTGGGTGGCTTAATTTTCTTAAATTCTCCATAAATCTATTCACAAGGTTTCTGCTTCCTCCTTGTTGAACAGAAATCACTATCACTATTGTTCGAATTAGAGTGATAATGACTTTGATGTGAATCAGAGGATGATTGGATACCACTTTTATCTTTTCTTGTCCTCTTATGCTTGTGTTTGTGAGTCATTATGGCAGAATCAGATGGAATCTCTGATTTTCTGCCCCTTTCGTCATTCTGATATTTATCCATTAAAATTTGATTTAGTGTATCCTGCGCTTTCAGAATGCGCTCATTTTCTTCTTTGACTGTTTTTATATCAAACTTTAAATCTTTTATGGTACGCATAAATTCAGAAGAATTGTTATTCAACTCAACATAGAAACCTTCTGGATTTTCAATAATACTAGGTTCATGATGAGGTGATTTTTCCTCTACTGATTCTTTCGGTAACGACATACCTGTAAATCAATTTGTCAAACTGTACAACACAATTTAATTTTAAAAAGTTAGCAAACAACTTTTTACATTCTATTTTTTGTATTGCGTGTGTGAGCCTATTAAGGCCTAGTGTTTTAACCGTGCTCTGATATCACATGTAACATCCCGAAAAATTGCAAAAAAATTAAAACTTTTCTATGTGACAATAATTGCTATTTAATAGATGCGGAAATGGAAGAATATATGAAATGTTGTCTTGCTGTCTTTAATAACATGCTAGTTTATTAAATGAGAATTTACCACAAATGGATTTCTGATTAAATCTTAATGTCATCCATATTTAGTTGTGTTGTTACACATCTCTGCTACTGTTATTTATAAATGTTAGAACAACTGTTTGACTAGTCTAATTTTGTTTGATTGATGAAGGGGTCCTTCGGGCGCCCCGAGGCTTACTTAGCATTCGTGCTAAAGCATGTGTATTCGTACTTGTGACATATTGACAGACAAGAGATTAAAGTTGCAACACGTAATCAACAGTTTATCCAAGAAGATCTATCACATTAGTATCATTGTGTTATACTCATATTTATTTGTTTTTCCATCATGTTTTTCTGTATGTAAACACCTACCTTCTTACTCCATGGTAATTTGTGGAAATTCCATGTACAACTGTTTGTTAACTTGTTTAGGGCCTATAGCTTGTTATGATATTGTTGGTATGAGAAATTCCTTTTCATACACATTAGAATGTATGTAAGTGTAATTCTAGAATCTGTTCACCAAGTATAACTTTATAGTATAATTTAAGGTGTTTAAATGATTATTATCGAACCCTTACAATTGACGTTTATAGCCATCTTAACCACTATCACATTTATGTAATTATGAGTGGTGTGTATCGTGACACCCTATGTGTCACTTAGGTGATTGTGCGACATTATATGCACAATATTGATTTCTATGAAAACTATGTGGTATGTATATATTTTGATATCCTATTTAATATTATACACTTTGAATCTTTTTTACTATTATATAATTGATATGAGCTATGTGCAACCCACATTATATATGTGTAACTATAAGGAATTGCAAACATAAATACAAACTATATGCAAACTTTGTGATACTTTATGACACGTGAATTCTAAGTAACTATATGTTATAAGGATTAAGTGCATCTAAGTGATAATACGTTGTTTTGAGGACAATGAAATTATTCCATACAACTATGTACAAACATGTTGTAACATGGCGAAGTCTTTCGACATATCGTAAGCAAATCCATTGTATTAATTAATGTGATGTGAACGTTGATTTGCACCATAGGTTGGCAGCTGTAAGCGTAACCTTGGCATTGAATGCACACAACTGCTATGGTAATAGAGTTCCGATGTGGCACCGCTTAGTGTGCTCGGTCATGTGTTACCACCATGGTTATGACAATTAATACGTTAACTGTATAGATGCGTTTTCGCTTGTAGATGAGCTGGCTCCACCATGGCTCCATCGTGGTTCATCGTGGCAATTGCAATGATGTTTTAATTAATGTAGTAGATATCTTGGGATTTCATATTTCCATCTGATGATCTACAGCATTGATCAGTCGAGGGTTTCAATGCAGGTGGTTTAACCTACCTTTGATACATTTTAGGAGTTTATTGTGTCCGAGTCTTTTGGTTGTGGTGGCTCTGCGCGGCCGACAGGCTGCAGGTTTTTAGTCTTATTGTTCTATCTATAGAGGTGAAGTTCTTGAGTTTTGAACTCGTAACCTTAGCAAATTGTATAGCCAAACTCTCAATTCTGTGTGCTGTAGTTATTTTTAAGTTATTAGTGGGTTTTGTAACCTTGATAAGGTTCGGTCGTCAGACCTGTTGAGAGTCTTGAGATTCGATTTGGATAGGCATCCAACCCTTCACTATAGTTGGTACAGGTCTTGACGTTGTCGAGAATTGATGGTTTTTGTATTGGTTCTGGTTATTTCAATATTTAACGAGGTAGGGTTTCATGGCAACTGAACTAGGCTTGGCATTAAAAGCTGCTATGACTTTCATATAAGAGGTAATGTGTTTAACTTTCTCCACTATAATGCTTATTCAAAATACTATCAGTTTATCAAATTTCAATACTGAGGTCTTTTCGTTTGGAAAATGTTTTAACCACTTCTAATGATCTCGCAGGTGTAACTATATAATGGCTCCTTGGTTTCGTGCATTGAAGGTTGGAACTAGATTTACCAACCGGTAAGCCTTGACAATGTCCTGAGACTCTGTGTAGATGAGAAGATGGTCGACTAGTGTGATGTCTGTGTGTTTTTGTTTTTAACTCAGAGAGTTTTGTAATCTTTGTAGGATTAGGGTTTGAAAACTTCTTGAAAGTATGGGAAGGATATGCCTCGACCAACATGGAAAAATTCATTTTGAAAGTGAAATGTATAACCTGTAGGTTAAGTTTCGAACTCTGTCAAAAGGAAATCGGAATGTTTGTAACCTATGTTAAGGTAGTTGAGTCTTTTTGTCAATTTCGGGCTTGACCTGTAAACAGGATTTTTTAACTCATCATTAATGTGAAACTGTGATCTGTTTTGGCAACTTCTATGATGATCTTGGTTATGAATTGATGAATGAATGTTTGTAGGAAGCAATGATACAATTGTTTAATTTATAGAAGCAACGAATATGTGAGAATATTGAAGAGGCTTACAGCCTTCATAAACTTTGTTTATTTAAAACAATGTTACTGCATCTTTAAAGAAATAGGATAGTATTTCAGTGCTAGGGTTTAGCCTTTGTATAAAGTTTAGTAAAATACTTAGTTGAAGTCTTGGCAATAACCTGTGTTTTCTAATTTTGTTTGGAAATCTCCTATAGCCGTCTTGATAACTCAAACTCACTAAACGATCTACAGGATGGTGTTTTATGCATTCATTGACTTTGCTTCTATAGGCACTGTAATGTCTAATATCTTTCGAACTGATAGTGAAATAAGTAGTGTCGATCTACAGGCATGTTTATGATGTCACATTTGATTCTTGTCTTTGTTCTTGTTATGGTAATGACGTTTGAGCCTATCTATCTTGATACTTCTGTTTTAAAAAGATTTGTCTTTTATTGAAAGAAATGAAGAGTCAGAGAGCTTATTTAACTAGCTCGACTCTGTAGGAGAATTGTAAAATGTTGGCTAAATGCAGAGACGAATTAACAATAATTTATGGTTATAAAATAACTAGTAATGGTTTGAAAATAACATGAGAAAACCCTAGATTGGTAATATGTTACCTTTTATTTGTTATTTGTTTCTATAAATAGTAGCAACTGTGATTATATTTAGAAATAAACGTTTTGAGAAACAAAAATGTAAAAAAAATAGAAATGATTTCTTTAACCAGTATCGACTATGTTATTTCTATGAAAAAGATTTACTGTTGTGATAAAAGGAATGAGAACAAAATAGTATTGTGAGTAAAAATGTAGTAGACATTACTAAATAATTATTAACAAATAATTTACAGAACATATAAAATGGTACATTCATTACTATGGCAGCATGCCTATCTTATCTTATCTATCTTAACCTGTTTCTATACTGGAGTACGATGTTATTCCTTTTTGCATGGGGAAAAATATAGAAACTATTTTATTCAATCACTTCTTATTCATACAGAATTATTAATTTGCACAGAACTGAAATAAATTTATTAAATAAACAATGAAAGTTAAAACAACATAACTGTAAATATACCAATAGATTTCAGAACATGAAATGAATTAGATAATATAAATAGAACCTATAGCTGACGATAGGGCCGACAAACACCGAAGGAGGCCTGTTCCTCCCAACCTGCTTCAGAAGAAGCAGCTCAACTGCTGACTTCTAATGAACCCCCGAGCTTGATTACTGATCCAGTAAGTGGGTGGAAAACTGTTAGAAGCAAGGCACTCAAAATACCTTCTCCACTTCGTATCCACTCCGTATCAACCTCCTGTAAAATGCCTTCTCCATTCGGTATCAACCTCCTATAAAATGCCTTCTCCACTTAGCAACAACCTCCTGAACTCACTAAGAGTTTTGGCAGACTCACAACATGATCAACCCTATCCTATCCCCTCATTAGATCTCTTGAGTGCAAACAACAAAACCTTAAGGTAAGTTTCCTCGTCAGGAAAAGTGATGAACCTCAGTTCATAATCTGGTGGATAATATATAGACTTCCTAGGTCTTTTGGTGGCCAGTTTAGAATAAATGAGCCTCAAGCTCCAGTCCCATCTTTCAGGGCACTAAGACCACATTTTAAGGGAGTTGTCCCATACCAACATCTAGTTAGTTGCATCATGATGCTGCCACTTGTCCATTTTTGTCTACCCCAGATTCCATTCCACCTAGTGGATCAGTACCCACTCTTTCAACAGTCCCCTTAGGTGTCTGTCTCCTTTTTTATTTATTAAAGAATAAAATATTGTGCAAATTACATTCATCCTTGGACACTTGTCCAAAATATAAAACTTTATAATAAAAGTTAACACAAGGTTTTCCAGCATAAATTGTTTTCAGCAATTAGGGTATGTGACATGCATCATCTCTTCACAGAGGGATGTACTCGGGTATTTGCAAAATCGACCTCTCGCAAGGTCTCTCTGGAGGACACTCTTTTGGAATTTCTGTAGGCTGCACTTTCTCTTGTTCTTTGGATTTTTGCTTATCCTTTTGTTTAGGTTCTGGTGCATGCTATGGTGAGGCTCTTGAGGTCCCACTTTTCTCTTTAGTTGATTTCTTTGCGGGAGTCTTCATAACTTCTTCTAGACGAGACTACTGGAATTTACTTAATATCTCCTGTAGGATTTCTTTCTCAGACATATACAGTCATAATGCTCTATTCTTAACTAGTAAAATCTCAGAAATTACTCACGATAAAAATTAAAAGTCATGGTAAAATAGGTATCTATGTGATCCTTGATATTTATAGCCATAGCTCCAACTAAGACGCGCCCAAAAATGACTAAGTTAACATTAAATGCTATGTCCATTGTCCAAATATTGCTTATATATTGGTCATTTTCTTTCATTCAATGTGTCTTCAACGGACAAATATTCCTTAAAGTGGAAAAATCCAGTTTCCCAAAAGTAGTGTATAGCAGCTAGTTTCTATCTCAAACTGTAATGACTAGTTCTCTCTAGATTCGCTAGCGGTTAGGTGAGTGGCGAGGATCACTTCCAATTTTCCTTCTTTTGATGGAACTTCGCAACACTATACCCTTTTTTTATTGAACTTCGCAACTTGACTTGCTATATGTGCTTCGCAACACATCTTCAAATCTTGTAAACTTCACATTATAACAAAATAGTTGTGTGCAGTCTCTGCTCTCTGTTTTAGTGTCCAATTTCAACTTCACTCGGCACTTAAAATTTATTGTGTTGTTTAAATTCTTCCTGTAGGAGTAGGTCCATCCCTTTAAGGCTTTAATCTACTCCCATTGACAAGTGCTGGAAGGTGTACGACCTGTCAATTTTTTACAAGTTGTCCTATATGCCCACAATATTTATGGTATTACGAGGTCCCAATCATCGTTGTTTGTATTGCATACCTTGGTTAATTCATTTTCCAATACTTTATTGAAGGCCTCCACAGTGCCATTAGCTATAGGATAATATGGCGTACTCTTCTGATGGTAGAACTGAAACTAATCTGTCAGGGCTTCTATATTTTTTTTCAGGAAGTGAGTTCCCTAATCACTCATCAAAATATTTGGACATACAAACCTTGTCAATATTTTCTAAAAACTGAATTGCGCTACAACCCTTCACTGGCTTTTCTTCTTCCCATATGGTGAGATAATATGTAGCTACAATAATGTATCTCAAGCCAGTTCTCTTCCCTAGTTGTTTAATAGTTCCCACAAAATCAATAGCCCATTAATCAAACGGTTGCAAAGTCAACTGTGGAATCAATGGAATCTCATCTCTACGAGATAGATTTCCTGTTCTCTGGGATACATCTCAATTTTTCCAATGTTCCTTTGAATCTTTATGTATAGTAGGCCACCATAGTCCTACTCTCAAAATCTTCTGCAGAGTAGCTTTCTGTGCATAGTGTCCTCCATATACTCCTGAATGTGCTTCAACAAGTATGATAGTTCTCTCATGTTCTAGTACGCATCTATGCAATACTTCATATGGTCCCAATTTGTATAATTGCCCTGTAATCAGGGTAAAATTGGCTAATCTTACCACTAATTAGTTCATCTACTGCATAGTGAGTTCTGCAGGTGCTAACCCTATAGCTATAAATTCTACAATGTCTCTAAAGTAGTCATCTTCTATGTTAATAGAAAACAACTTCGTATGTACTCGATTCTTGAAAGATGATCAGGTCCTACGTTCAATCTTCCTAGCTTCACTATGATCTCGGAATCATATTCCTGAAAAAGTAAGATCCATCTGCATATTCTTTCCCCTAACACTAGCTTATTGACCAAGTACTTTAAAGTTGAATCATTAGTGAACATGCAAAAGTGCGAACCTAACAAATAGTGTCTGAAATTTTGCAATGCGTACACCATAGCTAAGCCTTCCCTCTCTACTGTTGGGTAATATTTTATTCCAAAGATAGCTTTCTACTTCAAAATGCATTGGGATGGTCGATGCCTCCATCACGCGGTTGTTCTAGTACAATGCCAAGTGCTATAGATGAAGCATCTACATGTACGTGAAATGGACTATTCCAGTCAAAAAATAATAGAATAGGCACTATAACCATCTTCTCTTTCATTGTGTCCAATCCTCTTTGGAAATCTCTAGTCCAGATGTACTTCGCTTCTTTTTTCAATAGTTTCTCCATAGGCGTAATTATCTGCGCATATACTTTAATGCATTTTCTATAATATCCTATGTGTCCCACTGTAGTGTGTATCTTCTTCACTGAGTTAGGTGGTGGTAGGTTTACCATGATCGCTATCTTCGTTGGATCAACCATCACTCCTTGTTTACATACTATTTGTCCTAATAAAATACCATAATGAACACAAAAGATGCACCTCTTTAAGTTCATGGAAATATGATGTTGCCTACACTTTGCTAACATCCTCCATAAGTTCACATGATGGTTCTTCAGAAGACCAAGTATTCTCCAGTTGTCAAAGTAAACTTCTAAGAATTTATGAATATAATCCTTAAAATCAGCTACAACCACTCTTGAAAAGATAGCAGTTGCGTTCTTCAATCCAAAAGGCATAACAGTGTACTAAAATGATCCCCAATTAGTAGCAAATGTAGTCTTGTGCCTATCTTCCACAACAATTCTGAAATGATGGTAGCCCGAAAATCCATCGGTGAATGGAGTAGGAAATGGGTCATGTACAAATGCATCATTCAATTTTTTTAGATCCACACAAATTTTGATTTCTCCTTTATCTTTCTTGTCTCTAATCACCATGGGACTTATCCATTCTGACTCTTCTACTAGTTCAATGATTCTTTCCTCGAGCATTTTATCAAATTTTTATTTCACTCTTTCTTTATATCTGGGGTTCATTCTATAAAGTCTTTTCTCGATAGGATTTGCATCATGCTTGAGAGGTATTTTCATAACTCCCAAGTCACTTAAAATGCCCTTCATTTCGGAAAACTTGGTAGGGAAGAAGTCCTTATATTCACGCAGTAGGTTTGCGATCTTTCCTATTGTTTCTTCATCCCAGTAATATCCAATAGAAATGAAATTTGGTTCATCATTTGTGCTAATATTAATATTTTTAGTCTTAATGGGGTTACTCATATCTAGAAATTATAGATCAGGTCCTTTCACATCGCGTTTTCCTTCAGATTCAGGTATATTCACAACGACGATTCTTAACTATGTCAAGAGCGTAAGTATAAAAAAGTTAGTGGGTGACAACTTCAAGGTTCACTAGATCAAGCTATGTGGCTTCACACTTCAAACCCTACCCAAAACAAGGGTTTTGGTCTTGTACGAAAACAAATGAAACAATTTTGGTGGTGTGGAGGCTTGGCCTCTTGGTCACCTCTCTGGTCGTGTTTCTTTGTGCATCGTGGGGGTTTAATGCTTCCTCTACATGCTAAATTCGCCGCTTCCAGAACGCAGGTGGACTCCAACCTACAGGTAAAACATTTCCCTTTCCAAAACTTGGCGAGATTTCATTCGTTACAGTCTTGACATACATTTAAAGCTTTTTATTTAACTCAGGGTTTAACCACTTCTGGTTTTGTTTTGGTTGTAGTAAGTGCCCCGTTCACTTCATGGGGGAAGGGAAATGGGAAGGAAGGCGTTACAAGCTTCACTGGTAAGCTTCGGTGGCAACCTTGGTTTCCTTGTCAGTTGTGTGTGTTGGGGCTTTAAATGTTCTCCAAAAAGTGAATTCTGCAAAGAGGAAAGATCGGTCACAGAGGCCGTCAGTTTTGGTTTGGAAGAAGGGTTTCCAAATGTAATAAACGAGATTTTGTTGAACTTGAAAATGCTTTTGAATTTCAATTTTGAAAGGGAAGAGCTCGTCCTTATTTGTGCAGTGGCCTGCGAATGTAACCCTTGAATGAATATCCAGGATTTGGTTTCGAAATAATACTTGTAAATGTTTGTCTTTCCATTTGTATCGTTTTTGCCAAGCATTAGATTCTCTGCATTCTTGTATTTTTTTACTCGTAAGGCTTCAGTAACTATGTTGTGCGATTCAAAATGTTTTCAGGTTCATAACCCCTATGAGTGGAGACCATAAGGTTCCCTTTTGTGTAGCGTTGCTACGTCAGTACCCATATTGTAGTAAAGGATGGAAGTTCTCGTCAAATTATGTTCCTAGAGTTCTGTGTGTACAATTTATAAGTGTTGGGTTTTTTTTTATAAGAGCAAGACCATAAAGTCTTCCCGGTTTACTTGAAAAAGTTCTTGGCCGAGAGGGTTGTCATTGGGTTAGTGTGAAAAACACTTGTCTCCATAAACGTATCCACTATGGGTGGAAGCCATAAGGCTCTCCCTGTAAACAGCGTTAAAGTGACTGCAAAAATAATCCATGCCTTAAGGAAAAACGCAGAGGGTTTTGGATTAATCAGTATTTAAAAGTTTTCTATGAACCAAAAGGTACTTTATCCGTAAGCTTGATTCTTAAAAGATTGGGTTCGGCCCAGGATAAAGTTTCTAATTCACTTGTGCTTCCTGCAGAGAATCTAGGGTTTTGGGAAAATATTTAAGTGTAAAAACTTAGTGCCGGATCGCATAGTGATAACCCTCAGGATGGGTTAGGGTTTCTATGTAACAAGTGTTATTTCGGTGTCACTAGCATGTTCTGTGTCCAATATTTGTTTTCTGTTGTGCGAGCTTCTCCCATACTAACGGTTGAGTTTCTCTGTCGACGGCTCAGTTTCTATGACACACTTTTAATTCTGTGCTTTTAAATTCTGGTCCTCAAGATAAATATGCACATTTAAGAAGACATTTGAATACTGGTCTAAAAGGAAATAAATAATGCATTTGGTCCCAGAGGTTAACAGAGGGCTAGTTCCTTTTCCTGCTCTTAGGATATCTCTGTTAAATGAAATAATGGTAAATAAACTACTTAATATGCATTTTTATTTATGTTCTCTAAATATCTATGTGTTCATGAGAACATTTGTGCAGCTGTTAAAATGTATGTATGCACACCTGTACTTCTTAATGCATGCAACAATATATATCTATTTCAGAATTAAGAATGAGAATTGTTTAAATACACAAAAAAAGGGAAACTCACTTGCATGTAAAGAAAATATACATTTATTTTTGTAACATAGTTGATTTCTTGAGCGTATTTTAGAATTCAGTGAAAATAGTCTTGCATGTACAGTATTCCAAACTGTAACAGATACAAATATTCTAACTCTAAATCAATATGATTATACCTGTACCGGAGTACACCATCTGATGGATGGCAGGAAAAATATAGGTAGATCTTTATAATGATCATGATACTAACTCAGAGAAAGATCATGATCCAGATTTATGCAGGAATGAAATAAGATAGCATATACATAATCATATACATAGATATATTGCAAAGAACACAGTGATACAGTAAACACACATTGTATTAAATAACCGAAATAGAGCAGACTGTAAATACAATAGTTGGAATGGTGGTAGCTATCTCTGAGAAGAGATGTGTCCGCTATGCTCATTCGTGCGAAGATGATTACAAAGTGAGGCCGAAAGGGCCTATTTATTATAATCATGAGGGAAAGAATCCCAAACATCCAAAAATCTAACCCTAGAAGATGAATCGTCATAAAGTTTGCGGCCCCATGGTGGTTAGTTGAATAGTCAACTTCCTGGGGTCATAACTTTTGCATATGATCTCCATTTGGGGCACTGATTCGGATGTATGCAGGAACAAAATAAGATAGCGTATACAGAGATATATTGAAAAGAAAACAGTGATACAGTAAACACACATTCTATGAAATAGCGGAAATAGAACAGACTGTAAAATACAATAGCTGGAATGGTGGTAGCTATCTCTGAGAAGAGATGTGGCCGCTATGCTCATTTGTGCCAAGATGATTACAAAGAGAGGCCAAAAGGGACTATTTACCAAAATCATGAGAGAAAGAATCCCAAACATCCAAAAAACTAACCCTAGAAGATGAACCGTCATAAATTTTGCGGCCCCAAGGTCGTTAGTTGAACAGTCAACTTTCCGGGGTCATAACTTTTGCATATGATCTCTGTTAGGGGTGCTCGATAACCTGTTGGAAAGGGCTATCTGAGATTTACAACTTTCGATGGGGGGAAAATGAATGAGTTCAATTTGGTCCCCCAAATTGCAAAAAAACGTCCTTTAGGACCTCAAAACGGATCCGGAAGTTCAGGACATGAAAAACTGCTAAAAATCTGAAGTTACCAAAATTGCCAGAAGACTGTTTTGAGCCAGTAGGAAGAGGTGGGACGCCACCGATATCCACCTGGATCAATCCTCCTTTTTTAGGAAGCAATGGTCTCCATTGCGTTAAATCCCTTATCATATGTCAAACTATGTGTTGAGTTGAGCTCCTGGTGCGGCGTTTGCTAAAGCGAAAAGGTTTCATTTCTTTGAAATCTTCATAGGGTTGTAATTGTTGTTGCTGGTTGCGCTGGAGTTGTTCAACAGTTTTGGTTGTTGTGGTATCCTTGGTCTCACTGGTGTGGATGGTTTCTTTTTGGGAAAGCACCTTGAATGTGTGGCCTTGCACTGCAAAGGTACTCGAATAGGCAATGCTGCACTGAACTTATGCTTTTCTTGTTTCTACTGAGTAGAGGGATAATGGGTAGAGGTTGTGGATGTCTCTACAATCTGATGTTCTCCTTCAGTGGTAATTGCGAATAGGGAAAATTTCCCAGAGTGGGATATTATCTTCCTTCCCTGCTTGGTTGGGGTACATGCAACTATCTCTGGAATCCGATATAGTTGTCCTCGCAAAGTGACGATGACACTGCGAGGTCGTGATTCATATACAGCATGATGCTTCCACATATATGGTTGTCCTAAAAGAACATCACATACTTCAAGTGGGGACACATCACACAATACCTCATCTTTGAAGGGCTTGATGCCGTATGGTAGGCGACATTGTTGACTGACGCGGATCCCTCGTCCTTGGCTTATCCATCCAATGGTGTATGGTTGTGGGTGTGGTGTTATTGGTAGCTCCAGTCTCTTGATGACTTATGTTGAGATCAGGTTCTTCTGGCTACCGCTATCCATAACAAAGTGTAGGGGAATTCCCTTCACCCACATGTGTAAGTGGAAAAGGAGCTCCTCTGCCTCCGACTCTTCAGGTTCCTCTAATTGAATATGTGTGGTGGAAAAAATGACACTGGGTTCTGCATCAATGATCTACTTCCATTTCCGTGCAACTGTGAAATTAGGTTCTGAGTTAGAATCGGAACTGGGATCTGATTCCGAAGCTTTGATCTCAGCCACCAATGACTGTTTTGAGCGACATTCATCATTGTTGTGCCAGGGAATTTTGTGGAACTCTCACTACTTTCTGGTGTCCTTCTTTGTCTTTTCATTACCCTTCTTTTCCTGTGGTTGGGACTGGTTGTCCTTTCCCTGCCCCGTGGTATGCGAGCCAGAGTTTCCGTTGCCTTACTTCTGCGCAGGTCCAAAGTCACGTTTGTTATTTTGCTGAAATTTATGCTCAATTTTGATAGCATATCGATAGGTGGATCTGAGTGCAGATATTTCCAGGAAATCCATCTCTGTTCATATGTACCGGTGTAGTCCACTGCGATATTTCAGTACTAGGTGCTGCTCGGAGTCCTTAATACCTAGCTTTGTGTGAAAGGTATGAAATGTGTTGGTGTAATCCAAGACCGTTTGGTCCCTCTCTTGCTGCAGAATGGTCCATTTTGTGTACTGGTCATCATAGTTTCCAACAGGGTAATATTGTTCATTGACGACATCTATAAAAGAGGCCCAAGTGGGATTGGAATATTCAAACAATCCAGACTCGTCTGATGAGTTTTTCTCACAATACGTTTCCCACCAATTTTTGACATGTGGGACGGCCTTGAGGAGCGCAAAGAGGATCTTTTCCCTGTTGGAAAAATTGTAGAAAGAGAAATGCCCTTCTAGTAGATTCAACCATTTATCTATGGCATCATCATCGATCTCGCCTTCAAATAAAGGGATATCAAAGTTAACTTGTACCTTGAAAGGAGTCACATCTCTGAAACGACTACTTGTCGAAAGTGTATCTGTTGTTGTTTGCATGCATCGAGGGATCTGGGCGAAATTATCCATCATCTTGTTCCTCTGTTGTGCGAGGGATTCCTAGAGAAATGAATAGATAGGATCTACTTCTCTGTCTTCTCTTTTTTCTTCTGCCATGGGAGGCCGTTTGGGGCAGTGAGAGTGGTCTTCCCCAAGTGAAACTAGTTCGAGACCCAACTCTCTATATCCTGACCTCGTCGGGGACATGAGCTGAGAAAGAATCAAAGAGCAGACCGCTCTGATACCACTGATCCATATTTATGCAGGAACAAAATAAGATAGCTTATATAGAATGATATATAGAGATATATTGCAAAGAACATAGTGATACAGTAAACACACATTCTATTAAATAGCGTAAATAGAAGAGATTGTAAAATACAATAGCTGGAATGGTGGTAGCTATCTCTGAGAAGAGATGTGGCCGCTATGCTCATTCGTGCCAAGATGATTACAAAGAGAGGCCAAAAGGGCCTATTTATCATAAGCATGAGGGAAATAATTCCAAACATTCAAAAACCTAACCCTAGAAGATGAACCGTCATAAAGTTTGCTGCGCCAAGGTGGTTAGTTGAACAGTCAACTTCCCAGGGTCATAACTTTTGCATACGATCTCCGTTTGGGGCACTCAGTAGCTCGTTGGAAAGGGCTATTCGAGATTTACAACTTCTGAGTGGGGCTAAATGAATGCCAAAAGCAGCCAATTGGCACCCCAAATCGCCAAAAAACGTCGTTTAGGGCCTGAAAACAGCTCCGGAAGTTCAGGACCCGAAAAACTACTAAAAATAGTAATTTACCGAAATTGCCAGAAGATTGTTTTGAGCCAGTAGGAAGAGGTGGGCCGCCACCGATATCCACCCGGATCAGATTAACTATACAATTTATTACTTGCACTCCTCCATAGTATAAAAAAAAGAAACTTAAACAAGATACCTGAGTTAAGCTGAACATGTTAAATTATAGGGTGGACAAACACCCAAGGAGTATCGTTCCTCCCAACCTTCTCCAGTAAAGCATCCAAGGCTACTTTCTCTCTAGGACCCCCTGATCCTGTTCACTAAACCACGAGGAAGAAGAATCTGTGTAGGATCCTGGAACAATCTGAACCTTAGGAATCAAATAGACTTGCTTCCAATACTTCTCTTCTGCACTCTGTAGGAAATTTTATCGGACTTACTCCTACAACTCCTTCTCCATCCAACCCTAATTGAACCTCCTGTGGGCTCAGTTCTAACACGACAGGGTAAAAATAGTTCCTCTCTAGGAAATTTGATCCCCCTGCTCAAGTTCGATTTTTTGTTTTAAAGAGTTCCTAGGTATTTAGTGGTCAGTTCATAATAATGAGACAACAACTCAACCTCCACCACCCTCGGGAGTTATGACAAAATTTTTAGGGTAGTTGCCTCATGACAACAGCTGGGAATTCATTGCAGATGCTGCCACTTGTCCTTTTCCTCCTACACCAGATTCCATTCATCCTAGTGGGCTAGTGAACACTCTTCAACAATCTCCTTGGTTGAGTGTCTCCCATTTTTTTATTTATTAAATAATAATATTATTCAATTACAGTCATCCATGACTACCCTAGGTCATTTAATACAAAACTTTATAATAAAAGTTTATCATAATTTTTTTTTCAAACATAATTATTTTCGAGTACTAGGTAGTTTACAAACACCCATTCTTAAGCTCAATATCGTCCTCGATGTTGTTCACTCTTCATCAGAGTCTTCCTGGAACATAATTGGATATGTTTCCCACATTTTACTTTCAATTCCCAGGTAGCTTCTTCTGGGCTAAGGTACTTCCATTGCACCTTTGCGTGCCCTATGGTGCGATTCCGGAGTTGAATTTCCCTCCTCGCGAAGATACAATCTAGTTCCACCTAAAAATCTCCTTATGGTTCCACCTGTATGGAATTCAAGTTAATCACATGAGTAGCATCATGTACATATCTTTTTAAAATCAAAATGTGAAATACATTATGAACTTTAAGGTTAGGCGGTAAGGTCAGCTGATAAGCCACTGGTCCGACCCTTGATAAAATTTCGAATGGTATGCAATACCGGGGTTCCAACTTAGCACAACTCCCCAGTTTAAAATAAAATTTCTGAGGGTTTACCTTTATAAAAACATGTTCACCAACCTGAAACTCTTGTTGGGTTTTCTTAAGGTCTGCATGGCTTTTCTACCTGTGTTGCACAATTTTTAAATTGCTGTGCACCTATTTCACTATTAGTTCCATTTCCTTAATCAATTCTGGTCCTAACAATATTCTATTGACTAGGTTATTCCATGAGATAGGAGTGTTACATTTACGACCATACACAATTTCAAAAGGACTCACTTTGGCTGAAGCCTGATAGTGATTATTATAAGCAAATTCAACAAGATGCAAGTAATATTCCCACTCTTTGGGTTGAGTGCTAACATACATTCTAATCATATCTTCTAACACTTGGTTCACTCTTTCAATATTCCCATCTGTTTGCAGATGATAGGTTGTACTGAAATTGAGTTTAGTGTCTAAACGTTTAAATAAATATTTCCAAAAACTGCCAGTAAAATTGGAGTCACGGTCAGAAATTATTACCTTGGGTATCCCGTGCAATCTAAAAATTTCCTTCATGAAAAGATCAGCAATATTTGCATCTTTATAAGTAGTCTTAACTGGTATAAAATGAGTTGCTTTTGTAAGCTTGTCTACCACTACCATGACAGAATCATTTTGTTTCTAATTTTTCGGTAAACCTGTTATAAAATCAATACTAATAACATCCCACTTCCAATCTGGGATTGGTAATGGCTGTAACAAACCAGATGGATGTCAATGTACAACTTTAACTTGTTGGCACTCGATACATCTAGCTATAAATTCTGCAACTTCATTCTTCATATTTGGCCAAAAATACTCTTTCCTCAACATGGTTATAGTCTTTCGATAACCTGGATGTCCAGAATAAAAACTTTTATGTACTTCATTAAGAATTAATAATTTAATTGCTAGTACATTCAAGACATACAGCCTATCCTTATACAGAATTAACCCATTTTCATTCAAACTGAAATCTGAAATTACATTTTCAGATTCATTTTCTGCAATTTTCTCATATAATTTCTGATAATTTTTATCCAATTTAATTCCTTCTTGAAACCAATTTTCCAAATATGTTTTATAGGTGCTTACTGCTGCCACATAATTTATCTTGGCATTTCTGCTTAATGCATCTACAACCTTATTTTCTTTATCCTTTATATGCTGGATCTCAAAATTGTATTCGCTAAGGAAAGCTAACCACCTAGCTTGCCTTGCGTTCAGATTTTGCTGATCTAGAAGATACTTTAAACCCTTATTATCTGTCATTAAAGTGAATTTTCTGCCAATTAGATCATGGCGGCACATTTTTAGTGCATGTATCATGGCGGCCAACTCCAAATCATAGGTAGCATAATTTTGTTCGTGAATTTTGAATTTTCTTGACTCAAACTCTATTGCATGTCCTTCTTGAGTTAAGACTCCACCAAGACCTTTGTTGCATGCATCAGTGCATACCACAAAGTCCTTGTTAGGGTCTGCAAATTTTAGGATTCGTGCAGTTGTTAATAATTCTTTTAACTTTTTAAAGCTTTTCTCGCACTTTGATCCCACACAAACTTATTTCCTTTTCATTGTAACGAGGTGATGGGGTGTGCGATCTTTGAGAATCCTTTGATAAGATTTCGATAATATCCTGTGATTCCCATGAACAATCGTACACTAGTTACGTCCTTAGGGACAGGCCATTTCTTAATTTCTCTTATCTTATAGAGTTCGATTGCAATTCCATCCTTGGATATCACGTGACCTAGATATTGTATTTTATCCTTGAAAAACTCACTTTTATCAAACTTGGAATAAAGCTTATGTTCTCTTAAAACTTGCAAAATTATTTGCAAATGCTCCTCATGTTTGTCTTTACTCTTGGAGTAAATTAGAATATCACCAATAAAAACAATCACAAACTTATCCAAGTATCTATGTAAAACATTATTCATTAAGCACATAAAAACTGTTGGGGCGTTAGTTATCCCAAAAGGCATAACTATGAACTCATAATGCTCGTATCGGGTTTTGAAAGCAGTTTTGAAGACATCCTCTTCTTTAATTCTGACTTGATGGTATCCAGAGCTCAAGTCTCTTTTATAAAATACCGATGCTCCGCGTAATTGATCAAACAGATTGTCAATGCGAGGCAATGGGTATCAGTTCTTAATTCTCATTTTATTTAACTGATGGTAATCAATGCATAAATGCAAGGTACCGTCCTTCTTCTTAACGAAAATTACTGGTGCTCCCCAAGGGGACACACTTGGCCTTATATAATTTTTATCAATTAACTCTTTTAACTACAACTTTAACTCATTAAAATCTAGAGTATTCATCCTGTAAGGATCTTTTGAGTTTGGTACCGCCCCTGGTACTAACTCAATGGTAAAATCCAGATCCCTTTTTGGAGGTAATCCTCGAATTTCTTCTGAGAATACATCTAAAAAGTCTCTTAAAAAAGGTATATGTTCAAGTTTTAATTGATCTTATTTAGTTGTGTGCTCATCATTAATCACATTTACAACAAACATTTTACAACCTTTTCTAGCAGCCTTTTTCACTTGCATAGCAGAAATCTGCCTAACATACGTTTTTCTAGGGGTTCCCTTTACTATTTGTGTTTCTCCTTTATCATATATACATGTAAAGGTCTTCTCAAAACAATTTAGTACAACTCTATGTTTTTCTAACCAATCCATTCCAATTATTACATCATAAGATCCCAAGGGTAAAACATTCAATTCAAACTGTGTCTTCAACTGGCTCATAAACAGGTCACAAATTTTCACGAAGTTTACTACTTTCCTTTTGGTTCCTATTGCTAATCGAACCAACCAAGCTTTATCAAATTTATATACTTTCAGTTTGCAATTCTTTACTAATCCAGGTGATAAAAAACTCAAACTTGCACCTAGATCAATTAAAATAAAAATAGGTTTGTCCAGTAGCATACCTTCAACTTCAACCATGGATACTTGGTGATCAGCTTGTCGATTTTCCACCGCTGCATTGATCATGGGCATGCCTCTTCCTACATCACCAACTGTTGGTTCCTCCTGCACTATTGGGATGTGGTTTACTCTCCTCTTCTTGTTAGGACAACTTGATGCATAGTACAGTCCCTGACATTCAAAACATTTTACAAGTGCCTTCTGCTCATTATTTTTACCATTACTAGGCATGTTCCTTGTATCTGTAAAATTCTGACAATTATTATTTTTATTATTCCCTGGGTACCGCCTGTTATTATAATTCCTCCTGTTAGTGCCATTTAGCTTGTTGGAAATAAAATTATTCTTTTTATAATCAGATTTGTTTGGTTTATTATTCCTCAAGTTAGATGATCCTTCCCTCTTTCGGTTCTGTTCAAAATAGAAATTAGCCTTCCTCATGGCTTCCTCCAAAGTTTTAGGATTATCGTACTCGATTCTATCTTTTATATTATATGGTAAACAACTCATAAACCTTTGAAATTTAGGGTTTTCCTCTCAAAGGTAAGGAACCTACCTTAAAAGACTTAAGAACTTGCTGCTTAACTCTTTCATACTCATAGAACCCAATTTTAAGTCATAAAATTCTTTAGATTTTTCTTCATTATACTGTTCTGACAAAAAATTCTTCTTAAAAGACTTATTAAAAGTTTGTCAAGTAACATTTTGTTCTTTAATACCTTTTACTCGTTTTAAATCCTGCCACAAGATGTATGCTTTACCAGTCAAATTGTAAATGGCCATTTTTTATTTTAAAGCATCCGAGTAATCATAAATGTGGAAATACTTATTCATACCGGACAGACATCCAAGCTTCAGCTGCCTCACCCTTTTCAGTTTTGCCATTAAAGGTTGGGGGTGTGATTTTCTTAAACTCCCCTGAAATCTGTTCATAAGGCTTATAATTTTTCTTTTTATACCTGTAATTTCCCTCACTACTGTCACTTGAGTAATTATGCCTCTTTCTACTGAAGTTCATCTCAGATGAAGAACTACTATCAGTATTTGACGATATTATCTTTTCATGACGGTGTTGGTAATACATGGTTCTGGTTTCAGGCTTACAACCTATTTGTTTTTCCTTCCTACCATTTCGTAAATTATATGATAAGATCTGATTTAACTCCTCCTCGGCCTTTAAAGTTCTTTCGTTTTCTTCTTTCACAGTTATTATCTCGGTTTTTAAACCGGTAATTGTTTTAAGTATTTCGACATTTTCATTAAGTTCCACAAACATATTTTCTTCATTAACCTGCTCATGCTCATTGGGATTGTTGTGCTGAGATTTTTCTTTAGCACTCTCTTTTGGTCCCTCCATTCCTGCAAAATTTATTGACAAGTTCTATACCAACAGTAAATTAAACATAAGTTAGTAACCTATACTTTGCTAGTGGTAGTTTTGTTACTGTTGCGAGTTGAGCTTGTTCAGGCCTAGTATTGAACTCGGGCTCTCATACCATATGTAACATCCCCAAAGTCGCAGAAATATTTTTTTTTTATACATGTCAATAATTACTATTCCCACATGAAATAATGAAGTTCACCAATAGAGTATGTACCATAAACTACACCAGATTGAGACTTTATCATCAGGGGATTATTAATGTCTTAACAACATGTTTCTAAGCTTGAGTGTAACATTATTTGCTTAATTGTCTGCTTGTGGATGTCCTTTTTACACATGATGGAAAGGGAATAATGATACTATTTCAAAGCTTACTTAGCATATTGCTAAATCTCTTGTGTTTGTAAATGACCAGCTTTATAGGTCTCTTGCTTTTATGCTTAAAAGAAACTTCCAGATTTATTTTTTGAAGGTTAAAACCATGGAATAACATTTATGTTCGAAACAACAAGGAATAACTCAACTTGATAGAATCTGCAATACTAAAACTACTCAGGTTCGAAAGGTTTGTTCAAGGGCACACCTTTGACATACAACAAAATATTATCCCAAGGGATGTTTGAAATGGGACCATAAGCTTATGACTTGGTGCAACCAAAAGTCACCATGGCTAAAAATCGGAGTGGTACCTAGGAGACACTAAATAAAGTGTTGACCACAGCATCTTAAAACAACGACGATTCTTAACTATGTCGAGAGGGTAAGTATCAAAAAGTTAGTGGGTGACAACTTCAAGGTTCACGAGATCAAGCCATGTGGATTCACATTGGAAACCATACCCAAAACAAGGCTTTTGGTCTTGTTAAAAAATAGATGAAATGATTTCGGTGGTGTGGAGGCTTGGCCTCTCGGTCGCCTCTCTAGTTGTGTTCCTCTGTGCATCGTGGGGGTTTAATGCTTCCTCTACATGCTAAATCCGTTGCTGACAGTAGGCTGGTGGAATCCAACCTACAGGTGTTGGCCCGGTTTTGCAACCAGGCTTAGTGCTATGGGCACCTGCTAACTAGTAGCAGCAGTTTCAATGGAAATAAATAACAATAAACTAATTAAACAAGACTATTCATGGATCTAAGCAAAGATATTAAGCAAATAACAAAAATAATTTAAGATCAAGAACAAGAACATATAAAATAAAGAATTTGTATTGAAAGTATGGGGCAAGCAAGTGCTTGCGGAATCAATACCTCTAATGGTGAGGTTGAATAGCTCCAAGGATGAGCAACTTCCAATCTCCAATGGTCTCTTCTCCAATGTGGTTTGCAATGGCTAAAATGCTTAGGGGAGTTTTTAGCAGCATAAGGATGAGATAATGGATGGATGTGAAATGAGGAGCCCCTACCACCTTTTTATAGGTTTTGGTGGTGGGAAATACCATTTGTGGTTTTGTGGAAACCAAATGGTATTGACCAACATGGTTTAGGTACTTTTCCCTCCTTTTTCCTTTTTTGAATAAAAATAATATTTTAATTCCCTTTTTAATATTTTTGGGAATTTGGACCCTTTTTGAGGGTTTTTTTTATTTTCTTGGAAAAATAATCTTTTTTAATGGAAAAAGGGGTGTACTAAGGTCTTTTGGTGACCTTTTGTTGGTTTCAGAGGCTCAGATGGTGGAAAAGTGGACAAATGGGTCATGTGAATAAGGGAATGAGCTAGTGAGCACTTTTTAGGTGTTAACAGATTGCCCCCTGATGTGTGAGGGCAGGAGCTCATCGTATGGCCGATAGACATCATAGTTCTTTTGTCCTTTTTTCTGGGGTTTAGGGGAGAGAAGAGACCGGTTGGAGACTGGAGCCACGGCCCTTGGAAGTTGCAAAAACAAAAAATATTACATGGCCTCAATATGAATGAGGTATAATCTCTGATAAAGGACGAGGCGGGCATTCCCATGCTCGTATCAAGACATATACAAAACAATTAGTCCCAAGAAGGGGGATCTAATACGTAAAGAAATATACTGGTACATCATAATGGTCCAGAGGGGACATTATTGTGGGATATACTCATGATCATGGCTGATCTCAATAATTGATACACTGGAATAACTGTTGAACTGCTGAAACTGAAGGTGTCCAACATCTGTATGGGCTCAATGACTGTGAGCCATCTGGGATATTGTCGCCATATGCAACCCGGATATCTATAGAAAAAATGTAACTGGTTGTATCCATAGGTAGACTCTCACATGTGGAGGAGTCAGGTGGTATCCGGGGTCTTCGACTAATAACTGAACGGACCAATACCCTGTGCGAGTCTCAACGATGCGATCAAGGTGTTGAAGTCGAGCATGTGAGAAACAACCATTTGGAGAGGCACTGAGGATTCCTCTCGAAATGATTCGTAGGCACTTATTAGAAATGGTAATGAGTCCAAGACACAGGGACCTCTAGGTCTATCCTCTGGAATCAATGTGGTTGTCGTCGACAGAGGGAGACCAGCAACTAACAAGGCAATGATGTTTCCTTGATAGGAGCACGAGGTGTAGAACTGAAGTGATGTAGTACTGATGGTAGGACTGACATACTTGTGGGGAAGGGAAATAACTGGGTCAAAAAATGGGTAGACTCAAACCTCCTTTGTTCAGAGCATGATGACATGGTTAACCTGGCAGCATAGGGAACTGACTTGTAGGTGTGGGGATCATTGCTTTGACTGAATGGTATATATTGACTCTGGGGGGGGGGACGAGCTGATAGGTGCTGTCGAGGGATTATCCAGGTGACATACTGCAGAATACTCTGAACAAAGGCGACCAAAATGGGGAAGCTGCCATATGAGTAGATGTGATCTGTCGTGGCGCCAAGAGGCACCATTGATTCCTTCTTCGTGGTTTTAATGAGCTCCAAGAAGGGATAAAAGTTTGCTCTAAAATGGTACGGTCCTGTGGATTTCGCGAGCCCAGGACGGTTCATGCTCATGGTTGCTTTCATGTTTAGAGAGTCTGAAAAACGGCAAGTGGACTCTGTTGGTGTTTCTTTTTCATAAGTTTAGTCTCCAAGGCCCGAAAAAGGATAAAATGATGCGGATGGAGAACTCTTCTAGCCGATGTGACTAGAGTATACCTTTATCGTAATTAGTCTACAAGGTCCGGAAAAGGGGTAAACTTATACCAGGTAGATGCCCTTTCAGATACGTTTAGCGAGCATGAAAGGAAGCAAGATTGCTCAGCGATCTTTTCATTGTTTTAGGAGTCAGAAAAGAGCTTAACAGAAACTCCCTAAGTGCCTTTTTCGTAAAAGGGGTTGCTCGGCCCGAAAAAGGGATAAAATTATACCGGACAAAAATGGACTGATGAGGGCGAAAAAAGGTCTCAAGCATCGTCATCAGTGCGGAAAACTGTATCCGGTGACCTAAGGATCGTCGAAAACGGAGAACGGCCGATGTGGCACGCAAACCGAGGTGATGTGGGGGGCAGAAAAAATGCCCTGAAAATCAGGACGTGACAGCGAGGAATGATCTCAAGCATTATCACGAGCGCGGAAAATTGAATCCGGCGATATAAGACACATTGAAAATGGAGAACGGTCGATGTGGCACGCAAACCGAGGTGACGAGGGGGGCATGGGAAAAAATGCCCGGAAAATCTAAAGGTGAGAGCGAGAAATGATCTCAAGCATCATCACGGGCTTGGAAAAATGAGTCCGATGATATCAAATATATCAAAAACAGAGAGCAGCCAAAGTGGTACGCAAACTGGGGAGACAAGGTGTCGGGACATAATGTTGATATTGGTCCTGGTGAGAGCGAGAAATGATCTCAAGCATCATCACAGGCACGGAAATATGAATCCGGCAGTGCAAATGGTGCGAAAAAGGGACGTCATAAGGACTCTGGAATGGTTAAAGGAAAGAACTAGGTTAAAAAATGGCTACAAATAAAGGTGATCCCACCAAGCGAAGGATGCAGTGGGGGGTAAAAATGATGACCCGTGGGGCAAAATACTAGGTGTATCAAATCAACTGAAATATACAAGTGACATGTGACCTCAAAAATGGTTGAGATCACAAATATGAAAAAGTGAGCAGGGTTAATGACCTGCCCCCATGCTATGTGCATGGGGTTTGTGATTGTGGATCACATATGTGTTGGTTTGAATGATGGGCTCATTGAGGTGTTGAGATAGAGATGATGGGGAAGGTTCAAAATGATTGATCATGCCCCCTATCCCGGGGTCGAGGTAATCTATTATGCCCCCTAACTCAGAGGTGTCAATGTGGTGGAGATGTTGTCTCAGAGAGAGATCAATAGGGCATTGAGCAACTGCTGGCGGGGTGTTATACCATGAGGCTGTGGGTCGTGGTGGCATACTGAAGTGATGATATGATGATCGTGGATTCCCTTTGTGGGGTGGATGCCCCCAGTATCTCCGACGAGGATCACGATGATGACGAGTAAGCAAGGTTTTGGGCCTGCCCCCATGTTGTGGACATGTGGTTTCCTCATCGATTTGAAAGGGTTGAACATGTGTGTCTAAGGGATCAATTGAAGGGGCCGACCGGACAGAGGGGTATCCAGTGGAAACCGTGTAAATGGTGTGGTCAAGGCCAGGCATTTCGGTATCTGACCAAGTAAAGACATCAGTGAATTCTTGGAACAGTCGTTGGTATTCTTCGATCTCATGCTCACTGTGGGAGGTTCCTAATGTGATGGTATGAAGGGCACCAAGTGGGTCAGAGATGTCAATGTGGATGACGGGAGAAATATCGGCCATGGGATCTGTTAACCAGTCGATTTTAGTAGGAAGGAAATCCTTGGACTCAACCACAGATTGGGTAGTGGTGGTGGATGAAGTCTCTTCCGGGAGAAAGTATGGACGATGGTGCATGTCTTCCCTGGGATAATCAAAGGTAGTAGGAGTCTTGAGAACCTCATCATCATTGCGGGAGCTTTGAGTGGTCAAATCGAGTGATGAGGTAGTGGTAGTCGAAGAGATCATGTAGATGGTGTTAATCTCTCTGGATGAGGATGATGCGGGAGGGTAGATCTCCTCGATAGTAGGGGGTGCCGTCTCTAGGTCCAAATTGTTCATCTCGTAGAGAGCTGCTCTGTAGTCTGGGATGTCAGGACAGTTGTGGGAGTAGTGGCCGTAAATACCACATATCGCACATGGGTGGTTGGTACGCAGTGATTTATCACGAGGCATAGGGTTTGGATCTAGTTTGACCACCGGGATGTTGGGGTCATCGTCCAACATTTGCATGTGTTCCTGCAATGCAGGTAACTGTGGACACTGATGGGTTGGATGGCCTAACTCATCACACAGCGAGCATTTTGGAGGAGCACGGAATATGGGGGGAGGTTTAACTGCCTTGGGTGGGCGAACCGCAGTGTATGGTTGTGGGCCTCTGCCTCCAGTGGGCCTGACGAATGGAGGGGGATTCGTTGATGACGAAGGAGTCGTGATACCGGGAGGTGGTTGGGTAGAAGTAACAATGGGTTGCACCGGTTGTAGGATGACATTTGGTGTCGGTGGAGGAACGGGAGGCGTAATATACCACACGGGTAATCCCAATGTTAACCCAGGGAGACTAAGGGTAGCCATAACCGGGGCGCTCACTACACCCGAAGGAGGAAATAGAAAGGGGATTGTGTGGATGGGTGTAACCCCAATGTGACTAGGGACTAATGGTGGTTTGGGTAACAAGGAGGGTTGATTACCAGGTGTTTGTGAAAGAGTGCAGAGGTTAGCAACCTGGGTCTCCGGTGACGGTGGTGGAATGGCCTGGAATGTAGAGGTCATCGGTGCCTCGGAGTAAAGTCCGGGTCCTACTGAGGAAATGAATGAGGTAGTTGCACCACAAACAGGTTGTTCAACCATGGGGAGAACATTTTCAGGTGTGGCGGGGGCCTTGGGATCGTAATAGGTGAGCTGGTCGACCTTGACCACGCGTCCCTCATGGGGGAACTGCATGGTGCGAAATACGGATGAGGCAACAGCCCGCATGGCATACATGTAGCTGCGACCAAGTAAAAGGTTATAGTCTAGTTGGGCATTGATGACCTCAATGTCAATGAGCACGGTTTTACCCGCCAGCTGGACAGGGACATTGGCTAAAAGACCTTGGGGTTGTGCTAAACGGCCGTCATAGGCTCGCAATGCAGTGGTGGACTGCTGGAGAGTAGGGGATCCCAACTTCTGCCAAACGAATGTGGACATGATGCATGTGGAAGCACCCTCGTCGATGATACATCGATGGATGACAAGATTCCGGATAGAAACAGAAACTTGGACTGCTATGGTGGAAGGCAGACGTGGTTCGGACTGGTCCAAATCAAAGGTCATCAATTTCAAATCATTTGGGTCGATCGCCCCAATGGCGGAAAGTAAAGTCTTGCGCTGCGTTGGATAGTTTTTCAAGACTTCTAACACAGACATGGCTGCGGGAGATTGAGCTAGGTCATCTACGATGTTGTAATTTGACGCAGCCCGTGCATTGGGGTTGTTGTTTATACGACGGAGAGGGAAACGAGGTGCTTTAGAGGCACCATCGAGCGGAAGAGGTGGTATCCGTAACATCTGATCGGTGGGATTAGCGTTAGTATCCTTATCGACGGGGGTAGCCTCGGAGGTAGGACCATACTGGTTCCGACGAGTTTGGATATTGACGTCGGCAGTGGACATCATCAATAGGTGGTGAGTTCCTGTATCAAACATGGGTTGATCAGGAGCGGCGTAAGTGATTTGTTGTGGTTGCACGTTGCCCTGTGGGGGGGCTAACGGCTGAGTGTTTACCACCCCTTGTGTGGGAAAAGGGTTTTGTAGTACCAAAGGTTGTTGTGGAGGTGGTGGGGGGTTGGGTGGCGGCTGAGGAGCTGCCTACCCTTGACGATGGGCGTCATTTGTCCATAGTTGTCGAGCTCGCTCCAGATGTGGGCAAGCATGGGTATAGTGGCCATAGACACCGCAAATGGAACAAGGATGGTTTGTTCATAAATTAGCATTTTTGGCTTGCTTAGGTGGTCGATCAGGATTCTGATGAGCAGGCGCCGCGTTATTGTTTTGCGGAGGATGGGTAGGTTGTGGAGCTTGGTTATGGTTTTGATTGTTTCCACGGTTGCGTCCTCTTCCGCAGTTTGGTTGCCCACCCTGGTTGCGTTGGTTATTTTGGTATTGGGGCTGCTGTTGTTGTGCGTACACATGCCCTTGAGCATTGGGGGGATTCTGAGGAGCCGCAGGTGCGGGAGCACGTTGCGGTGGGTAGTATGCAGGTGGAGCTGGAGGTGGTCCAGTTGCCTGTTGGGGTTGTTGGTACCCCTGAGCTGGTGGATGTGTGAGGTTAGCTGGTGCAACCGGTTGTGGGTAATGCATGGGCTGTTGTGGGAACTGTATGGGGGTCTGTACCATAGGTTGAGCATAGTATGTAGGAGGGGCATATGCTGATGGCGCTTGGCCATAACAATGTTGTGGACAAGAGGGTCCATGAACGTGATGGGTCTGGTTTGTTGAAGCATAAGAAGTTGTCGCTCCGGAACTCGATGTAGCCCTAGAAAGGTCTGGGGCGGGCATGGTGCTCACCATACTAAAAGGTTTTGCTTGCGGTGTAATTTGGCCAATAATGCCATCAGCGGCATGTGATGCCCCCGGTGTGTCACCGCGTGCAGAGTCGCCTCGTGGGGCATCCGGTATGATCGTGTATAAGTAACCCGACTGGGCGTAGATGAGATCAAATTGTTGGCCCTTGAGGATGGCCTCCTCCTCGGACTGGGGTCTTTCAGATGCTACATCCTTCGCAATGAGAGGAAGGAGGGATTTGAGGAACCAGTCTAAAAAGATTCGGTCGTCTAATTTGATCTTGCATAGGCTTCGGCGCCGGCGCCAATCATGAATATGGTCAGTGATATGCGTGGCCGTGTTCTGTCTGCAAGACAGTAGGATTTCGACGCCCGCATCATAGCGGACAAGTAGCTGAAAGAACTGCAGGAAGGTCGAGGCAAGGGAGGTAAATGTGGAATGCGTCCCATGGGGTTGCTCGATGTACCATTTGGCTGCAGAGCCAGTGAAGGTGCGCTGTAATAAACGGAGGCGGATAGAGTCGTCCACTATGGAGTTGGAGGAACACCATAGATGGAAGGACATGATATGGTTTTGGGGGTCTTCCCCTGCCTTACCCTCAAACTTAGGGATGTCAGAGGGAAGTTTGGTGGGAATATGTGGCCACGCAGGATCATGTCTAATGGGGTCATTTGTGAGCCTAGCTAAATCTGGCAGGTTCAGACTCGCCATATATGGTAGACTAGCAGATGTGGTGACTGGAACTGGGACATGCCTGGCCATAGTGGTATGGTGAAGGGGTCCAGTTGCGCCTAAAGGTATGCTAGGTATGGAGGGTATATGCCCTCCGATAGGTGTAGTCTGGTATGGTCCAGCGCCTCCAAGTGCAACTTGGGTTAGGAATCGCACTAGGGATTCCTGGTATAGCACTCCCAAGTGCAACATGGGTTATACTTGGGTTAGGAATCGCACTAGGGATTCCTAGGATAGGGTTTGTGGAAACCAAAGGGGGTATGACCCCCATGTTGGGTATACCTATGACAGGTGTTGGCCCTGTGTTGGGCATTCCTAAATGTGGAGTGTTACCCATATTGGGCATACCCAGGGGGGTGGTTGTTGCCGTGGATGGTACTCCAGCAGAAGGGTCTGCGGATGTCTCACCTATGGTGCTTGTAAATAGTGGATCAAATGGTGTTCCAGACATAATTGTGGTTGGTGGTAACTCGGTGTGGTTTTCAGATTCTACCTCCAAATCAAAGGTGAAGTGGGGTATGTCAGAATCGGATGACTGTCTAATTGATTGACGATGTGTCGAATCAAGGGATAGGGCTCTGCGTCTGTGACGTGGAGAGCCAAGTGGACTAAACTCTGGTAGTTCGCCCTGTAGACGACTAGAACGTCTAGAATTCTCAATGGTGAGAAAATATGTTTGGGTAAAAAATTTGTTTAAGTATCAGGTGGTGATATATATATAAAAGACTCAAAACCCTAATGCAACCAAGGGGGTGCAAGAAGGGGAGTGAAAAAAGAAGGCTCTCAGGCCAAAAAAATCAATCCTCAGAAAAGGCACTTATTCTAGCAGCTGTGCTACAATAAGTGGAGGAATGCAATAACAGGTCAGAATACCAACACGCAAGCGGCTCCTAGAAAAAATAGGTGTAACTAGACCACAGGTAGGTTGAAATCATGCAAACACCTAATCTAAAAGTATTGTGACTCAAACAGACGATATCCTCTGCAAGGTGATGAAATCCAAGTTAGACAATATGAATGTTGAGACAACGGCTAGATATCCCCCTACCGGGAGGGACTCCGGGTAATCAATCCTAAAGACAGGCTACTAGGATACTCCGTTCATGACGCATCGAGAAAAGGTAAATCTGCCGTTTGGTCCTTTGATCGCAATATCCCAATACAGGGATATCCCGAGAACTGCGAATGGTAGCCCTTCAGTTACTGAATGGGTTTCGGTATCCCACTCAGGCTTCCGGAACCATCCTCGCGACTTCAACCCTCCTAAGGGAGAGGCCTTCCCACAAACCGGTTGTGACCGCGCCAAAAAGTACTAAGAGATTTTAGCTCCCTAATTGGACAACTTCTATGTCTCAGATGTATGAACTAAGGGGTGTTATTGGAACACCTATCCCCCCAATACTACCTAGCTACAAGAATTCTTTTAGTGTTCCCCAAGTGGGGTTAAAAGTGTGTTCAAATTAAGGTACGTTTTAAGGCTTAGTGCAATTAAGTGATCGTGTGAGTGCACGTGAGGTGTTGTAAACTGAACTTGAAAAGAATTAAATGCTTTAAGGAAATTTTCAAAAAATAAAGGATTTTTCGAAAAAATAAAAAGCAAATATTTATGACTTTTCACTAAAAGGAATTTAAATGCTTTTCAAAAAATAACTCAAAAAATAATGGATTTTTTGGATTTATGAAAGCAAATAAAAGACTTAAAAGAAATAAATGGATTTCTTCGTTTCAAGAAAAATTGCTAAGGGCAATATTTTAAAGAAGTAAACAAGAAAAAATTTGAATCTAGATGAAAATGCAAAATGAGTCTTTCTTTCACTTTCTTGAAAATTTTTAAAAATATTTCTAGATATGCACTTTTAAATAGTAAAAAAAATTTTCAAAGCTGTAAAATGTGCAGGATTTAATACTGTAAAAAATGTGCTATGGGCAGAAAGTACAGTAAAAAATATTTTTCAAAATCGGGATGGCCGAATGAAAAATTCAGCCGCGCGGGTTTTGGACGTACAGCCGCGATGGGCCGCACGGGTTTTGGACGCACAGTCGCGATGGACCACGCGGGTTCTGGGCGCACAGTCGCGATGGACCGCGCGGGTTTTAACCGCACAGGCGCGATGGGCAGCGCGGATTTTAACCGCACAGGCGCGATGGGCAGCGTGGAAATTGGCCGCGAAGCCGCGGCGTGCAGCGCGGAAAAACGCAGAAAAGTCGCGATGGACCGCGCGACTGCCTGGGAAAAGGCCGCGATGGACCGCGCGGAAAAACGCAGAAAAGTCGCGATGGACCGCGCGACTGTCTGGAAAAAAACCGCGAGGCGGAAGTCATGCACGGAAACCGAGAAACGAACCCGAAAATTGAAAATTTCGGGCTGTTTATGGGGCCAAATCTCAGAGCAGCAATGGATCTGCTGTCTAAGATGGCAGATCTATGGATCCAAAGGTTAAAAACTCATAAAAAACTAAGATTAAAGGCAAAACTAGAGATCTATAGTTCAAACCAAAGCGGAGTCGCCAAAAACTGTTGGCCCGGTTTTGCAACCAGGCTTAGTGCTATGGGCACCTGCTAACTAGTAGCAGCAGTTTCAATGGAAATAAATAACAATAAACTAATTAAACAAGACTATTCATGGATCTAAGCAAAGATATTAAGCAAATAACAAAAATAATTTAAGATCAAGAACAAGAACATATAAAATAAAGAATTTGTATTGAAAGTATGGGGCAAGCAAGTGCTTGCGGAATCAATACCTCTAATGGTGAGGTTGAATAGCTCCAAGGATGAGCAACTTCCAATCTCCAATGGTCTCTTCTCCAATGTGGTTTGCAATGGCTAAAATGCTCAGGGGAGATTTCAGCAGCATAAGGATGAGATAATGGATGGATGTGAAATGAGGAGCCCCTACCACCTTTTTATAGGTTTTGGTGGTGGAAAATACCATTTGTGGTTTTGTGGAAACCAAATGGTATTGACCAACATGGTTTAGGTACTTTTCCCTCCTTTTTCCTTTTTTGAATAAAAATAATATTTTAATTCCCTTTTTAATATTTTTGGGAATTTGGACCCTTTTTGAGGGTTTTTTATGATTTTCTTGGAAAAATAATCTTTTTTAATGGAAAAAGGGGTGTACTAAGGTCTTTTGGTGACCTTTTGTTGGTTTCAGAGGCTCAGATGGTGGAAAAGTGGACAAATGGGTCATGTGAATAAGGGAATGAGCTAGTGAGCACTTTTTAGGTGTTAACAACAGGTAAACAATTTCCCTTTCCAAAACTTGGCGAGGGTTCGTTCATTACAGTCTTGACATACGTTTAAAGCTTTGTATTTAACTCAAGGTTTAACCACTTGTGGTTTTGTTTTGGTTGCAGGAAGTGCCCCTTTCACATCGTGGGGGAAGGGAAATGGGAAGGAAGGCGTTACAAGATTCACCGGTAAGCTTCGATGGAAAACTTGGTTCCCTTGTCATTTGTGTGTGTTGGGGCTTTAAACGTACTCCAAAAAGCAAATTCTGCGAAGAGGAAAGATAGGTCACACAGGCCGTCGGTTTTGGTTTGGAAGAATGGTTTCCAAATGTAATAAACGGGACTGTGTTGAACTTGCAATTTTTTTAAATTTCAATTTTTAAAGGGAAGAGCTCGTATTTCTTTGTGCAGTGGCCTGTGAATGTAACCCTTGAATTAATATGAAGGATTTGATTTTGAAACAAAACTTGTAAATGTTTGGCTTTCCATTTGTAGTGTTTTCCCTAAGCATTATATTCTTTGAATGGTTGTAATGTTTTAGTCGTAAGGCTTTAGTAATTGTGTTGTGCGATCCACAACGTTTTCAGGTTTGTGACCCCTATGAGTGAAGACCATAAGGTTCCCTTTTGTGCAACGTTGTTGCATCAGTACCCACATTGTAGTAAAGGATGGAAGGTTTCGTCAAATTCGGTTGCTAGAGTTTTGTGTGTACAATTTATAATTGTTGTGTTTTTTTTTATAAGAGAAAGACCATAAAGTCTTCTTGGTTTACTTGCAAAAGTTCTTGGCTGAGAGGCCCATCATTGGGTTAGTGTGCAAAACACTTGTCTCATAAACGTATCCACTATGGGTGGAAGCCATAAGGCTCTTCCTGTAAACAGTGTTAAAGCGACTACATAAATAATTCATGCCTTAAGCAAAAACACTGAGGGTTTTCGATTAATTAGTAGTTAAAATTTTTCTGTGAACCAAAAGGTACTTTGGTTGTAATCCTGATTCATAAAAGCTTGGGTTAGGCCCAGGATAAAGTTTCTAATTGACTTGTGCTTCCCGTAGAGAATTTAGTGTTTTGGGAAAATATTTAAGTGTAAAAACTTAGTGCCGGATTGCACAGTGATAACCCTTGGGATGGGTTAGGGTTTCTATGTAACAAGTGTTGTTTTGGTGTCACAAGCATGTTCTGTGTCCAATACTTGTTTTCTATGGTGCGAGCTTCTCTCATGCTAACGGTTGGGTTTTTTGTGACGACAGTTAAGTTTCTGTGACACGCTTTTAATTCTGGGATTTTAAATTCCGGTCCTCAAGATAAATATGCATATTTAAGAAGACATTCACATACTGGTCTAAAAGGAAGTAAATAATGCATTTGGTCCTAGAGGTTAACATAGGGCTAGGTCCTTTTCCTGCTCTTAGGATATCTCTGTTAAATGAAATAATGGTAAATAAACTACTTAATTTGCATTTTTATTTATGTTCTCTAAATCTCTGTGTGTTCATGAGAACATTTGTGCAGCTGTTAAAATGTATGTATGAACAACTGTACTTATTAATGCATGCAGCAATATATATCTATTTCAGAAGTAAGAATGAGACTTGTTTAAATACACAGAAAAAGGGAAACTCGCTTGCATGTAAAGAAAATATACATTTATTTTTGTAACATAGTTGATTTCTTGAGCGTATTTCAGAATTCAGTGAAAATAGTCTTGCATGCACAGTATTCCTAACTGTAACAGATACAAATATTCTAACTCTAAATCAATATGATTATACCTGTACTGGAGTACACCATCTAATGGATGGCAGGAAAAATACAGGTAGATATTTATAATGATCAAGATACTAACTCAAAGAAAGATTAACTATCTAGTTTATTACTTGCACTCCTCCATAGTATAAAAAAAGGAAACTTAAACAAGATACACGAGTTAAGTTGAACCTGTTAAATAATAAAGTGGACAAACACCCAAGGAGTACCATTCCTCCCAACCTTCTTTAGTAGAGAAGTTAAGGTTACTTGTTCTCCAGGACCCCCGATCTTGTTCACTAAACCACTAGGAAGAAGAATTTGTGTAGGATCGTGGCACAATCTGAACCTCAGCAATCAAACAAACTTGTTTCCAATACTTCTCTTCTTCACTCTACAGGAAATTTCAGCAGACTTACTCCTGCAACTCCTTCTCTAGCGAACCCTAATCGAACCTCCTGTGGGCTCAGTTCTAACACCACAGGGTAAAAATAGTTCCTCTTTGGGAAATTCGAGCCCCATGCTCAAGTTCGATTTTCTCTTTTAAAGAGTGCCTAGGTCTTTAGTGGTGATTTCATAATAATGAGCCAACAGCTCAGCCTCCACCACGCTGGGGAGTTATGACAAAAATTTTAGGGTATTTTCCTCAGGACAACAACTGGGAATTCATTGGAGATGCTGCCACTTGTCCTTTTCCTCCTACACGAGATTCCATTCCTCCTAGTGGGCTAGTGAACACTCTTCAACAACCTCCTTGGTTGAGTGTCTCCCATTTTTTTATTTATTAAATAAAAATATTATTCAATTAAAGTCATCCATGACCACCCTAGGTCATTTAATACAAAACTTTATAATAAAATTTTATCATAATGTTTTTCTCAAACATAATTATTTTCAAGTATTTGGTAGGTTACATATCCCGTCTTTCAAATATCATTTGTTTTTTCTTCAAGTTGATAATTGCGAGGTTACCAATTTCCCAGTCAAGCCCTAATAATGCACGATAAGGAGTATTGTCATCTATAATCACAATAACCTCAAAATCTACTTTACTTCGCACTCCATCAATGTTAACATGAACGCTTGATAATCTCCCAAAAGGCATAACTTTCAGTTGGTTATCTAATCTCAACTATATAGGAGACCAAGATAACTTTGGTTTCCCCATCTGATCCGATGTTTGTTTTGTTGGAACGATCACCTTTGATCCCAAATCAAGAATGACCTGGTTCATTTCAAAATCTCCAATCTGCGCACTTAACCTCATTTCTCTTCCTGTCCTTTTATGATTCTTAATGTGATGGACTACTTTATGTGCATTTTTCAATCTACTACGATTTTCACAATATCCCAGCACATTTTGTAATTATCCTAAGGCGTGCTCATGCTTTAGCAGTTTTATGTAGCTCTATAGAAACTATGTTACAAGACTTGTCTCCTTTGGCAAATCTTGCGACCCATCATACAATGATGGCACACCTAATACAGGTGTATTCCCACTTCGCAAAGGGATCCTTGTGGTCGAAGGTCTTAAGTCATGAAATCCTTTTCTTTCTTCCATGAATACTTTCTTTTCTCTATTAGGGTCGAATATAGGTCTCTTTTCAACTCATTTTCACACCCAAGTCCCATCAGTAGGATTTGGTCCATTTATATGATTATCAGAAGTTGAAGCTTCATTTTTTCTATAATATCTAGTAAAATCTCCACTTCACGTCACAACATGGATGTTCTGATCTTTGTTTATTTTCTCAGATGTGATCATCTGAATATTCCGGTTCTATCCTTCCGGTATTTTTTCTTGCATTTTGCTTAGCAAAATGGGACATGATTCAATGATATGGTCATAGGATTTACAATAATTAAAAGTAGTGCAAGGGTTCTGACAATCTCTTGCCAAATGTCCAAGTTGAGCACAGTTATAACACACAATCTGACCTCTTCCTCGTCCTTGGCCAGTATTATGTCCTCTTTATCTAAATCCACCATGTCCTCTGTATGTACCTTGATCATACTGTGCATTACAATTATTGTTCTTTGTTTCTCCTTGGACTTGTTGTAGGTACAACAGATCCCATTTTTATTGATAAAAATTGGAGCCCCACTTTTATTTTTGAAGGTAACGTGAAAAATTCCCTTATTTGTCTTGGGATTTTAAGATTTTGATTTTTCCTTTGTTCCTTTTCATCCTTTGGATTTAATAAAATTTGATGAAAAAACCTTCTTTTTATGTGTCTTGTGAGTTACTGAATAATACAATTTTGTGCAAAATATGTTGGTTCCGCAATCCGCAATCCGCAATGCGGATTGGGAGAGTTCAAAATTTTCAGGTTTTAAAATTATGCTTTCCACATCCTACTACCCACAATTTCGGATTGAGGAATGTGGAAAGCACTTGGAAAATAAAATTGCAAACTTGCTTTTCCGCAACCCGAAACCCGTAAATTGCGGATTGCGGAATGCAGAAAAAAATTAGTTCCTAATAATAAAATTCATGATTTCGAAACCCGCATTGTGGATTGCATAAATCAGAAACCATAATAAACCAATTGAAGTTGCATTACGGATTGAAAAAATATTGATTTAGCTTGTTTCTTTTCACCACTTCGTTATCCAATTGCAAATTGCGGATTGTAGAAACGTTAAAATTATTTTTACCAAAACTTGCACTTTCGCAACCTGCAACTCGCATTGCGGATTGCAGATTGCGGAAGTCACAATTAAAAGTTGCGAAAAGTTGATCCCACAATTAATTTTCCACTCTTCGCGTTTTAATATCAATCGTTGATTTATTTTGATCTTGCGATCCAGATTTCATCCCTCAAGTTTGTTAAATATTTCAAATTTTCATTTTCTTTTTACTATTTTCAAATTTGCTAATTTTGCTTACGCCAAGGATTTTGCTGCGGATTTTGACCAAGGATTACCAATTTCACTCCTTCTTCGACACATGTTGGTTTTTCTTTCATTTTTACTTTTCATGCGCGACAATTGTTGAGTTTTTAAAAAAATGCTTGATTGATTAATTTTTACATTCATCGGAATTTACCTATTTCCCAAGCATGTTGAGAGTCACCCGATCGAAGATGGCCTTAAAGGAATTTAAGAACAAAGACCCTAATGATGGTATCCTTCTTGACACCAATGGCAGTGTGTCCAAGACTTGTCACTTATACTTGTCTTGGATTTACTCTATATCCGATAATGACGACGTTTCTGGCATCCAATACAACCGGTCCTTTTACGTGAACATCAATAGATCCCGACTGTATGTCATTTCGTCCAGACCGACGCTCATGCCTTATACCGACGCTATCAAGTGGATAATAGACCATTCAAGCCCCAAATACTACTCATTTAATGATAACGCTGGGGCTCAATTAACCTATTTACGGTTTGAAGTCTTCGCCAGGCATATGCCCTTAGGTCACCTGACTAGCTCCTTAATAAGGGTTTCCTTGATTCTTCCAAGACCTGGTATAACTTCGAAGAAATTCTCAAATCCTGGATGGATAACCCGACTAGCTTCATGCCTAAGGATGACAATTCCTATCCTGTTTCCTGGTTCAAGGAACCATTTTCCCTGTTAGCGGCCATGATTTGTAGATTGTACGAGTTACCAAATTACTCTATGTTCAAGGCCGAATGGGCACCACTGGGGCACCATGTTCCCACAACAGGAGAGTCCTTTAATTGGGCTCAAATACTATCAGTGGAACTTAGAACAACAATTGACAAATACTAGAAGACTCTGACTTCATGAAAACCATTGTTTATTATTCAGCATATGTCATGGATGTATTCTGCTCGACTTTTCAATTCCATTATATGGGGTGGGACTAGACCTCGTCTGCACCTCCTATTCACATTTACTATTCTGCATTGTAGGAGGACAATTTTGTTCCTCTTCTATATGATATTTGTGACCATTTCATAGGGGAAATTTCCCCAAAAATATTCAAAGCAGATGCACCTAATTTATGTTATCATGCCAAGACACTTATCTCCATCATGGGTGACTGATATGTGGGGGAGTTCTTTTCTTATGTCAGACTTTGGGGTAGTGAAAATGTTCATTTGTTTCCCAGGATAGTACCAGATAGATTGTTGTTGGAAGAAGTTTCTTATCAAATGGTCATAGATGGAGTATTCCCCAAATTAGTTGGAGCCAAGAGAAGAGGATGGCCTTAGGTCCCACTTAACCTTGGGCCTCTAGTGATTCAAAACTTGACAAATGCTATATCACTTGGAAAGAAAATCGGCACCCTCAAGTTGGGAAAATCCCCCAAGAGAATGCATGACCCTAAGTCATTCTTGGCCAACCATTTTGCACAGGAACATATGAAAAGAACTTATGCTCATGATATTGCCCCACATGACTCAATTTACCAATGAGTCAAATTTGTTTATGAAGTTTTGAGTAGAACATCTTCTAAAGAAGAGTATATATTCATCTTCCATCATCAGCAAGATCTCAATACCAAGGTCTTGGAATATAGAAAAATGGAGCTCTCACTTGAAGAAAAGGATAAAAAGGAAAGGTCAAAAAATGATGCATATAAAGCAAATACCCCTTTGATGTTGACCTACTAGGATGATGAAGAGGGAAAGGCTCCTGTTGGAGATACCCGACGAGCCAAAACTTTGGAAAATCTTAATGCTTTGATTCAGTCAGCTGCTGACATGAAAAAGGAATTGGAAAAAATGTGTTCATTACTGGATACTCAGGTCATTGCAGCAAACACCACAGCAAAGAAGCAGAAGGTTGGGAGCTCTGTACCATAGGTGACCATGATTGATGACAGTGATCTAGAGTATGAAACACTTCCATCTTCTTCCCCAACCATTGTGCCTGTTTTACAAGAGTTAACTGTTACAAAAAATTATGTTGATCTTTTAAACAATATAGTGATGGATGATCCTCTTCTAGATCTCCACTTTCAAGAAGTCACCATAGCAACTGCTGCACTCACCTCTACATATCCACTCACTTCCACTACACTCCCTTCCATCTCATCAGTTGATATCATGCTTCCTTCATCCACCATAGTTGAGTCGCCTGTTATTCCTATGATCACTTCACAAGAATCATTGGTAACTCCACTTTTAACCTTACTACCATAGTTCACTGAAGTCCAAGTCCCAACTATACCCTTAATATCAGCAGTAACCATAGTCTCTATTTCACTCCCTAAAATTGTTGCATTGAGTTCTCTTCCCATTTATGTACCCTTAGTTTCCAGTATTGCCACTCCCTCCATCTCCACTACTCAAATCACTGTGCGAGTCCCAACCCCTATTCTGTCCAAACAACTCCTCTGGTCACAACATCTTATGTGTCTACATCTACAGTTGAAGTGATGGCATATTTCAAAGACGATGTTGTAGTTTCACTAGGAGAATATTTATATAGTAGGACAGAGAAAGAAATGGTAAAAAGGGGTACAAAAAGGAAGAAGGAAGGAATCGTTTCCAAAGATCATGTTCCCAACCAAGTGATCTAGAGAAAAGCATCCACTGATGTCCAGTAGGAAGCAATTGATAGTACTGCAGCAATGGTGGCCTTTGCAACGGCGAATTATGACTCAGTCGCCCTATTAAATAAATAAATTGAGATGACACAACAAGAGATGCAGAAGCTCAAGCAGGAGCTAACTCAAATTGAGGAACACCATAAGTATCAAATACAAGAGTTAAAGATTGAGCATGAGAACCAGCTTAAAGAGTTGTAGGAATAGGATGTATCCCTTTCAGAACAGCTTCAGGAGGTACAATTGATAAATGTGGGTCATGCTGAAAAGATCACAATGTTTTAATCACAACTGAAGTATGCAATAGCTATGGAAGCCCTTTCCTCTTTCCCAATATTTTCTGCAGAGGAATTTAAAGAATTTTCCTTGAAGGTGAATGAAGATTATAATAACCTTTTGGTTCAGTTATTTGAGTGCCTAGATGTGATCAAGGATACCTATAATGATTTTGAAAGTCAATTTCATACCCTCTTCACACATAATCAAAGAAGAGAGGATGCACTTCGAGCCATTGAAGATATGAAAGATTGGAAAAAGTACATCAAAGATAAGACTGAATATACACCTGTCATTGAAAGCATCAATTTTAGAATAATTAAACCTTCTTGATATTCATGGGTAAATGCATGTGAACAAGTAGAGTCTACAATCTAGGAAGAACATGAAGTCTACAGTAGAAGGTGGTTTGCTTTTGATCACTTGTTGACCATGTTGGGTTTCCTAACTCTAAATCTCATTTAAAAGTATGATCCACCCAATTTAATGATACAACATGTTGAAGAGAGATAGGATGAATCCAAAGTGCGAATTGATCAGTTGGAATATATTGGCATTGCTGAGCTTAAAGAATTGATTGAGTCGCCCATCAATTCAGGAGTGGAGGTCAAACTTTTTATGTGTGAGTGGGATAAGTTAAAGAAAAGACAAATTGAATCATTCAGTTACAAGACTTAGCTGACACTCAAACACGCCGGATAACAAGATTTTGAAGACTTGTTAGATGTATCTTCCAAGTGGCGAATTGGCCATGGAAAGATTTAGTTAATATTTTGCAATCCCTATCTTCATGAGAGAATTGCCTTGTAACATTTTTGTAATTATTATTATTTTTGTAATTTTTTGCAGGCTTTATCAAATAAAGTCAGTTTCTCTTAGTCATCTCTTTTGCACATTTGTCATATTTCTTTCATAGGTTTTGATTTCTCACTTCAATCATTGGATGAACTATGTTCTATATTGCAAATATTTATTAATACATCGATATGTCGGTTGGATTTATCTTAACTTACAATTCTGCCATTATTATAGGTTAAATGAATTTATTTATTTAACTCATGTTATCTTACTCTGCAATCGATAAATAGTCATAATCATATTGATGCTAATTTGTCAATTAGCATATCACATCAGAGAAATCTTATTTATGTTTTAATTCTTTGGGTAAAATTATTCAATTGTATTGTATGGTTTTGTCTGAAGCTGATAAGTAGAGATCCAATTCATATGTTTATTAATTGGTGACATACTTATTAAATAATTAAGATCTGATTGTTCTGCAAACTCAAATCTGATTTTCTAATCTAACTTAACTAGATATTACCTAAGCTAACACTACTTACCCCTTAGGCATAAAACTCTTCCCAATCTTCCCTAAGAGGAAGACAGATCCATTCGGATCCAATCACATAAGTGTCAGCGGAGGCCTAATATCCATAAGATTCAGTCACACCAAACAATTTGGGGATAGAACCACTCCTGCATAGGGTTGTTTGAAGCCTTTTAGATTGGGTTGTTACCTTTTCTTGATTTCCTTGGAAAACTTTCCAGCATCACATCCAGGGCTTAAACAAATGACACTAGAAGGAGGGCCATGACCAGTCATGCCGAAACAAAACATTAGTAGACCTCCTCCAGCAAGAATACTGGTTGTTACCAGGATCCATTCTCAAGCATCCACATCTACGGAGCAACTAGTTCAAGGTCCAACCATAGTCCCTGCTACCCTTGTAATAGGACAACGAACAACAAGGCCTGAAATTATTTTTATATCACCCACTAGAGGGACTCTCACCCTTGATAAATTAAGGAAAAGTACTCATGATATAACTGCTCGAGTTGAAAAGAGAATTGAAGTCAATCAGAACCTAAGAAAAATATTATCCCAACAACGTCAAGCCAACAATTCATAAATTGAAACTGATAATCAAAATTCACATTATCATAACATACATAATCAGAACACAGCTCGACAGGAACTATTTTCTAACTTCCAAATCGAATCATTATTCGAAGAAACATATCAATATCAGAATATCCCTCAGCCCAATGTCGCATCAGGTCAACCACCACCAGCACCTCCTTCTTCATAATCATCCTCATTTGAGGAATCATCAGATAGTGAGTCATCGACAAGTTCTTCTTCTTCAGAAGATAGATCAATGGGAGATCGAAAAAATAGACCTTAGGTAGACCAGGATGCTATATTCGTTCCTGGAGATCAACATAGAATTCCCAAAATCCCAGAAAAACGGCTTCTTAAATTTTATCCAGATGATAAATCTCCTGCACAATACCATATTAAAACCTTCATGCAAACTATTAGGCTAAGAAGTGTGATACATGAAGATGTAGTCTGTAGGTTGTTCCCTTATATCTTTGAAGGGAAATCATCTACCTGGTATTTTTTGTTGGAAGCCCGATTGATCCCTTCTTGGAATGATTTTGAAACCCTATTTATCCAAAAATTTGGAGACGATAAAACTCTTGAAGACCTGGTCATTGATCTATCCTCAATGAAAATAAAGGGAAAAGAAAGGGTTAAAGATTTCAACCATAGATTCTCCTCTCTAAAAAATAGAATCCCTGCCACTATTCTTCCTGCAGAAGAATTATTGGTTGCATATTACATTAAAGGTCTTCCTATCCCCATTGCCATGTGGGTCAAAAGAGCACACAAGGATAAATTGCAAGAGGATTTTGCTGAATCCATCTAGGTAGAAAAGGACATGTTTTGTTTAAAACATAATCCTGACACTCAATTTGATCAACCTTCTACCTCCCGTAAGATAAAAGAAAACCCTCCTAAACCTATGGTGCAAAATTAAGATCCTTTTCAAATGAATGATATGAAAATATTTCTTCAGAATATCTCTAATGAAATGGTGGATTTGAAAAAGAGAAACACTGAAAATCAAACCAATAAGAAAGGATTTCTAAGACCACCTTTTAGGAGACCTTACCAACCCCCTTAGACTCAAACTCCACCTAATCCTGATGAGGCATTAAATTTTGAAGAAATATATTCCATTCTCAAAGCTTTGGCTTCTGAATCCTAGAATCCTCCTGATCACCCTGATGAAAATACTAAAGAAAATCAAGATCCCAAACCACCTGATAAAGAAGAGGACCAACAGGTCAACACTATTAGTTATTTTTCAGAACTCTCTATGGTTGAGGAAGAATATGAACCCGAGACGGTTTTTAACGTCCAACATCCTTATAACACAAGAAGCAAAGGACAATCTTCACAGGAAGCTTCCCCTTCAACATATACCCCAAATAAAGGCAAAGAAGCAACACAAAAAGAGACTATCATTCCTAAGATTGAATATAGTTTAGTTGATTACTTGAAAAGGGTAAAGGCTAACATATCTCTTTTTGAACTTTTGAAAATACCTGCCATGAGATACAATATACCTAAAAGCATGATTGTGAACAAACCTAGAGAAGTTCAAAACAACAACTTAGAGACATATTCTAAACCCGGTGGCCAAAATCCTGGTTGAAAGAAGACGCCTCCTTTCTTTCTCACCTTCAAAAATTTTAATAGGAATGTGCATAAATGCATGATAGACTCAGGTGCTTCATCTAATGTGATGCCACTATCTGTTTGCAAGAAGCTGAATGCATCTTGGGAACTTTGCCGTACCCAAATAGTTCAACTTGGCCGATCTAGAGTTAGGGTAGTAGGAGAGTTGAAAAATGGTCTTTTAACGTTATCAACTAATCCATGAATCCACCAAACCATTGATATAGTTTGGTCGAATGTGTCTAAGTAGGGACTGGTTAGAAAATATTAAAGGCTATTTTTCTACTGACTGGTTTCATTTATGGCTCTTTACAATGGAAGACCTAATAAAATAAAAATTAGTAGAGATCCATACACGAAGCAAATAGTCATTGATTTGAATGATTCCAGTGACCCTGCTACTTACTTTAGTTCACAAATTGAACACTACACCTTTGATACATTGTTCGGGGATTTACCTGCTCATTCGTCACCTACTGAGAATGTTCAGAATCAATCTGAAATTGTTAATTTTACTTCTATCCCATTATTTAGTTCCATTGTACATAATGACTATAATCTGAATACTAATTTTAGAATTGATTCAAATGCATGGACGTTGTTCTTTGATGGGTCGAAATCCAAAGATGGAGCTAGTGCAAGATCTGTGCTGATCGAACCAAAGGGAACCAAGATAATGATTTCATGCAGACTAGAATTTGAGTGCACTAACAATATTGTTGAATATGAGTCTCTGGTTCAGGGACTCAGGAAGGCAATCGATTTGGGTGCTCAAGTAATAGAATGCTACGGGGATTCCAAAATTATTGTGAAACAGGTAAGGAGTAAAATTCATTGCATATCTCCTTGTTTAATTAATTACCAAAAACTTGTTAGGGATCTGACCAATTCTTTTAGTGCATTCAATATTAAATCAGTCCCTAGGTCCCAAAAATTTGATGGAGACTTATTGGCTAGCACTACCTCTACACTGATTCCTCCAAAAGGTTTGGCTCCTAATACTTTCTTTGTTGAGTTAGTGTATAGAACTTCCATTCCCGATAATGTCAAAATTTGGCAAGGTTTTGATGATGATCAACAGATTTTAGAATTCCTCACAACCCAAGATACCTTCCAAGATGTAGCCATAGATGAGGCTGATCATGAGAAATATTTATATGACCATAACTTCCATTCCAATCTTAGTCCCAAGTCAATCATTAATTTGGAAAAGTACTATGATCTACAGGACAAATTTAATCATAAAACAAACTGGAAAACACACAGTTCATCTCTGAACTATGAACCTGTCAACTTGCGAAGTGATCAAAACCCTCGGTTAATCAATTTAAGGATTGATTGCTCTCCTGAGGAGAGAAAATATTTCCTTAAATTATGTAGAGAGTTCAAATATGTGTTTGCTTGGACATATGACAAGCTCAAGACCTTTGATATCCATATCATGCATAACAATATCCCCATGAAACCTGATGTCAAACCTTACAAGCATAAATTAAGTAAGATGCATCCTAGCTTAGAACCATCTGTTAAAAAAGATCTAAAGAAATTGTTAGTAGCCAAGACGGTTTTCCCAGTAAGACACACACAATGGATTGCAAATTTAGTCCTTTCTCGATAAAAGAATGAGGAAATTAGATTGTGTGTGGATTTCGGAAACCTTAATAAAGCATCTGAGAAAGATATATTATCATGTTCCTCCTATGGAACAGATTTTACAGAAGGTTGCAGGTGCTGAAATTTTCTCTCTGTTAGATGGTTTCTCAGGATATAATCAGGTTGTAGTTGCCCCTGCTAACCAATTAAAAACAACTTTCAAAACCCCTTGGGGAACATTTGCTTACAGACGAATGCAATTTGGATTGATAAATGTAACTTCCACTTTCTAGAGAGCTATGGATATAGCTTTCAGGGGGTTAATGCATACTTATGTTGTTGTTTATCTTGATGACATTACAATTTATTCTAAGAGGAGGCATGAACATTTATTTTCTCTTAAACATGTATTTGAATGGTGCGGAAAATATGGTATCTCGCTGAATCCAAAAAAATCCATATTCACGGTTACTAAAGGTAAGCTTTTGGGATTCATTGTTTCAGAACACGACATGATTATTGACCCAGAAAGGAAAAATGCCATTGCCAATATTGGACTTCCCAGTTCCAAAAAATCCATGCAGTCATTCCTAGGTAAGATTAATTTTGTTAGAAGGTTTGTTCCTAATTTTGCACAAATTGTCAAACCTTTATAATAGCTGATTAAAAAATATGAACAATTCAAATGGTCTGATGATCAGATAAATTCCTTTGCCAAAATTCGGAAATCCTTTGCATAAGCTCCTACTCTGATGTCTCCCGATTTCACTAAAGATTTTATTTTGTATACATTCGCTACTGATTTATCGTATGTTGTTTTTCTCACACAGAAACATCCTCAGGGTGTTGAGATTCCTATCTCCTTCATGAGCTCTACATTTAAAGGGTTCAAACTGAATTATTCCCTGATTGATAAACATGCCTATGCAATCTATAATTTTGTAAAACACTTCAGACCCTATCTTTTGAAATCTCAGACTAAGGTTATTGTCCCTTATGCAGCCATTAGGAATGTTTTGATCCAAAAGGAGTTAGGTGAAAAACCCGCTCACTGGATGATAACTCTTCAGGAATACAACCTTGAGATTAGACCTGCTAAAATTGTAAAAGGACAACGTTTGTGCTTAATTACTGCTCAGTCTAACGACCTTGTACAAGAACAGCTCAAGTGGGATCAGGAATAAAGTACATCTTAAAGTTCTGTAAATGTTATTACTACACCAACATATGAATTGTATGATGACATCAGGTTTGTTCTAATACATGGGTTTTCTCCCGAAACCCTTGATTTTAAAAAGAGTAGGGCTTTAAGATTGAAGGTTGCACTGTATTAGTTTAATTGATGGTGTGATTTTTAGAAAAAAATATGATGGAGTGTTTCTTAGATGTTTGGAAAAAACTAAAGTGGACAATATCTTGTTGGAATTTCATGCAGGACCTGGAAGAGGACACTTTTCAGGGGAAACTACTGCCCATGACAAGATCCTGAGAGCAAGATTTTGCTAGACCACTCTATTTAGATATGCATATGCATTTTCCAGGAAAGCTTAAGCATGCCAAAAATGTGCTGGAAGAGTCAAGAAGCATGCATTTCCCTTCATCCAGTCACTGTCTAGTTTCCATTTCAACAATGGGGCTTATATTTCGTTGGTCCTATTACCCCTGCCTCCTCCTTGCAACATAGATACATCCTGACAGGAACAGACTACTTCACCAGGTGGGTAGAGGCAGTTCCACTTAGGATGGACAACACAAACTCATGTGATATCCTTTCTGGAGAGTAATATAGTCACTAGGTTTGGGGCACTTGAGTTTCTGGTTTTTGATAATGCTTCCTACTTCTCCTTTATCGACCTTACCCAGTATGCCCTTGAAAAGGGGATTAAGCTTAAATATTATGCCAACTATTATCCACAAGGAAATGGATTGGCTGGGTCTTCTAATAAAAATCTAATCAACATATTAAAGAAGACTATAGCCACCCATCATAAGAATTGGCACACTCAATTGTACAATGCTATTTCGGAAGACCATGTAACCCAAAAATCCGCCATTGGAAACTCCCCTTACTATTTGGTTTATGGTAAGGAGGCCATCTTACCATGTAATATTTTGATACCTTCATTACAATTAGCTCATTCACTACAACAAGATGACTCTTCTCCCCTTCAACAAAGAATTGACTGATTACTTCAATTGGAAGAGGAGAGGGAGAAGTCCAAGAATAAGCTATATCAACATCAACAATTAGTTAAGAAATGGTTTGATGAAAAGTCCTCAATTGATAGGGATTTTACAGTGGGATATTTGGTTTTAAAATGGGATAAACAACATAAAGATAAGAATGACTATACCAAATTTCAATGCTTGTGGCTAGGGCCATTCATTATTACAGAAAAGTTTGGTCCTAGTACTATCTGGTTACAAACACTAGAAGGTGTCTCTGAAACCTATCCAGTCAATGCTCAACTTCTCAAGAAGTATTTCATTTAGATAAGCATTTGGCTTACATGTATATAGGTGTTGATTGTTTATGTTCTTTCTTTTTATTTGGATTGTTTGTTTTCTTTTGGAATTTTTTTTCCAAAGACATGATTTTGATGAAGCAATTGGCATAAGTTGCTGGTCAATGTATCTTAGATCGACTCAATCTAAAATTTGAGGTAGCCATGTCAGAATTACTTTACACAGCCTATATATGAAGATGTGCTTTCATGAAGTACAACATCCAATCCATGCGGAACCTTAATTGATACCTTCCCACCTAAATCATCATTCTCATAAATGTCTCACTCTGATAAATCGAGCTATAGTAGCAATTAGTTTTCTCTACATTATGTTTCATTAATGATTGGCGGTAAATCTCTACAACCTGGACAATCTTTAATCTATTATATCACACAGGACATGATTATTTTGTATTTAAATAAAGTATATTTAAATAATTGATGATTGAAATATGGGGGGTCCTATCACAAGCCATCCCATTATGTTCATAGATACAACATGGAATGAAACCTCCACATATGGTTACCAAGCTAGGGAGGTGAATTTTAGATTATACTGGGAGGTGGAAGGTCCTATCACAGGCTGGTCCATTCATGATCTGCAACTATCAGTGAGTAAGACTACTGATATATGGTCACCAAGCCATGGTAGTTTCTTGTAATCTGCTCTTTAATTGGTTATGCATGCATTTATACAGCTTGTTTCATTCAAGGTGTTAACACCCAAAAAGTGTTCACTACCTCATCTACCACATTATATGGCTCATTTGTCCATTTTCCTACCATATTTCCCTTAAAATCCCAAAACATCCCATTAAAAAGCCCCCAAAAGGCCTAAAATGCCTCCAAAAGGCCACAAAACCCTCAAAATAGCCTTAAAAAGGCTAAAAAACCCCCTTTTCCTCCAAAAATAGCAAAAATCCCCTAAAAAGGAAATAAAAAATATAAAATAATGAGGAAAAGGAGGAAAAAACCCTATACAGCTGCCCTAAACCATGTGTTTCCCAAAACCATGGGTCAGCACTCCACCACCAAAAAATTATAAATAGGTGATGGAGATCCCTTATTCCATATCCACAATCAACTATACCCTTACTCTGCCAAAATCTCTCTCGAAACCCTAGTTCACCATTGAACTTCTTTCACCTTGAGAGCCCCTTTTGGCCCATTTCCACCATTGGAGAAAGAGAAGGAGCACATTGGAGCTTGGAGCAAATCTCTTGGACATTGCAAAGAGCTTCAACAACCTTCACATTGAAGGTAATATCAATACAAAACCCTTGTTTACAAATTGTTGTTTATTTTTCATGCATGTGTTTTAGATTAGTTTTTATTTCTGTTTTAGCTTAATTATTTACATTTACTGAACTGCTACTAAGGAGTCCCTTCTCCTTAGTAGGTGCTCATTTGCACAAGCTAGGGGTAAAACCCTAGCTACACAAGGACATGGGTCTTATTGCAAGCCAACTTGAACATGACCATGGATTTTATTTTTGGACTGAAGTTGTTGATATATGGTCACCAAGCCGTGGTAACTTCTTTTGTTGTCACAACTAAAAGCCAAGGGGTCTCTTTACGGAGCTGTCTTGTTCAGTTTCTAGGTAAGATTTGTGAATGGCATTACAAATATCTGATCACCAAGTCATGGTAATGGCTTTGTTGCAATAAAGTCTTAGTTTTATATTTTGATTAAATATATATATATATATAAAAGGTTAGAGTTATTTTGTAGATTTAGATGAGTGGTTAATAATCCAAAGTGATTAATGTTCTGGTGGCCTGGAATGGCTATAAGGTTGTTCACAAGGCTAATCAAAAACCCTCCTCTGTTGCTTGAATAATGGTTTGAGGAGTACCTTTTGGCTACTAGGTTCCTTTTTCAAGTGAACATCATCATAACTGATGTTGGTTGGTGATATATCAATCATGTTGAACTAAGTCTGCTCTTTTGACTGTGATTTTATGAAAACATTTTCTAATAAAAAGATGAAATATCTTTTATTCTGACATGTCCTTCTTCAAATTCAAAGATTAAACTTTTAGAGATAATTACTTCACCCCATCCAGTGGTCATTTGTTGTACGTACAACAGATCCCATTTTTATTGATAAAAATAGGAGCCCCACTTTTATTTTTGAAGGTAATGTGAAAAATTCCCTTATTTGTCTTAGGGTTTTAAGATTCTGATTTTTCCTTTGTTCCTTTCCATCCTTTGGATTTAATAAACTTTGATGAAAAAACTTTCTTTTTATGCATTTTTTGAGTTATCCAATAATACAATTTTGTGAAAAATATGTTGTGTCTACAACCCACAATCCCCAATGCGGATTGCAAGAGTTCAAAATTTTTGGGTTTTAAAATTCTTTTTTCTGCAACCCACAATTGCAGATTGCGGAATGCGGAAAGCACTTCGAAAATAAAATTGCAAACTTGCTTTTCCACAACCCGCAACCCCCAAATTGCGGAATGTGGAAAGATTGATTTCTCTTGTTTCTTTTCACCACTTCATTATCCAATTGCGGATTGCGAAAACGTTAAAACTATTTTTACCCAGACTTGCACTTCCGCAACCCACAACCCGTATTGTGGATTGTGGATTGCAAAAGTCACAATCAAAAGTTGCGAAAAGTTGATCTCGCAATTCCTTTTCTGCTCTTTATGTTTTAATTTAAATCGTTGATTTATTTTGATCTCGCGATCCAAATTTCATCCCACAAGTTGGATAAATATTTCAAATATTTTGTTTTCTTTTTACTATTTTCAAATTGGCCAATTTCTCTTACGCAAGGATTTTGCTGCGGATTTTTAATAAGGATTGCCAATTTCACTCCTTCTTCGACACAGGTTGTTTTTTCTTTCATTTTTACTTTTCATGTGCGGGAATTGTTGAGTTTTTAAAAAATTGTTTGATTGATTAATTTTTACATTCATCAGAATTTACCAGTTTCCCAAGCATGTCAAGAGTCACCCGATCAAAGAAGGCCTTAAAGGAATTTAAGAACAAAGACGCCAATGCTAGTATCCTTGCTGACACCAATGGCAGAGTGTCCCGGATTTATCGATATTTGATAATGACAACTTTTTTTAAATCCAATACAACCGGTCCTTTTACATGAACGTCACTAGATCCTAGTTGTATGCCATTGCATCCAGACCGACGCTCATGCCTTATATTGACGCTATCAAATGGATAACCAACCATGCAAACCCCAAATACTACTCATTTATTGATAACGTTGGGGCTCAATTAACCTCTTTCCGGTCTGATGTCTTCGCTAGGGAATATGTCGTTAGGTCACCCAACCAACTCCTTAATAAGGGTTTCCTTGATTATTCCAAGACCCGGTATAACTTCGAATAAATGATCAAATCCTGGATGGATAACCCGAATAGCTTCATGCCCGAGGCTAACAATTTATATCATGTTTCTTGGTTCAAGGAACCATTTTCCCTGTTAGCGGCCATGCTTTATATATTGTACGAGTTACCAAATTGCTCCTTGTTAAAGGCCGAATGGGCACCACTGGCACACCATGTTCTCACAACAGGAGATTCCTTTAATTGGGCTCAAATACTATCAGTGGAAATTAGAACAATGATTGACAAATACCAGAAGACTCCGGCTTTCAGAAAACCCACCTTTTATTATTCAACATATCTCATGGATGTGTTATGATCAGCTTTTCAATTCCCTTCTATGGGGTGGGACATGACCCCGTCTGCACCTCCTGTTCATATTGGTTGTTTTGCATTGTGGGAGGACAATTTTGTGCCTCTTCTATATGATATTTGTGACCATTTCGTAGGGATAATTTACCAGAAAATATTCAAAGTAGATGCACCTACTTTCTGTGATCATGCCAAGACACTTATCTCCATCATGGGTGATTGGTATGTGGGGGAGTACTTTTCTTATGTCATAATTTGGGGCAGTGAAAATGTTCATTTGTTTCCAAGGATAGTACAAAATAGATTGCCTCTTGGATGAAGTTTCTTATCAAACAATCATAGATGGAGTATTCCCCAAATTAATTCAAGCCAAGAGAAGAGGATTTCCTAAGTTACCACTTAACCTTGGGCCTCTAGTGATTCAAAAATTGACACATGCTATAGCGCTTGGAAAGAAAATCAACACCCTAAAGTTGGGGAAAGCCCCCAAGAGAATGCATGACCCTAAGTCATTCCTGGCCAACCACTTTGCACAGAAACATATGGAAAGCACTTATGCTCATGAGACTGCCCCAGATGACTCAATTTACCAAGGAGTCAACTTTGTTTTCCTGATGTTTTGAGCATAACCTATTCTAAATAAGAGAAAATATTCATCTTCCAGCATCAACAAGAGCTCAAGACCAAGGTCTTGTAATTTAGAAAAATGGAGCTCTCACTTGAAGAAAAGGCTATAAAGGAAAGGGCAGAAAAGGATGCACAAAAAGAAAACACCCCTTTGATGTTGACCTACCAGGATGATGACAAGGTAAATGATCTTGTTGGAGATACCCCACAAGACAAGCATTTGGAAAATCTTAATGCTTTGATTCAGTCAACTGCTGACATGAAAAGAGAATTTGAAGAAATGTGTTCAATAATGGATAATGAGGTTATTGAGGCTAAGGCCTTACATAAGTGAAGAAGTTCTAGTTCCAGAGGGAGATGAGGCTAAGGCCTTACATAAGAAGAAAAGTGTCAAGGCCAAGAGAATCATTGCAGATTCTATCAAAGACCATCTCATACCACATGTGTCTTCTCTAAAGGCACCCAAAGAGATGTTTGATTCCTTGAACAAGTTGTTTGAAGGAAAGAATATAAATCAGAAGATGACATTATGGAACCAATTGAAGAGTATGAAGATCTAGAATGTAGAGAGAATCCAATCCCACTTTACCAAGGTCTCTCAAATCAAAGAACAACTTGAAGCTGTGGATGAAGTGGTGGAGAATGGATAAATTGTGATGGCCACTTTGAATGGCCTACCTAGGCCATCGAACTCCTTCATCCAAGGAATTTGTGCAAGAAAGAAATTGATCTCTTTCAGTAGACTGTGGGAGGAATGCTCACAAAAAGAATCTATACATGTGGCTCAAGAAGAAAATGATGGCAAGTGAAGACCAATCTCTCACAGCACACACCAAGAGAAGTAAGTTCAAGAGGTAGCAACCTCATCACAAGAAATATTCTCACCATCATCAAAAGGAGAACATTAAGAAAGAGCACCCTCACATTAGATGCTTCATATGTGATGAGAAGGGACACTATGCTCGAGATTGTCGCAAGAACATAAAAGGATTCAACAACAACAACAACAAGAGATATCATGCTCATGCTACAGACGATGATGAACCTCCGAGGAAGAAGACTAGGGAAGAAAGTGAAGACTCTTCAAGTGATGAAGAGTATGTTCTAATTTTTTCTCTCACAGGTACTGTTACACATGGGTGTAATGATTGGTTTATTGATAGTGGGGCTTCCAAACACATGATTGGATTTAAAGATTCTTTCATGGACCTGTCGGAACATGAGTCACCTCATAAGGTGAAACTTGGGGATGACTATCAATACCCTATAAAAGGAAGTGGTGAAGCCTCTTACAAGTTAGACTATGGGAAGTATTTGAAGATGAAGGAAGTTCTATATGTCCCTGGACTCAAGAATAATCTTCTCTCCATATAATCTTTGGATGCAAAGGGGAAGAGAGTTGCATTTGTGGATGGCCAAGTACTCATGTGTCCAAAAGGAAAGACCATAGATGATGTATTAGTGATTGGAGAGCAAGAGGGAGGATTGTACAAATTGAAGGGACAACCTGAACAAGCCATGGTACATGAATCCATGGAGCCAAGTGAACTTTGGCATAGAAGGCTTGCACATGTGCACTATAGAGCACTACGAATTGCAAGCAAAGAACTAGAAGGTCTTCCTGAAATCCAGTCAAAGCATGAAGGTGTTTGCAAAGGATGTGCAAAAGGTAAGAACAAAAAGAAGTTATTTCCAAGCAGTGAAAGCAAGCAAAAAGGAATCTTTGAAATTATCGACTCCAATGTATGCAGTCCAATGTCATCTAGTTCTCTGAGTGGGTATGTATATTATGTTTCTTTCATTGATGATTTCTCTAGGAATACTTGGATTTATTTCTTGAAGAACAAAGATGAAGTATTCAACAAATTCAACGAATTCAAAGCCTTGATAGAAAACCACACTGAAAAAGAAGATCAAGACTTTTAGATCTGACAATGGTGGAGAATTCACTTCAGAAGACTTCAAGAAGTTATGCAGTGACTCAAGGATTAAGAGGGAGTTGACCACTCCTTACAGAACACAACAGAATGGAGTTGCAGAAAGGAAGAATAGAACTATCATGGAAGCAACACGGGAAATCCTTCATGACCAAGATCTGCCTATGCATCTATGGGAAGAAGCAACAAGGACAATCGTATATGTACAGAACAAAACACCACAAATGATACTTGACAGCAAGACACTAGAAGAAGCTTTATCTGGTGAGAAACCAAAAGTTAGCCATCTCAGGATATTTGGTTGTCCAGTGTACACACATGTTCCAAGAGAAAAGAAGACAATGCTAGATCCTTCAGGAAATAAGGGTATATTCGTGGGTTACAACGAAAACTCGAAAGCATACAAAATATACTTTCCAGGGTTCAAGAAGATTGACATCAATAGGAATGTGACTTTTGATTAAGACTGAGCATACATCAAATCCAAGAAGCCACCTGTTGAAGACAATGAAGAACCAAGAGAACCCAAAATACATGACACCACCATGAACGAAGCAATTCCAGAAGAGGATCGTGAGATTCAAGATCCATAAGAACCTGTAGATCCACCCCGTGAGGAGAACTCTTACAAGAGGAAACCAGCATGGGAAAGAGAGCTCATCCAAGATGCAGAGAGGTATGGTGCTCCAGAGGAGGAACACAGAGAAAGGAAAAGGACAAGATCACACACCATCTATGTAGCCTTACTATGTGACATAATGAACAAAGAACCTTCAAGTTATGAAGAAGCGACAGAAAAGAAAGAATAGAAGGAGGCCATGGTCGAGGAATACCAGTCGATCACGAAGAATGATGTTTGGGATGTGGTCCCAAGACTAGAAGGGAAGTCTGTTGTGACTTCCAAGTGGATCTACAAGATCAAGCATGCTGCAGATGGTAGCATAGAGAAATACAAGGCAAGGTTTGTGGCTTGTGGCTTCTCCCAAAATGAAGGGATAGATTATGAAGAAACTTTTGCACCTGTATCCAGATACACTTGCATCAGAACAGTACTTGCTCTAGCTGTAGTGATGAAGTGGAAGATACACCAGATGGATGTCAAGATAGCTTTCTTGAATGGTGTAGTCGAAGAGGAAGTGTATGTGAACCAACCACTCGGATTTGAGACACATGATAGGGAGTCACATGTGTGCAAATTGAAGAAATCCTCGTACGGTTTGAAACAAGCACCCAGGACATGGTACGACAGGATTGACAACTTCTTGACTATTTTTGGATTTACCAAGAGTAAAGCAGATTCCAACCTTTACTACAAGGTTGAGGAAGGAAATCCAGTGATACTCCTACTGTATGTAGATGACCTATTTGTGATAGGTGAGATTGGGTTGATTGTTGATACAAAGAGGAAGCTTGCTGCCGAGTTAGAGATGAAGGACTTAGGTATGATGCATTACTTTCTAGGTATAGAGATGTGGAAAAGTGCAAATGGAATCTTCCTTGGACAAGGGAAGTATCCAATAGAGATCCTGAAGTAGTTCGAGATGATGGACTACAAGGCCATGGACACACCTATGGAATTGAACCTTAAGCTATTGAGTGATGCTTCATCAGAATCGATTGATGCCATGATGTATCGTCAGATGATTGGGTCCTTGATGTATCCGACGAACACAAGACCATATATTTTCTTTGCTGTGGACACATTGAGCTAGTTCCTGATAGATCCTAGACATGTTCACTTGATTGTTGTAAAGCATATTCTGAGGTATCTGAAGGGTACGGTTGATTATGTGCTCAAGTATGATGTGAATCAAAAGGTTAACTTGGAGGGTTATGTTGATTTAGATTGGGCAGGAAGTACTGTAGATAGGAAGAGCACTTCGGGGTGCTGCTTCAGTATGGGATCAGGTGTGATCTCTTGGTTTAGTAGGAAGTAATCCTGTGTAGCACTAAGTACAGCCGAAGCGAGTATGTTGCAGCTTGTTCGACTAGTTGTGAGGCAGTATGGCTAAGGAAGCTAATGTCTGATTTATTTGATCTCCAGTTGGATGCTACTTGTATCTTCTGTGACAACAAGAGTTGTGTGAAGTTGTCCGAGAACCCGATGTTCCATGACAAGTCGAAGCATATCGAGATCAAGTATCACTATATTAGGAATATGGTGTAGATAGGAGCAATGAAGCTCCTGTATGTTGCGATGGACGAGCAGATAGAAGATGTGTTGACCAAGCCAATATCCAGATTGAAGTTCAAGTACTTCAGAGAGAGTATTGGTGTTCGTTAGATCGAAGATACTTCCAGGAGGAAGTGATGGGACACAGATGCAGGAGCCCTTCCAAGCATGGTGGTAGGTGGGTCCTCCCCATGGTTGTCGATGTAAGTGCTGTGTGATGAGCATCTAGACGATGCTCTGTCATGAACATCTGTATGATGTTCTGTATGACGATGATCCATATGATAATGAACATCCATATGATGTTCTATATGACAATGACCCGTATGATCATGAGCATCTGTATGATGGTCCATGCGAGAATTATCTGTATGATCATGAGCATTTGGATGATGCTCCATGATCGTGGATATCTTGTAGGTTGTGCAGTAGCATTTAATCAGTCCTGGGAGATCCTTTAGGTTGAGTAGTAGCTCGTAATCATTCCTGGGATGCTCTTTCGAGGTTTTGCTTGTTTGCATGTAATCAGTCCTAGGAGATCTTGCAGGTTGAGTAGTAGCTCATAATCAGTCCTGGGATGCTCTTTTCAGGTTTTGCAGATGCACATAATCAGTCCTGAGATTCCACCAGATGGGCCGCTCACAGAGATGATGAAGACCTACATGGAGGCTAGTCCTACATCCAACATGAAAAAGGGTTGGATCTGTAGAACTTCCTATGAAAAGAAGAATTGAGAGATAACACTAGTGATAAAGATGATGAGTACAACAGCAGTGACGATGATGCTTCAGTGATTTAGTGACGATGATCCAGCTCCAGTATTGAAGACTTGTGCCTATATGTATTAATGACCTATGTCAAGAAAATACCTTCCTCGTTAAGAGGGAGTGTTGATGTATTTGTAACTTCGGAAGATATTGACTTGTATATTGTATGTATTACATTTGTACTTTATTGTATCCCCGACAGAGATGTCTTATTCCTCCGATCGAAGGTGTCGTCATTTGTATTTGCAAGTGTCACAAGTTTTATTGTAAGTGTCGTAACTTATATTTGATGGGTTATTAGACCACCTTAGAGGGGTTGGCCCAGTTAGGGTAAAAGGCAGGTCAAGTTAACGTATAAATAGAGTGGTTGCACCACTCTATTTGCTCATTCACTCATTCATCCAACTCGCATAGTTGAGAGAGAGGAGTGCACACAAGTGGACGAGGAGTAGCTGCTAGAGACATCTATATTTTGGGGTTTCATCCTTGTGATCTTTGTATTAGTGCTTATTCTATCTCTGAGGATGTTGCGTGGTTTTTACCTTTATGGTTTTCCCTGAGAAAACAGTGTGTCTCTTGTGTCTATGATTTTTATGATGTGCATATTATTCTCTTAGTAGGATCCTAGATAATATTTTGATGAAACTATCAAAATTCTAACACTTACCTCTAAATCCCTTGAAAAAGTATATTTACACTGCGTTATAAAACTTCAAAGTATCCACAAAAAACTATGTAATATAGCCTTCCAACAAGCTATCCAGCTAAAATTCTACTCCTCTTGAAATCTAGTTATTAATTCCTTTAAGCTTCTCAATCAATTCTAGATTTCAAACTATAGGTTCTTCACCCTGAAAAAAGTTTTTTCTTTTGGCTACCCTGGATATCCACTCAAATAAATCATTTGAAAATGATGTGAAGAAAAATTCATGCAACTCAGTAAATATATGACTTTGTAGCCACTGTTTTGTAGTAAGCCAAGGATGTCTGTTTTCTTTCTTCGCAAACTTGTGTTCTCTTTGACTCACCAAGTTATGTATTTCATTCTTCTCTGGATTCCACATCAACATAAAACATCACCGATATAAAAATACAAAGTTGAAAACGGAACCATTTGTTGGTCTTCTTGGGCTGATCGGTTTCGGTGAAGTTATTGCAACAATAACAAATCCCCTTCCACTGACCCTTTCGGCATCAAACTCTAACCAGGTTGAAGTCTCACCTGAAGCGAATATGGGGGGTTAGAGAATCAGGCTTATTCAACCGTGGCAATGTGCGAATGTGGTTAGCGGCCTCGCAATACGTCTCTTACTTAACATCTACTTACCAAATAGAATAAACCAATGACTTAGCAGCTCGCAGTTACCAACAGTCTACAGAACTATGCTGAACCGCTATTATCTTTACCAATTAACTACACACTCATCATAATTAGTGTTGCTTCGCAACATTCATTCACTTGTATTCCATTTACTTAACATATGATTACCATTCAAATACATATGAAAGCAAATACATAAAAACATCATAACATGGACACAAAATATGTCATAAACTCATACACATAACACATAGATTTACGTGCTTCACCCCTAGGTAGGAGCTACGTCCACAAGAACTCTTCCTATATTACGTGGAAGGGTAACAGTTCCATTATGTGCACTCATCTGCAGACTCTTCTCTATAATAATATCTCTACGCACTTAGCTGTGGAGTTTTCTCTCTCTTTGTTATCTCTCAATTCTAATCAACCAACTACCCAATGACAGCAGAACCCCCTGATATCGAAACCACCACACTTCCTCATACAAAAATACCCTTACATATAGATTTTCCTGAAGGTCACATATTACCATAACTATGGGAAAACCCCCATAGTACCCAAAAACCAACAACCCTATGTTGTTCTCTTGTAGACCACGCTAAGCTTTAACTTTGATGTCCCTTTGGTGCCGCTTATTCTGAATCAGACACTTCCTCTGACAGTGTAGCTCTGACTTATGTAGTGACGTGTCCTTTACACCATTCCACTTCTTTACTTCCTTCTCTTGTAGCAGTCAGGTTGTTGCTCGGCCTTTAACTGCGTCAACCAGCTTTGGATGTCCTTAGTACCTTATCTTTAATAAGGAAAGAGGTCCTTTCTTCTAGACTACACTTCTCTCCATACCCTCTTCCCGGGATTTGTGGATTCGCTTTTCTCCTAAAAATTGTCAATGGCATGCCTCCCCTAACTGTACTTTCCTTCATAACTTCCTTTACTTGGTCTGCGCCCAACACACATGCACATGTTTCCTATTGATATTATTATAATTATCATATGTGAGTATACTAAACTCTAATGTTGAGTTTTTACACTTTCATCCTTGACTTAGGGTTTTTTACATGTGGATGTTTCCTATTGATATTATTATTATTATCATATGTCATTATAATAAACTCTATTGTTGAGTTGTTACACTTTCATCCTTGACTTAGGGTTTTTGAGATGTGGTAGCATTTCTTGTACAAAACATCCACAATCGACTATTGTTCCTACTAAGAACAACCACAAGGCCTATTTTTTTCTTCAACTAAAAGCATGTCCATGTATGTATAATAATTCTTGACCATGTTGGCATAACCATGATTAGCTTATAATGATTATAGGCTCAAAAAGTACACTATACATATGTGGAATATGAAACTAGGCCATGCATGGACATGAACAATAAACAATTGAATGAGATTATCGACATTAGAAATACAATGTGGATATATGTCTCAATGTACATCAAAGAAACATTCATAACCTATTATGATATATAAACATGACGTTTCATCATACCCATGATGTGGTGGTACCTTTCTACACAACTTAGGTGATGAAATGCACTAATAAACTATACGTTTTTTTATTTATTTAGATAAGTGATCAATAGTTGAACATAGAAAAAAATTGCTTCATTACCAACCATTGATGTATATCGTAAATAGGTCTAAGGAAATACATCGTTAATGATGATGGGTGACAAGGTACAAAGTACAATCATTATTGTGAAAATATGAGCTAGTGTCGAACACTTGAGAGAATCACTGAACAAGAGTGAATGATGTATACTCATTTCTAACTATGAGGGAACTTTCCATTTATGTCTATAAGCCCCTAGGTTCTTTCAAGTGTTTATAAGTATATTTCTTTGATAATGTTTTGATGTTAATGGGAAGAGTATAGTTAGAAGGTGATAATTAAAGCATCTCTCATCATCTTACATGAAACACTTAATTGACTTGATTGATGGAATTGAAATTAAAAAACCATTAGATGTTTCTTGAAATTAAAAGGAAAATATGCATGATAAAAACTATGAGGAATGGCCAACACATATTAATTAACTTCCCTTGAGCATGAACATCGCACTTATATGCCTTGGAGAACAACAAATACTTAGATAGAAACCAATGAAAACCATCAAAATTAGAGGCATTTAATGGGGGATTCATAATGATTGGAAGGATATCAATCATTGGATTAATTCATCATTATGCTATGCATATTTGTAAGTAATACAAATCCCAATTATATGATTTTTTAATGAAAATATGTTCTATGTTCAAGGGCTACTCCCACTAATTGCTACCATGTTTTAATAAATAAATTAGAAAGGTTGATATTCTTCTCCTACTTTTTATTTTATTATTATTTTTTTTTATTTGAATTTTTTTGTCTTTTTCATGTTTTTCAAAAATGTTAACGAGGAATTATGCTATGGTATAATGTAGGGAATGCATATCATAAGGGCATCAAACTACATTTCAAGTGCATGGTATAGTCATGTGAAAAAAAAGCACAAAAGGAACAGGGATAGTTATAAAGACTCTGACATTTTTCCCCTCTAAAGACAATGGATCATGTTACAATATCTATTGTGTACAAAGAAGGAGCCATAAAAAAGGATAACAAAAGTCATAATAATTTGGAAATGAAACAAAAACTAGGAAATATACTCAATTAGATAGGTAATTATGGTATAAGATGAGGTATAATGGCATGAACAAGTAATGGTTTGGCATAAGGTTGAGTCATAGATGTGATTTTGCAATGCAAGAAACTATGTTAAAATATGAAATAATCAATTTATCTTATAACACTTTGAGAACAATGTTGAAGAAAAACCTAGCATAATCCTGCACATAGTCAATGAAAAGTCAATATAACAAAGGCTTATCAATTAAAAACATCTCTAATATAAAAACATGAGATACCATCTTTGTCTCTTACAAAAGAGTGACAATTCTATCACATAGTTCTTCGTGGAAAATATGTGTTGCATATTGACCAAATATAGGCGAAAAAATTGAGAAACCATTATATTTTCAAGCCAATCTTTCTAATTTTATTTTTGAAGAATTCCAATCCTCATTCAGTTTGCATTGCAGGTGTGTGGCTATAAGTTTTTTCAAAATACTTCCCTGAAGAAGTCCCTACTCATGGTTTTTTCAAACAAAATACATGGCTTACTTTGGTTGTATATGGGAATATTCATGGCGAGGCATAATAACGGAAAACAAAATAATTTTTACACAAAATTGACGTACTGTGGTTGTATATGGGAATATTCATAGCTAGGCATAATAAAGGAAACAAAATAATTTTTAGACAAAAGTGACCTTGGTTTTTGAAGGGTTCTCTTTTAAGACAATCGAGTGGAAGAAGAAAGAGAATGTGGATACATATGATGAGGTTTTCTAGAATCAAACAAATCTTGAAACCCACATGATTGCGGGATTTTGAAGTTCTTCCACTATGCTAAGATGGGAAACCAAGGAGAATGTAAATTTCGATAGGAAATTGTCAAAGAGGTCTTCTAGTCCACCTCAAGGGAGGATGAAGGAGACTAGTGACCATCAATGTTTTAGAGTACATCTTGGTGCAATGCATACAATGCACTCAAAAGAGTAGCAACCAAGTACTGAATAATGGGTTCGAGATCTAACCAAGATAGCATTTTATCCACCATCACTTGGATTTTTTTATTAATAGTGGAGCATCTAGTTACATATGTCGAGATGCTCTACACCCTATAGTGTCTACAACCTACCTTCTTTGAGTAGTGCTTGACCCTCGTGGTTAACATGTGACACTAGTTGACAAGATGCACTACAAGGAAGATGAAGAAATTATATTATGCTTCAATTACATAATCTTCTTTTATGGATATGGTGCCACAGATTCACCCTATGATATCCACTCTGAGTCTTGGGCCACAAGAACCTAAGACATGGTGATGGAGTGACATGATTGTTCACCTAGGAGGTGGTCTACTGATGAGTACCTTTGGGTATGTTTTCCTTGAGTGTTGAGAAATATGATAGTTGATAATCATTGTGGATGACTACCCTAATACTAGGAGATATTTTAGGCATGATTATAAGCTTTCACTTCCTCTCAAGACCCAATGGGGCCCTATAGGTAAGAATCATTTTATTCTCTATGACGTCAAAAAAATTTGTGGGTTATGGAAATTATTTAAATTTCATGGGATATTTGTATAAAAGAAATTTTTATTTTTTTTAATCAAATATACAATGTGCACTAGTCTTATAAACTCTTAATGGAATATATGTTTGTTGAAATCAACCTCCAGAGATGCCCTATCGCAAGCTTCAGGCGAGGGAAGAGGATCAACTAGAGCTTAAATACGAGGATGAGTATGCACTCGAGTGCAATGTGTAATGTAACATACAAGGACTGACTAAGGGAGTCCCTATGACACACTTCAAGGATGTGCCCAAGTAGTTGCAATACTATGTGGTTGGGGTTCATTTTAGGATGATCAAATTGGTGATGTGAGTAGTGACCATTATAGTTGTATACCATGGTGTGTATGCACGAGAGTGTAATGATTAGGTAATATGATAGTTTTTCATGTTTTAGACTCAAATTATGTATATATGTGAGGTTAGATAGCCTAATTGTGTATATAGACACCGTATTTTATTTTTTTGTTTAAATATAGTGAAACACACACACACACATACACACAAATATATATATATATATATATATATATATATATATATATATTCACAGAGAGAGTGAGAGGGTTTTGTGAGTCTACTTAAACATCTTCAAAATGATGTGTTCATTTATATGTCATGGTTGTTTATTTTACATGTGTTCTTTATATATCATTACTTTTTCAAGAAGAAAAAAACATTGTTTCTTGATATTCATTATGAATCAAAGAAACCATGTAGACAATACATAGATATGAACATCATCATAGCAGATGGGAATCACACATCTAATAAAATGTCGAGTAGTGACAATAATGCCAATCCGCTCATCAACAAAAATTACAAAGGTTATGTCACATACTATCACCCAAAAAACCATAATAACTCTCCACTAAGACTCAGAGACAACTGGAATGCTATAGCATACACTCTACCAAAACACTTCTAAAATAGACCAGGAAAATAAATATACAAATCCTGCTATAGCATACACTCTACCAAAACACTTCTAAAATAGACCAGGAAAATAAATATACAAATCCATTGCTGGATAGAGGGTCTTCCACAAATTCTTCAAAGTATAAATTTCCTTCAATCCCCCTAATTGCTCTTTTCGACAGTTCATCTGCAACCGTATTAAACTCTGTCAAAAAGTAGCAAATACTAATATTTGCAAAAGATGCAAGAAGAATCTCACTTCTTCCACACCACTGCTCCAGGGATAACACCCGCAACTTTGATAGTTGATTTTCCCAATTCACTATAATTTTCAAATCACCATGTATTTAGAGCGTAGCTATACCATTTATAGAAGCAAGTTTTAGCAGACCCAAAGAGCTAGTAATTATGCTCTAGTGTTTGTACCTGCACCAAAGCTCAATCCACAGTGGTGAACCTCATTAACCATTAAGAACATGTGTGCACCACAAAAAAATTTCTGTGTTGCTCCATTGAAGTAACCCATTGCATAAGTAGATATAGTATGATCTAAGATATCTCTATATGTCTTAATTTTGACCACATAGTAACACTCTTCATAAAGGCCCAATATTCTCATGCAGCATAAATATTTGGACTTTTTCCTTCCAACATAACAAAGTTTCTAGATTTCCATATGTCTCAACAAATAAAGATAAGCATAATCTTATGTGAATGACAATTTCTTAGCCGTTGCTCAAAATTTTCCTCAAGAGAGGAAGAACCCCATAATTGTGTGATATGTAGCTCCTTAGTAATAAATTGCCAAATCTTAAGATCAATAAACAAATATATAATTGACATATTCACCATTAATTTGATAGAGGATACACATACTTGTCCCATTCCATCCTCTTCTCAAAAGGTTGTCCCAAGTAGAAATACAATTTTCAATACAAAGCCAAAAGAAACATTCCAGTTTTAATGGAATCTTCCACTTCCAAAGTCTACAATACCACCACTTAAATACACCTGAAAATTGTGATTGAGAAATAATATCATATGCAGCTTCAGCATTTACCTCACCAAAAGTGTTATTACCTGACCATACCAAAGCATATTCATCTTCCTTCAGCTTAATCCCTGTTCTATCTAGTGCCATAATATATTTTCTCGGTTCCCTAGTCCAACGACCACCGATACCAAGATCTTCAACAGCTTTGGGTCTGACTGTAGCACGCCACCATCATGATAGAGCCGAGAGCTCCCATCTTTCTGAGGTCGAATGCTTATCACTAGAGATTCACGTGATTTGCTTGCAGCCTCCCCATGAGTTTATTTTGCAGTCGGATAATTCGATGAGGGTGCAACAAGCTGGTCTAAAGGTCCTCACATCGCCCCCTCTGCGCAAAAAGATGTGGGCGGAGAATGACCGCACTCAAAGTCTTGAGAAGTTGGGGAATGTGCACTGTGGGGAATTATTTTAGTTATCTCAGTGGTTTGACAATGCAGCAAACCCAAGAATGGCGAAACTCTGGCATTGGACATGAAGGAATACGATCTTATAACCCTGTCATGAATCTAGTATCGGTGCACATTATGAGTCAATTTAGAATCTCTTCTGGCTATTTTCGAGAGTGTTTACAACAATTTTATAGAGGTACTTTCTTGTTGAAATTGAAGAGATGTTAACAGATGCACAGACTGAAAGGCTACAGGGTTCGGTTCAATATAGTGTAGCACTTGATATACCATGAACAGAGAGTTAGCTCGTTGGTATCATCCGTGGACTTCAAAGGGAGAGACCTTTTCACCCAAACTCTATACGTAGTTTTGGAATCAGAGCATGGTTATCGCCCTAGCCCGAGATCTCTTCAACTAAAGAAAATATAGTTACACTTTTGATAAAGTTGAGAAATCTGAGCATGGACATCAAAAACGTTGAATAAAAAATTAAGACCATGCAAGTTGAAGTGAAACGTGAGGTGAGAACCAAGGTATGAAGAAGGAGATATTCAAGAAAGTCATTCTTGTCGCTGAAGGCATTGCAGTGTATTACGATCTCAAAATTAATGAACAAATCACAAAAGTTGGTGCATACAACAAAGAATCATAAAGAAGCAGGTGCACATAAGCATTAAAAAGAAAACTAGAAGATCGAGGTGAAGTATGTATTTAAACTAAGTGAATATCGAGTATGATGAGTGCAGGTATATACAGAATGCAACACTTTTTATCATTTTTTCAAATTCTCAAGTTTCCACATAATCCCAAATCGCGTAATTAGATTGCTGGAAATAGTTCTTCAAAAGCTCAAGAGACATGACAGGGCAAAATGAAATGGCGGATGATTCAAACTCCCAAACGTTGTAGTTTTATTTGTCTGAGTTTCATTCTACATCCAAGGGTGAATGTCAGTTTCATGCGGTTCACCTTCTTCATATGTCCATCAAACACCAAACGTTTCCATAAGCTCCTGAGCTTCCAAAGAAACCAAAAAGCTTCACCTACCCTGCCTACAACTTTAAATGCAAAACGAACATGAGCACAAAATCGTTACTCACCAAAGGTAAGGAATATGTATTTCTAGCTTCAAAGATGTTTTTTTTACGAGCACAAAATTATTACTCACAGCAAAGGTAAGGAACATGTATTTCTAGGTTAAAAGTAGTCAAAAACCTAATAATGGGGTGGTGGAAGGTAAGACTACTTTTAAGTCCTTTCATTAGGGAGAAGGTAGAATGTCATTCTATTGAAGGCATGTTCTATTTTCCTACATGCTTTTTAGACTTCCTTGCATATTTTTATGACACATGTCTTTAGGCATGTAGGTTACTTTCATGATAATCTCACTAGGTAGTACTCATGCTGTGTGCATTTCACTCAAATGAACTTGAGACATTGAGAGTAGCATAGGGTCTCAAAATCCTAATTTTCTGAAGGGATGAAAGTCCATCATAGCTTGTTGTACAATGATGACTACCAAATTCCATGTTTAATAAAAAACTCTTTCATTACATATTTTTTATATCATTTAGCTTTATTCATTTTTTTGTGTATTTTGATTTTTGTACAATTTGTAAATATTAGTGGCTGTATATTTTTGTAACTATATAATGCATCCCCATGGCTTCCTTATAAAGGCCAAATGAAGACCAAGAAACATCTAGATACAAATGTGAACAGTCTTTGCTTTTAACTAGTTCTCCAAGTACATGAGAGGGGTTATTGAATGATCCCAAGAATATGAGGAGTCTCATTAAAATTTTGGAGCCAAGAGATTTATTTTTAGCTTTGAATGTGTCGTGCAATTAGCTAGTCTTTCCATTTTGACAATCATCTAGGACCTAGGTTTCAAAGGAAATTTTGTGTTGGTACACATGGGTGGTTGAACAGGAAGGCCATTCTATCTAGCATTGGTGTCTAGAGCTTTTGGTTGTGTAATTCTCCATACTAACTGTACTTGGAATTTTAGGGCTCAATTTCTCTTTTGGATCTAATGAGGATGTCTTCGGTGGACTGCATGGTATATTTTGATGACACATTTCTGCAAGATTAGCTGAAATGTCACATGTGTATGATATTTAAGCATTAACACTACCTCCAACTAGAGTGTTTATATTAGGTGTATCTCCTCTCCCACGGTTAGCACTTTATTTTTTCTTTTGTTTCTTTTTCTTTCCTTTAGGGTCCATGGATTGAATTGTGACGACATCCAAATTCTAGGTAGGAGTTGCGGGTTGATGTTGTTCCTAGCTAGTTGTAGGAGGAGGATTTTGAATAGGTGTTTGTCCCATTTGCTAGGAAAGTTGTTCAAGCTGATTGGCATAAACTATCACACCATTGGTATGAGGACCCTAAGGTGGCCTAGCTGTATTGATCACAAGTTTTGCAACATGCAGTCTCAAATCATAAAGTGTACTAGATTGTGAATAGATCAAGTCCATTTATTGGGCACTTTGAATTAGTTGTTCTTTGGTAATGGATCTTAACAAAGCCATGTCATTTGCGAGACTAGGAAACACAAGGAAACAATGATTTCACAAACCAATATGCTAAGAATGCATCTGGGATATATGTTTTGATAAGTTTCTTATGCTTCTACCACTCATGAATATGATCATATATATGAGTTACAGTAGTTTAATGAAGTAAAGTCAATAGGTAAGTACCCATTTCATAAAGAATATGTAGTTTAAACTATTTCAAAATTACCATAACTAAGGAGGCAAAGTGCATGAATGAGGCATGAGGAAATTTGATATACCATTTTGCACTGCTTCCCATCAGGGTTTGTTGAAACAAATGAAACTTAATATTGTTGTTTACTAGGGAGTTCGATGAACACCATGAATTAAATCTCATTACATGGTTAGATGGTTTGTCTCCTAGCCATCCATCGAATCTAGGTATATACAATGGAATTTTGGTTGGTATTGATGACTAGTTGTTCAAATGTATAACAAGGTAGATATTCAACTAAGATAAGTATACTAGATTAAAAGTGGAAAAAAAAGGATATCTCATTGTAATTTTCATATATGCTAGATGCACGGGTGGATCTTGATGGCCCATTGATTTTTTCCCCGTAACTGATTGGCATTCCAAGGTACATTGCCCCTTTTTCGAGGTGGGTCCCAAAAATATTATTTACTTCTTCGAATAGGACCAATCCATTACAAAATGGGGTTGACATTCAGATTATTTCCCCCTAACATAGTCCTTGTTTTGTAGGATTGATTACCCCTAGGAACTGTGCTAGTATAAAGTGGAGAACGACTCCCCTATGTGTTACCACTCATTGGTGGAGGACAATTCCAATTTATTCATACTTGAATGTCTCGTGCTTCCACCAAGAATATCAATGTTCCGAGGAAAAGGGTTTCCTCTGAATGTAGGACATGGACATGTATTGGGAATACCAAAAAGATTTGATACACTCCTTGGGTGTGCGTCATATGTGACTGACCATACGAACTGTATGGGACACCCCTGTTGGGTTGAGCAAATAGACTAGTTGATATACCTAAAGATGATGTAGGCGTACTTCCAGGATTGTATCCTTGAACTATAACAACTCGAATTGAAATGCTAGTGGAAGTCATACTAGGAACAAGCATGATGGATGATGGGACTGGTACGTTGAATGATTGCATTGCAAGAGGAATACTACTTGGATTAAAAGGTCCATTTTCTTGATCTATAGTCTTGATAACCTCCTACAACCATCTAAGGAAAACTAGGTGTGGATGCATGGACTTCTGAAAAAAATGTTGGATTAAACAGTGTGTGTTTTGTTTATAACCAATGTTCAAATAGAGATTCCATATATCTCGTTGAATAACTAATAACCAGTAGCATCGGATCAATGGAATCTAACAAAAGAGGATTAAAATAATCAAGTGAATGATGTTCTACGGTTTTAATATTGATTGGAGTGAGGTCATAAAGTATGTCTCAGTTTGATTCATGAGATGACAATTAATATTCACACTCAAATTGAATATTTTCATCTCTAATGATATTTCATATCTGAATTGTTGGTTCTAGTTTTGAGTCACTTGAACTTGACTCTTTTATGCATCTAGGGTTAGTAGTGGAGCTAGGTGATTCAATTGAATCTCCTCTTAGATTCCTTGAATGATGGATTAAGGGTATATCCACAATGGAGTAAGGTTTTTTATAATAATGTAAAATATAGAAAATAGACAACCCTTTGGATGACTAGAATCAAGTAATTACTACAATAACATGCAGCTACAAAATTTCCTAAAATATTCAACAAGAAAACCACTTTTCCAAAAACCATGGTTCATAAAAAGTTTAGGATTCCTTCTGAAAAAATAGTGAGCGAGGTATGTCAAGCCTCAATAACTCTTAGATGGAGGTGTGAAAGAGAAAATTATACTAACATTCCTACAATCAATCACCAAGGATTCAAATACTTTCCTTTAGTGAGCACCCTCCCAAGGATATGAAACATAGTTTCTAAGTCTATATCAGGTACCACAAGCATTTCCCATGAGTAGTCACTCAAGTATAGTCCTACGAAAAGAAACTATGGTTACCACTTCATAGTCAATGACCATGGGGAACATTAATCAACCGTTATAATAAGGTGTGTGGGCAGGGAATTTGTGATTAATGTCTTATTAATTTTTGAACAAATATGATGAGCTTTGAACTTTAAAACTTTAAGTGCGGAAATACTGAATACTTGAATCAATGAACCATTCAATCACATGAAATATTCAACCATAACACAAGATGTACCCTAGGGAAATCTTTCAAAAAAATGAGGATGAAAAACCCCGGGAAATATTTAGAGTATAATTATGATAGATAGCAGAGAATTTCTTTTACAAAATAACAAATTACTTTCAGCACCCCACGTGCTAGAAATGAGAGAATACTGAGCAATAGAGAATAGAGATAAATTGTATCAACTTGCCATGTGCCCAAAACATTAATAACAAGAAAGAATCACTTCCATGCAAGTTGTAGCGAATGGTTTCATGGGTAATGGTGCATCACATGCACAAACTGTGAATTTCCTTCTTGGAGAATTATCGTGTGGAAAGAGAAGCGCCTTTCCTTCAAGGGAGAAGGGAATTTGCTTCACACTGAATTCATCAATCCTGTATAACATATTTATATATTCTTCTCATGCATCAAATTCTATTTTTATCTTATGACTTCACGATGAACTTGTTGTCCATCTAGATGCATCGATCTTGCATGAAGGAGTGTGCCCCACTTCTCATTCAATGCATTAACTCATTGAACTATACCTTAGGATAAACTTGATCCTTAACTAAAATCTTGCCCACCTATTTGGGTGGCTAACCTAAGTGTCATCATGCAAGTTTCACAACTCAAGTCTCATCTTTTAGTTTAACATAAGTGTCATCATGCAATGACACTTAGGTAACTAGATCTTCTTTCTTATCACTTAGTTAACTCTCTTAATTGATTCTTTCTTGTCAACATCAGTGTAGTGATCGATTTGAGTTCTCCTTTAGTTCACTAAGGCATACATTGTGACTTTAAATGAAGCTTAACAATTCGAGTTCACTTAGTCATCTGATGAGCAATTCAAATTTTATTTTTCTCTATGCATTTATGTTTATATCTTATCTTTACTGCATGGTCAATATGTGTTACCTTTAATTATCTATCATATCATATTATACTCAGAAGATTTGTAATATTTTGTGATCATATTATATTACTCTCGGACCAAATGATCATATTCTAAAGTAATTCTCTCCAGACATGGCCGGTCTCTAAAGGAGACTTAAAAGCAATCGGTGCCCATGGTTAGTAATACATCACACAACATTAATGCTTCAACATGCAAAGGATCTACATCTATAACTGGATATACACCCCATGGGTACCTAATATAATTGGAGGTCCACATGAGAATATGACTTGACACACAAGTATTAAGCCTTGTCCAACAAGACTTTACAACATCATCACTTTGAAACATGAAAGCATTCACCTCAAAACATGAGGAATAACCTTTTACAACTGAAGGCTTAGTCATTCTTGAGTCCAACTCAATAATCTACTCCAAGTTACCGAGTCCGACTTGGGCTCCCTACCTCAACCCATGAGGCCCAATCTTGGATGCACAAGATTGGCTTGGAGAATGACTCATGATGCTGTGCATTTAACATGTCCTAGACCCAAAATCCTAACAAAATTATGTGACCTTGAGGACTTGTAACTTTGATAGAACCCTCGTAAATGTACAAATCACACTAAACAAGCATAGAGGAAATACCACTTTACTTGGCTAGCTTAGACGCCCTGCTTGATGTGTGTGTTAGACACGCTTTCCTGGAAATGATTTATTTTTACTAATGAATTTATCACTCAATAGTAATTTCTAGTTTCAAAATCTCATGGCTTTGGAGAGGTTAACTCTCCAATCCTATTCAAAGGCCCTATCCCTAATCTTGTTGGTTTTCTCTCAAAATGAAATGTTGATTATCTTTAGATTAAAATATTCCATTTTAAGGTAATTCAATTAGGTTCAAGAAGTATCAAGTGAAATTGGCATGGTGTTATATCACTCAATAGGTGAAACCAATAAATGCATAAAATGATTACAAAATATGAATTTTCCTTTGATGAACCTCTAATTATCTACAAAGTGAAAGGTTTTCATTCTTCTGTCCAACCATGCAACATGCAATTGTTTAGAAATTCAATCAACACCTCAATAAGCTGTAATGAAAAAATATTTGATATTTTCCACATTGTAATACCCCCATTTTGACCCTTGTAATGTATTCAATTAAATTGTGAAAATGATGTAAATATGTTAATATGGATTCCTATTGCAGATATCAAGGCCAAGACCCGAATAGTGAATGGCTAGGCATGTATGATGTAAATATTGTTATTGGGATTGTCTGGTTGGCTTGTCATGCTAACTCAAAATATATGTAAATATTATGGGCATGAATATTAAAATGGTCCAAAAATGGAACTGTAAAGAGCACCAAAGGGGATATGATTCCACTAGAGGGGAAGAGGAAGGGGACCCATGGGTGACTAACTCCTAAGCTTCCAAGTGTCAACCTTATAACTCATTCAAAATATGCCATGCTTTTTTTAAATGAGGCAATCACCTCGTTTTGACTATTGAACCCAATCATTAAATGCATGTGTGAGGTTGGTCGTAAACGTCACCTCACATAGTTATGGAAGCATGGGGGTGACTAACATTGGTGATAGTCCTGTCAGCTGCTAAAAATCAATGCTACAGCCACAATAGTCCTTTTATTATATAGTTAGAAGAAATATCATTTGTCCCTTCACCCATTTTCCTATATCCCTTGGGGTCATTCTCTCATTCACAAATTATATCATTTTCTCTCATGCATATCTACCTCATGTGAGTTATCCATTCTTGGGTATAACCCAAAAATTCGAATTTAGAAGGGAGCTACTAATTTGAAGAAGAAATATATGGTTGTAGGTGAGAACAGAGGTTGGGAAAGCTAGGGATCCGTACCCAATGAGTTTTGTTGCTCATAGATTCTTGGAAATCCATGATTTTGAAGATATAGGTTGTTCTCCAACATCATAACAGATTGATATTCTTCTATGCACACACTATAAGCACCCAGAAAGATGGATATCCCAAGAGAACCTTGGTTTGGTGAAGGGAATTCATGAGCCCATGAAGGGTGTTGTGTGGGGTAGGTATTGTGCAATCCAAGGATGCATTGACTGAATGAGATCCTGTAGAGCTCTATAGGAGCATTTGGCCAAGCATGGAGAGAAAAAGAAAAAGGGTTGTAGGATAATAGATAGAAGCTTGCATTGATGTATATGTAACTTCAGAATGTATTTCACATATATGTATATTGTATTCCTATAGATATGTTATTATTCCTCTATACGAAAGTGTCTGTATTCCTATAGAGATGTTATTATTCCTCTATATGGAAGTGTCGTCATTTATATTGTAAGTGTCGTAACTTATACTTGATGGGTTATTAGACTACCTTGTTGGGGTCGGCCCTGTATAAGTCATGTGGGTCAAAGGGTTATTAGACCACCTTATTGGGGGTCAGCCATGTGGGTCAAAGGGTTATTAGACCACCCTATTGAGTGTTGGCCCAGTCAACATTATGTTAAGTGGTTAAGTTGAGGCTGACCTAGTTGAGTAAAGGTTAAGTCAAGTTAATGTATAAATAGAGAGTGTGTCTCTCTCATTTTACACATTCTATTCTCACACACACTCTTTGGAGAGTGGCACACTTGTGTAGGAGGAGAATCTGCTGTTAGGAGAAGACTATCTCTTGTACTTTGGTCGTATCATTGCTCTATCTATCTCTGAGGAAGTTATTGGGGTTTTTCACCTTTATGGTTTTCCCCAAGTAAACTCTGTGTCTCTTGTGTGCTTGCATTATTGTGTCCATGATTGATATGCTGTAGATCTGCTGTACATGTTGTTCTCTCAGTTAAGATCCTAGATCAGATTGAATTAAATTCTGAAAATTTAACATGGTATCAGAGCTAGCCTAAAAGAAGGCATGATATGGCATCTATGACACTTGTTGCACTTACGATGCTAGGGCTTGATATAGAAAAAACCAGTCATCGTAGAACTTTTGCTATAAATCCATTTTGGCGAAGTTTTTGGATATGAAATACTTACCAGTTGAAGATCGGATCCCCATGTACCGTGTGTCCAAAGGAAAACCTCTAGTTCGTTGTACTTTGTGATTTATGATCTGTACAATATAGGGTTTCTGCCTCTTCCAGATCTGAGTCAAAATCAGGTGACCTTGGGAAAAAGGTCATAAATTGGGCTAGGGAGCTCCAAATAAAATTTCGTAAAAAGTAAAAGGTATTACACAGACTGTACTATCTCAGGAAATTTTTTCAGAGGCCGAAGTTGAACTAGTGGCATGTGGCATGCCATACAAGTTCGCTCTCCTGTATTATCCCATAAACAGGTCACATTGCGACATTTGGAATAAATCTCTCTCAGAGAATCCAATTGAGGTCATACCTATCGGGATGGAAATATAACAGGTCGTGCTATCTCAAGAAACGTTTTTAGACCCTGTGGATCGAAACGTTTAGAGTTAGACTAGAAACAATTAGGTACATATTTATGTAAAAACATAATTATTTTTTAGCACCTTCATTCATGGCTTCCGGAATTTAGGGCTTCGGAGAAAGTTGGAATTTTTGTAATCGGAGACCACGTATGGATGCTACTCATCAAAATCGAAATTTAGAGACCAATATCAGATTTTTTTGGTTGGGAAGAAGGCCGGGCTTGATCAAACCCCAGTTCGGGACTTTGATCGGAAAGATGGAAAATTAGGGCTTCTGCAAAAAATGGAATTTTAGAAATCTGTGACCACGGCTAGAAGCTCCTCAGAAAAATCAAATCTTAGAGCTTTGAATCAAATATTTTGGTTGGTGAAGCTCCGGGAAACTCAAACCCTAATTCAAGGTCCTCCCAAGTGAATCCGAAAATCTAAAAGGCAATTTCGAGGGGTGAAACTTTGCAGTTTTCAAATTCTGAATATACCAACTTTATCAGCTCATCAAAGTGCATATTTCTGTCCTTTCGGAAGTTTGAAATTCAAAGTTTGAATTTTTGGGGTTTCTTTGACAAACCCTAATCCAAATCGAGGTCCAGTTCTTGCAAATCAAGTGGATTGGATTAATCCTAGAAGAAGATGGATTGGCCACCTGCATAAGTAAAGAAGTTCCTGTCTCCGAGGGAGATGAGGCTAAGGCCTTCCATAAGAAGATTACAAGCAATCTTGATAGGTATGGCTTACAGGTATGTTTCATGGTTAAGTTTATCATATGTTTGTCTTCATATCATTACAGTACAATCTTAATTAATTACTAGACTTGTCATATCACCTTAATAGAAGATATTCATTAATTAAGGTTTTGACACTTATGAATGTACTAATGCATTGTAATGTTGTATGAGGTTTATGTTGTTCGCTAACATAAAAGGTACACCAAGAAAAACAAATCATGTTCTACTTAAAGAACAGATGATCCTAGTGACATGAAGACAAAGATTCATCCATTGTCATGGATCACATAGAAGATCTACTTTCAAGGTATGTATAACTTGTTCCTACAATGGTTAACCTATGAGACATGCAGGCTACTAGCACAAGTCACTGAAGAGGACCAGAAGACATTATGTGGGTATGTCAGACATAACTAGCTAACATGCTAATCCAGGTATGTTTTTCCTATATCAAGCTAGAATCCTACCTTTTGTTAGGATCTTATACTGATGTGTTGTTGATAATGATTATTCATGAAGTCATAGGTTTGAATAGTCATGGATGTATGCATATTATGTTTCTTACCATAATTGATGATATGACTAACCAGAAGAATCATGAAGGTATAGGTTTGAGTAATCATGGGTTTAGGCATATTATGTTTCTTACTTTAATTTATGATATGACTAACCATAAGAGTCCTATATAAACCTTGAATACTAATGCTTATTATTCTGTTTGAAATGATCATGACTATACCTTCTTAAGATTATTGTGTCTTGATAGTATTAAGAATATACTAATGAATGTATGAGATTACAAGGATAACACAATCATGATACTAATAAGCATGCATAGGGAACTAGAATGAATATAGGCTCAAGGACAGGTAATCCAGGAAGCAAAGATCAAGAGGGAGCTCACTCCAGTAGTTTTTGCAAGGATGTAGATATCCAAAGGGAGTTGACCATCCTTCTGCATTCCACAACAGAAAGGTGTAGAAGAAGCTACCTCAGCAGCTCCTGCAAGGAAGCAAAGACTCAGAGGGAGTCCACCCAACAAACAAACAAAGATAAGTATTTTAATTACCATTTCTACATATTTGTTTGTTTCAATAAAATTGTTCAATGATGTATCGGCTTATGTCCCTAGACTTAGGATATGTATTGTGCATATTAGAATGATTGAATTAATGAACAATATACTACTAATATGCATTTGATGGGTAAGTGGCCTATGGCACTGTAAAACATTCCATTGCTACTTATCTAAAATGAAACCTCTTTGCTGACATGTTGGGAGTTGTGCACACTCTTAACAACGTTCTGGTGGAGATTGGAAGGCATCTAGAAAGTTACGGGATATGGATAAATGTTGTATTGAAGCATTGGCTAAAATAATTGCATGATTGTATGACATATGCAGTCCTGTGTAGCACTGAGTACAACCGAAGCAGAGTATGTTGCGACGGACGAGCAGATTGCAAATGTGCTGACTAAGACACTAGCCAGGGTGAACTTCAAGTACTTCAAGGAGAGGCTTGGTGTTCTTCAAATTGATGAGATGATCTGAGGAGGACGATGCTATGGTGATAAGGAGGATCATGGATTATGAGCATCAGGATGATGTTCTAGTTTCTGCTCTGTATGATCAGTTGGATCATTTATGTATGTATTCATCATGTTGGATGTTGGATATGATCAGTTGGATCATTTATATGTATATGTATGTATGCATCATGTTAGATACTGGATATGATCGGTTGGATCATTTGTATGTATTTTGTATATGCATCATGTTGGATGCTTGGACCATGTATCTATATATGTATCAGGTGGATACATTGTATGATTAGGTAGTTCATGTATGTTGATGGATAAATTGTGTGGATCATGTATATATGTATCAGGTGGATACACTGTGTATGGTGATATGTATCAGGTAGATACTTTGTATGCATCAGGTGGATGCATTGTATGATTAGGATCATTGTGGATGATGAGCTTCTCCAGATGACATGCATCAGGACGATGTAGTGATGATGATCAGGATGATCATGTGTACATCAGGATGATGTATGGTGAGTATCAGGATGATACTTTGTGGTTGTGGATCAGGTTGTGCAGATGAGCATGTCTGGGAGATCCTATATGTCGGAGTTGTGTACCCGTAATAGCCTTGGATGCTCTTTCGAGACATTTCTCTGGGAGGATATGTAATTTGTGCCCTGGGAGATCTTCAGGTTGGAGTTGTGTACCCGTAACATCCTGAGATGCTCTTGCGAGGTTTTTTCCTGTGGCATGTAATTTGCTCCTGGGAGATCTGGACAGGATGAAAAAGGCCTCAAATGCTTCAGCCAGGTTTTTCCATGACCACATGTAATTTGCTCCTGGGAGATCTAGACAGGATGAAAAAGGCCTCATATGCTTCAGCCAGGTTTTGTGGTGGACCACATGTAATGTGGTCTTGGGAGATCCGACAGGTAGAGTTGTGTGCTCGTAATAGCCTGGGATGCTTCGGCCAGGTTTTGTGGTGAGATCACATGTAATGTGCTCCTGGGAGATCCGATAGGTAGAGCTATGTGCTTGTAACAGCCTGGGATGCTTCAGCCAGGTTTTGTGATGGGTCACATGTAATGTGCTCCTGGGATATCCGACAGGTAGAGTTGTGTGCTCCTAATTGCCTGGGATGCTATAGCCAGGTTTTGTGATGCACGTAATAAGTCATGAGGATTCCACAGTATGGCCAGTGATGATGAAGACCTGCAAGTGGTGGGCCTACATCCAGTATGAAAAAGGACTGGCTCTGTAGAAATTCCTATGACGAGTAGATTCAGAGATTGATTGAGATAGCAGCAGTAGTGACAATGACGATGACTCGATGACGATTATCCAGTGCCGATGATCCAGAGAAGAAGACTTGTGCTAGAAGACCTATGTCAAAAAATACCTTCCTAGTCAAGAGGGAGAGTTGATGTATATGTAACTTCGGAATGTATTTTACATATATGTATATTGTATTTTTATAGAGATGTTATTATTCCTCTATATGGAAGTGTTTGTATTCCTATAGAGATGTTATTATTCATCTATATGGAAGTGTCGTCATTTATATTGTAAGTGTCGTAACTTATACTTGATGGGTTATTAGACCACCTTGTTGGAGTCGGCCCTGTATAAGTCATGTGGGTCGAAGGGTTATTAGACCACCCTATTGGGGGTCGGCCATGTGGGTCAAAGGGTTATTAGACCACCCTATTGGGTGTCAGCCCAGTCAACATTATGTTAAGTGGTTAAGTTGAGGCCGAACTAGTTGAGTAAAGGTCAAGTCAAGTTAGTGTATAAATAGAGAGTGTGTCTCTCTCATTTTACACATTCTATTCTCACACACACTCTTTGGAGAGTGGCGCACTTGTGGAGGAGGAGAAGCTGCTGCTAGGAGAAGACTATCTCTTGTACTTTGGTTGTATCATTGCTCTGTCTATCTCTGAGGAAGTTATTGGGGTTTTCCACCTTTATGGTTTTTCCCAAGTAAACTCTGTGTCTCTTGTGTGCTTGCATTATTGTGTCTGTGATTGATATGTTGTAGATATGTTGTACATGTTGTTCTCTCAGTTAAGATCCTAGATCAGATTGAAGTAAATTCTGAAAATTTAACAGCTTGTAGGTGTTTTCCTTCTCCCTGGTGGCCTCATATCCTAGCTTGGGGGTAGCCTCATAGCAAAAATAGTATATGCTTGACAGAGTGCTTATGGTTGGGTTGAAAATCGCTCTTACACAACGAGTTGCTTGGATATACGTTGTTAAAGATAAATATTCTCTTGTATTTAAATTGGAATAATTTTTCTTATATGACTGAGATGTATTATTTATAAATGCATGTTGTCATTGTGTGGATCTGCCTCGTTCCATTGTATATTTTATCCTTCATTTGCATGTGTATGCATGCTTGTATGCATGTATAGTATCAGATGGATTTAGGGTGATTTATCGAGGCCTCAAGATCTAGTTCATGACCCTTCAATGTGGGTCGGATTGATGAAGAGGGGATGTGACAGTGGGGTATCAAAGCTACAAGTTGAAACATTGGGCTTGTATGGGGTAATTCATGTAACTTGTAGCGTTAAGTCTGCTCCATTGCCGCGGTTTCATAAAAGCAATGATGATTTTTTCTGAAGATTGTGTCGGTGAGATTGGATGAATTGCACCGACGTGTTTCGGAAAACTTAGATTAGTTTCTTCGATGTGAAGTTTCGGCAAAGTTGGAGAAAATACTTTGATGCATTTTAGAGAAATTAAGTGAGTTTCCCCCGACACATTTTAGCGAAGTTCAACAAGTTGTGCCAAAGCGTTTTGGTGAGGTTCGTGAAGTTCCTCCGACCACATTTCGATGTAGCTTAAAAAATTCGTCGATGAAGTGTTTCAATGATTTTCGACAATTTTTGGAAATTTTGTTGATGGAGTATTTTGGCGATTCTCACAAAGTTACTCCGATGTAATTTTGGTGAAATTTGAGAATTTCACCGATAAGCACTTCGACGAGTTTCACAAAGTTCCTCCAACGGCATTTCGGTGAAGTCTGAGAAAATGAACGATGAAGTGTTTCAGTGATTTTTGGCAATGTTTGGAATGTTTGCCAATGGAGTATTTTAGCGAGTTTTGGGAAAGTCCGCCATCGCGTTTTGTCGAATTTGGAAAAAATATGCCAATGCCGGTTTCAGAAAAGTTGGAGAAAATTTTGTTGACAGGTTTTCTACGAGTTTTGATAAGTTCACCGATGAAGTGTTCAGTGAGTTTTGGCAAGTTCACAAGCATTTCGATGATTCTTGAGAAGTTCGCCGACAAGAATTTCGATAATTCTTGAGAAGTTCGCCGATAAGATTTTCGATGAAGTTTGAAAAAAATTCAACATTGTATTTCGGCAATTTTTTGATAGATCAGTCGACGTGTTTCAATGAAATTGGAGAAATTTTGTCGACGAAGTGGTCGATGAGATTTGGGAAGTTCACTGACAAGCATTTCATCAATTTTTGGGAAGTTCGTCGAAACAAAGTAATTGAGCAGTTTTGCAGGTCAATTTCCATGGTGAATTTTAGGTGCTAGAAATCAGAAAACACAATTGATCTTATGCACCAGATTTCCCCCTTGACCCCCATTTTTCCCTTGAGACATCATCTATTTTGAGAAATTCATATGGAGATGACATGACTCATAGAAAAGTAAAATTTTCACTATGATAGAAGTCCTGCGGACAATTGGTCAAGTGGTCGATTATAAATGAGTGATTCATATGTTTTTGTAATTTGACAAAAAATGGAAATTTTGAAAGGCTAGTTTTTTGCTCAATTATCATCAATGGACATACTTATAGTCATTGGAAATATTATCCATGGGAAAATTAAAATAGAATGTTCTTATTTTGAAACATGTTTCTAGTTGTTTTAGAAGTAATGTAAAACATAGCCTATAGGCTTGAATGAGTAATAACATTCTATATGTGGGTGAATTTCAAAGTAACCCAAAACTTTGGAAAAAATTGTATAATGGTATAAGAATGTATCAGAGACAAAGTGACTCGGAGTAAAATTATGACACCCATACCATGGTAGTAATGGTCCTGCAATAAAGTGGAGGCGTAGATAGGAAATCAATCATGGTAAAATTGATTATTAGCTAGAAATGTGAAAGAATTGAACCAAGTCTAGTTGGATGCTTGGAACAAGTCAATACCATTAATAAGTATGGATACTCAATTGACAATATTATTGTAATTTATGTTAACATCTGGGAAAAAATGTTGAATGGATAAGAAAACATTCTTGTAGATTGAATTTTATAAACACTCATGATGGAAGAAGAGAACTACAAATAAGTGATGTTTCCTTATCCAAAATTCATGCAATGCATTCTCTATGTCCATAATGTGTAATTTGAATTGCAAGAAAGAGACATGGGAGTTCTTGATTATTGGAGATGGATATATATTCCATAAGGTAATGTTGAGCAAGGTATGGAATATACTAGCAGGTAAAGGACATGCAAATTTTTAAGGTGATAGGTGAATCATCCTTGTGGGAAATGTAATATACCAGCCAAGAATAGGCTAGAATCACAACTCAAAATACAAATTTTAAGCATATTTTTTCAGTAGTAAATTTTAAGAATTTTTATAATCTGCAAGGTGATAATTATGGATACTGACTCTCAAATCAAGGATGATGGGGATGAATTTAGGTTCCATTTTTTTATATGGGAAAAATGTGTAGCAACAAGGTATAACATGGCCAACTTCCATGTCCTATGCATAAATCACTGGATCCATTTACTTTTCAACAGTTAGCCAGAGCTGATGTCTACTTTGATGCTTCCTAGGCCTTCCAACATATGAAAAATAGACTTTGATGTAACACCCGAATGAAAATACAGGTGTATGTCAAGATTTAAATTCTATAATAAATGATGGATTAGAGTTCGAGGAAAATTGGGAGGCTCTAGACGAAATTTGGGATAAAAAGGGTCAAGTGCACTATGTAGGATTGCTCAGCTAACAGTTTTCCAAACTCTCTCAAACGGACTAATGTGTATCCAAATTCTCAGAAACAGGGTTTGGGGTGATTTAATATTGCATCAGGAACCTCATACATTCATCATATAATAAAATAGACTTATACATAAACTTTAATGGCCAAAATGGAAAAACTAGTCATTAATTGATGCATAAAGAGCTAGTATTCCACTTAATTGTTCCAAATTGCATCATAGGCTTACAAAGATCAGTTATGGATTAAAGGAGGGTTCTGATACAATATATTGAAGAAAATCAGGTCCAAATAAGTGGTATTGAGCAAAGAAAAAATACATTTTAACATTCATACCTTCAATGCATCTCCAATGCTATAAATTCTTACATTATTGAGAAAAAGGGCATGAGAAGAGGAGGACAATATGGAATTCTACACTGGAACTAATAGGAGGATGATATAAGAGATATTAACTGTAGATGAGGTGTGCACTAGACATTCTGAGATTCATTGGATTCCTCCACTGAAATGGATCACCTCCTTCTAATCAAATCTCCCAATACTCTCTCCAAAGGCACTCTGACTGATGATAACTCTAATAAATATTGTTAATATTCAATAATGGAATGATATTGATTTGTATATCGTATATTACTGTATATGACATGAGAACTTGACATTCTGCGTTGCATTGGACTCCTCCACTAAAATGGAGCACCTCCTTCTGATGGAATCTTCCAATACTCTCTCCAAGAGCACTCTGACTGATGATCATTCTATGGAAGCTTGAGAATATTCAGTACTGGACTGATATGGATATGAATATCAAAAATCCATGGCTCTGGATCTGATCAATGACTGGCTAAAACATGAAATACCTTGGGGTTCATCTCCCAAGCAATTGTTGAGGAACATCTCTCAACTGTGAGTAGTAAGAGCTCTCAATGAAAATAATAATTAACCAAAAGACATAAATGGGAGTTGGAATCATTATATTATAGATGAGGTAACTTCATCCACAATCCATCCACACATGTGAGAGAGGAAGGGTGCATTCCTTCATAGAATTAGCAATTACTTGCTTTGTAAAACTTTCCTGATTTGTGTCCTTTCACTGAAATTAGCAAGTGCACCCTACTTAGCCTTTATGAATGTTACCTTCTTTTCTGAACTATTTTCTTTTTGCACTTACCTTTTTTTAAACTTTCATGCTTTGTGCTTTTGCCTATTTTTTCCTTTCTTTTGTCAATTTCCACTTCCTTACGTTGCTACATTGCCTTTAGCTAACTCCTTGATTTTTATGAGATTTCCTCTTAAGTGAGGTCCACTTTGACCTTATGCACCCTTATATCCATGTCATCATTAATTATTTCCACAAATTAATTAATAATGATGAGACATTTATTATCAAAGATAATTTAAAACTCATATTATTAAAAATAATTAATTACTATAGTACTTATGCCCAAAATTTACCCCTATTAATTATTCCTTATGTAATTATTCTTCCTAGACCCCCTAGGGATGGCAGGATCCAAGTCTTGAACAAGGTCATTGGGTAAGGGACATGACAGTCCTCCCTCCCCAAGTCTACTTTTCCTCAAGCAGTTGTAATCTAGGGTGTTGCAAAATCTGTTCACCTTCCCAGGTTGCATCTTCACTACGAAACCCATTCCACTGTACTAGATATTCTTTAATGGTTCTGCTCCTCAACTTATTTTCTCTAACCTGCAAAATAATTTCTAGTTCTAAGACTAGGTGTCCTTCATCATCAAGAGGAGGCAATTCTTCTGAAATAGTTACTTTTTGGCCAACAACTTTCTTCAAACATGACACATGGAAAAAATTATGTATCTTGCTCCTTGATGGAAGATCCAATTCATAAACAACTTAACCAAATTTCCTTGTGATCTTATAAGGCCTATAGAACCTTGGAAACAATTTCTCAGCCCCTTTTGATTTCATAGTGGTTTTCCTGTAGGGATGCAACCTCAAGTAGACCAAGCCACCTTCTTGGAAGGTTCGATTTGTTCTTTTCTTATTTGCATTCATTTTCTATTGGTTTTGTGCAACCTGCAAGTTTTATTTGAGGGCCTTGAATATATCTTGCCTTTCTTATAGCCAATCCTTTTCTTTTTGTTCTCTGCAATCCCCAAAAATCAGATCTGCAAATGTGGGGGATTCATATCCATACATATATTTGAATGGGTTCATTCCAATGGAAATATGGAATGTTGTATTGTAAAATAATTCCCAAAAATGTAGCCAGTTGATCCATTCATTCTACTGCACAGTAACATAATTTCTGAGATAAACCTCTAGCCATTGATTTACCCTCTTATTTTGACCATCAGTATGAGGGTAATAGCTATTGTTGAGATTCAAACTAGTTCCAACTAGTTCATACAAATTTTTCCAGAAAGCATTGGTAAATTTGCTATCTGGTTCACTTATTATAGTCTTGGAAAGACCATGCAATTTGAATACTTCTTTAAAAAATAATGCAACTACTTGACTGGCAGTAATAGTTTATGTGGCATCAAAAAGGTGAGAAAATTTATTCAATCTATCAACTACTACAAAGATGTTATCGCTACCCTGAGTTTTTGGCAGTCCTATGATGAAATCCATGGACCCACTTTCCCATTTATGTTATGGAATTGGTAGGGGTTGAACGAGACCAACAAGATGAGTGTGCTCCACTTTATTCTTTTAGAATGCAGTAAACTCCCTTACATGCCTTAACACATCATTTTTGAGGCCCTTCCAAGTGAACCTCTCTCTCACCTTCCGGTAAGTTTTTAGGAATCCATGGTGGCCTATTATTGGTGCATTGTGGGAAGTGACCAAAATATTTTATTTTAATTTGGATCCAAGCACTAGAAAAATTATGTCCTTGTAATATATAACATAATCTTGAATCACCCTATCCAAGACGTCACAAGCAAACTGGTTCTTAGATTATTCCATAGCTAGTTGGACTTTCCAATTAGTAGGGACTTGCAGCAAAGAAAAAGTAAGTTTCCTAGAGAGGGCACCAGCTACCACATTCAACTTACCCTTTTTATATTCTATTTCAAATTCATAACACTAAATCTTACTTACCCATTTTTGTTATCTATCATTCATCTCTCTTTGGGCCAAGAAATGTCTCAAACTGTTGTGATCAGTCTTGACTATGAAATTGCCTCCCTCTAGGTATTGTCTGAATTTGGCCCAGGCCTACACGATAGCCAACATCTCTTTATCATAAATTGAATAATGCTTCTCATGTGGCAAATTTATTCTCTAATAGGAAATGGGATTCCTATTCTTCATTAAAAATGCTCCAATTCCTTCTCCTGAGGCATTGCATTCCAATATGAAAGGCTGAGTCAAATCAAGAAGTGCAAGTACTGGGAAGCTACTCATGACTTCCTTCATTCTTTTGAAAGATTTTTTAGCCTCATCTAACCAGAAAAAGGAACCTTTCTTGGTGAGATATGTCAAAGGGGATGTTATCTTAGAAAATCCTTTCACAAATTTCTGACAGTAGGTGCACAAACCAATGAATCCCCTTAAGGCTATTATGTTCTTTCGGATTGGCAATTCAAGAACGGAATTGATATTCCCTGTATGTACTTTGAATCCTTCTTTCCCAATGATATGACCAACGTAAAGGATCTCAATCAATCCAAACTCACACTTGGACAATTTGGCATAAAATGATTGTTCTTCCAGGATTGTCAACACATTGTCCAAATGGTGCACGTGTTCTTCCCATGTCCTACTATAAATCAAAATATCATCAAAGAATACAAGGACATATTTGCATATCTTCTTTCTGAAAATTATATTCATGCGGGATTGGAAAGTAGCTGGTGCATTGGTCAATCCAAAATGCATGAGAAGAAACTCAAAATTCCCATAATGGCCCCAGAAAGCAGTTTTCTGAATGTCTTCATCCTTCATCCTGATTTGGTGGTGTCCGTAGTGGAGATCAATCTTAGAAAAATATTTGGATCCATGAAGCTCATCCTTCAATTCATCAATCCTTGGGATAGGATATGTGTTCTTGAAGGTCTTCTTGTTCAAAGCCCTATAGTCAATGAACATGCACATTGTTCCATCCTTCTTTTTTACTAGGACCAGCTATGATGCAAAGGGACCTGAGCTTGGTCTTATGAATCTCATCTCAAGAAAATATTTGATGGTATTCTCAATCTCATCCTTGAATATTTTGGGGTGCTTATAGGGATGGATCTTGATAGGAAACGTGTCAGGTTCCAGCTCAATCCAATGTTCAGTACCTCTGTCGGGAGGCCTTCCATGTGGAAAATATTCAAACACTTTCTTGTCTTTGTGTAGCAGCCTTTCGATGTCCTCTGGATGGTGTGATACATATATTGAAGTATCTTGAGTGGCGATGAAACATTCATCATCCCACTCAATATCGCCATGCCTCAATATCGACCTCATTCGATTTGTAGAAATCACTTGTTTTTGGTAGGTGTTGACACCCTTCAAAATCACTTGTTTTCCTTCAATATCCTTGAAGCTCATTTGTGGCACTTGGTAATTAAATAAATTATCGGCAATGGATTAAAACCACTGCACTTCCAACACCACATTGGTATCAGCCACATTGACAACATAAAGGTTGTCAGTCACAGTATGGTCTCCAAGAGTCACTTGCAATTTTGGGATCCATCCGTTACACTCCATAGTGTTGTTTCCTGGAATGATGACAGTGAAACCTCCAATTTTTTTGTTTGTATCTGTCTACTCTCTACCATGGCTACATCAATAAAATTGTGGGTGGAACCCCCATCGACCAAAACTGATACTTTTTTTCTTTGGACAATCCCTTTGAATCTCATGGTATGGAAGCAGGGAACTCTGCTTAACACTGCAATTTTGCTTTATGGTTGTGGGGGTTTTTATCCTATTGTTTCATAACCATCATCTACTGGGGCCTCTTGTTCCACTTCTTCCTCCTCACTTTCTGAAAATACCCCAATGTAGTGTGCTTTCCCCTTAGCACATTTGTGGCCTGGAAACAAAGGTTCTTGACAAGAAAAACAAAGCTTTTCCCTTCTTAAATCATCTCGATCTTTGTATGAGTATTCCTTTTTGTTTGGGGCAGCCACATTCCTAAAAGGTGGTATTTGATTCTGAAATTTAGCAAGAAAATTAACCTTTGGAGGATATCTAGTTCTTGGGATTGCATCTTGCAGATCCCTTATTCGACCCACTACTTCTTGTAAGGTAGTTGGTCGGTAGGCATTTACCAACCCTTGCAATGTCTCTGCTAATCCTTCTGTGAATAGGAGGATAAAGAAGAATTCAGATATGTCAGTGAGCATTACTGCAAGCTTTTGGAACCCTGAGATGTAGGCTTTAGGAGTTCCCATTTGCTTCACATGTGCCAACTCCCTGAAAGAGATTTCGGGGTCTCTTCTATCAAACCTCTCCATTAGTCTCTTAGTGAAATATTCATAGGAAGTCATTTGATCATGGCCCAAGGTTCTCATTCCATGGAACCACCATTCATTTTCCTCTCCTTCCAAATGCAAATTTTCCATTTTGATGGAATCCCTTTTAGCCATGGCATTCAATTGAAAATAAGTGTCTAGCTTTTGCACCTAGGATCTAGCAATACACTTTGAGTATCCATCAAAAAAGGGTAATTGGATATTACCAATTGAATTACCTATTTCATAATTGTGTGTTGGAATCCTATGATCTCCTCTTGGATTATATTTATTCTGTGCTTCACAAAAATATTTGAAAGGAAATGCCCTATTGCATTCTTCACTCAAGGTTTGGTATTCTACATACCGATCCTCCTAGGAAGCAACTGATTTAGTTGGAACTTCATGATACTCCTTGTGTTCCTCAAGGAACTTGGGCATGGTCTATCGAGGTTGATCCTTTAATTTCTCTTCGAATGCATAAGGCATATTATGAGGCCCAGTCTTTGAAAAGATAGATCCATCAGGGCTCTTCTTTTCTTCATTTTGAGAGCCACTGCTTCTCCCTTCTACATCTTTATGTCCTAGATTCTTAGCCAAGAATTCTATGGTGTCATTCCTATATTGTATGATGTTCTAGGATATTTCATGTAGCCCTTTTAACATACTTTTCACAAAGAGTATGAACTCTTCCTTCTCATCTAATTCAGGCATGTCCTTTCCTCCATGTATTTTTCCTCTAGTAGATTCCATCTCTTCTTCAACAAAAGGTTCTTCAGGGTTCTTTCCTTTGGGGAATGGAAATCTCTTAGGACTCATCACAAATTTGAAGAGTAGGTTCATAGGACCATGCTCTGATACCATTGTAATATACCAGCCAATAATAGGCTATAATCTCAACTCCAAATACAAATTTTAACAAGAATTTTCAGTAGTAAATTTTAACAATTTTTATAATCTACAAGGTGATAACTCTAGATACTGACTCCCAAATCAGGGATGATGGGGATGAATTTAGGTTTTGGTTTTTATATGGAAAAATGTGTAGCATAAATATAAAACAAGTCCAACTTCTGATTCCTATGCACAAATCAATGTAGCCTTTTACTTATCAACAGCCATCTAGAGATTATATCTACTTCGATGCTTCTTGGGCCTTCCAACATAGAAAACAAGACTTAGATGTAACACCTGAATGCAACCAAGGGTGTGTATCAGGATTAAAACTCTGTAATAAATTATGGATCATAGTTCAAGGAAAATTGGGAGGCTCTAGATAAAATTTGGGAGAAAAAGGGTCAAGTGCACTAGGAAGAACTGCTCAGCTAATAGTTTTCCAAACTCTCTCAAATTTACTAATGTATGTCCAAATTATCAGAAATAGGGTTTGGTGTGATTTAATGTTGTCTCATGAACCTCATACATCCATCATATAAGAAAATAGACTTATACATAAACTTTACTGGCCAAAATGGAAAAACTAGTCATTAATTGATACATAAAGAGCTAGTCTACCATTTAATTGTTCCAAATTGCCTCAGAGGCTTACAAATATTAGTTCTATAATAAAAGAGTTTTCTAATACAATATATTGAACAGAAGCAGGACAAAATAAGTGGACATTGTTGATGTATTTGTAACTTCAGAAGATATTCTTCTATATATTACATTTGTACTTTATTGTATATCCCACATAGATGTATTATTCCTCTGATTGGAAGTGTCGTCATTTGTATTTGCAAGTGTCGCAAGTTACATTGTAAGTGTCGTCATTTTTATTGATGGGTTATTAGACCACCAGTGTGGTGTCGGCCCTGATTCGGTCATTTGGTTAGGTTATTAGACTTGAGTAGCAAGTCAGCCCCAGTGAATTATTGGTAGGTCAAGTCAGTGTATAAATAGAGAGGTTGTGTCTCTCATTTGATTCATTCACTCACTTCTCAAGCTCACATAGCTAAGAGAGAATGTGGCACACTTGTGGAGGAGGAGGAGCATATGCTAGAGACATCTTATTGGGTTTGATCCTTGTGATCTTGTATTTGGGTTTATTCTATCTCTGAGGAAGTTGCGGCATTTTTCACCTTCTTGGTTTTCCCCATTGAAACTATGTGTCTCTTGTGTGATTGCTTTTGTGTCTATGATTGATATGTTGTACATATTATTCTCTTAGTGATCCTGAATGATAATGGAATGAAATTGCCGAAAAATTAACATGGTATCAGAGCTTACCTAAGAAGAAGGAACTATGCAGCTATGGAAGCTAGGGCTTCTTAATTTTTGGGTTTCTCTCCACAGATCATCAAAGGAAGGAGGCTATATTGACTCTCCTTGGAAGGGCGCATCTTCTTGTTGAGACAGAATTCAATTCTGAGCTTTTTTTAGTTTTGACCTAAAAATTAGGGTTTCCAAAAAAAGTTGGAATTTTTGGAATTTGAATCCATGGCTAGATACTCCTCAAGAAAATCGAAGTTTAGAGCCTTGTATCAAACTTTTTGGCTTGGCATATGGGTGGGCTTTATCAAACCCTAGTTCGGGGTCCTGTCTAGTGAATCCAGAAGTTTCAGAAGCAATTTTTATGGGTGAAAATTTGTAGATTTCAAATTCTCAATATACTAGCTTGACTAGCTCAGCAAGGCTCATCTTTCTCTCCTTTCAGAAGTTTGAAATTCAATTTTTACATTTTTAGGGTTTCTCTAACAAACCCTAATCTAGCTCCAAATCCCATTTTAAGCAAATCAAGTGGTGAGACCTAAATCTTTTATTTCCATTTGAGTTTCTCATTAAAATGTCTCACCACACCAAGCTTGAGGATAAGCTTGATGGAGCTGATAACGTCCGAGCATGGAAGTATAGGATTGGGTTAATACTATAATAAAATGATTTGGACATCTACATAAAAGAAGAGGTTCCAGTTCCAGAGGGAGATGAGGCTAAGGCCTTACATAAGAATGACTTGGTCAAGGATAAGAGAATCATTGTTGATTCTATAAAGTACCATCTCATACCCCATGTCTCTTCCCCAAAGACACCTAAGGAGATGTTTGACTGCTTGACCAAATTGTTTGAAGGAAAGAACATAAATCAGAAGATGACTCTGTGGAACCAATTGAAAAGGGTAAAGATCCAGAATGGAGAGAGAATTCAATCCTACTTTTCTAAGGTCTCTCAAATTAAGGAACAACTTGAAGCTGTGGATGAAGTAGTGGAGAATGAAGAAATTGTAATGACCACTTTGAATGGCCTACCTAGGTCATGGGACTCATTCATCCAAGGAATCTGTGCAAGAAAGAAAATGATCTCCTTTAGTAGAGTATGGGAGGAATTCTCACAAGAATAAGCTAGGCTTGTGGACCGAGAATAAAAGATGGAAGTGAAGATCAATCCCTCACAACTGACACCAAGAAATGAAAGTTCAAAAGGAATCCATCTTACCACAATAAATCTTCTCATTCCTATCATAAAGAGAAGAAAGATATGAGATGTTTCAATTGCAGTGAGAAAGGACACTTTGCTTCAGAATGTCCCAGGAAAAGAAAAGAAGTTAACAAGAACTTCAAGAAGAAGAACGTCAAGAAGAGGCATCATGCTCATGCTGCTGAGGATGATGAACCTCCCAAGAAGAAGACTAGAGCAGAAAATGATGACTCATCAAGTGAATTTGAATATGTTCTAATCTCTGCTCTCACAGGTACCATGTCTCATGGATGTGATGATTGGCTTATTGATAGTGGGGCTTCCAAACACATGACTGGGTTTAAAGAATATTTTGTAGATCTATCTGAATATGAGTCACCTCATAAAGTGAAACTTGGGGATGACTACCAATATCCCATAAAAGGAAGTGGTGAATCCTCCTACAAGTTAGAATCTAGGATGTCTTTGAAAATGCAAGATGTTGTTTATGTACCTAGACTCAAGAAGAATCTTCTCTCCATATCATCTCTGGATGCAAAGGGAATGAGAGTTGCATTTATAGATGGCCAAGTACTCATGTGGCCAAAGGGTAAAACTCTAGATGATGAAGTAGTGATTGGAGAGCAAGAGGGAGTATTGTACAAATTAAAAGGACAACCTGAACATGCCATGGTACATGAATCCATGGAGGCAAGTGAAATTTTGGCATAGACGGCTTTCTCATGTGCACTATAGGGCACTACTAATTGCAAGAAAAGTAGTAGAAGGTCTTCCTGAAATCCAGTCAAAGCATGAAGGTATTTTCAAAGGATGTGCAAAAGGAAATAACACAAAGAAGGCATTTCCAAGCAGTGAAAGCAAAGCAAAAGGGATCTTGGAAATTATCCACTCTAATGTATGCGGTCCAATGTCATCCAGTTCTCTGAGTGGGTATCTATAATATATTTCCTTCATTGATGATTTCTCTAGGAAGACTTGGGTTTATTTCTTAAAGAACAAAGATGAAGTGTTTGATAAGTTCAAGGAATTCAAAGCCTTGATAGAAAATCAAACTGATAAGAAAATCAAGACCTTCAATTCCAGCAATGGCGGGGAATTCAATTCAGGTGATTTCAAGAAACTATGCAGTGATTCAGGGATTAAGAGGGAGTTGACTACTCCCTACAATCCACAACAAAATGGAGTTGTAGAAAGGAAGAATAGAACTATCATGGAAGCAACACAAGAAATGATTCATGGCCAAGATCTTCCTATGCATCTATGGGTAGAAGCAGCTAGGACAGCTGTATATGTGCAGAACAAAACACCTCACAAGATACTTGAAAACAAGGCACCAGAATAAGTCTTCTCTGCTAAGAAACCTAAAGTTAGCCATCTCAAGATATTTGGTTGTCCTGTATATACACATATTCCAAAGGAAAAGAGGACAAATCTAGATCCTTCAGGAAAGAAGGGCATCTTTGTGGGTTACAATGAAAGCTCGAAGGATTACAGAATATACTTTCCAAGGTTCAAGAAGATTGATATTAGCAGGGATGTAACATTTGATGAAAACTCGGCATACATCAAATCAAGGAAGACACCTATTGAAGACAATGAAGATCCAAAGGTAACTAGATTTCAAGATACCACTATGAATGAAGCAATTCCAGAAGAACATCGTGGAACAGAAGATCCACAACAACCTATAGATCCATCTCCTGAGAATAACTCTCACAATAGGAAACCTACATGTGCTAGAGAGCTCATCCAAGATGCAAAAATATATGGTATTCCATAAGAGGAACACAGAGAAAGAAAAAGGACAAGGTCTCACACTAGTTATGTTGCCTTGCTCTGTGACATTATGAACAAAGAACCTTCCAGTTATGAAGAAGCAGTAGAAAAGAAAGAATGGAAGGATGCCATGGTCGAGCAATATCAGTCAATCATGAAGAATGATGTTTGCGATGTAGTCCCAAGACCTAAAGGGAAGTCTATTGTGACTTCCAAGTGGATCTATAAGATCAAGCATGCTGTAGATGGTAGCATAGAGAAATACAAGGCAAGGTTTGTAGCTCGTGGCTTCTCCTAGAAAGAGGGAATAGAGGTGAAAACGCGAATCTAGGAAACAATTCCGTGATAAAAACGTGAAGCTGGGATAGAGGGCATGCTAATGAAGAGGGGAAAAAAATCAACTTGAAACTCTCGGCCTAGAGTTTTTTAAACTCTAGGCCGATAGTTTAAAAAATCTCTAGGCCGAGAGTTTGAACAAATCCACGCGCTATATTTTTAAAAAAACTCTCGGATGAGAGTTTGAACTAAACTCTTGGTTGAGAGTTTGGAAGACATTTTCTCGCCCGAGAGTTTCTGGTCAACAATTCCAGCACCATTTCTGCAGAATTCAGAAATGTGTCACTTTAACAACGTCGAACCACTGCAAAACATGAGAATTACATGTCGGAGTTTATACCAGTAGATTCATCATTCAATATACTTTCTCATAATATAATTTGTTTTTAATTTCATTTAGGATTACTATTTTTTACTATTTGTTTACTAAACTTTATCATTAAAAAATTTAGTGACTGAAAAATCAGTCACAATGAAAATTCAATATCATCACAATGACAAAGCCAAAAAAATTTAAAAAAAATACAAGGATGTTCCTTGAAGTGTCCTCCTCAATGGGTTGGTTTTATTTTGTTTGATAAGAGTCACATTTGAAAGAAAATGCGAAGACAAAAACATGTGTTGATAATGTACCATTTTCTGAACATACGTTGTTTCGATAAATAATAAAAAATGGTTCCCAAGTCTTAAAAAACTCAAAATATAGTCCAAGATCTAGTGTAGTGTGTAGATTATGAGCCTACAATGTTTTTCCCTAAAATGAATAACCATCTATCAAAAAACTGTCGTCAACATAGGTCACTCATTATCCATACCTAAAATTTTCAAGTATATGTTGTATGTTGACAACAGAATTGTCCCACGATATGTCCATAAAAATTTAAAAACAAATACGAGTAGAAAGCTAATTCAATTCTCTACAAACTTTGTGTTTACCTCAAGTTGAAATTCCTAAGGGAGATATGGGTTTGAAGAGGTCGAAGTTGAAAAACATAAAATTTAGCAATTTTTTTTGTCAAAAAAAGCCCAAAATTGTTTCCCAACTTCATGTTTTCACCTATAGATTATGAAGAGAGTTTTGCTCCTGTAGCCAGATACACTTCCATCAGAACAATACTTGCTATGGCTACAGTGATGAAGTGGAAGATACACCAGATGGATGTTAAGACAACTTTCTTGAATGGTGTAGTCAAAGAGGAAGTGTATGTGGAGCAGTCACTCGGTTTTGAGACACATGACAAAGTGTCATATGTGTGCAGATTGAAGTAAGTCTTGTATGGCTTGAAGCAAGCTCCTAGGACTTCATATGGTAGGATGGACAGTTTCCTATCTAGTTTGGGCTTTATCAAGAGTAAAGCAAATTCCAACCTTTACTACAAGGTTGAGGAAGGCAATCCAGTGATACTACTCCTATATGTGGATGACCTATTTGTTACATGTGAGGATGGGTTAATTGCCGACACAAAGAGGAATCTTGCAGCTGAGTTCAAGATGAAGGACTTGGGGATGATGCATTACTTTCTAGGTATGGAGGTGTGGCAGAGTGCAAATGGGATCTTCCTTGAACAAGGGAAGCATGCAGTAGAGATCTTGAAGAGGTTCGGGATGATGGACTGCAAGGCCATGGCCATACCTACGGAATCGAACCTGAAGCTTCTGTGTGATGCTTCATCTGAGTCGGTTGATGTCACTATGTATCGTCAGATGATTGGGTCCTTGATGTACCTGACGAACACGAGACTTGATATTTGCTTTGCAGTGAACACATTGAGCCAGTTCCTAACAGATCCGAGAAGTGTTCACCTGGTTGCTGTAAAGCATATTTTGAGGTACCTGAAGGGTTCAATTGACTATGGGCTCAAGTATGATGCGAATCAAAAGTTTAACTTGGAGGGTTATGTTGATTCAGATTGGCCAGGCAGTGCTACAGATAGGAAGAGCACTTTCGGGTGCTGCTTCAGTATGGGATCAGGTGTGATCTCTTGGTTTAGTAGGAAGTAGTCTTGCGTAGCACTAAGTACAACTGAAGTAGAGTATGTTGCAGCTTGTTCGGCTAGTTGTGAGGCAGTATGGCTTAGGAAGATACTGTATGAGTTATTTGATCTCCCATTGGATGCTACTGGTATCTTTTGTGACAACCAGAGTTGTGTGAAGCTGTCTGAGAACCCGGTGTTCCATGACAAGTCGAATCACATCGAGATCAAATATCACTATATCAGGGATATGGTGTAGAAAGGAGAAGTGAAGCTCCTGTATGTTGCAACGGATGAGCAGGTTGTAGATGTGTTGACGAAACCACTAGCCAGAGTAAAGTTTGAGTACTTCAGAGAGAGGCTTGGTATTCTTCATATTGAAGATCTATACTTCGAGGAAGAAGTGATGGGACACATTTGCAGGAGCCATTCCAAGCATGGTGAGAGGAGGATCCTTCCCATGGATGTGGATGTAAGCATTGTGTGATGAGCATCAGGACGATGCTCCAGTTACTACTATGGATATGCATTAGTTGGATTCTTTGTATGATCAGTTGGATCATGTATGATGATATGCATCAAGACAATGCAGTGATGATGATCAGGATGATCATTTGAGATGAGTATCAAGACGATGCTCTGGATGATATGCATCAAGATGATGTAGTGACAATGATCAAGATTATCATTTGAGATGAGTATTAGGACGATGCTCTAGAGTATATGCATCAAGACGATGCTGTGACGATGATCAGGATGATCATCTGAGATGAGTATCAGGATGATGTTCTGGTTGATGTGCATTAGGTTGATGTACCGTGCAATGATGATCTGTTGGATCATGAGTATCAGGATGATACTTCGAGGTCAGAGACGATATGTGGCAAGTTGAGATGATATGTGGTAAGTTGTGCAAGTAGCATGTAATTAGTCCTCTAAGATCCCATGGGTTGAGCTGTGTGCTCGTAATCAGTCCCGGGATGCTATTTCGAGGTATTGCTATGGAGACATGTAATCAGTCTTGGAGATCCCATGGGTTGAGCTGTGTGCTCATGATCAGTGCCAGGATGCTCTTTAGAGATATTTCTAGTCGTGTTGCGGCACATAAATGTTCCCGGGATGCTCTTTAAGGGTATTGTCTATTCACATGTAATCAGTCCTGGAGATCCCATGGGTTGAGCTGTGTGCTCATGATTAGTCCCAGGATGCTCTTTAGAGATCTTACCGGTCGTGCTGCGGCACGTAAATGTTCCTCGGATTCTCTTTAAATGTATTGTGAAGGAGATGCATCTAATCAATCCTAAGAGAGATATTTTCGGTCATGCTTAGGCACATAAATGCTATTGGGATACTCTGGCCAGGTATTGCATCCCCATGTAATTAGTCTTGAGAGACCACCTCTATTAGACCATTCGCACAGATGATGAAGACCTACAGGAGGTGGGCATACATCTAGCATGAAAAAGGGCTGGCTCTGTAGAAATTCCTATGACGAGAAGAATTTTTTGAGATAGCCCACTGATCGCGATTTCGAGTACAGCAGCAGTGATGATGAGGATGCTTTGTGATCTAGTGATGATGATCTAGCTCCAGAATTGAAAACTTGCACCAATATGTATTGATGACCTATGTTCAGAATAACTTCCTAGTTAAGAGGAAGTGTTGATGTATTTGTAACTTTGGAAGATATTCTTCTATCTATTACATTTGTACTTGATTGTATATCCCACAGAGATGTATTATTCCTCTGATTGGAAGTGTTGTCATTTGTATTTGCAAGTATCGCAAGTTACATTGTAAGTGTCATCATTTGTATTGATGGGTTATTAGACCACCAGTGTGGGGTCGGCCCTGATTAGGTCATGTGGTTGGGTTATTAGACTTGAGTAGCAAGTCGGCCCCTGTGAATTATTGGCAGGTCAAGTCAGTGTATAAATAGAGAGGTTGTGTCTCTCATTTGATTCATTCAATTGCTTCTCAAGCTCGCATATCTAAGAAATAAATTGGAAAACTTTTGGAGGAGGAGGAGCATCTACTAGAGACATCTTATTGGGTCTGATCCTTGTGATCTTGTATTTGGGTTTATTCTATCTCTGAGGAAGTTGCGGGGTTTTTCACCTTCTTGGTTTTCCCCGGTGAAACTCTTTGTCTCTTGTGTGATTGCTTTTGTTTCTATGATTGATATGTTGTACATGTTATTCTCTTAGTGATCCTGAATGATAATGGAATGAAATTATCGAAAAATTAACAAACATGAGCAGAGAAAAAATATATTTTAACATTCATACCTTTAATGCATCTCCAATGCTAGAAATTCGTACATTATTGAGAAAATGGGTATGAGAAGAGGAGTAAGAGATGGAATTCTACATTGGAACTGATAAAAGGATGAGATCATAGATATTAACTGTAGACTAGGTGCGCACTGGAAATTCTAAGCTACACTGGACTCCTCCAATGAAATAGATCACCTCCTTCTGATGAAATCTCCCAATAGTCTCTCCAAAGGCACTGTGACTGATTATCACTCTAAGGAAGCTTGTGAATCTTCAATACTGGACTGATATGGATTTGTAGATCATATATTATTGTAGATGAGGTGCACACTGGAAATTCTGAGCTACACTGGACTCCTCCACTGAAATGGAGCACCTCCTTCTCATGAAATATTCCAATACTCTCTCCAAGGGAACTCTGACTGATGATAACTCTATGGAGGCTTGAGAATATTTAATACTGAATTGATATGGATCTGGAGATCAGAAATCGATGGCTCTGGATCTGATCAATGACTGAATGGAACATGAAAGACCTTGGGGTTCATCTCCCAGGAAATGGTTGAGGAACATCTCTTAACTGTGAGTAGCAAGAGCTCTCAATGACAAAATTAATTAACCAAAAGATGTGAATGGGAGTTGTAATCGTTCTTTTATAGCTGAGGTAACTTAATCCACAAGCCATCCACATATGTGAGAGAGTAAGGGTGCATTCCTTGAGAGAGTTAGAAATTACTTTCTTTGCAAAACTTTGGTTCTTTGTGTCATTTCATTGAAATTAGCAAGTGTGCCCTACTTAGCATTTTTTAATGTTTCCCACTTTTCCAAACTTTTTTATTTCTGTACTTTCCTTTTTTTAAACTTTCCTGCTTTGTGTTTTTTTCCTGTTTTTTCCTTTCTTTTGTCACTTTCCACTTCCTTATGTTGTCACCTTTCCTTTAGTTAACTCCTTGGTTTTTCTAAGCTTTCCTCTTGAGTAAGTGAGGTCCACGTTGATCTTATGCGCCCTCCTAGCCATGTCATCATTAATTATTTCCACAAAATTAATTAATAATGATGAGACATTTATTATCAAAGATAATTTAAAACTCAGAATATTAAAAATAATTAATTACTATAGTACTTGTGCCAAAAATTCACCCTTGTTAATTATTCCTTATTTAATTATTTTTCCTAGGCTTCCTAGGGATGGAAGGATCCAAGTCTTGACCAAGGTCACTAGGGAAGGGACATAACAGGAAAGCAGTTGCCTGCTAAGAGAATTTGTTGGATAATGAACCAACAACTTATGAGTAATTAATGAGAATGGGTAAAAAAAAGTATTCGTCCATAAGCTGTGATTGATAAAATAGAACATTCCAGTATGTAGACCACCAGTGTGGGGTCGGCCTTGATTAGGTCATGTGGTTGGGTTATTAGACTTGAGTAGCAAGTCGGCCCCTGTGAATTATTGGCAGGTCAAGTCAGTGTATAAATAGAGAGGTTGTGTCTCTCATTTGATTCATTCAATCACTTCTCAAGCTCGCATAGCTAAGAGAGAAATTGGCGCAAATGTGGAGGAGGAGGAGCATATGCTAGAGACATCTTATTGGGTTTGATCCTTGTGATCTTGTATTTGGGTTTATTCTATCTCTAAGGAAGTTGTGGGGTTTTTCACCTTCTTGGTTTTCCCCAGTGAAACTCTTTGTCTCTTGTGTGATTGATTTTATGTCTATGATTGATATGTTGTACATGTTATTCTCTTAGTGATCCTGAATGATAATGGAATGAAATTATCGAAAAATTAACAGACATGAGTAGAGAAAAAAAATATTTTAACATTCATACCTTTAATGCATCTCCAATGCTAGAAATTCTTACATTATTGAGAAAATGGGCATGAGAAGAGGAGAAAGAGATGGAATTCTACATTGGAACTGATACGAGGATGAGATCATATATATTAACTGTAGACTACATGCGCACTGGAAATTCTGAGCTACACTGGACTCCTCCACTGAAATGGATCACCTCCTTCTGTTGAAATCTCCCAATACTCTCTCCAAAGGCACTGTGACTGATTATCACTCTAAGGAAGCTTGTGAATCTTCAATACTGGACTGATATGGATTTGTAGATCAGATATTACTGTAGATGAGGTGCACACTGGAAATTCTGAGCTTCACTGGACTCCTCTAGTGAAATGGAGCACCTCCTTCTCATGAAATATTCAATTACTCTCTCCAAGGGAACTCTGACTGATGATAACTCTATGGAAGCTTGAGAATATTCAATACTGAATTGATATGGATCTAGAGATCAGAAATTGATGGCTCTGGATCTGATCAATGACTGAATGGAACATGAAAGACCTTGGGGTTCATCTCCTAAGAAATGGTTGAGGAACATCTCTTAACTGTGAGTAGCAAGAGCTCTCAATGACAAATGTAATTAACCAAAAGATGTGAATGGGAGTTGGAATCATTCTTTTATAGATGAGGTAACTTAATCCACAAGCCATCCACATATGTGATAGAGTAAGGGTGCATTCCTTGAGAGAATTAGAAATTACTTTCTTTGCAAAACTTTGGCTCTTTGTGTCATTTCACTGAAATTAGCAAGTGTGCCCTACTTAGCATTTTTGAATGTTTCCCACTTTTCCAAACTTTTTTCTCTCTGTACTTTCGTTTTTTTAAACTTTCCTGCTTTGTGTTTTTTCCTGTTTTTTCCTTTCTTTTGTCAGTTTCCACTTCCTTATGTTGTCACCTTTTCTTTAGTTAACTCCTTGGTTTTTCTAAGCTTTCCTCTTGAGTAAGTGAGGTCCACGATGACCTTATGCACCCTCCTAGCCATGTCATCATTAATTATTTCGACAAAATTAATTAATAATGATGACACATTTATTATCAAAGATAATTTAAAACTCAGAATATTAAAAATAATTAATTACTATAGTACTTGTGCCCAAAATTCACCCCTGTTAATTATTCCTTATTTAATTATTTTTCCTAGGCCGCCTAGGGATGGAAGGATCCAAGTCTTGACCAAGGTCACTAGGGAAGGGACATAACAAGAAAGCAATTGCCTGCTAAGAGAAATTGTTGGATATGAACCAACAATTTATGAGTAATTAATGAGAATGGGTAAAAAAAAGTATTCGTCGATAAGCTGTGATTGATAGAATAGAACATTCCAGTATGTGGACCACCAGTGTGGGGTTGGCCCTGATTAGGTCATGTGGTTGGGTTATTAGACTTGAGTAGCAAGTCGGCCCCTGTGAATTATTGGCAGGTCAAGTCAGTGTATAAATAGAGAGGTTGTGTCTCTCATTTGATTCATTCAATCACTTCTCAAGCTCGCATAGCTAAGAGAGAAATTGGCACAATTGTGGAGGAGGAGGAGCATCTGCTAGATACATCTTATTGGGTTTGATCCTTGTGATCTTGTATTTGGGTTTATTCTCTCTCTGAGGAAGTTGCGGGGTTTTTAACCTTCTTGGTTTTCCCCGGTGAAACTCTTTGTCTCTTGTGTGATTGCTTTTGTGTCTATGATTGATATGTTCTACATGTTATTCTCTTAGTGATCTTGAATGATAATGGAATGAAATTATCGAAAAATTAACGGACATGAGTAGAGAAAAAATATATTTTAACATTCATACCTTTAATGCATCTCCAATGCTATAAATTCTTACATTATTGAGAAAATGGGCATGAAAAGAGGAGCAAGAGATGGAATTCTACATTGAAACTGATAGGAGGATGAGATCATAGATATTAACTATAGACTAGGTGCGCACTAGAAATTTTGAGCTGCACTGGACTCCTCCATTGAAATGGATCACCTCTTTTTGATGAAATCTCCGAATACTCTCTCCAAAGGAACTGTGACTGATTATCACTCTAAGGAATCTTGTGAATCTTCAATACTGGACTGATATGGATTTGTAGATCATATATTACTGTAGATGAGGTGCACAATGGAAATTCTGAGCTGCACTGGACTCCTCCACTGAAATGGAGCACCTCCTTCTCATGAAATATTCCAATACTTTCTCCAAGGGAACTCTGACTGATGATAACTCTATGGAAGCTTGAGAATATTCAATACTGAATTGATATGGATCTAGAGATTAGAAATCGATGGCTCTGGATCTGATCAATGACTGAATGGAACATGAAATACCTTGTGGTTCATCTCCCAAGAAATGGTTGAGGAACATCTCTTAACTGTGAGTAGCAAGAGCTCTCAATGAAAAAATTAATTAACCAAAAGATGTGAATGGGAGTTGGAATCATTCTTTTATAGCTGAGGTAACTTAATCCACAAGCCATCCACATATGTGATAGAGTAAGGGTGCATTCCTTGAGAGAATTAGAAATTACTTTCTTTGCAAAACTTTGGTTCTTTGTCATTTCACTGAAATTAGCAAGTGCGCCGTACTTAGCATTTTTGAATGTTTCCCACTTTTCCAAACTTTTTTCTTTCTGTACTTTCCTTTTTTTAAACTTTCCTGCTTTGTGCTTTTTCCTGTTTTTTCCTTCTTTTGTCAGTTTCCACTTCCTTATGTTGTCACCTTTCCTCTAGTTAACTCCTTGGTTTTTCTGAGCTTTCCTCTTGAGTAAGTTTGGTCCACGTTGACCTTATGCACCCTCCTAGCCATGTCATCATTAATTATTTCCACAAAATTAATTAATAATGATGAGACATTTATTATCAAAGATAATTTAAAACTTAGAATATAAAAAATAATTAATTACTATAGTACTTGTGCCCAAAATTCACCCCTATTAGATATTCCTTATTTAATTATTCTTCCTAGGCCTCCTAGGGATGGAAGGATCCAAGTCTTGACCAAGGGCACTAGGGAAGGGACATAACAAGAAAGCGATTGCCTGCTAAGAGAATTTGTTGGATATGAACCAACAACTTATGAGTAATTAATGAGAATGGGTAAAAAAAAGTATTCGTCCATAAGCTGTGATTGATAGAATAGAACATTCCAGTATGTGGACCTGCTATGTGGTTCATGATAGTGATAGAGTTTCCATGCAGAGGCTATCAATTAAGGAATGAGGCATTCCCATGATTGAATCAAGTATGTGGTTCAAAATTGTGGAAAATATTTCCATGAGAAAGTAAGGAAAGTATCCCAGTTGAATGAGGTGCAAGGGCATATAATGGACTTTGAAAAGATTCCTTATGGAGTTGGAATTGAATCAATTGCAGCGTTGATAAGTGATAGGAATTCCAAGAAAATGAAAATTTGCACTTGGCCATGATTTCTTAAAGCAATGGGAGCATCAAGGCAACGTGAACATAGTGCAATAAGAATTGTTGTAATGAGCAAGGAAAAGTACATATAGATGATAAGATGGTTGCAAAATCAATTGGAGAATAATATGAATAAGGCAATGTTGATTGTTGATCTGTCTTTTACTTTCTGGGTAGACCCGGGCTTGCGGTACCTTTTAGACCAACAGAACCCTTAGCTCACTGGCCCTTTCAGCAACAGGTCGTAGAAGCAACCTGAAGTCTCACCCGAAGTGATTCTAATGGGAGGCAGAAGACTCAAGTGTCCTCAGCCAGGTTCTGAGGCATCCAGAGTGCTTAAACCCACCTTAACCCTTTCCTCATAGGCTGACTTATCTCATTCTATTACTCCGGCTGTACCTCTGTCTTATCGCATTACGCAGGGAGTGCGATAAGTCTTCCCCCTATGTGAGCCCGTCTAACGATGCCTAAGATATAGCAGGTGCGATATCTTCCCCTTCTTGTCCCTGCGGTACGCGATTCTTAACCGCTTCCTGGATTAATACGTGGTTTCAACCATCCTTATCCTATTACTGCAGTTAGTAATATCATTTAATCTCCAAGCATAACCCTTGCTAATGAACTTGGCCCTTGATATCTCGCAACAATGTAACTGTGTAGAGTATTACTTTGAGCACTGTCTAAGTGAACCATTCATGCATTATATTCAGTCCATACTCGCACATTATCCTCTGTTTAACAATTATCTAGTTCGCTAGGATTTTAGCTATGATTATTACAATCGTTATACATCAACCAGAACTTAAACTGATGACCATATACATTACTTATAACAGAATGAAGCATTCGTGTATAATAAAGGCAAGTGAATGAGAGAAACAGCTACACAAATACAATAGCGCTACTTAGATAAGCACGTTGTTACTCCCAGGGGGGGAACTACGTCCAAGGGAACTGTGTTTCTTGTTAACAATTCTGAAGAGTAAACACAGTTCCTTTCCAACTCTTTACAACAAGGGTCTTCTGGGAAACTCCACCTCAGTGGGAGCCCTTCTCTATAGACCTCTCTTCTCCTCCTGCCTCTTACAATGCACTCTCTTTGTCTCTCAATCCCAGCGGATTGCACAATCTCTCAACGGGTCGGCCCTTGTTCTTTAAGGGATGTTCAGACTCTGTATCAACAAAGACTTGACTACCCTCTACCTAATGGCTTCTATCACTATGTGGCCAACCCCTTATCATATAAAAAGACTCCTATATATAGATGGCCCGAAGGTCTCATCGCAGTTACAAAACTGTGGGCCTTATCCCAACAGTGACTCAACCCTAACCACTTACAGTCAACTGGCTGTACTTCCATAGCCACCTCCTGTCTCGTCGCCGCTTCCTGCAGTCCTTAGTCTTTAATGCATCGGCCCGCCGCTTCTTCTTGGTTCAAGCAACGCTGACTGTAGTCCTTCTTCTTAATGAGGGTAGCTGAACCCTCTCTTCATCTTCGGCGCCTTTATTACGGTGGTTGAGCTCTCCCTTCGGCCTCTTCTTTGTACCACATGATTTGACTTTTCTGTACCTATCGCCGTGATTCCCGTCGGAATTTGCGCTACGGTGATATCTTTGTCTTACCGCCAAAATTGGTACTTTCTCTCCACAATTGGTTATCCTTCCCAAAATTAGCAGCTTCCTAAATGCTGCGGAAGTTCTCTCCAACAACTCCCCTAACACTTACTTGTGGCTCGTCCCCGAGCCACTCACAACACCAGCCTGCTTCATCTGCCTAAGCTTATCCTTTGCTGCTCGTGAGATTGTTGCGAATTGTGCCTTAAGCGCTTTAATACTTTCATCCATGTGTGTTACTTCTTCCTACGTTGCGCTGAGCAGCTCAGCGGTTATCAAGGAGTCCTCTCTGCCCTCAATGACTCCTTTACTTGAGGTGAAGCTTTTCACCTTTTGCTCCAGTTCATCAACCAGATGTGCGACTTTGCTTTCATGCGGGCTAACTTCGTTAGCCAGGTTGATCTGCTGTTCTCTGTACTTCTGCACCTGCTGTTGAAATTGTGTGATTTCTCCTTTCTTTCTTATCTTCGCAAGAGCACTCAAGCCCTTGTACTCTTCTTCAGCTCTCGATATCGCATCTTCACAGTGCTTAATGTGTTGATCGAGCTCGGCTTTCTGTGGGAGCTCCTCTAGCTCCAGCCATGTTTTTGATGCATCCTCTAGGATAGCCTCTGTTGCTTCCACTCGACAGTGCATCTGTGTCTGTACAATTCTGAAAGCTTGCACTCGTGCTTCTTGGATTTCCTCTGGAGTAGGCAGCCTATTCGCTTCCAGTGTAGCAATCCTTGCTTCGTATTCTTCCTCCATCTTTTTCTTCTCTTCATCTAGAGCCTTTGCTCTTTCCGCTATTTTTCTGATCTTTTGAGTTATTTCTAACTCAGACCTGATATCGCACTGCGGAAGTTCTGCTGCGATATTCTTTAAAACAAGAGAGACATCCTGCTCTCGCTGAACATATTGTGTCAACTGGGCACTCTCTGCCTCATGCTGTGCGATGAGCTGCACGTTTTCGTTAGACAGCAAAACATTTTGCTCATATGTGACTTGTTCTCTGTGCCTCAGCTCCGTGCCTATCTGCTGGAAAATTTCGTACAACTGGTCCACAGGTACTTCTGGTAGGTTCACCTCAAGAGGATGAGCCATCTGTACTTCCATAGGTACAGGGAACTTAATGCTTCCTGGCGGTATACGAACAATGTTCGTGCGGTCCCTTGCAATACTTTCTTCTCTGGTCTGCGAAGGGGGCTGCGAACTTTCTGCGACCGTAGTTGGAGCTGGCTGAATCTGCATGGAAGCAGTCTTCTCAGTTATTGCCTTCAACTCTCGCAATTTCTTGTCAAGGCTGATGCGCATAAGATCCTGCGATGACTGAATCGCAGCGAATTTATCCCGCATCTTCTCCTGTATTCGGCTGGCGATGAGATCATACTCATCCTCTGTCATGATTGGTGCCTGCGGTTCGTCGAAAGTAACCGCCTTTGTTCTCTTCTTCTTTGCTCGCAGTGGAGAAGGGCCTTCAGTAACCTTTCTCTTAGAACCTATTGGTTCTTTCACTTTATCTTTAGGATCTACCTCCGAAACATCTTCTGGATCCTCAGCCGGGGGATCAACTGGAACTAGGCCAGAGGATAGATCATCATACATCTGTTTCATTTCCTCATCGAAACAATTCTTAATGGTGTCTTCAACTTGCTGGATTTCCATGCGATATGGGCCGGGGGCCCATTCCTTATGTTTCCTGAATCCCTTGGGTCTGATATAGGTTTTATCCCTGTCAACTTTAAATTCCAGCTTGGACTGATAGAGATCAACGACCGGCGAGTCGACACGCGGAATCGTTGCTACGGATTCAAGCAATAGCGTATAATAGTCATGGAATACCATTGCGTTATTCTTGTGCTTCTCTGGGTGACTACTCGCCCAAAGATTTGAGTACCTCGAGCCTCTGCACGCCCCTGGTGCCAGTTGTGGAAACTGCGAATTGGGCGGCTCTTTCCATCCAATAAAAGCCATAAGGATCAGCAGCCACGAGAAGTGGAAGCTGTGAAGTGGATCCTGCTGCGCCTGCGCACAGTCTTGAAAGAAACTATTCAGCAAAAATAAACTCCAGTTGTAAGGTTTACCTTTTATGACTTCAATCGCTAGGCGGATAACTGAGCCTGTGACCTCCTTCGGCCTCACCTTGAGGAGGAGTTTTCCGGCCAACAGACTAACAGTAAACCGCAAGGCGTCATCCTGTATTGAGTTGACATCGTAGGCGCGACCTCCTCTTTGCAGCTTATACTCCGCAACCTGCTTGGTTGAGAGCCTGGTATCCTTTGTGGCGCCATCAATATTTATCTGTGGGTCGAAGCCAGTCTTCGACAGATCGGTAATGCGGTGAATAAGGTCAACATTAACATCTATCCGGTTACCCAACCATAAGTAACCACCATGCACACATGAAAGTAGCATCCGCACCACAGCATTTACCTCCGAGCCCCGTCCAAAGTGTGGAATCTCCAGGAGATTGAGCAGTCCCGACGGTGCTAAATGGCTTACATGGTCCATGAGGACGAACTCATCGCGCTCTGTCCGTGGGTTCCTCTGAATCGTCATATAATGATCGCGGCGGAATTGTGGGTACAGCTTATAATCTCTCAGATTATAATCAGCAAACTTAACAGCATGCATATTCCCCCACAGGTTACCTTCTTCCTTCACTCGGTTATCCAGTGGTGGGAGTACGAGTTCATATTTAATGTCTCTCGGAAGGACAATTGCTGGTGCATTTTCTATTCTTGGTGGGAAGTATACGGTAGCGACTGTGACTTCTTCCGGAAGTTCCTGCTCCGGTTCTTCTGACTCTGTGCTACTCGGGGTCTCGCTACACTCCATATTAGCTAAGGTTCTCGGTGACTGGCGTGTGGATGGAGAACCAGCAGTAACTTTCTTTCCTTTCTTCGCCACAACTGAAGTCATAGCACACTCAATTCCACCCCTTTGGAACCTCTGCAACACGTCTTCGAGAGGCTCGTCTGGTGCGAGGAACCTTCCCCTGTGGTACTCTGGACTTCCTATGATTGCTAATCTAATGCAAATCAGAGTCTGCAACTGTTTTTGGTTTCCCTGCTAAGAACTCTGCTAAGAATACGCTTGGCTCGGCTCAATTGCGCTCAACTCTTTCGGTGAAAATGACCAAGTAGCCCCGTGCTTTGAATAAGACGTGTATTTATCATAAGGCGGAATTTCAAATGGCAACGGGCCAGTAAACTGGACCCGTTGGCGGCATTTAATGCATAGACAAGACAGCACCCCGCGCCCATTTATTGAAAACGCCGTTTGAAATTTAGCTGGGAAACTGTGCGCCGGAGTGGTGTCGCATCAGATTTTCCAAATCTAGAAGAATCGCCGTACTGCTGCCAAATCTTAGTACAACAGATACTTGTCAGCCGTGCAGTTAATGCTTGTCAGAAGGCGAAGTGACTAGCCCTCTGATCAATTCAAAATTTGGTATCGCATCAATCTGTTTTCTGTCCTCTGCGATACGATATCGCATCGTCTGGAAATGGAAAGTGCCAAAAACTCGCCTCATATCAAAATTATCGCAACAACTAGGAAAGCTGGCTGCGAATTCTTACCTAAAGTATTTCCCGGTGTAGACTCCTTAGGGTGCGATGCTTCATTTCAACTACACTGAACATCTGCACCATTTGCTTCCTTTCTGGGCTAGGGCTAGGAGGTGGCATGGCCTTCGCGATACAGCTTAAGCCTACTGCCATTGATCAAGGTAGGAAGAAACTCCCCACTCATAATACGAAGCTGGATAGCACCTCCATCTGTTATTTGCTAGATTTGATATGGCCCTAACCAATGAGTTTTGAATTTTCCAGGGAACTTTATAAACTTACTGTCATAAAGGAGTACCAAGTCTCCAAGCTGAAAGGTTTTGTTCTTGATATGCCTATCATGCCAAGCTTTTTCTCGTGCTTTCTGCACTTTTTGATGGAATCCTGCGATAAATCTGTCTTCCTCCAGATTGAGCAGCTGTGCCAATCTCTCCTCTAAAGTATCAGAATCAGCCATCTCTGTAAGCTGAGCAATCCTTAGACTGGGTAAGATGTATTCCATAGGCATAACAGCCTCTTGTCCATATACCAGGCTGAAAGGTGTGTGCCCTGTTAGTTTCTTGCACGTGGTCCTGTAAGCCCATAATACAGCATTAACTCTAAGGTCCCAATCATCCCTTTGACTGTTACAAATCTTTGTAAGGGCATGTTCTAATATCTTATTGAAAGCCTCCACCGTACCATTAGCTTGAGGGTGGTAAGGTGTACTCTTATGGTGCTGGATTTCAAATTCCTCTGTCAAGGCTTCTATGGTGCTATTCAAAAAATGTGTGCCTTGATCACTCATCAAAGTCACTGGGCATCCAAATCTAGTGATGATGTTTTCAAAAATAAATTGTGCTGCTGTAGCAGCATCACAATTCCTGACTGGTTTTGCCTCAGCCCACCTGGTGAGGTATTCTGTTGCTGTAATAATATATCTCGCACCAGTTCGTTTTCCTGGGGGTTAATAGGACCCACGAAGTCTATAGCCCACTTATCAAATGCGCGTAGCGTTATCTGTGGTCGCAACGGCATTTCATCTCTTCTGGAGGGATTTCCCGTCCTCTGGCAGATATCGCATGATCTGCAAAACTCTTTACTGTATTTATGTAATGTAGGCCACCATAATCCGGCTGCTAGGATTTTCTGAGCGGTAGGCTTCCCTGCGAAATGGCCTCCTGCGATGCCCGAATGTGCTTCCTTAAGAATGGTCTGTTTCTCGTGGGGCATAACGCATCTGCGCAAGATTTCATCTGGGCCCAACTTATAGAGGTGTCCTGCAATCAAGGTGAAGTCTGCTGCTTTCACCACTAATTGTTTCTTTTGTTGCTTGGTAAACTCAGGCGGTGCCCACCCTGTAGTGAGAAATTGAATTATGTCTCCATAATATTCGTCTGCGACCTGAATGGAGAACAATTGCGCATCAGGCAAGTTGTCCTCTAAGTTACTTGGTTCTTCACCTGAGTCTATCCTTGACAGGTGATCAGGTCCTGCATTTAGTCTTCCTGGCTTAACAATTATTTCGAATTCATATTCCTGGAACAACAATAGCCATCTGCATATTCTTCCCCCTAACACTGGCTTATTGACCAAGTACTTTAATGCAGAATGGTCGGTGAACATCTTGAACGGGGCCCCCAACAGATAGTGCCGAAATTTCTGTAAAGCATACACCATTGCTAACCCTTCTCTCTCTGTTGTGGTGTAATTCTTCTCAGCTGTCGATAATCTCCTGCTCGAATATGCGATAGGGTGGTCAATACCCCCTTCGCCTGGTTGCGTGAGAATAATGCCTAGTGCGATGCCAGATGCATCCACATGAACATGAAAAGGCTTGTTCCAATCTGGAAATACCAGAATAGGTGCTGTAACCATTTTTTCTTTTAGAGTGTCAAGACTCTTCTGACATTCCTCATTCCACTGAAATCTGATATCCTTCTTCAATAATTTCTCCATTGGTGCGGTAATCTTGGCATAACCTTTGATAAACTTTCTGTAATACCCGGTATGACCAAGTGTAGTTCTCAGCTACTTTACTGAGTTAGGTGCTGGTAAATTGACAATGATGGCGATCTTCGCAGGATCTACCATCAAGCCTTGTCTGCACACAATGTGACCCAACAACGTACCAAAAGGCGCACAAAATATACATTTTTTTAAGTTAAGGGAAATCTGGTGTTGTCTACATTTTTCAAACATTAATCTCAGATTTCCTATGTGCTTCTTGACTAGTCCAAATACAAACCAATCATCAAAATAAACTTCTAGAAATTGATGGATGTATTCCTTAAAGACAGCAACAACTACTCTAGAAAAAATTGCTGGGGCATTCTTAAGACCAAAGGGCATTACCGTATACTGAAAGGAGCCCCATTCTGTCGCAAACGTGGTCTTGTGCCTGTCGTCTGGATGGATTCTTATCTGGTGATAGCCTGAAAAGCCATCAGTGAATGAATAGATTTCTTGTCCTCCAACATTGTCTAAGACTTCATCAGTGAATGGTGTCGGAAATGGGTCATGCAGTGATGCATCATTCAGTTTGCGCAAGTCGACACAGATCCTGATGTCTCCTTTTGTTTTCTTTTCTTGTACTACCATGGGACTAACCCACTCACTTTCTTCAACAGGCTCAATGATGCCTGCTGCTAGCATCTTATCTATTTCATCTTTTACTTTTGCTTTATACCGCGGGTTCAACCTGTATGGGCGTTGCTTAACCGGCTTAGCATCCTCCTTAAGCGGTATTCTCATGACTCCTAAGTCACCCACTATTCCCTTCATTTCTGTAAAGTTGGTAGGAAATAGGTCCTGATACTCGTGTAATAGGTCTGTGATTTGGCCAATTGTCTCATCATCCCAATAATCTCCAATAGAGGCAAACTTAGGGTCTGTTTCTGTGCCAATATTGCTCTTTTTAATCTTGATTGGTTCTGTTACAACTGGGATTTCTAAGTGTGGACCTTCAACTTCACGCGTACCTTCTGTTTCTGCGATATTGATACTGCGAGGATCTTCATCCTCATCGCCTGAATCTTGTGCGCAGTTGTAACATTCCAGAGCATGTTCCATCTGAATAGCCCACTCGGGTTGCGAATCCGCTGGTAATGGGCAATCCTCAAATATTTTAGTCTTTATGATCTTCAAGGCCCGATCAATGCTTGGATACTCAAATTCAAAACTGAACGTGAGCAAAAAGTTTTCAATCATAATAGGCCATGAGATAGTTCCTTTTCTTAGCTCTGTTTCTGTATACCAGTTCCGTGGAACTGTATCCAGTGTGTGGATAAACAAATGAACCCATTCTTCTGCTGGAATTTTTAGCCAACTCTGTTCACAGATCATAATGTGTGTTCTGGGATCACTCTCCCCTGTGTATTTCCGCTGTGTACAGTCTCTTTCTTTAGAGAATCTAATGCGCATCAGTCTCTTACAATCATACCATGATGCGATATGTTCCTTGTGTGTGTAACACCATCTTGCAGGTGTGGCTCGAACTGCAAGGTCAAAAACCTCCATCCTCTGCTCTTGAGGAATCTCTTGTTCAAACTGCTGCAAAAAATCATTGACGTCCGCTAATCCATCAAAAGTTGGAATATACCTGTTTTCTGCCCCAATCCATCGCAGTGATTTAGTCATGAATGCGCATCTGCGAGTAGAAACTTCGTGGAGTCTATTTTGCCAATTCTCTAAGCCAACATCTGAATCTGTTGTGCATGAGCTATCACATCTCCAGCTAATATGTCCATCAGCTGTAGGATCAATGTAATCTGTCTGATTAGAAGTCATTTGGTACAAATTTTCCATGTTATGCACCTCCTCTTCTGCTTTGATTGGCTCAATGTAGCGAGGACCCTGTAAAGGGTCTAGTGGTGCGATAACCCGGACTTGAGCATCTTCAAATGTCATCTGCCTTTTCTTCAAGTTGATAATAGCCTTGTTATCAAAAGCCCAATCAATACCTAATAGAGCTGGATAGGGTTTGGTATCGCCAATAATTTCTATGATCTCAAAATCTGCATACGTGTGAACTCCGTCGATGTCCACTGGGACATGCGATAGGCGACCCATCGGTGATATTCTCTGCTGATTAGCTAGTCTCAGATGGATAGGGGATCTGCTTAGTTTTGGACTACCCATCTGTTCCCATGTCTGCTTAGTCAAGACATTTACTTCTGATCCTAAGTCTAGGATAACCTCATCCATTTCAAATAGTCCGATCTGCGCTGTGAGCTTCATCTCTCTTCCTGTCCTTGTATGGCCCATTATATGGTGAATAGTTCGCTGTGTATTGCTCAAGGAAGGGCTCTGTTGACATTGATCAATAACTTTCTGAAGTTCCTCTACAACTTTCCCATTTCTTAGAAGTTTCAAACAACTCTGCAGGAAGGACTGTACACTCCCGGTCAATTCCTCTTCGTCGCATCTTCCAGATGTGCTAGCCTGCGGTATCTGCGCAGTACTAACATCATGTGGTGGTTTCCGCGGTATACCCTGAGATGGTAATAATAGTGATCTGGACTGTGTCTGTTCAGCAAAGGAAGTCTTAGTTTGCTGAAATGCCTCCTTATTCTTCTGTAGATCGAGTGGGATAGGTTTTCCTGGAGCTTTGCGCACCCACTGCATTCCTGTCATTTTTTCCGCATCCTGCGATATGTTACTTGTGGAGAGACCACTGCGAGTTACAATATTGACTCGTGGTTCTGTTTCGTTCTGCTCAGCAGCGATAAACTGGATAGTCTGATTGGTTGCTGGCTTGGCGTCCTTGATCTTAGCTATCAATATGGGACACTCCTCTATTGTATGATCATAAGATTTACAATACTTGCACGTTGTAGTAGGGTTCTGACAGTCTCTAGCGTAATGTCCTGTGCCTCCACAATTATAACAGGTTATAGGTCCACGGCCACGGCCAGATTCATATCCTCCTCCGCGTCCTCGGCCTCTGAAATTTCCTCCACGGCCTCCGTGAGTCGGATCAGTTTGTGGACGTACTGCTGGTCCAGATGCTTCTGACTGAACTCTGTAAAGGTCATGCTGTCTTTCTATCATTAACTCATAAGCTCTACAGTTGTTTTCGTCATGTCCCACAGATTTACAGAAATTGCAATATAGGTTCTTTGGTGTCTGCACATATTTCTGAAGGAGAGGACATTCCTGAGGACTGTGTCCTCTGGTTCTACAAATCTCACACCATGGCCCCTGGTTCTGCATCAACGGTTTAGGAGCTCCACTGGCGATATAGTCAACAAAGACAGGGCAGTTATCCTTACTGTGTCCCTGCGCTTTACACTTAGTACACCAAATTTCATGCGCAACCTCCTTTCCTTTCTTAATTTCATGCAGCTGTAAGGTGAGGTTAGCTAGCTGATTTTGCAGATTAGTGATACCTGTGCTAGTTTCTGCTAGAGGTGAAGCCTCTAGTTTCATTGCCATTTCTAATGCTTCATCTTGTGTATTTAATTTATGTTGCATTAGCGGAAGTCTGATGTGTGGTAATATTGCTGCGATAAACCACTCTTTATGCTGTTGAGGTGCAAGCTCAAAGCTTACCTGATCAATGAGGGTTTTGAATCTCTGGTCAAAATCCCAAACCGTCTCCGTAGGCAATTTCTTAATATCTTTAAGTTCTGCTATGCACTGTGACTCGGATTTAGGTTTTTTAAACTCTTTAATCATAGCAGTTCTAACCTGTGCAAGCGTTCTGTTATGGCCAGTGGTATACTTCATATACCAAGTTAATGCTCTTTCTCTAAATGTGGTGGCCAGTTGGACAAGCTTGACATTATCGTCTTGTATTTGCTTAATGGTCCATATGGCTTCACATAAGAACCAGTGCTGCTCAGGGTCCTCCGAACCTGTACCTTTGAATGTTGGTAGCTTCATATCATCTCCCATTCTGTTTCTAGATGGTGGGTTCTGGTTTGCTGTATTACTACCACTTGGTGGTGTAGATGTGGAGGGTGTAGCGGTAGTATGCGTTGTGTGAGAGCTACTGGACGGGGTTCCTGCGGGATTATTCTGAGTTCCGACTGGTTTTTGAGGAGTCCTAGGGTTTCGAATCTGCTGTCTCGGGTTATCTGAGTTGTTTTCTTCAGAAGAAGATGAATCGTTGACTCTATATCTTTTACCACTACGTGTATGTCCAAGATACTCGTAATCACTTTCAGAGTCTACTGACATTACAATATTATACTACTATTCATCTGAGAGTATATCCAGTACTCCTTTTTCATATAGTAATTGCTTAATGGACAGATTTAGAGAATTTAGGTACTTACCGCGATAACCCTTGAAGAAGTACCGTTCTGCTGCGCTGAAACTATTTCTCTGATCAACCGCGAACTCTGTGATGAAGCCTTCCAGCAAACTCACAAGCCAGAAGTCTACTGCGCGTGAGATGGGGTTATCGACACCTTTCAAGGTCTGAATCAGCTCTGCTGTCCAGACAACTTCTCGATTCTTCTTGAAACCGCTGTTGTCAGCAAGCTTTGATAACCAACCATATAACTCAATAGCATAGGTTACGAAGAATATCTCATGGAGATCTGTAAAAATGTGCTTCTGTAGCCAAGCCTCAGTGCTCAGTCTAGGATTCTTGTTTTCTTTTGTAGCAAACTCTCTTTCTTTTGACTCAACCCACTGGTTAAGTTCTTCCTTGGTAGGATGCCAACAGAACATCAGCTCAATGTGTTCAAACCAGCAACGGAACCATTTGTTGATCTGTCTTTTACTTTCTGGGTAGACCCGGGCTTGCGGTACCTTTTAGACCAACAGAACCCTTAGCTCACTGGCCCTTTCGGCAACAGGTCGCAGAAGCAACCTGAAGTCTCACCCGAAGTGATTCTAATGGGAGGCAGAAGACTCAAGTGTCCTCAGCCAGGTTCTGAGGCATCCAGGGTGCTTAAACCCACCTTAACCCTTTCCTCATAGGCTGACTTATCTCATTCTATTACTCCGGCTGTACCTCTGTCTTACCGCATTACGCAGGGAGTGCGATAAGTCTTCCCCCTATGTGAGCCCGTCTAACGATGCCTAAGATATAGCAGGTGCGATATCTTCCCCTTCTTGTCCCTGCGGTACGCGATTCTTAACCGCTTCCTGGATTAATACGTGGTTTCAACCATCCTTATCCTATTACTGCAGTTAGTAATATCATTTAATCTCCAAGCATAACCCTTGCTAATGAACTTGGCCCTTGATATCTCGCAACAATGTAACTGTGTAGAGTATTACTTTGAGCACTGTCTAAGTGAACCATTCATGCATTATATTCAGTCCATACTCGCACATTATCCTCTGTTTAACAATTATCTAGTTCGCTAGGATTTTAGCTATGATTATTACAATCGTTATACATCAACCAGAACTTAAACTGATGACCATATACATTACTTATAACAGAATGAAGCATTCGTGTATAATAAAGGCAAGTGAGTGAGAGCAACAGCTACACAAATACAATAGCGCTACTTAGATAAGCACGTTGTTACTCCCAGGGGGGGAACTACGTCCAAGGGAACTGTGTTTCTTGTTAACAATTCTGAAGAGTAAACACAGTTCCTTTCCAACTCTTTACAACAAGGGTCTTCTGGGAAACTCCACCTCAGTGGGAGCCCTTCTCTATAGACCTCTCTTCTCCTCCTGCCTCTTACAATGCACTCTCTTTGTCTCTCAATCCCAGCGGATTGCACAATCTCTCAACAGGTCGACCCTTGTTCTTTAAGGGATGTTCAGACTCTGTATCAACAAAGACTTGACTACCCTCTACCTAATGGCTTCTATCACTATGTGGCCAACCCCTTATCATATAAAAAGACTCCTATATATAGATGGCCCGAAGGTCTCATCGCAGTTACAAAACTGTGGGCCTTATCCCAACAGTGACTCAACCCTAACCACTTACAGTCAACTGGCTGTACTTCCATAGCCGCCTCCTGTCTCGTCGCCGCTTCCTGCAGTCCTTAGTCTTTAATGCATCGGCCCGCCGCTTCTTCTTGGTTCAAGCAACGCTGACTGTAGTCCTTCTTCTTAATGAGGGTAGCTGAACCCTCTCTTCATCTTCGGCGCCTTTATTACGGTGGTTGAGCTCTCCCTTCGGCCTCTTCTTTTTACCACATGCTTTGACTTTTCTGTACCTATCGCCGTGATTCCCGTTGGAATTTGCGCTACGGCGATATCTTTGTCTTACCGCCAAAATTGGTACTTTCTCTCCACAATTGGTTATCCTTCCCAAAATTAGCAGCTTCCTAAATGCTGCGGAAGTTCTCTCCAACATTGATAAAGAGGGGAATGTCTCACCTTAAACTATTTATGTTTATAGAATAAGAATTGCATGCTTGGAAAGTAACAAGTATACATTAGGGGAGTTTTGAGGTCTAAAATTGGCCTCCTAAGGGAAATAATAAAATAAGAACTTTATAATAATAAACTAAGAGTTCTAAATTTTAGAGGGGAAAAAAGAAAAACTCCTTTTTATTATCTTATTTTTGACATATCTCCTTATCTATTTACCCAAATTTCAAGTTTGGGCACTCATTGGATGTAGAATTTAATTCCACATACAACCCATACTCACATTGCATACTTCTAGGAAGCCACGGTATGAAAAAATGAAAATTTCAATAAAAAATGTATTTTAATAATTAAATACGTTTTATTATAGAAATTTTATTTTTATCGTGATGCGGGTGCCTCAAAAGTATGTAGTGTGGGTATGGGTTGGATGCATAATTAAATTCTGCAACCAATGAGTTCTCAAACTTGAAATTTGGGTAAAACGATAAGGAGATATGTCAAAAATATGATAAAAAAAGTAGTTTTTTGTTTTTTCCCTCCAATGTTTTTTTACAAATTTTACCCTTATGGTTGACATCATCATCTTGAATCCTATTGGTTCTTCTAAATTGAATTTGGATGGTACATTTTTTTTTTGGCCCATTTTTAACCTCGAAACGCACCTAATGGATGTTATACAAATGTATACATATTGAATTGCTGCTTGGTTAGAAGACAATAGCTAATAATTCCTTGTGTGCTTGGTATAGAGGTCATGAAATTGGATCAACTATGATGTGGAAGATAAACTCCATGCTATAATGATGAATTGGAAAGGGAGAATTCCTTGACTCTTATCTTGTTGTTACATTTATATATTCTAAGTTTTATATACTAAAATTTTGGCATATGAATGTTGGAAATGCAAAGTGATTAGATAGCTGAAATATGTATGCACTACTGGGCATATTAAGAGATGATGGTTATTGCATGAGAAATTTCTTATGCATGCATATGATATTGCATATTGGTAAAAGCAGTGAGGTTCTACATATACAATGAGCCACTAATGAAAAATTTTCAGGTTGATGATGATTGTCTAACAATATATGGTTGAAGCATGGTTGAATATGTTGATGATGTTATTGCATGTAACTAGTATCCTTGTGAAGGAAAGTTGAGGCAATAAATATATGATCAAGAGGATGGTGGAAGGATTGTGTAAACCTTTGGAGGAGACCAACTGATTAGGTAACATCAAATATGTTAATGGAATCCATGTACGTAATGGTTTATTTATGTTAATTGCATGAGTACTGAAATGGGATTTGGGTAAGAATCCCTTCATCCATACTTTAATCATTGTAAAATGGTATGCATGTAGTATTGAAGGAATTTATGTGAATGGAATTCCACTAGGCTGGTGAGGAATAGGGTAGTAGGGGTAAGGAACTTATACCCTATGAATTTTAAAAATTAGAATGCATTCATATGAATTTTTAATTTTTTTAAACTAGCATGCCTTATGTGAGGCCATGAGGATGTTGAGTAGTGAATCCTATAGTGTTGCAAAAGTACCCCATGAACTCCCAATTGGTGTTAATCTACGATGAAATCTCTTTTCCAACATGTTGGGAGTGAGTGAGCTCCCAATGTGGTGTTCAGGTGAAGAAGGAAGGAACCAGATAGTTAACCATGTGATTGGGGCAGATGGTTGGGTATTGTGTCAAAGCATTGGCTAGGATGTCCAGCATACCATGGTAGGACACATGTGTAGGAACATAAATATTTTAGAGAAATGTTGGAGTGCATCGATTGCGTGAGCATAAGTGAATTATGCACATTGAATTAAATATTGGGATGAGGTTTCATGTGCTCCTAAGAGATTGTTAAGTAGTGAAGGGAGTCGATTGGAAAGTGATATGTGAGTGTGAGTCTAATAACATGACATTATGATATTCATGAGTCAATGCAAGGGTGCATTGTGTGAATGTGCATTAAAATATTATGGAAATATTGTTGACTATGCCTGCATATGTGTGGGTACACATGTTAAGATGCATTGTTTGAATGCATGATTGTAATATATTGATTTCATTAATAGACGGAATGATAGATTTTTTGGAATTTTTGAGATCATTTACTGAGCTACTATGGATGAAGTGGAAAGAATTGCATGAAGAAGGTAGTCATGTTTGATGGGTTACCAGGACGCTCGGTTTGAAGGACAAATTTGCATGAAAGGATATGATTGTGTAATCATGAATATTGAAATTTTTACTTCATTGCATAGTTAATGTGATTGTTTCTTGCAATTTTATGGAGATAACGATGCATATAAAGTGAATGTATTTCATTTCCTTTGAGATATTAACAAATGATATTTTTTGAATTATAGAGTGTTATAATTCTGAGATCACTTCATTGACTATTGTAAATGCTACAATGAAAATATTAATTGCATGGATACTCACAAAGTGTTTGGCTACTTGAAAAGTTTAGATCATAGGAGAATTGTATTGGGTATGGCAATGTGGGTAAGTCCATAATAAACACTGGAAGCTACCATGTGAAAAAGCCAAACATTATGAGAAATATCTCATGGTTTCAAAATCTGATTTTTATAGGGAATAGATTTGTAAATTTCAAGGTTGATTTTTTTGCTAATGATTCTATGGCTAATCTAGAATTGTGTCAAGAGGACATGTTGTAGGTGGATGTCCAAGTTATGGAATAAAGTGTAAATCCATAAGGGACAGAGTGATACAACTTACAAGGGTCAAACAATATGAGAATGGCCTCATGATTAAATAAATCTAATTTCTATAGGAGACAGAATTGTAAATTCATATTTGAATTTGATTAGTAATGTTATTGATTGTTTGGATGGTTGTAAGGAGGACACATTGCAGGAAGACCTTGTGATGTGACCTACAAGATCCAAACATCATGAGAAGGACCTCATGTTTGTAAAATATAGGTAATAGGTATACAAAGAAATTCCAAGTGTGTCTTGGGTTTGATAAACCCTATAAAATTCCTTCCATGCACTTGTCTCTATGTAGTGATGTTAAACCCAATAAGAGCATGGGTACCCTGGAGGATGGAATGGGTATTGGTAACATTTATATGCTCACACTCAAGAGAAATGGAAGGATGGGTATGCCCAAGGGAGTGTGTAGAAAATAAGAGGTACCATCCTTGTGTTTTCTGAGTGCGTATTGTGGGGCCATACTAGCCTGTAGTCAATTGACTCACCTATGGAGTTCCTAGACAGAACCACTGGTTTGCATAGGAAAAGGGGCCATGCAATTGTATTCCTTTATATTTCCTCATAAAACTAGAAGATATGTTGGCTCAGAAATGTTTTTTGTATGCTTAATAAACCCAGTTAAAGAGTTGGCTTAGCATACTGGTTCATGGAATGCTTGATAAACCCAATCAACGTATTGGATTGGAATTGGTTATTTGAATGTTGCGGTGTACCCAGCGTGTTGGCATAAAATTTGTATTATATGTATGCAGAGGTCGTATGAGGCTTGTAGAAACTTGGTTACCTTTCGATGCACACCTTGAAGAGCACTTGAAGGGGTGGGTACACTCAAGGGACTCTATAGAAGAGAAGATGTACCATCCTTGTGTGTGGTGGGGAAAGTCTTGTGGGTGCCATAGTTGTCTGAAGTCAATGCAATATACCTATGGAGATAAAGGAAGATGTTTATGAAGATATAGATTTGGTTTATTTTGCAACTTCTTCCTTATTTAATGTGAATATACATGTGTATATGATTCGGCTATGGTTTTGAAACTCTTGTTAAGCGATGAATCCTATGAGAATGTATTTGACATGTGAATTGACTAGTTGTTTAAGAATAGGTATTGATGGATGGAAAATACCTTGAAAGTTTTCTAAGGTGACACAAAGGAATTATTCAGCATTTCCATCCAATATAGCTAGTATCTAGACATAGTGGCGTCGAAGAGAAAAGCATTGCAGTTGCAACTGAAAAGAAGGACATGGAACCTTATTGAAAATAAAGAGAGCACCGAGGATGGTGTCATTCCAAGGTTGATGGGATTGTAATACCCCCATTTTAACCTTTGTAATGTATTCAATTAAATTATGAAAATGATGTAAATATGCTAGTACAAATTCCTATTGTAGAACTCAAGGCCAAGGGCCGGCTAGAGAATGGCTAGGCATGTATGATGCAAATATTGTTATTTGGACTATATGGTTGGCTTGTCATGCTAAATCAAAATATATGTAAATATTATGAGCATAAATAATAAAATGTTCCAACAATGGTTTTGTAATGAGAACCAAAGGGGATATGATTCCAACATAGGGGAAGAGGAAGGGGTCCCATGGGGGACTAACTCCTAAGCTGTCAAATTTCAACCTTAGAACTCATTTAAAATATACCATGTATTTTTTAAATGAGCCAATCACCTCCTTTTTACTATTGAACCCAATCATTGTGTTATCACTTAGAAATTACCTATGTTGTTTAGGAACATCCTTGAGGTAACCTCAAACCAATATTTGGATGGAAAGTTGTCCCTTTCTGTCAGAGGGGGCTCCCTTTATAGAGTTACCTCTTAACGTTACTACAACAACAATCTGTCTTCTTTGGTACAATGGTAAGAATTTTCATATATAAGTTATAATAGGTTTTAGGTTGTAGTTTGTAAGATCAATAGAAAGAGACCATTGGGCATGGAGTTAAAATAAAGGTGTCAATCAAAGGCCTTTAAGACCGGTTAATGTGAAGAATATTCTCAAAGTCTAGCTAGCAAGCAATCTATCAGTCATCAAATTATTGTGGTGAGATGGTGAGAAGACAAGCACATATCAATCATAGAAAAGCATCTAGCAATGAGTGAGTTCTATAATAATATCAACAGAATAATGTAGGCAGTTGAACGCATGACAAAGAGCATCAAAGATGAATTCTCTATCTATAAGCATCATTCAAAATAGAGGAATAAACATCATGATCAACAAAGAAGGAAAACAATACGGAGAAACAAACTGGAAATTGCTAACACAAGAATATTTTAGGCAATAATTCATGTACTTCTTCATTCAAGGTTTTCATTAACATTAGAAGATATTACAGCACAAAAGATGTCCTTTTTCTCCATAATTCCCCCCACTTCATTACTTTGAAAATTTTAAGCTATATACTAATGCTCATTGAGCCAATCTTTTACAAAAATAGAAAATCAGAAATATTTTTTTTACAAGATCTGGACAGGATGCAAAATGTCTTGAGTTGTTGGAGCTACTATAAGATTATTGCTTCTAGGTGTCATATTCTTGCTACTTTCTTTCCATGAGATATTGATTTGGATGTCCTTCGAATGTTCAATTGATTCCTTCATTGGTGGAACTAATCTTCTAAAAATAGAATGAAGATAAATTTCTTGAGAGAGATCGACACATGAAGGGATAGGTGTAGATGGTTTAAAGATTCCTCGTCTTTGCATTTGGCACATTAATTATAGTTTCTAGATCTTAGAGCATGAAAAAAAAAATTCCAAACAACCATTTTCCCTCAAAACCCTATAATGACTTTATCATATGATGCCAAGTTACATGACCTTGAATACTTGGAACTTGATTGAGCAGTTTATCCAATTTTAAGAGGTGCACCACAAGCAGTCAATCGAACTTCATTGGCATTTTACATTTCCTGGGAAGATATCATCAATAGAAAATCAACTAAGGGTTGGGATTTTTTCTATTGATATTTAAACATTCCATGGCACTCAATGTGCTCAAGCGTGACAGTCGATATTGATAGTTTGTTTCCTTTGCAAACTAGCACCTGGCCACATTTGGGGTTGATCAAAGCTTGATGCTTTTGCTTGATGGCATTTGTGTGCATCATATGTGAACAAATGGAAGCCCTACCAAACTTTTCATGGTTTCCTTTGTATTGATGCATTAGGGCTTATATGAGTTCTCCTATGGCGTTAGAATATGACATTTGACTAATTTCAAACTGATAAAACCATGAATTCATGGATTTTTTCATTGCATGAAGAATTCACTTTCTCTTATTTTCAGTACAAACTTGTAGATTTTTTTCATGAAATAGTTGCCAAATTGATTTTCCTTTGACATTTCACCAGTGATTAACCCTGATTTTCATCCACACCTCTTAAGATAGAGAAATCAATCATATTTACACACATGGAATCAACTCAAGACCGTGTTTGCAGAAAACAACCCTCCTATCTTCTTTTAGTTATTAGTTAATAAAAGATGATATGAGAAGCTTTATTTAATTGAGATAAGATTATTTAGGAGTGCCCTAAAAATATTTGATTATGAAGGTACTCCCAATTGGAGAAAGCGTTAGTCAATTGAATTCAATGCATCACTCAATTCTGGACTTTATCTTTCATAAATGCTTATTGGATTTTTGCAGCTGTTAAATTATGCTCTTCATATAGGAACTTTTATATAAAGTTGTGAGCATTTCTTTTGGGCTATATATGACTATGCTATGATGATATTTTAAAAATATTTCAATTGACATGATTATTATGAAATTATCATCAATCTTACCTTGAGCTATTAATCCCACATTGCTGACATATATTATCATGAAAACTACGGTCTTATCTCTATTAATTTTTCACTTATATCTTTTCAGCTCCCTCGATCCATCGAGCTAAATATCTCAGTCGATTCATTAATCATACTAATGGTTTCATCTTTCAACTTGATAGGGCTATAAGATAATCCTTCTAAACCTAGGATTTTACCAAATTAAGGTTTATTGATAAATCATATCCATGCGCTATAGCACTTAAACGTTATAATATTTGCAAGGGTAATGATCTATGGTGATCGAATTGCACTATTATTTAATGATATGTGGTGAATCATGAGACAATGTATCAATTTATGATAACACTTCATCCTATCTCACAATTTTCATCATTTCACAAGCGTCGTGTACGAAATCACTTGTATGAATCATTCTATCAAGTGTCAATCCTATTAACGTTTTAATGACCTTAATCGAACCACCTGGTTTCATCATTTTTGAAATAATGGTTATCATGACAGAAGCTAGGGTTTTAGTTGTGATTATGGGAGAACTAGGCAGAGGTTGGATCACGATTCCTTCTGTCACTTGGATCCATATTCCTTATATTTTCACCACCTTGGCATCAACTCCTATTCAAAAACGTCGTGTTGGGGAAATGGCGCTTCTCAGCCGTTTTGAGGTTTCGGGCCCTGAAATGGTGGAAGCTGATCCAGACGCAACAACATGTTTGAGAAGATAGGTTGGGGTTCTTTCTTTAGGCGTTTTAGTGGACACCATATCGAAGTAACCAGAAAAGTTTCCCTAAATTTCAAGGGAAGTGTTTCCCAGCTTGGGGATTTGCAGCAGGAGGTGGATGAAGATATCATCGCAAAAGCCACCAAACTCCCGCAAACACGCGAGCACTGGTTCAAAGGGGGGAATATTAGCAAGGAGAAATGGAAACATTTCCTTCTTCCTCTGCAGGTTGATTCAGATGTCAAGTATAGAATTCCCATCAAATTTCTGAAACCACAATGGCGCACATCCTACGAAATTATAGTCAGGTACATTTCATGCGATGGTCGTTTCTCTCATGTACATTTGTATCATCTTAGGCTTCTTATGGCTCTGAAAGGATCGAAATTAAATTTACCCTTCTTCCTACTAAATAGTTTAAAGAAAAGGGAATTTGTCATTCAGAGCACCATAGGCGATCTGGACAAGAGTATGTTCCATATTTGTTTGCTTAAAATTCTAATTCAGTATTGTTTGGATTCACTTGGTAGGTCGTCCGACACATTTCTGAGTGAAAATGGTTTTGGGATAACAATATTTTGGCCTACCCTCCTCCCAAAGACTCGTAAGAAGTGTACAAAACCTCCAGAGTCCAAAATCAACAATGTACTTGACCCTGCTTTAGAGCATAAGGAAACTGATCATCCAAACCCTGTTCAACGGGATAATGAAAATCAGGAAGCTGCAAACGAACATGATTCTCCTTCTTTTTAAACCCTGACCAATTCGGTCCCTTTGAATTCACAATTGGATGGATTAGCACACCAGGGTAAGAGTGTGATTGAGGTCGATGATGAGAACCCTAGGCTTGATGGTGAATCTAAGCAACATCAACAACTTTCAAATCCTATGGTGAGCAAGTTTATCTCATGGAACCGAAGATTCACCAGAAGTATGGCTAGGATTTCAATTCCTAAAACTGTTGAGAAGGCTAGTGAATCTCTTGTAGTTGAGGTTTACAGTGACGATGAGGACAAAACCCTCATACATGAAACTCCATTGCAGGATATAGAACCGGAACAGAGCATAGAACGTAACAGTTCTTACGCATCTCCTAAATCCAGGTTAGTAGGAAACGTGTCGTCATTTGAACAGCCTGAGCAAAAAATCGAACGTAAACCATCAATGGATGACGAATATTCATTAGACCAAACTCTAGAAGCCATAAAGCAATCCATTAGGCTTCATCTCAAACATAATATCACCTTTCTGGAAAATGAATTGAAGTATTTTGAAGCAATTGGTAACGTATTGAGGGAAGAACTTCAACGATTGAAGAATGAATTACTGATGTGGGTCGATAGATGGCAGAATTTAAAGATGAAAAAAGACAAATACAAGTCTGTGAAGAATTTATTGGTCGCTTCTAATGAAAAACTAGTTAAACATGATAAACAACGCAAGAAGAAAATTCTTAAGTTGAAATCTAGACTCGCAGAAGCCAGAAGGGCTACTTGCATCTAGGTGTTGGAATAAACAATTCCGACCTCCAAGGTAAGCCCACGTGACTTGTCAATGATGTAGGTAGTGAATTAAATAGGGTAGTTGAAGTTAAATTAGTTTCTAGAAGAGGCTTCCCGCCCTCTCTTTGGATTCATCCAGAAGCTGTATATGTAATATATTTTTCTCATTTTTAATATAGAGTTTGCTGAGCCGTAGAGCTCTGTTCTCAGCTTCCTCTGAAACTACTCTGGCTTCCCCTGATTCTCTAACATGGTATTAAAGCCCATGGAGCGATCCCCTTGCCTCGAGCTCTGAGGTCTGTCATGGTAGCCGCGCAGAAGATTGACAGCCGCTGGATTTCTCGTTTAGCTGCCATTCTAGCTGAAGATATATCTTCTTTTGACGTTGAAGGTTTTTCAGATTGGGACTGACTCCGACTCAAAGCAATGGCCCTTCCACCAGATGTTGACAATGTCTTGTTTCCTTCCGCTGGCCTCATTGACAGACCCATTTTTGGAGTTGCTGAAGGAATCAGAAGTTAATGTGAAGGAAGAAAAGACGACAGTGAAGGAACCGGAAGTTCATGTGCAAGAATGTAAGCGGTTCTATTCTTAGCCAGTAACCATATCAGCCCCAGTAGCTCGCAGTCTCGGCTGTTGATCCGACTCGTCCTATCAGAGATCTCCGATACCTCTTCCATGTCATTCAACTTGTGCAGAGCCCTGAGGCATGTAGAACACAGCAGCATTTACGGTGGAGGAAAGGAAAACTCCAAACATAAGAGCAGTAATATTAGATACAACACTGAGCCACTATCCACTCAAATCAGTCAAAGAAGCAAGCGAAACAATGGAGTGAGCTCGGTGGTGCAGAGAAGGAAAGTTGTAGAGGGTACTGTGGGTCGATGTTCGACTTTATGCACAGAGAAATCTGGTAAGGTCTTCGTTCCTTCCTCGTTTTGATCGATTAGGGTTGCCGTCGGGCTTCTGTTGTGGGCTCTGGCTGTGAGGCGGTCTCGGTGGACTCTGTGTCGGGTTAATTCCAATGTGGTTATGTTATTGCGTTTAAGGGAAATATCAGTGGTTGTGAGACGGTCCTGGAGGCCTATCTGTCTTTTTATGTTTGCTGTGGCTCCTTATTGTGTTAAGGACTTTTCCTTCTGTGAATAAGGAATCAAACCCTCTATTGCAGCCTTCAGTACAGTAGAATGGACAGCCCCTCCTCTGTTTAGCCACAGTCGCATACTCTGTTTTTGGGGTTATGCTCTGCCAGCACAGAACACCTGCAACTCAGCAGAGCAAAAATGGGCAGAAAGTCCAGGTCTAGACAAGCCAAGAAGAAAGAAAATCAGTGGAGCAGAGTGGATCTGCCATCACCTCCACAGTTTAATGGCACAAATTTTGCCATGTGGACAAGTAGAATGAGGGTATATCTACGGTATGTAGATACACATGTTGAATTAAATGATGAAGCTAAAGATGCTTTGGCATTGCATCTCATCCAACTAGCTGTGGATGACAGATTGATGCAAATGATTACAGCAGCAAAGACTTCTAAGGAAGCATGGTGCATTCTAGAGGAAGAATGCAGCGAAAGGGGGAGCAACCATAAAGAAACAGCTGTAGTTATGGTTCAAGTTGAAGCTGAGAAGAAGCTTGAAGTCTCTGTCAGTCAAACAGAGCACAAGAAGTTTGAAATGAGTGAATCCCACATTGTAGTCATGCATGTGGATGTTGTTGAGGTTGAAGAGGAAGCTGCCATAGTAGCAGCAGAGAATGGTGAATTAGCAACTCAAGCAGTTGCAGGACAACTAGAAGAGGATGAATGTGAACAAGAAGATGAGCTCATGAAGAGCATGCCCATGATGGCAGAAATTTTTCCTAACAGTTTAGATGTTTGTGAGTGTGCAGGTATTGAGAGCAAGAATCAGCCTGCAATAGCTGAAGAAAAAGAGCATATAGTCAATGTACCAAGAAATTTTGATGAAGATTTGAAATTTATTGAAGAATGGCTCGAAAAGCCAAACTATGTTGAACTGAACTGCACTGAAGTTGTAGCCGTTAGAAGTTTAGCTGAAGGCAGCATTGAGGTTGCAAAGATGAATGAAAAAGAAGGCAACCATGTAGCTACAAAAGATGAAGTAAAGGGTGACAGTTTTGCTACAGCAGTTGAGCCAGCTGAAAATGAGGAGATGGATGAACAGGATGAAGGATGTGAAGATGAAAATCCTGTTGAAGAGATCTTTGAGAAATGGAGTCCTGAAGAGATAAGGTACTATTATGAGCTTATGTGGCAGCAAGCCACATATTCACAGGTTTCTGAAAATATGAAACCTGAAGATAGCATGTGGGAGCCTCATATGATGAAAGCAACTCTGAATTTCATTGAAGGTGAGGAGACATGGCAGAATGCCATTGGCAAGTTCGATGACATAGATGGAAGAATGCGACCAAAAGAGCTTGAAGAAATACGGAAGAAGAAGGTGAGAAAGAAGAAGAAAACGAGAAGGATCGTGGAGTACAAGGTCTGGAGCAAACAGAAGAAAAAGGCCGGTGAAGGTAAAACAAATTTTGACTTGTTTTGTGACGGTATGTAAGCCTGGCTGAGACTTAGACCAGCAGGCATAAATTTGAACTGTTGTAAGCCCACAGAGTCATTGACTATATGCTTAGCATTCTGTATGTATATGTTTACGGTCAGAATTGCGGGGGAGTGTTGGAATAAACAATTCCGACCTCCAAGGTAAGCCCACGTGACTTGTCAATGATGTAGGTAGTGAATTAAATAGGGTAGTTGAAGTTAAATTAGTTTCTAGAAGAGGCTTCCCGCCCTCTCTTTGGATTCATCCAGAAGCTATATATGTAATATATTTTTCTCATTTTTAATATAGAGTTTGCTGAGCCATAGAGCTCTGTTCTCAGCTTCCTCTGAAACAACTCTGGCTCCCCCTGATTCTCTAACACTAGGTGGATGTTTAATCTTAGTCCTCAATAATCAATTTCAGTCATTTTTGTTATACAGGAAAGGTAAGCTCTCCTTTCTTTTAAAGATAAGTCATCACTGTTAATTTTACCATCTATTAATAGACACCTCTGCAGAATCAAAGATTTTGCAGAAGTGTCAATGTTATAATAACTCTTTCTATCAGTTATTCATCTATGATTTTGATATTAATGAAAGTTTCCTTATGCATCGTAGGTGCCCTTTCATATCGGATTTGGTTTCGATTTACTTGATTATTTCAGTTTCTTAGTGATGAAGAAATATGTTGCGAGGACCAATGATGGACAACTACCTGTTTTGAAACCTGTCTCTATTCGAGAGATAACTTATTTCAGTTGGATTGCATTCACGTGGATCAGTTATGTTATCTGATCTTCTCGTTACACATGTGGTTGTTACCGATGATATATGAATGTTGTTTTGATCATTCTTATAAGGTCCGTCCGAATGTATGTTATTTTCTTTCCTCATTTTGAAGACTCATAACAAAACCGAAAGGAGATCTCCTAAAGTTCTAAGTTGGCCCTACGATAATATTCTTCATGGATAAAGATAATGTTCTCTCTATGCAACAACAATTACTTATGGATGTAGACAGTTAAGAATATCAACATTTCATTTATGATGGTCTATTTTAGAACTCACAATTGTAAACTGGTCAATGATCAAGCCTATTCATTAGGTTTAGTGTTGCTGTCATAGGGTTATAAAAGTCAAGTCTAGCTAGTCTAGAGAGGATTTGAATAGCTAAAAGAACTTTGTCTTGGAAATTATAAAACATCTTTGTAATTTTGGAGCAAAGTCACGTGCTGGGGCAGTATTTGTTTTGGCATGCTTTTATGAAAACAATCTTGGGAACTGGTATCAGCTGATCAGGTTTGATTGGTTAATATATATATATATATAATATGACATTTCTTACAGATTTATGGCATTATTAATTTGTGGTTACGCTATGTTGTTTTCCGTTGATTATTCATTAGTTTTTTGAATACATGCAAGTTTATCTTCTAGTTATGTTGTGTTATTAGTTACCTTAAGATAATTGTAGTTTTCTAACTTGACTCATACATCATCATTAAACACTTTACTTTTATAGACATCTCTTAGCATAGATATTTTTTAAGAGTAATTATTATCATAAAGTGATCCAAACTTGAATATGAAAAAGCTTGTCTAATTATGTAATTGCATATGTGTTGTTAGCAAATAATAAGGTGTTGTTATTTCCGTAACATGCCTGCAGTTCCTTTTATTTGGATTATATGTATTGTCTAATTTTGTTCTTGAAATATATTATATCTGTTAGAACATTTTTCCACCTATGTACATTAATCATTTATTAATGATGATTAATTAGCCCAAGTGATTAATGATTACATCCCTAAGTTGATTAGCTACTAAATGGTCAATTATCATGAACTAGATAGCAAATGTGAACAAGTGCTGAGTCAAACCAGCTAAGTGGAGCGCTCCCCAGGGCAATTAATGCACTCAGCATGCCTAGGGCGCCCTCCTCAGGTCATTTAATGCACTCAGCATGCTTCTCTTCTACCTAGGGCGCATTTGCTCTCTTTGTGGACAATCTTGCCTTGTTTTGTCACATTTTTGACCAATTTTAGACTCCAAACCTCTAACCAACCAGTTTCTTCACATGTGTGAGGTCACATGGGCCTGTCCAGTCATTCCCAGCATTCACACTGCAGATTCGAACCAGTTTGGGATGGTTTGGGATATTTTGGTCAACCTAGGGGGGTTTGAGCTTTTTCTAAGCTAGATCAGTGTGAACACTCCAGATGGATTCGAATTCTTCCAGATTTGTATATATGGGTGTTCTTAACCTTTGTTAAGGTTGGACAGTTAATAATATTGACATTATTTCACCAATTCATGAGTATTGTTCTTCATTCATTTAAATTTTTTATGCTAATTCTTGCAAATGTTGTGCAATCTTTCACCAGTGAGGAATCCACAGTAGCTAGATTCAACTGTGCTTGAGATTTTACATGGTATCAGAGCTCTTGGAGCTAGAATTTGAACCAGCAGACTGTTGTAGTGGATTGCCAGAAACAGTGGAGAAACCACATAATTCCTGAGGCCATTGCCTTGAGCTTACTGGAGAAATCTAGTGGCTCCTCTCAGGTGTGATGCTCTCCCGAATGCACCCACTATCCATACAGGGTTCGAATCTGTGAGTGTAGATCCCTCCAGAGTGATTTGAGAGTTGTTTGCAGGTATTGGAGTTCAGCATTGTCAGCAAGTGCGAATTGCAGCAGAGGAGAATGGAGCCATCTCACCCAAACGTGCTCACACCCTTCAACTATTTCGATTGGAAGGCAGAAATGGTGATTTTGCTGAGATCTAAGGGTCTCTACAGAATCACGATGGGCACTGAGGTTGAGCCAAACTCAGCTGTGGAGAAATCCAAGTTTTTTAACAGAATGGATGAGGCATTTGGCCTCCTTTGTCTCAGCATTTCGAGAGACCTCCTGTTTCATGTAGAAAGTCTAGCAACTCCAAATGAAGTGTGGCTCAAGCTTGAGACACTGTTTGGAAAGACTGATGAGATGAGAGGCCACCAGCTCGAAAATGAGCTTGTCTCACTGAGCCCATGGAATTTCGATTCCATCCAGGACTTCTTCACCAAGTTCAAGAACTTGGTCTTGCAGATCAGACAATGTGGCATAGAGAAGAAAGAAGAACAGTTGGTGTTGTCCATTCTCTCCAAATTGGGTTCTGAATACTCAGTTTTTGTGTCTTCCTTCAACTCCACAAGGCTCACAGTTAGAGGTTGGAAGATGCCATCCTTGGCTGACTTCATGGAGATGCTAACTCAAGAGCAAGACAAGCTGGTCTTGATGGGCTCCATCAAACAAAAAGATCAAGTTCTTGCAGCTGGAGATTCGAAATGTGGAAGAGGCAAGCAAAAACCCAGGGGGTCGAAACCTCAAGAGAAGAAGAAGAAGGATGAGAGGCCCAAATCCTCTGAGGGGGTTTCGAATCCTGTCAAGAACAAGGGAAAGAAGGCTGAGAAGACAAAATGTAGCTACTGTCAAAGAGGTTTTCATCCAGAGAGCTCATGCATGAAGAAAACCATAGACACCATGACCCATCTCCTACAGAAAAATAATATTCCTCTTCCTGAAAGTTCCAAGAAGAAGGAGTGCGTTTCTGAAGACAAGGAGAGCTGCCATGCTTTGGTGGCTAGCTCATCTCATTCACCTTTGTTTATCATTGATTCAGGTGCCTCAAGGCACATGGCTTCCTCAAGAGACTCGTTTTCTGAACTTGCTCCCTACAGTGGCCTCTCAATTCGAATGGGAGATGACTCAGAAATCCCTGCTCATGGCATTGGGAAAATCTCTATGGAGAATGGCTTCTTCTCCAATGTGCTGTATGTGCCAAATCTTGCAGCAAACTTGCTCTCTATGTATCAAATGACACATACTGGAGCAGCAAAGAAGGTGGTCTTCACTCAGGATGAAGTGGAGATATCAGAAGTTTCCACCGGGAAAATTGTTGCAAAGGGTGTTGCAGACCATGACATGAAGATGTACATGTTCTCCCACTTCCTCGAATTTTCTTCACCAAGTGTGCTGCTGTCACATGGGAATGAGACCAGCAAGCTATGGCATCAAAGGTATGGGCACCTAAACTACAGATATCTTCAAGTTTTAAGCAAAGAAAATATGGTAGAAGGGCTGCCCCAAATCAGATTTTCGAGTGGAACATGCAAGGGTTGCATGATTGGGAAACATCCTGAAAGGAAGTATGATAAAGGGAAGGCTAGGAGGGCTGATCAACCTCTTGGGATAGTACATTCTGATCTCATAGGGCCACTCCCCACTCCCTCCTATGGCTGCAGCAAATATGTGCTCACCTTCATCGATGACTACTCAAGGTACTGCTGGTTATTTTTCCTTAAGCAAAAATATGAAGTCTTTGATTGTTTCAAGATTTTTAAGAGCATGGTTGAGAACTTCAGTGGGAAGGCCATGAAGATTTTGAGGACTGATAATGGTAGAGAGTATGTCAAAAACAATTTGCAGCAGCTCTGTCAAGAGCATGGCATTCATATGCAACACTCAGTGCCCTACACACCTCAGCAAAATGGTGTTGCAGAGCGCAAAAATAGAGCACTGAAAGAGATGGCAACTTGCATGTTGCAAGCAAGGGATTTGTCTCCTAAATTATGGGCTGAAGCTATGAATTGTGCAGCATATGTTCAGAACAGGGCACCACACAAAGCATTGCAAGGAATCACTCCATTTGAAGCTTGGATGGGCCACAAGCCAAATGTCTCACATTTCAGAATTTTTGGCTCAAGGGCTTGGGCCAGAATTCCACCGGAGAAGAGAAAGGCATTGCAGCCCCAAAGCAAGGAGTCAATCATGGTTGGGTATGAAGAGGATTCCAAGGGCTACAAGCTCTTTGATCCATCCACTCACAAAACTTTCATTGAAAGAAGTGTCAAATTCGAATAGGAAGAATTCTTGCAAGCTAGTGAACAAGGTGATGGGGAATGCTCATTCCCTCGTCTTGATGATGAAGTAAGTAGTGATTCATTCTCTGATATTTCTGATTCTGATATTGCTGAAGATGATGTTGATATGGATTCTGAACATATCCCTCCCTCAAGGCCCAAGTGGGCAGAGAAAACAATTCAAAGTGCCGGAGAGCTAGTGGGAGATCCCCAAGATGCTAGGAAAACTAGATCTCAATTTCACAATTCCTTTGCATATAATAATTCTGATCTGAGTGAGGCATGTTATTTGATGGTTGGATCTGATCCAATGTCATATTCAGAAGCATGTACAGACCCAAGATGTCAATCAGCCATGCAAGAGGAGATGAACTCACTCCATGAGAACAAAACTTGGGATTTGGTCCCTCTTCCTCCCAAGAGGAAACTAGTGCAATGCAAGTGGATTTATAGAACCAAAATTGGATCTGATTGCTCTGATCTGAAGTATAAGGCCAGGTTGGTAGCTAAGGGTTACTCTCAGGTCCAAGGAGTGGACTATACAGAAACATTTGCACCGGTGGCAAAGATGGACTCCATAAGACTAGTTTTGGCCATTGGGGCTTCCAAGCGATGGGAGATTCATCACATGGATGTAAAGAGTGCCTTTCTTCATGGGGATCTGAATGAGGAGATTTATATGCATCAGCCTAAAGGTTTTATTTCTGATCATACACTTGTTTGCAGGTTGAACAAATCACTCTATGGGCTCAAGCAAGCTCCTAGAGCATGGTATGCAAAAATGGACAATTTTCTGCTATCTTTGGGGTTTGAGAGGTGTAAGTCTGATCCAAATGTGTATATGCAGCATGTTAGTGATCTGATATTGATTATTGTACTGTATGTTGATGATCTTTTGATCACTGGTAGCTGCACCAAAGAACTTGACTCAGTTAAGAGAGCATTGCACAGTGCATTCTCCATGACTGATCTAGGATTGCTAAAACAATTTCTGGGTTTGGAGATTGATCAATCTGTGAATGGAATTTCTGTATGTCAGTCAAGGTATGCTTCAGATTTGCTGCAGAAATTTAAGATGGCTGAATGTAAGTCTGCAAAATTTCCATTTCTTTCAGGAGTTAAGCTTACAGAATGGGGTTCTTCACCACTAGTTGACAGTTCGTTGTATAGACAACTTGTTGGGAGTTTACTATATCTTACTCATTCTAGACCAGATTTGTCATATGCTGTTGGGGCTGTTGCAAGGCACATGCAAGAGCCTCATGAGATCCATTGGAAGGCATCCAAGAGGATCCTTCATTATGTTCAGGGTACTAAGTCTTTTGGTATCCATTATGCTGCTGGTTCATCCCTTGAACTAGTAGGATTTACAGATTCTGATTGGGCCGGTGATTGTATTGATCGGAAGTCAACTTCCGGTTATGTCTTTATGCTTGCACATGGACCTATATGCTGGTCAAGCAAGAAACAAAGCACTATTTCCTTATCTTCAGCTGAGGCCGAGTACAGGGGAGCAGTCAATGCAGCCACACAATGTGTTTGGTTGCAAGGTATTCTTGCAGAGTTCGGGATTGTCTTTGATTCACCCACTATTCTTTGGTGTGATAATCAAAGTACAATCAAGATTTCTACCGATCCAGTACAGAGGCAGAGGACCAAGCACATAGAGATACACATGCATTACATTCGGGGTTTGGTGCATGACCGGATCATAGCATTGCAGTATTGCCCATCCAGTGAGCAAACTGCTGATATCTTCACCAAGTGTTTTACCGAGAAGACCTTCACTCACCTTAGATCTTTGCTTGGGGTGAGTGATGCATGGTGATGATTGGTGTATTTTGATATATGCCACATGTCCATTTTAGAGGGGAGGTTTTATTTCCCATGTGGTTTTCCTCCTTACCTTGGTTACATGGACAAATAAATTTTATGATGTAAAAGGTGACTTGAGCCTAGTTGCCAAGGCCTTAATTTTTGATATTTCACTAAGTCTAGCTTAAGGGGGGGTGTTAGAACATTTTTCCACCTATGTACATTAATCATTTATTAATGATGATTAATTAGCCCAAGTGATTAATGATTACATCCCTAAGTTGATTAGCTACTAAATGGTCAATTATCATGAACTAGATAGCAAATGTGAACAAGTGCTGAGTCAAACCAGCTAAGTGGAGCGCTCCCCAGGGCAATTAATGCACTCAGCATGCCTAGAGCGCCCTCCTCAGGTCATTTAATGCACTCAGCATGCTTCTCTTCTACCTAGGGCGCATTTGCTCTCTTTGTGGACAATCTTGCCTTGTTTTGTCACATTTTTGACCAATTTTAGACTCCAAACCTCTAACCAACCAGTTTCTTCACATGTGTGAGGTCACATGGGCCTGTCCAGTCATTCCCAGCATTCACACTGCAGATTCGAACCAGTTTGGGATGGTTTGGGATATTTTGGTCAACCTAGGGGGGTTTGAGCTTTTTCTAAGCTAGATCAGTGTGAACACTCCAGATGGATTCGAATTCTTCCAGATTTGTATATATGGGTGTTCTTAACCTTTGTTAAGGTTGGACAGTTAATAATATTGACATTATTTCACCAATTCATGAGTATTGTTCTTCATTCATTTAAATTTTTTATGCTAATTCTTGCAAATGTTGTGCAATCTTTCACCAGTGAGGAATCCACAGTAGCTAGATTCAACTGTGCTTGAGATTTTACAATATCTTCCAAAAACATCCTTTTGCATAATAGCAGGTGACAATATACATTTAAAATTGCTCTTGGAAAAAGGTAATTAGTCTTATGTTGTATTTAACAATTGTTAGTTAGTTATCTGCTTTCAATTAGATTAAATTTGAAAATCTACTAGCTTTGCAAATAGTAATTAGGAATAACCTTTTAAGAGACTCTCTTTTAGAGAGCATAAAACTGAAGGTAGCAGGACCTTGAACCTGTGAGAATTAGCTAATCCAAACATACCGAGGGATATGTTAAGCACCTTATATGGGATATTTCTCCGTTGTTGGATTATGACAGAAAATCCGTCAAACAAATGGCAATAGAAGGAGAGCCTAAAACGATTAATGGATGAAAAAATACGTAATGGTTTTTCGACTAGTCTAAATCCTCCATTCCACATTGATTGTGAGAACACCACTGCTTCAGGATCATCAATCATCTCAAAAACTAAAATTAGTAATTCTCCATCCATCAACACTGTAAGGGATATTTTAGAAAGATATCATAATACTTCTCCTTATACTCCCGAATAGATTGAACAAGTTCTGGAAGAATCAAGGCATGTACTTACTAGGGCTTGTGCTCAAAATACCGGTTTACCTCCCATAAATTACGGCTTACCTTAGAGAAATCATGATTACTCTCATCTATCCACAGACTATGAGATAGAATTAGGTACTCAACCTCATCATATCAGTGCTATTCCTAGAAGAACCACCAAGAGAAATACTTCGTGAAGGTTGATTTTTTTAGGTGGTTTTGGCCAACCACCCTCACCTCCAGAGTCTCCACCTAATATCCCTAGGCCCTCTAATCATAGTAGCTCATTAGAATCTGAAGAAGGTGATATGGCTAGAGCTGCGGGAGGAGGACAAGGAAATTTTCCACTAAATCCTCCTCTCCCATGTCTTAGGACGAGTGCGCTAGCGGTGCCTGGTGCACAACACCCACTACCTAAACATCGTGATAAACTTCTCCCAAATTTTAATCCAGATAACAAGGAACCGACCGAAGTTCATATAGACAAATTTATATTGGTTCTTCAAACTAGGAATGTGAAACACGAAGACGTGGTGTGCCTCCTGTTCCCTCTAAAATTCGAAGTAAAGGCACCAATATGGTATTTTCCCTTGGTCCAACGCTCGATAACCAATTAGGATAATTTTAGTCAATTCTTCCTTGAAAATTTCGGGGAAGACAAGACTCTTTTTTCCCTAGCCTTAGAACTGTCACGTATCAAAATTGATAATAAAGAATGAATCAAGGATTTCAATCAACTGTTCTTAACTTTGAAAAATAAAATACCTGTTGCCTCTCAACCTCCAGAAGATATAATTATTAAAAATTATGCTTTTGCATTACCCAAGTATTTAGGAATGTTTGTCAAATAGGCTGGTAAAGGAAGCCTAGTAGAAAGTTTTGAAGAATCCATTAAGGTGGAAAAGAATTCACTAACTTATGAACCTGAGAAGAGTGGGAAAAATGATATCCCAGTTTGTCGAAGAACCGAAAACATACCCAGACCTAACACAGAAAATGATTCACAGGAATTTGATGTGGAGCAGTTACAAAATGCAGTCTCAGCTTTAAAAAATGAAATAATAGGGTTGAATAAGTAGAAAGGGATCCTCATTTCAAGGGAATTTCATAAACAAGTTTAGGAAAACATCTTCTCCTAACTATAAAACGAACCCTTCCCCTGATATAGCTGTCACAGAAGAAATATTCAATAATATTAGAACAATTCTCTCAATTCCCAAATATTCTTGTAACCGGGATTTAGGTGATCAGGAAGAGGAACAAGCTTTAGAACAAGAATATTATGAACAAGAACATCAACAGTCGTTGGTTGGACATTTTTTGGATACCATCAGTAATGATGTACAAACAAACAACTAGCCTATTTTCTCGGGCCAACATAATTACAATAACCACAGCAAAGACACAATAGAGTCTCCTGGTGAGTCAATCTCTAGTCAGAATAAGAAGGGTAACAATCCTCATCTTACTAAGTAGTCACAACCAACCCAGACTACACATAAACTTGACTTATAGTATGATATCATCAAAGACCTAAAAAACCAGCGTGCAAATATCAACATGTATGATTTGATACAAATTTTACCTATGCCTGAGGGCCCTATCATAACTCCTATCTCAAGATCAACTACCCCTAATAACATAAATCCTCCAGGTACTAGTACTACCAATAATACAATTTCTTCAAACAAAAAGGCATCAAACATAGAAGACAAAAGGAAAACCTCAGTTAATAAAAGTTATTCAATTGGAAAGGGCTCAACATATAACACTCCTTTGTTCCTTTTCACATTAGAAATATATAATCGGAACATTCATAATTGTATGGTTGATTCCAGGGCATCCAATAACGTAATGCCTTATTCTGTTTGCAAGAAGATGAATGCAAAACTTACTCCATGTGATACATAGATCACACAGCTTGATTGATCAAGTGTAATAGTACTTGGGGAAATAAATGTTGATGTATTTGTAACTTCGGAATGTATTTCATATATGTATATTGTATTCCTATAGAGATGTTATTATTCATCTATACGGAAGTGTTTGTATTCATGTAGAGATGTTATTATTCCTCTATACGGAAGTGTCATCATTTATATTGTAAGTGTCATAAGTTATACTTGATGAGTTATTAGACCACCTTGATGGGGTCGGCCCTGTATAAGTCATGTGCGTCAAAGGGTTATTAGACCACCCTATTGGGGGTCGGCCCTGTCAGCACTATGCTATGTGGTTAAGTTAAGGCCGTGTTATCACTCCAGGAAACTACCTAGGGTTATAAGCTAGGTATGCCTGGTAACTTAAGAATTCAATGATTTTTTGTGTTTTCTGAAAAGGTGGATCAATGGGACAACTCAATCTGTGTATGGCATTCAGACATTCAGTATGATAAACAAATGAAACAGTGCTCTCAAGAATTCATTAATCAGCATATAACTTTAAAGGTGGATGAACATTCAAGAAACTAATACCAGGATATGAGCTGAACAATGGAAAAGAAACCATTCAAAGCTAGACAACACAGATAATAGTGAAGGAAATGGAAAGATGACATCAAAACTGAAAGAAACCTGTGATCTGTATTAGCATAAAGAAAACTCAGTACAATAGCAGATTACTCTATCCAAAATCGAACCTTTCACAATGACTTGGTTCTCAGGCTTTATAGCCTTTACACAATAGTTCACAGATCCTAAAAACGTGGATCTGGTTCAGTTAACTAAAACATCAACATGGAATAGTAAATGCAAAAGATAGGAACTGATTCCTTGAATCAAGGCACTTGCTGATGTGTCAATCCGCTTCAAAGCTCGGTGGTTGATGAAGTGTAGCAGCCTCCCAAGGCTCGGTGAACTTAGCTGGGCGCACAGCAACTTGAGATGGATGATGTGGCAGTCAATTTCTAGAATGGTCTCTCCAAACAAGGTGAAACTTAGCCAAGGTGCCCTACTGACTTAAATCTCGCTCAAAAACCTCAAGATATTGATAAGATAATTCATAATCCATCTCTTTTGACTGGCCTTTCGCCATTTCAGCTAATAAATCCGCGATCTGGGCGAAATCTGAGAGAATCTGTGAAAACAGGCTTTCGGCAGCTAAGCCTGCTGCTAGTTTCACACGTTAGTTGCTGAAAGTCAGCCTTTTCGGCAGCTAATGAGCTCTTGGAGGCTCCCCTAAGCTGCCGAAACCTGTAGGATTCCTGAAAAACTGCCTTTGGAAAAAATCGATTTTCTCAACCGTCCGATGTCCGTTTTGCATGTTCGAATAGTCGATTTTGATCTACAGAACATAAGCTATCCATTGGTGCTTTTAGATTTAGATTTGGAGCTCGGGAAGGCCGTCGAAATTGCTTCGCAAAATCACGCTATTTCAGCGAAAAATTCCTCTGTAACAGAAACTTTGAGAAACCTCATACTGAAATCTCGTGATTTAGGATTGAATGCTGACTCTTCCCGATTGAAACGGATAACTGCATCTGATGAAAATACCTCTGAAACGGTTCCTTGCTAGCTTTCCACCACCTGGCCGAAGAAGAGATCTTAACTGAGCTAATACACAAGAAAATGCTGGAATATCGACCATATATGCTTCCCACTTCCAGAAATCGCCCTGACTTTATCAAACTTCAGTTCTGCCTTCTTAATTTGTGTGCTCCTCACAGTCAAATTCCATAACAGCCCGAGAATATCAAAATGTTTCAACAGCAATTTCTCAATCTACTATAATAATGAGCAAGCAATGCACCATCAATCTTTCCTTTCGACAGTTACAACAGGCTCGTTTGATGATTTGATGAGTACGAAGCAATCTTTGATTTTTGCACATGGATATGTTTTCGGCGGCTAAAGTCATTCTGGTAAACCATATTAGCTGCAGAAACTAATCCTTTTCGGCCATTAAGCAACTTCCACAGACTCAGTTAACTGCTGAAAGCTTAAATTTTCGAATTTTGAAACCCAAGACTCACAGAAATAAAAATTTTACCCATTCTATCACCCAAAAAGATGGTGGTCAATTTGGGAGATAACATCTGGCTCCTACTCGGGGATGGAATCCTCCCAGTGAGGTTCCGAAGAACATGTAGTTCCAGTAGCCTTTAGCATTGGGCATGGAGTCATTAAGTCTTTAACACTGCTCCCTCTGCAAAAATGTCTCCCTCCTGTAGCTTATATGCAGCCTGCTCTACTTATTTAGAAACAACTGAAAATGATCTACGTGCTCATAACATGAGCTTATTTCCTGACTACTCCTACCTCTAACCAGTAGATGCAGATTAATCAAGTAACAACATACTTCCAATGCAGCCATGTCAGATTGTGATCTACAGGTATCATGCTGAATCTTGATCCCAACAATAACAAATACCATATCATGTGGAAGAAAGGTTTGAGCAGATGAATAAAATAGCCTTCTTCTGACATAAATATCTTAACATTCATGCTGCTGAAAGAATCCAACAAATCAGCAATAGGGTCATGAAAAACATGATGAAATACCTCTTGAAGCTGCTGCTCCGACTGACTGTGTTGCAGCTGCTCTTCGTTTCCTTCACCGAACTCATTGATGAATGCAGATTGCTGGATCTTTGTTGGAGGAACATATACGATAGGTTTCTGATCTGGACTATTCAGTTCCTCATGGTTGGGACAACTTCCCTTGGTTTGTAAATCCGGAAGTTGAGAGCTACCTTTACTGCTTTCCATATTACATGTAGGCAGTTCAACCTTTGCTATAGATCCAAAACTTTCGATTTCTGATCTATCACGCTGCTTATCATCTTTAAAGCTTTCAAAGGAAACAATTTGATCTGCATAATAGTCTAAAGTAGTAGATGCATGTGGTATACTGTTTAAAACATCTATGCAATGGTCATCACCCTGAAGACTACCTATCTCTTGATCATGGTGAGGGATATTTTCTGCTGCAACAAATTCATCATGAGTATTTGGATCTTTATTCAATAAATAAAACTCATTACAGCATTGAGGATAGAGAAGATCAACTGGAAATATTCCTTCACAAAACACATGGAAGGCATCATGAAAATCAGCCAATGAGCTGATACTAGCATTAGGCAAAGATCGATACCAATCACGAGCAATCCCTTTTAATGAAACACAGAAAAGCCGGATCTGAACATCCTCATGCACTACCTGCAACCGATGCATGTAGTCATGAAAGTCCAGCAAATGCTCAGCTGGCACTTCCCCCTCTTCTCCTCGAAATCTAGGAAGACTGTTCTCCCATTCATCTCTAGCAGGCACTTGATTAGGAAAACCAGCAATGCTTGAAAAATCACAGAACGCATACCTCTTGGCTAAGATTTTGTTCATGTTATACCAGTGGAATCACCAACATAATTCTGAACAATGGAGTCGCCACTGAGTTCGTCCTTCATGGAGTCGCCAGATAGATGATTATAACCAATATGTGTCTACCCCTTATCTATCATCAAAGAGTAGATCTATGTCGTCTCCCAGGAAGTTCAGCTTCTCAACTCGCTCCCCGGCAATGGCGCCAATTTGTTATCACTCCAGGAAACTACCTAGGGTTATAAGCTAGGTATGCCTGGTAACTTAAGAATTCAATGATTTTTTGTGTTTTCTGAAAAGGTGGATCAATGGGACAACTCAATCTGTGTATGGCATTCAGACATTCAGTATGATAAACAAATGAAACAGTGCTCTCAAGAATTGATTAATCGGCATATAACTTTAAAGGTGGATGAACATTCAAGAAACTAATACCAGGCTATGAGCTGAACAATGGAAAAGAAACCATTCAAAGCTAGACAACACAGATAATAGTGAAGGAAATGGAAAGCTGACATCAAAACTGAAAGAAACCTGTGATCTGTATTAGCATAAAGAAAACTCAGTACAATAGCAGATTACTCTATCCAAAATCGAACCTTTCACAATGGCTTGGTTCTCAGGCTTTATAGCCTTTACACAATAGTTCACAGATCCTAAAAACGTGGATCTGGTTCAGTTAACTAAAACATCAACATGGAATAGTAAATGCAAAAGATAGGAACTGATTCCTTGAATCAAGGCACTTGCTGATGTGTCAATCCGCTTCAAAGCTCGGTGGTTGATGAAGTGTAGCAGCCTCCCAAGGCTCGGTGAACTTAGCTGGGCGCACAGCAACTTGAGATGGATGATGTGGCAGTCAATTTCTAGAATGGTCTCTCCAAACAAGGTGAAACTTAGCCAAGGTGCCCTACTGACTTAAATCTCGCTCAAAAACCTCAAGATATTGATAAGATAATTCATAATCCATCTCTTTTGACTGGCCTTTCGCCATTTCAGCTAATAAATCCGCGATCTGGGCGAAATCTGAGAGAATCTGTGAAAACAGGCTTTCGGCAGCTAAGCCTGCTGCTAGTTTCACACGTTAGCTGCCGAAAGTCATCCTTTTCGGCAGCTAATGAGCTCTTGGAGGCTCCCCTAAGCTGCCGAAACTTGTAGGATTCCTGAAAAACTGCCTTTGAAAAAAATCGATTTTCTCAACCGTTCGATGTCCGTTTTGCATGTTCGAAGAGTCGATTTTGATCTATAGAACATAAGCTATCCATTGGTGCTTTTAGATTTGGATTTGGAGCTCGGGAAGGCCGTCGAAATTGCCTCGCAAGATCACGCAATTTCAGCGAAAAATTCCTCTGTAACAGAAACTTTGAGAAACCTCATACTGAAATCTCGTGATTTAGGATTGAATGCTGACTCTTCCCGATTGAAATGGATAACTGCATCTGATGAAAACACCTCTGAAACGGTTCCTTGCTAGCTTTCCACCACCTGGCCGAAGAAGAGATCTTAACTGAGCTAATACACAAGAAAATGCTGGAATATCGACCATATATGCTTCCCACTTCCAGAAATCGCCCTGACTTTATCAAACTTCAGTTCTGCCTTCTTAATTTGTGTGCTCCTCACAGTCAAATTCCATAACAGCCCGAGAATATCAAAATGTTTCAACAGCAATTTCTCAATCTACTATAATAATGAGCAAGCAATGCACCATCAATCTTTCCTTTCGACAGTTACAACAGGCTCGTTTGATGATTTGATGAGTACGAAGCAATCTTTGATTTTTGCACATGGATATGTTTTTGGCGGCTAAAGTCATTCTGGTAAACCATATTAGCTGCGGAAACTAATCCTTTTCGGCCATTAAGCAACTTCCACAGACTCAGTTAACTGCTGAAAGCTTAAATTTTCGAATTTTGAAACCCAAGACTCACAGAAATAAAAATTTTACCCATTCTATCACCCTAAAAGACGGTGGTCAATTTGGGAGATAACAGGCCGACCTAGTAAAGGTTATTAGGCAAGTCAAGTCAAGTATAAATAAAGTGCGGGAGGCACTCTATTTGATCATTAAATTTCTTACTCATACTCTCATTGGAGAGTGGCACAGTTGTGGAGGAGGAGAAGCTGCTGCTAGGAGGACTATCTCTTGTACTTGGGTTGTATCATTGTTCTATCTATCTTTGAGGAAGTTGTGGGGTTTTTCACCTTTACTGTTTTCCCCAGTGAAACTCTGTGTGTCTATTGTCTCTTGTGTGCTTGCTTTATTATGTCCATGTTTGATATGTTGTAGATATGTTGTACATGTTGTTCTCTCAGTTAATATCCTAGATCATATTGAAGTAAATTATGAAAAACAAACATGGTATCAGAGCTAGCATGAAAGAAGGCATGGTATGGCATTTATGACACTTGATGCACTTGCGAAGCTAGGGATTGATATAGCAAAAACCAATCATTGTAGCACTTTCGCTACAAATACATTTCGGCAAGGTTTCAGGATCTGCAAATATTATAGGTCTAATATAAGATCCCCATGTACCTTGTGTCCAAAGGAAAGCCTCTAGTTCGTTGTACTTTGTGATTTATGATCAGTACAAGTTAGGGTTTCTGCCTCTTCCAGATCTCAGTTATAAATAGGTGAACTAGGGAAAAAGGTCAAAACATCGGCTAGGAAGCTCCAAATGAAATTTCATAAAAAGTGACAGGTAGGGAACAGACTGTAATTTCTCAGGTAAGCTTTTCAGAGGCCGAAATTGATCCAGTGACACGTGGTATGCCGTACAAGTTCGCTTTCCTATTTTATCCCATAAACAGGTCACATTGCAACACTTGGCATAAATCTCTCTTAGAGAATCCATTTGAGGTCATACCTATGGGGTTGGAAAGACAACAGGTCAGGATACCACAGTAAGAATTTTCAGACCCTGTAGATCTAAAATTTTGGAGTTACACCAGAAACAATCAAGTGCATATTTCTGTCAAAAGAAAATTGGATTTTGAGCACCTTCATTCATGGCTCCGGGAATTTAGGGTTTCGGAGAATGTTGGAATTTTTGTATTGGAGACCACGGCTAGATTATCCTCATCAAAATAAAAATTTAGAGACCAAGATTGAATTTTTTGGTTTGGCAGAAGGCCGGGCGTGATCAAACCCTAGTTCAGGATTTTGATCGAAAACGTGGAAAATTAGGGCTTCTGCAAAAGTTGGAATTTCTGAAGTCTGTGACCATGGAAGGAATTTCCTCAGAAAAATCGAAGTTTAGAGCTTTGGATCAAACCTTTTGGTTGGGCAGAAGGGTGGGCTTTATCAAACCCTAGTTCGGGATCCTATCTAGAAGATCCGGAAGTTTCAAAAGAAAATTTTAAGGGTGAAACATTGCAGTTTTAAAATTCTGAGTATACTAGCTTGATCAGCTCATCAAGGCGCATCTTTCTATCCTTTCAAAAGTTTGAAATTCAAAGTTTGAATTTTTAGGGTTTCTCTGACAAACTCTAATCCAGCTCCAGATCCAGTTTCTGCAAATCAAGTGGATTGGGTTAATCCTAGAAGAGAATGGATTCGTCACCTGCATAAGTGAAGAAGTTCCATTTTCAAAGGGAGACGAGGCTAGGGCCTTACATAAGAAGATTACTAGCAAACTCGATAGGTATGACTTATCCAGGTATGTTTCGAGATCTATTCATGATTAAGTTTATAGTATGTTTTTCTTCATTAAGGTTAGTACAATCTTGATTAACTTTAGACTTGTCGTATCACCTTAATAAAATGATGAATGCAGATATTCATTGATTAGGGTTTTGACACTTATGATTGTACTAATGCATTGTGGTGTTGTATGAGGTTGATATTGTCCTCTAACATGAAAGGTACATCAAGAAAGAAATATCATGTTCTAGTTCAAGAACATATGACCATGGTGACATGAAGACAAAGATTCATCCATTGTCATGGATCACATAGAAGATCTACTTACGAGGTATGTACAACTTGGTTCTATAATGGTTAGCCTATGAGATATGCAGGTTACTAGCACAAGTCATTGAAGAGAACAAGAAGACATTATGTGAGTATGTTAGACATAACTAGCTAGCATGCTAATCCAGGTATGTTTTTTGTATATCAAGTTAGAATCCTACCTTGTGTTAGGATCTCTTATATAAATATACTTGGTATGATTGATAATGATCATTCATGAAATTATAGGGTTGAGTAATCATGGGTTTAGGCATATTATGCTTCTTACTTTGATTGATGATATGACTAACCAGAAAAGTCCTATGGTCAAATAGGAATATGCATGAGTAAAAGAAGTATTTCTGAAACCTTGAATACTAATGTTTATTATCTGTGTTTGAAATGATCATGACTATACATGTTTAAGATTATTGTGTTTTGATAATATTGAGATTATACTAATGAATGTATGTATGAGACCTCGAGGATAACACAATGATGATACTAGTAAGTATGCATAAGTGATCGAGGATGGATATAAGTTCAAGGACAGGTAATCCAGGTAGCAAAGATCAAGAGGGAGCACACTCTAGTAGTTCCTGCACAGAAGCAAATATTGAGAGGGAGTCCACCCTACAAACCAAACAAAGATAAGTATTTGAATTGTCATTTCTTGCGTACTTGTTTGTTTAGATGATATTGCTCAATGATGTATATGCTTATGTTCCTAAACTTAGGGTGTGTATTATGCATATTAGAATAATTGCATTAATGAACAGTCTACTACTAATATGCATGTGATGGGTAAGTGGCCTATGGCACTGTACAACATTTCATTGCTACTTATCTAGAATAAAACCCCTTTGCCAACATGTTGGGAGTTGTGCACACTCTTAACAATATTCTGGTAGAGATTGGAAGGCATCTAGAAAGTTACGGGATATGGATAAATGTTGTATTGAAGCATTGGCTAAAATAATTGCATGACTGTATGACATATTTCTTTATGTGTAAGAATTTGTTCTGAAAACTATGAGATGTTTCTAATCATGCAATTTAACTTATGTTGTAGGAAAGATCGTATACCATCACCTAGAAAAGAAGGACTACAACATTTGTTTAGAAACAAAGTTATCTATTGAAGATATTGAAGTTCCCAGGATTCGGGAAGAATGCCATGATCGAGGAGTACCAGTCGATCATGAAGAATGATATTTGGGATGCAATCCCAAGAATTGAAGGGAAGTCTATTGTGACTTTCAAGTGGATCTATAAGATCAAGCATGTTGCAGATGGTAGCATAGAAAAATACAAAGCGAGGATTGTAGCTCATGGCTTCTCTCAGAAATAGGGGATATACTATGAAGATACTTTTGCTCTTGTAGCCAGATACACTTCCATTAGATCAGTCCTTTATTTGGTTGCAGTGATGAAATGGAAGATACACTAGATGGATGTCAAGACAACTTTCTTGAATGGTGTAGTCGAGGAGGAAGTGTATGTGGTGCAACCACTTGGTTTTGAGACACATGACAGAGAGTCATATGTGTGCAAGTTGAAGAAAGCCTTGTATGGCTTGAAGCAAGCTCCTAGGACTTGGTATGGTAAAATAGACAACTTTCTATCCAGTTTGGGATTGACCAAGAGTAAAGCGGATTCCAACCTTTACTACAAGGTTGAGGAAGACAATCTTGTGATACTCTTATTGTATGTGGATCACCTATTTGTAATAGGAGAGGATAGATTGATTGCTGAAATGAAGAGGAAGCTTGCTGCCGAGTTCGATATGAAGGACTTGGGGATGATGCACTATTTTCTAGGTATGGAGGTGTGGGAAAGTGGACATTGAATATTCCTTGGACAAGGGAAGTATGCAGTAGAGATCCTAAAGAGGTTTGGGATAATGGACTGCAAGGCCATGGCCACACCTATGGCATCGAATGTGAAGCTTCTGTGTGATGCTTCATCTGATCCGTTCGATGTCACGATGTATCGTCAGATGATTGGGTCCTTGATGTACCTGACGAATACGAGACCAGATATTTGCTTTGCGGTGAACACATTGAGCCAGTTCCTGGCGGATCCCAAAGGTGTTCACTTGGTTGTTCTAAATATTCTGAGGTACCTGAAGGGTACAATTGATTATGGGCTCAAGTATGATGCAAATGAAAAGTTTAACCTACAGGGTTATGTTGATTCAGATTGGGCAGGAAGTGCTGCAGATAGCAAGAGAACATCTGGGTGTTGCTTCAGTATGGGATCAGGTGTGATCTCTTTGTTTAGCAGGAAGTAGTCCTGCGTAGCACTGAGTACAGCCGAAGCAGAGTATGTTGCAGCTTGTTCGGCTAGTTGTGAGGCAGTATGGTTGAGGAAGCTATTGTCTGAGTTATTTGATCTCCCATTGGATGCTACTTGTATATTTTGTGACAACTAGAGTTGTGTGAAGTTGTCTGAGAACCTGATGTTCCACGACAAGTCGAAACACATTGAGATCAAATATCACTATATCAGGGATATGGTGCAGAGAGGAGCAGTGAAGCTCCTGTATGTTCCGGTGGATGAGTAGGTTGGAGATATGCTGACGAAACCACTAGCCAAAGTGAAGTTTGAGTACTTTAGGGAGAGGCTTGGTGTTCTTCAGATTGATGACAATTTGAGGAAGAAGTGATGGACACATTTTTGGGAAGCCATTCCAAACATGGTGAGAGGAGAATCCTTCCCATGGTTGTGGATATAAGTGCCTAATGATGAGAATCAAGACAATGCTCTAGTTTTCGCTTTGTATATGCACAATGTTGGATGTTTGTTATGATCAGTTGGATCATGTATGTGTATATGCATCATGTTGGATGCTTGGACAATGTATCTGTATATGTATCAGGTGGATACGTTGTATGATCAAGTAGATCATGTATGTTGATATATATCAGGCGGATACATTGTATGATCAGGTGGATCATGTATCCGTGTATGTGTCAGGTGTATACATTGTATGATCAGGTAGATCATGTATGATGATATGTATCAGGTAGATACTTAGTATGCATCAGGTGGATGCATTGTATGATCAGGATGATCATGGATGACGAGCTTCAGGATGTTGCTCCAGATGACATGCATGAGGACGATGCAGTGAAGATGATCAGGATGATCATGTACATCAGGACAATGTATGGTGAGTATCAGGTTGATACTCTATGGCCGTGGACAGGTTGTGCAAGGGTAGCATGTAATAAGTCCTGCAGATCTGGATAGGTTGTGCTAGTCACGTAAAAGGCCTCAGATGCTCTTTAGAGATATTGCTTGGCAAGACACTCTTTTAAAGTTTTGCTAGACCACATGTAATAAGTCCTGGAGATATAGACATGATGAAAAAGGCCTCAGATGCTCTTTAGAGATCTTGCTTGGCAAGACACTCTTTTAAGGTTTTGTGAGGACAACATGTAATAAGTTCTGAAGATCTGGACAGGATGAAAAAGGCCTCATATGCTCTTTAGAGATCTTGCTTGGCAAGACACTCTTTTAAGGTTTTGTTGTAGGGGTCACATGTAATAAGTCCTAGAGATCTGGACAAGATGAAAAAGGCCTCAGATGCTCTTTAGAGAGCTTGCTTGGCAAGACACTCTTTTAAGGTTTTGTGACAGTCACATGTAAAATATCCTGGGAGATCCGATAGGTTTAGCTGTGTGCTTGTAAAATGCTTGGGATGCTCTTTCGAGGTTTTGTTGACACACGTAATCAGTCCTGAGGATTCCATAGTATGGCTAGTGATGATGAAGACTTACAGGTGGTCGGCCTACATCCAGTATGAAAAAGGATTGGCTCTATAGAACTTCCTATGACGAGTAGTTCAGAGATTGATTGAGATAGAAGCAGCATTGATGATGACAATGATGTGATGACGATGATCGAGTGACGATGATCCAGAGAAAAAGACTTGTACTAAAAGACGCATGTCGAGAAATACCTTCCTAGTTAAGAGGGAGTGTTGATGTATTTCTAACTTCGGAATGTACTTCATATGTGTATATTGTATTCCTATAGAGATGTTATTATTCCTCTATAAGGAAGTGTTTGTATTCCTATAGAGATGTTATTATTACTCTATACTGAAGTGTCATCATTTATATTGTAAGTGTTGTAACTTTTACTTGATGGGTTATTAGACCACCTTGATGGGGTCGGCCCTGTATAAGTCATGTGGTTCAAAGGGTTATTAGACCACCGTATTGGGGGTCGGCCCTGTCAGCATTATGTTATGTGGTTAAGTTAAGGCCGACCTAGTAAAGGTTATTAGGCAAGTTAAGTCAAGTATAAATAGAGTGCAGGAGGCACTCTATTTGATCATTCACTTTCTCACTCATACTCTCATTGGAGAGTGGCACAGTTGTGGAGGAGGAGAAGCTACTGCTAGGAGGACTATCTCTTGTACTTGGGTTGTTTCATTGCTCTATCTATCTCTGAGGAAGTTTATGGGGTTTTCCACCTTTATGGTTTTCCCTAGTGAAACTCTGTGTGTCTATTGTCTCTTGTGTGCTTGCATTATTATGTCCATGTTTGATATGCTGTAGATATGTTGTACATGTTGTTCTCTCAGTTAAGATCCTAGATCAGATTGAAGTAAATTCTGAAAAACTAACAATACAATATGTGCTAGTTAGGATAGCAAGTAACCCATCCATATTCCAAGTGATCGACATAGTGGTTGCTAATATCCCTAATTCCAGGACCTCTTTTTAAGTCGTGATTGGTCGCAGAATTTGAATGGGTATTTTTCCACTGATTGGTCAGCTTTATGGCTCCCTAAAAATGGGTGACCCAAACAGATAAAAATTGGTAGAGAAAGGTATTTGAAACATACTATAACTGAGTTGCATGGCCCAAATGAACCAGTAATTTTTTCTGAAACCATCATGGGAAATTATTCCTATGAAATAGACTTTGGAAACTTGACAGCTGAAAAGTCACCTTTTACATGATTGCAACAACAATCTAAAATTTCAAATGTCACCCACATTAAACCCGGTTTTGTCCCTAAATATGATATAAATGGTGTACATATTATAGATAGTAGAGTAATGGTAAATATCCCATCATGGAAAATGTATTTCGATGGATCAAAATCAAAAGAAGGAGCCGTTGCAGGCTGTCTTCTATTAGACCCACATGGAAATAAAACTTGTATTGCATGCATATTGGAATTTGATTGCACTAACAATAATGCAGAATACAAAGCCCTTATTTAAGGATTAAGGAAAGCCTTAGATATGAACATTAAAGTGTTGATAGCATACAGTGATTCTGAGATAATAGTCTGCCAGGTACCTAATTCAATTCATTGTGTTTACGAGCATCTGCATGATTACCAAAGGGATGTATGGAATTTAATCTCAAAATTTGAAGCTTTAAGAATAAATTATATTCATAGAGCATACAATCAAGAGGCCGATTTATTAGCCAATGTAGCTTCTAAACTAATCCCTTCGGAAGACTTTTCACCTAACACATTTTCAATAGAATTAATTTTCATACCATCAATTCCTGATAATATAACTAATTGGTGTGTTTTCGATGATGATGCATAGATCTTGAGTTTTCTAACAAGAAAAAACACCTTTAAGGATTCTGCGATTGATGAAATATCGCATGATGATGTCTTGCGTAGTTTTTCGGTAATATATCCTCATTGTTCGACGAAAAAGGTCCTTGAAACAGTAAAATCTATCCCTGCTTCTTTTTTGAGATTGGAAAAATTTTATGACTTACAAGGTAAGTTCAAGGCCGTCCTGAATTGTAAAACGAATAATTCATGCATGAAGTATGAAACTATAAACTTAGGGACAGATTCTCATCCGCAAAATGTGAATTTAGGGACAATCATCCTTCATAAAATTATTTAAAGAATATAAAGATATATTCACATGGACTTACGATGACTTAAAAAAAAATTATCCTCAGATCACGCATCATGTAATTCCAATGAAACCATCATCAAAACCCTTTCAGAAAAAACTAAGGAAAATGCATCCAACGCTTGAACCTTCAGTCAAAAAAGAATTGAATAAGCTCTTAGCTGCCAAAATAATTTTCCTGGTCTGCCATACCAAATGGGTATCCAACCCAGTTCCAACGAGGAAAAAGAATGGTGATATCTGACTTTGTGTCGATTTTCGAAACCTCAACAGGTCGTCTGAGAAAGACAACTACCCAGTTCCTCCCTTGGAATAAATTCTTCAAATGGTCTCAGGATCCAAGATGTTGTCACTACTTGGCGGTTTTTTAAGTTATAACCATATTTTGGTCTCTCCAGCAGATCAACTAAAGACTACTTTTAGAACCCCATGAGGGACATACGCATATAGAAAAATGACTTTCGGTCTAGTTAACGCTAGGGATTCCTTCCAACAAGTGATGGATATAGCCTTTATAGGCCCTTATTAATAATGTTGTGGCTCTGTATCTTGACGATGTCACTATCTTTTCAAAGAATTAAAATGATTACTGCTCTCACCTTAGAAACGTTTTTTAACACTGTAGAAATTTTGGGATATCACTCAACCCCAAGAAAACAATATTTGTTGTAACACAAGGAATCCTTCTAGGTTTCGTGGTATCTAGGGATGGGATTATGATCGACCCAGAATTTGCTCAGGCCATATCATAAATAACTTATCCACCCAACAAAAATTATATGCAATCATTTCTCGGAAAAATCAATTTCGTAAGAAGATTTATACCAAGCTTTTCTGAAATTCTTCCTCCCTTACAAAATATGATAAAAAAATATGCCAATTTTAGTTGGGGAAACAAAGAAAAGGAGTCATTCAAAAGAATCATAGAATCCATTTCCAAATCCCCTACTCTTCGAAGTCCTAACTTTGAAAAGGATTTTTCTCTGTACACATTTACTTCATAAATTTCATATGCAGTTTTCCTAACACTATGCAATCAACAGGGTCACAAAGTCCCCATTTCGTTCATGAGTTCAGGTTTTAAGGGTGCGTTGTTAAACTATCATGAGGTTGATAAATAAACATTTGCAGTGTATAAAGTAGTAAAACACTTTCTCCCCTACCTACTAAAATCTAAGACCAAAGTCAGTGTCTCCTATCCAGTTGTTAGGAACCTATTAGTCCATAAGGGATTAGGAGAGAAAAGAGCACCTTGGATGGCAAAAGCACCTTGGATGGCAACTCTTCAAGAGAATGACCTTGAAATCAAACCTTCCAAGGTAGTAAAAGGGCAGGTTCTTTGCAAATTAGCAGCTGAGTCAACTCATTTACCCATTTACAAAACAGACTTGTAGGTAATTGGATCATTGTGTCGAAAGGAAATCTACTTTATTCCTTCTTCTTAGAACTCCTGGTATTCTGATTTGAGAACATTTCTTGATACTAGGAATCCCATTGAAAATTTGGAAGCAAAACAAAGGAGAACACTCAGATTAAAATCAGTCCCATATAAACTAATAAACAACATCCTTTTTAGAAAAAATTATGATGGTGTACTCCTTCGCTGTCTTGCGAAAGGCCAAACCAAATCAGTTTTAAGGGAATTACATTTCGGGCCTACTGGTGGTCATTTCGGAGGTGAAACTACCACGCATAAAATAATCATGGCTGGTTATTTATGGCCTACTCTATTTAAATACTACCATGCATACACCATAAAATGTCAATATTGTCAAACAACTGTAGGTACGGTCAAGAAACCCTCTTTTCCATTACAACCAGTTTCGGTTGAAAGACCCTTTCAGCAATGGGGTCTCGATATACTACAACCAATCAACCCTCCCTCATCTATGCAACATAAGTACATAATTACCGCCATGGATTAATTTACCTAATGGGCCAAGGAAGCACCTCTACGCATGGTTAATAGAAATCAAGTCATCGTTTTTTTGGAATCTGCTATCGCCATAAGATTTGGCATGCCTGAATCTCTAGTTTTTTTATAATGCTTCCTATTTTTCTTCTGTTGAATTGATAGAGTTTTCTTTGGAAAAAGGTATCAAGATTATATATTGTGCAAGATATTATTCTAAGGGTACTTGTTTATCCAAATCCACTAACAAAAACTTGTTAAAGACTCTAAAAAGAACCATTGCTACACAACACCGGAACTGACATACTTCCTTGTATAATGCTCTCTGGGAAGACAGAGTAAATATAGTTAGGATAACTTATAACAGATCAGCAAGATAATCTAACACTTTTAACCCTAGATCTTGATTAATGATCTCTAATAATATTCAAGTTCAAACAAGGTTTCAAGATCTGGTTTACATGTTAACCGTTTCCCATAAGCCATTGAATCTGCCGCAAACTGCATTCCGCATCCACAATTGGAATGCGGAATCACTCTTTTAAAACCTTGAAATTTGTGAGTTTCCACAATCCACATCTGCAATGCGGAAGTCGGAATGTGGAATCGTCACTTTTAAACCTTTAAAAATATTGGAGTTCTAAAACCCACATCTGCAACGCGGAAGTTGGGAATACATAATCGTTAAACATAAACTATCGAAATTTGGAGTTCCGCAATATGCATCCACAATGTGGAAGTCGGAATGTGGAAATGTAAAAATAAACAAATGAATTTTGGAGTTCCATAACACACATCCGCAATGTGGAAGTCGGAATGCAGAAGTGTTTAAAAAAACTTAATTTAAAATGAAGGTCCCACAACCCGCAATCTGTAGAACAGAATTCGGGAATGAGGAAACCTTATCATTTAACCATAAAAATTATGGGGATTTGCAATCCACATTTCTTAAATATTAACTAAGAAACTATAATTTTGAAATTGCGGAAGTTACAGTTAGATTTTTAAACACTAATACATGTTAGTAATCTAAACTAAGTTCATACAAGGTTTTGTAGGGTTTAAACCCTCATCATGCTAGGTTAAATACTTAGGTAATGATGCTTATAACCCTAATCTAGTGTTATAGGTCGAATCTGCACTTCTCTGTCCGTGATCACAATTAGCTATTGATCACACAAAAGGACAACTTGGATTGAAGAGCTAGATTGACCTAGGTGATGCAAGGACTTGGTTTACCCCTCATCAACTAAAAAAACCTTGATTTACCTTACATTTTGACATGTGCGCTACTCCTCAGGCATGAATCTAACGCACATCAGGAAGTGTGCCCTACTCTATTGAAGGAAACTAGTGCACACCAGCTAGTATGCCCTACTTTACCTCTTGCATAGTAGCGCACACCTCAAGAAATCTTGCAAACGTTGGTTGTAAAGCAATGAAGTTGCATATATTGCACTACTCTACTGTGGAAAACTCGCACACATCTTAAGATGAAACCATAAAATATATTAGTTTGATGAATTGGGATTAGTTGAAGTTGGTTTGCAACTTCCCCAACCTCCCAATCAAACTACCTCTCGATCCAAACTGCCTACCTTGTCCCATAAATACAAGGGGGATACATGAGAGAAGGAAGAAAATCTATGCATTAAGGGTTGTTATGCTGGAGAAATTCAAAAGTTAGTGTGAAGAGAAGGAGCCTAGAATCCGGTTGCACAAGCACTCTGAATGATCAGGTATAATTGTAATAGTTATTTGCTTTTGACAATAAAGGTTGAAATACCCTTCCTGTCCCAATCAAATGTCTAATGGATTGCATATTTGTTTGGATTAAATGCTTGATTGTATTTGATGTCTAAATTGCATTTCAATTTCATCATTGTTATATTAGTCAAGATACGCTGAGGAAGGTATCTTTTGTATTGTAGGTTCATCAAATAGAAGATCAAGTGAAGGATTGAGAGGAGGATCGAGCAAAAGCTAGGATCGAACGTAGTTAATAAGGTATGCCTTCTAACATATTGATCTCTTTCCTTTTGTAGAAACCTATGTGATATGATCAATGTATTTACCTGTCAGCCCAGAAGTTGGTAGTGTCTCTCTCCTCGCTATAAGGTAGAAATACTGAACAACAGACTGGCGACCATACTGGGGACCGGTTGTTTTCTGCTCTAGGAGACCTAGTTAGTTTTCCTTCTAGTACTTTTTGGTCATTTTGATCCCCTGAGAGGCCATGTAGGTCATTGTTACCTTCTTTCTCTTGCTTGACTCATCTCAGTTTTCCTTTTCAAAGCCTGTTTCAGACCTTCTCTGACATGTGCGCTGGTCTTCCCTACACACAGTAGTGCATACCTAATGATGAGCGCTACTTTCACTACTGCACAGTAGAGCACAACTCCCAGTGTGCACTGGTTTATGCACTTCACAGTAGGGCATATTCCTGTAACTCTCTGTTTGTTGTTGGGATTTGATTTCCACTTGTTTGGTTTGATTTCCAGCCTCTTGCTCTGCCTTGTTAACTAATCCTTAAGGTTTGTAATCCTTTGTTGAGTCTTGTTAGCCTCTCCTAAGTCCCTTAACTCATCTTTTCTTGCTTGAGTACTTTTTGAGGTGTCTTGCCTGTTTGTGACTCTTTTTGAAGACCGCATATTGTTCCTTGTTGGACATAGCTGCACTCATATACCCTAGATGCTTGTTGCAGGTATACAAACCTTTGTTTTATAACATTTGTTGTTTGTGGCAACACTAGCACACTTTGACGGTGTATTGGGATTTGATTTAGGGTTTGACCCCAAGTTGGAGTCCTTAGGGTGTTTTCAAAAGCTTTTCGAGTCTAGACACTTTTCTGATTGTTTTTTTAGTTTCAATCCAAGTAAGTTGAAGTCCTTTAGTTTGCTTTCTTTCGAGTCTTTGTGATTGTAAGGCCATATTTGGTTCACTTGCCTACCTTTTTTGTTTTCCTTAGTGCTTTATTAGGTTTCTTGGTGCTTTGGAGCAACCTTTGATGTTTGCCCTTCCATTTTAAGCGTCTCTTATCCCTGTTTTCTTTTCGCTTTGTTCCCAAGCCCAAAGTTTTTCGGTTAAAAAAACTTTGTAGAACAATTTTTTGTCAATTCACCGAGTTGATTTTTGTGAGCCTTAGAGTTTCTTTTCCTTACTTACATTTATCCTTTAGGTCTTACTTACTTCCATTTTTGAGTTCTTTTTATTTTACATATATCAGAAAAGGAAAAAATGAGTTTGGTGGTTTAAAGTAGTAAGACTTATGATCATTTTGAAGTAGCATAGTTTACTTTGTTTTGAGATTCAAAAGAAAATAAAAAGAGACTTGTTTTAGGTTTGCTTAGTTTTCATTTTGGAAGGAACATAAATGAAAAAAGAAAACGAGTCTTTTGTTGCTTTGAAAGTTAATTCTTTTGCACTTTACTTTCTCAAACCATTCCACACAATGCACTACCCTGCTGAGTAAAAAGTAGCCTTAAAAAGAAATTCTAATAAAATCAATTAGAAACATTTTTATTTTTAGGTATAAACATCATCAACTAGCTTAGGCTAGAGTTTCGAGCTTAAATCACCTTAAACTGCTCGGAACTGGCTTCATTACTCAACAATCGTAGTATGACTTTCATTTAGGTAAATCCATCTATATCAAATAGTCCTGGGATGATCTACTCAAACCAGAGTTAAGCACGAGGCTGTGGGCAATTGGAACTATTGAGGATATCCCCTCACTTTCCTCTCAACCATAAACCAGATTCGACTCGCAAACGGGGGTCCTTTCGGACTTCGGACTTTGCTACCCTGCCCATGCATTTCAACTAGGATGAAGACTATCCCCCCAGGTTATTTCATATTGATGTTAGCCTTAGTTTCATACCTTTAGGATCTTACACAGGTAGAGTGGGAAGTTATTCCCACTTCACCTCGGACAGATGTGGAAGGTAACCCTCTAGCAGTAATCCCGGGAAGGTGGTTTGGTGATTCAAGCACCTGCATCCAATGGACCTCCGAAGGATGCCACGTAATTGACCGTCGAAACTCTGTTAGTTTGTTATGGGCCCTAATCATCCCATAATTGCTTCTGAGAGTATTTTCCATTGTTTACCTGGTTTGATTACTTAGTATTTCTTAGTGGCATGGTGTTTGCTCCTTAGTCTTAGTGGCCACTAGGTTTTTACTTAGTTTATTTTTATATAATTGTTGAAGACCAACAACTTCGTAGGTCTAGGAGGTTGCAAAAACTTCCCCCACTCATTGTGGATCCACTACCGCCATCGCGATGATGGAGGACAAAATCCAATGGGTTTTTTGAACTTACTGGTGAAATAGAGGTTCTTGGTGAACCACAACCCAAAACCCTGGATCGACAAGTTCTTAATACTGTCGAGGTTGAGGATATTACTTCTGGTGAGTTCAACACTCCTTTCAACCCTCCTCTTCCCGGACCTAACGATCCACTTCTGGTACCTGTAGGTTTTCAGCAACTTGAGTATAGTGCATATCTTTTCACACCTGGTTATATTATGACTAACCCAGGAGACGAGCAGGGAGTTCCACAGACTCCCACAACGGCTATGAATACAAGGATTGTTAATCCTTCTTTCACAAACACTGCTACATCGAGTTCATCGTAGACGGCTTCTGCTTCAACTCCGTCCTTTAGTTTTAATGCTGGTACTTTAGGCATGCCAACCTCAACAGCTTTGACATCTGCCTCAGTTGCTACCCCTACTTTTGGACCCAACAATGTAGTTAATTTCACTCAACCTCATGTGACTCAACAGTCATACCATAAACCTAGTACTTGGATTTCCACACCCAATGTTGGGCCAAATCCCTTTGCAACTATGCCTGTCATGAGTACCATGAATGCACAGTCCACCTTGACTACCCTTGGTTTTAACATTTTTGCAGGTTATAATATGAATCAAGGTAATATACCTGCAGGAAACATCCCCTTTTCTTTTTTTTCTGGAGGAGGGGGTAATATCTTTAACCAACAATATGGCGGCGCTAACACCTAGCCACAGTGGACAAAGGCATAGGGTGCCAACCCACTTTCATTTGGGTGGGGGAATTTCACCAACACTTTCACACAACAACAAATAGCGGGGGGCAACCCATACCAACAAAGGGCGTGTTGATGTATATGTAACTTCGAAATGTATTTCACATATATGTATATTGTATTCCTATAGAGATGGTATTATTCCTCTATACGGAAGTGTCGTCATTTATATTGTAAGTGTCGTAACTTATACTTGATGGGTTATTAGACCACCTTGTTTGGGGTCGGCCCTGTATAAGTCATGTGGGTCAAAGGGTTATTAGACCACCCTATTGGGGGTCGGCCATGTGGGTCAAAGGGTTATTAGACCACCCTATTGGGGGTCGGCCCAGTCAGCATTATATTATGTGGTTAAGTTCGAGCCTACATGAGTTAGGTAAAAAGGCAAGTCAAGTCAAGTATAAATAGAGTGCGGGAGGCACTCTATTTACTTACTCACTTCTCTCACATGATCTCAAGGAGGAGAGGCGCACTTATGGAGGAGGAGGATTGCTGCTAGGTTATGGCTATCTCTCTTGGTTGGTTGTATCATTGCTCTATCTATCTCTGAGGAAGTTATTGGGGTTTTTCACCTTTATGGTTTTCCCCAAGTAAATCTTTGTGTCTCTTGTGTGCTTGCATTATTGTCTCCATGATTGATATGCTGTAGATATGTTGTACATGTTGTTCTCTCAGTTAAGATACTAGATCAGATTGAAGTAAATTCTGAAAATCTAACATGGTATCAGAGCTAGCCTGAAAGAAGGCATGATATGGCATGTATGACACTTGTTGCACTTACGATGCTAGGGCTTGATATAGTAAAAACCAGTCATCGTAGCACTTTCGGTATAAATCCGTTTTGGCGAAGGTTTCGGATCTGACATTGTTACAGGTCGAAGTGGAAATCTCCAGGTACCTTGTGTCCAAAGGAAAACCTCTAATTCGTTGTACTTTGTGATTTATGATCTGTACAATATAGGGTTTCTGCCTCTTCCAAATTTGAGTCAAAATCAGGTGACCTTGGGAAAAAGGTCATAACTTGGGCTAGGAAGCTCCAAATGAAACTTCGTGAAAAGTGACAGGTAGTACACAGACTGTACTATCTCAAAAAACGTTTTCAGAGGCCGAAGGTCAAACAGTGACACGTGGCACGCCGTACAAGTTCGCTCTCCTGTATTTTCCCAAAACAGGTCACGTTGCGACATTTGGCATAACTCTCTCTCAGAGAGTCCAATTGAGGTTAGACCTGTCAAGTTGGAAAGGTAACAGGCCGAGATATCTCAGGAAAATTTTTCAGAGGCCGAAGTTAAAGCAGTGACACGTGGCACGCCGTACAAGTTCGCTCTCCTGTTTTATCCCAAAACAGGTCACGTTGCGACATTTGTCATAACTCTCTCTCAGAGAATCCAATTGAGGTCAGACCTGTCAGGATGGAAAGATAACAGGTCAGGCTATCTCAGGAAACTTTTTTCAGACCCTGTGGATCAAAAAGTTCATAGTTACACCAGAAACAATCAGGTACATATTTCTGTCAAAACAAAATTATTTTTGAGTACCTTCATTCATGGATTCCGGAATTTAGGGCTTCGTAGAAAGTTGGAATTTTTGTAATCGGAGACCACGGATGGATGCTACTCATAAAAATAAAAATTTAGAGACCAAAATCAGAATTTTTGGTTGGGCAGAAGGCCGGGCTTGATCAGACCCTAGTTCGGGACTTTGATCAGAAAAGTGGAAAATTAGGGCTTCTGTAAAAATGGGAATTTTTGAAATCTTTGACCACGGCTGGAAGCTCCTCAGAAAAATAGAAGCTTAGAGCTTTGGATCAAACATTTTGAGTGGGTAGAAGAGTGGGCTTCATCAAACCCCAGTTCAAGGTCACGTCCAGTGAATCTGGAAGTTTCAAAGGCAAAATTGAGGAGTGAAACTTTGCAGTCTTCAAATTCTGAATATACCAGTTTGATCAGTTCATCAAGGCGTATATTCCTATCCTTTCGGAAGTTTGAAATTCAAAGTTTGAATTTTTGGGTTTTCTCTGACAAACCCATATCCAGCTCCAGGTCCAGTTCTTGCAAATCAAGTGGATTGGGTTGATCCTAGAAGAAGATGGATTGGTCACTTACATAAGTGAAGAAGTTCATGTTTCAGAGGGAGATGAGGCTAAGGCCTTACATAAGAAGATTACAAGCGATCTCGACAGGTATGACTCATCGAGGTATGTTTCGATATTTGTCCATGATTAAGTTTATGGTATGTTTGTCTTCATGTTATTACGGTTAGTACAATCTTGATTTTAGGTTTGCTGTATCACCTTAATAAAACTATGAATGCACGATAGAAAATATTCATTGATTAGGGTATTGACACTTATGATTGCACTAATGCATTATGGTGTTGTATGAGGTTTATGTTGTCTACTAACATGAAAGGTACACCAAGAAAGACAAATCATGTTCTGGTCCAAGAACATATGGTCATGATAACATGAGGACAAAGATTCATCCATTGTCATGGATCCCATAGAAGATCCATTTACGAGGTATGTATAACTTGGTTTTGTAATGGTTAACATATGAGACATGCAGGTTACTAGCACAAGTCACCGAAGAGAACCAGAAGACATTATGCGGGTATGTTAGACATAAACTAGCTAGCATGCTAATCCAGGTATGTTTTTCCTATATCAAGATAGAATCCTACCTTGTGTTAGGATCTTATACTGTTGTGTTGTTTGATAATGATTATTCATGAAGTCGTAGGTTTGAATAAGTCATGGCCGTATGCATATTATATTTCTTACCATAATTGATGATATGACTGACCAGAAGAATCATGAAGGTATAGGTTTGAATAATCACAAGTTTTATTATCTTGATTGATGATTCAACTAACCCGAAGAGTTATAGGTTTGAATAATCACAGGTTTTTATGCATATTATATCTCTTATCTTGATTGATGATTCAACTAACCCAAAGAGTTATAGGTTTGAATAATCACAGGTTTTATGCATATTATATCTCTTATCTTGATTGATGATTCAACTAACCCGAAGAGTCATGGGTTTGAGTAATTACATGTTATGTCTCTTATGATTTGAATAACCATAAGAATCCTACATAAACCTTGAATGCTAATGCTTATTATTTTTGTTTGAAATGATCATGACTATACACGCTTGAGATTATTGTGTTTTAATAGTATACTAATGAATGTATGATTTTATATGAATCATGATACTAATAAGCATGCATAGGGACCAAGGATGAATATGAGTTCAAGAACAGGTAATTCAGGAAGCAAAGATCAAGAGGGAGCACACTCCAGTTGCTCCTGCCAGAAAGCAAAGGAGCACACTCCAGTTGTTCCTGCAATAAAGAAAAGGAGCACACTTCAGTAGTTTCTGCAAGGATGCAGATATTCAAAGGGAGTTGACCATGTTTCTACATTCCACAACATAAAGGTGTAGAAGAATCTACTTCAGATTAGGACTCTAGCATCTCCTACAAGGAAGCAAAGACTCAGAGGGAGTCCACCCAATGAACAAAACAAAGATAAGTATTTTAATTATCATTTCATGCATATTTGTTTGTTTAAATAAAATTGTTCAAATGATGTATATGCTCATGTTCCTAGACTTAGGATATGTATTGTGCATATTAGAATAGTTGCATTGATGAACAGTATACTACTAATATACATGGGTAAGTGGCCTATGGAACTGTACAACATTCCATTGCTACTTATCTAGAATGAAACCTCTTTGCTGACATGTTGGGAGTTGTGCACACTCTTAACAATGTTCTGGTAGAGATTGGAAGGCATCTAGAAAGTTACGGGATATGGATAAATGTTGTATTGAAGCATTGGCTAAGATAATTGCATGACTGTATGACATATTTCTTTATGTGTAAGAATTTGTTCTGAAAATTATGAGATGTTTCTAATCATGCAATTTAACCTGTTTTGTAGGAAAGACCGTATATCTTCACCTACAAAAGGACTACAACATTTGTTCCAACAACAAAGATATTTATTGAAGATATTGAAGTTCCCAGGATCTGGGATGAAGAAATGGAATGCCCATGATCCGTCGATCATGAAGAATGATGTTTGGGATGTAGTCCGAAGACCTGAAGGGAAGTTTGTTATGACTTCCATATGGAACTATCAGATCAAGCATGTTGCAGATGGCAGCATTGAGAAATACAAATGTGATGAAATAGAAGATGCACCAAATGGATTTCAAGACAGCATGGTGTAGTCATATATGTGTGCAGAACTTGATATGGTAGGATAGACAGCTTTCTATCCAGCTTGGGCTTTATCAAGAATAAAGCGGATTCCAACCTTTTCTACAAGGTTGAGGAAGGAAATCCAGTGATACTACTATTTGGATGACCTGTTTGTATCAGGTGAGGATAGACTGATTGCCGACACGCAGCGGAAGCTTACTGTCGAGTTCGAGTTGAAGAACTTGGGGATGATGCACTATTTGTTTTTTGGCATGGAGGTGTGGCAGAGTGCAGATGGAATCTTCCTTGGACAAGGGAAGTATGCAGTAGAGATCCTGAAGAGGTTCAGGATGATGGATTGGAAGGCCATGGCCACACCTATGGCTTCAAATCTAAAGCTTCTATGTGATGCTTCATCTGAGCCGTTTGATGTCTCTATGTATCGTCAGATGATTGGGTCCTTGATGTACCTGACACGAGACCAGACATTTGCTTTGCTGTGAACACATTGAGCCAGTTCCTGATGGATCCAAGGAGTGTTCACCTGGTTGTTGTAAAGCATGTTCTGAGGTACCTGAAGGGTACAGTGGATTATGGGCTCAAGTATGAAGCGAATCAAAAGTTTAACCTGCAGGGTTATGTTGATTCAGATTGGGCTGGCAGTGCTGCAGACAGGAAGAGCACATCTGGGTGTTGCTTCAGTATGGGATCAGGTGTGATCTCTTGGTTTAGCAGGAAGCAGCCCTGCGTAGCACTGAGTACAGCTGAGGCAGAGTATGTTGCAGCCTGTTCAGCTAGTTGTGAGGCAGTATGGCTATGGAAGCTACTGTCTGAGTTATTTGATCTCCCGTTGGATGCTACTGGTATCTTCTGTGATAACCAGAGTTGTGTGAAGCTGTCCGAGAACCCAGTGTTTCATGACAGGTCGAAACACATAGAGATCAAATATCACTATATCAGGGATATGGTGCAGAGAGGAGCTGTGAAGCTCCTGTATGTTGCGACGGACGAGCAGATTGCAGATGTGCTGACGAAGCCGCTAGCCAGAGTGAAGTTCGAGTACTTCAGAGAGAGGCTTGGCGTTCTTCAGATCGAGGACACTTCGAGGAAGAAGTGATGGACACATTTGCTGAAGCCATTCCAAGCATGTTGGAAGGAGGATCCTTCACATGGCTGTGGATGTAAGCGCTGGATAATGGGCATCAGGATGATGTTCTGGTTTCTGCTTGGATATGATCAGTTGGATCATTTATGTATGTACGCATCATGTTGGATGCTGGATATGATCAGTTGGATCATTTATGTATGTACGCATCATGTTGGATGCTGGATATGATCGGTTGGATCATGTGTATGTATTTTGTATGAATGCATCATGTTGGATGTTGTTGGATACATTGTGTGGATCATGTATCTTTGTATGATCAGGTAGATCATGGATGCTGTTGGATACATTGTGTGGATCATGTATCTTTGTATGATCAGGTAGATCATGGATGCTGATGGATACATTGTGTGGATCATGTATCTTTGTATGATCAGGTAGATCATGTATGTTGATGGGTACATTGTGTGGATCATGTATCTTTGTATGATCAGGTAGATCATGTATGATTGATGGATACATTGTGTGGATCATGTATCTATGTGTGCATCAGATGGATGCATTGTATGATCAGGATGATCGTGGATGACGAGCTTCTCCAGATGACATGCAGCAGGATGTTGCACTGATGATGATGAGTATCAGATGATACTTTCTGGCCGTGGATCAGGTTGTGCAGGAAAGCATATAATTTGTGCCCTGGGAGATTTGCAGATGGTCTTTCGAGGTTTTGCCTATGGCATGTAATTCGGTGCCCTGGGACATCTGGAAAATGCTCTTGCGAGGTTTTGCTTGGTAGGACATGTAATTTGTGCCCTGGGAGATCTGCAGATAGTCTTTCGAGGTTTTGCCTATGGCATGTAATTCGGTGCCCTGGGATATCTGGCAGATGCTCTTGCGAGGTTTTGTCCTATGGCATGTAATTTTCTCCTGGGAGATCTGGACAGGATGAAAAAGGCCTCAGATGCTTCAGCCAGGTTTTGCCATGACCACATGTAATTTGCTCCTGGGAGATCTGGACAGGATGAAAAAGGCCTCAGATGCTTCAGCCAGGTTTTGTGGTGGACCACATGTAATTTGCTCCTGGGAGATATGGACAGGATGAAAAAGGCCTCAGATGCTTCAGCCAGGTTTTGTGGTGAGATCACATGTAATGTGCTCCTGGGAGATCCGACAGGTAGAGCCTCGTGCTCGTAACAGCCTGGGATGCTTCAGCCAGGTTTTGTGATGGGTCACATGTAATGTGCTCCTGGGAGATCCTACAGGTAGAGCTGTGTGCTCGTAATAGCCTGGGATGCTGCAGCCAGGTTTTGTGACGCACGTAATAAGTCCTGAGGATTCCACAGTATGGCCAGTGATGATGAAGACCTGCAGGTGGTGGACCTACATCCAGTATGAAAAAGGACTGGCTCTGTAGAACTTCCTATGACGAGTAGATTCAGAGATTGATTGAGATAGCAGCAGCAGTGACGATAATGATGATGACTCGATGACGATTATCCAGTGATGATGATCCAGAGAAGATGACTTGTGCTAGAAGAACTGTGCTGAGAAATACCTTCCTAGTTAAGAGGGAGTGTTGATGTATATGTAACTTCGGAATGTATTTCACATATATGTATATTGTATTCCTATAGAGATGGTATTATTCCTCTATACGGAAGTGTCGTCATTTATATTTTAAGTGTCGTAACTTATACTTGATGGGTTATTAGACCACCTTGTTTGGGGTCGGCCCTGTATAAGTCATGTGGGTCAAAGGGTTATTAGACCACCCTATTGGGGGTCGGCCATGTGGGTCAAAGGGTTATTAGACCACCCTATTGGGGGTCGGCCCAGTCAGCATTATATTATGTGGTTAAGTTCGAGCCTACATGAGTTAGGTAAAAAGGCAAGTCAAGTCAAGTATAAATAGAGTGCGGGAGGCACTCTATTTACTTACTCACTTCTCTCACATGCTCTCAAGGAGGAGAGGCGCACTTATGGAGGAGGAGGATTGCTGCTAGGTTATGGCTATCTCTCTTGGTTGGTTGTATCATTGCTCTATCTATCTCTGAGGAAGTTATTGGGGTTTTTCACCTTTATGGTTTTCCCCAAGTAAATCTTTGTGTCTCTTGTGTGCTTGCATTATTGTCTCCATGATTGATATGCTGTAGATATGTTGTACATGTTGTTCTCTCAGTTAAGATCCTAGATCAGATTGAAGTAAATTCTGAAAATCTAACAGGGCGGGGGGAAACCCCTACCAGTAGATGGTGGGAGGCAACCCCTACCAGTAGATGGTTGGGGACAACCCTAACCAGCATTTTATGGGTCAAACTATGGGAGGTTTCCCCTTCATGACTCTAGCTTATCAAATGCCATCTTATAGACCTTGTTTACCATTTCTGGAAACTCTGAATTTGACAGATCATTCCAATTTAATGAACGATCCAGTGTGCCATAACGTTACGTGGCAACCAGTTCCCACTAAGCTACCTTTGGACATTCCAAAATTTGAAGGTAAAACTGGTGAGGATCCTGGTGATCATGTCACCACTTTTCATCTCTGGTGTTCTTCAAATGTGTTGAATGATGATTCCATTAGGTTGACACTTTTTCAAAGAACCTTGACCGGTGTTGCATCCAAATGGTACATTGAGTTACCTGCAGCCACTTTTTTTAATTTTCAACATCCTACGATGGTTTTTATGAACCACTTCCAGCTTCCTGTTCGGTATGATTCCAGGACAGATCTTTTGTCTACCTTCAGACAAAACAAGGCCTCTCATCTATCTGATCATATTCAAGAGTGGCAAAGACAGAAGAGGCTCATTAAGGCCAATATCCCCCCAAAGTTCTTACTAGAGTGGTATCTAAAATCACTCCTTCCTTATATTTCTAAGGAAGTAGCTACTTCTGGGGTGTCATCGGAAGAAGAAGAAATTTTAAGGACCGAGCAAATAGACTTGGTTTATGCTCAGTCTGGGATCCTTTACGAGATTATACCTGACACACTGTGATCAAACACTGGTCTAGGTAGACCAAAACCTGGACCACATGCTGATAGTATTGTAGGTTCAGTTGATTCTGTAGATTTCAAAGCATTTACTAAACATGTTCTTGCCTTATCGGTCAAACAATCGACTACAAAAGCGACTTCTATCACAACCTTTCCTTCTACTACTGAATTTGTACAACAGGTTCAGACTAATCGAAAGGGTCCTTGACAGCCCAACAACAAAAAGAAGGGAAAGAAAGGAGAGGGGAACCAGCAAAAGCTAAAAAATGAAGAAAATGTCGAGGAGGGTAACAGAGAAAAGAATAAGGTTAAGTTCCCTTGCAAGCTTTGCAAGCAGGACCACCTCACTCACCAATGCCCTCTAATCAAAGAAGCCCAGAATTTGCTTCAAGAAAAGAAACCTGTCGTCCTTAAATATCCATTTCCCAAAGGGAAGGGCTTAACTTCTAGCACCTCCAATGCTGGGGGCACCACCCATGCTTCAGTTGATCAAACTTTTATTAATATGGTTAACTTGGATTCTCTTTTACAAATGCGGGAAAGAAATTATACCCCATATTCACAGAATAAGGATAAGATATTCCTGAATCTTCCACTCCTCTCCACATACTTAAGGACTCATTGCCCAAGATCCTGAAAGGTGTCTTGAAACGGGCTTCGCACAATCATAATGCATGGGATACTGCCAACTACAATGTGGTTGAAGATATATCCCAGACCCCTTGTGCCATTTCCACCTTAGAAGTTTTGCAAAGTTTTCCATTACAACGAAATCCACTTCTGGCAACGATTGGAAGTATGGAATCATCCAACATGACTGCCCATTTTGATATGTCTGATATCAAATACCAGTTTCTGTATCACATTTCTCTTCAGATAGAAGTATTTCATGGTCCTATGACCATTAGACGAGTTGTCGTAGATGAGGGCGCGTCTACGTGTGTAATGTCAATTACTTGTTGGAAAGCCTTGGGTTCTCCTGAGTTAGCCCCCTCTAACACATTGCTTACTGCATTTGATGGCAGAAAATTCCATCCACACGGAGTCTTGCCATCATTTGACGTCACACTTGCCGGTAAGACAGTTGCTATAGAGGTTGAAGTTCTGGACGCTCCGCTTGATTACAATATGTTGTTAGAAAGGAGCTGGACATATGCCATGCGAGCTATTCCATCGGTAGTTTTCTGAGTTTTAATGTTCCCTCATGAAGGCAAGATCGTCATGCTTGATCAAATTTCATTCTCTCGATGAAACAACCAGACTTCATCGAAATCCACAATTCCTTTAGTTGATCAATCTGCCCCAGCAAGCGAGAGTTTAGGAGCAGGGCTTTATCGGTCATTAATGGGCACTTTTGACCTACCCACTCTGGTTGTTTTCATGCGTTCTGATGAAGGTACATCTACTGAAACTTTCACGGTCGGTTTAAGGACTGATCCATGGAGCCTTCCTACTATATCAGAACCATCAATGCCCTTATCTATTTCAAGAGTAGCATACATGGAAGCACATCATGCTGCAACAGAACATATCATGACTCCGCCAGTCTCTGCTGAGTCAGATATGGAATATGCTCCTGCATGGTCAGTAGACTCTACCCACTCTTTTGATTTTTTAGACACGGTTTTGCCTTTTGATGAAGCCATTTTGGAAGCCATGATGGGCCTGGACCATCCTTGGGAACACATGCACCACAGGTCTTACCTACTTCCAAATCTAGATAGGATAGAGAGAGGAGAGTTTTCTATGAGACCTTGTGGGAATGTTGATTTGTCCTCTATCCCTTCCACTTCAAGTGTTGTTTACGCTGAAGGGGATACAAGGAGTATATTGAGAACCATCTTGATCAACATTCCTATCGAACCCGGCATCACATAAATGTTTTTCATTGGAACATACTGTTATCTTGAAGATATCGTTCTGTATTCAATCTTTTTAATGAATTATGTGATGTCATTGACTGGTCTCATGAGGAGATTCTAAGCATCAACCCTACTTGAAGGATTTTTCGAGCATTCTTCCACCTTCCCTTCGAAATCATTAAAAACAGTAAGGAAGTTACGAGCATTCTTCCATCTATCCTTTGAGCTCGTTAAAAACAGTAAGGAGGTCACGAGTTTACTTTTTCGGGCTCATTAAAATTTTACGAAAAAAATTCCTATGGAGTTCTCTCTAAGATCTTGTTAGACTCTTTAAGTATGATAAGATTGTCAAGTATGGTTGTCATTTCAGACTCATTAAAGGATTTGAAGCATCATCTGCTTAAGTATAAGTTTAACCTTTTTCCATACTTTTGCGAATTACTTATGAAAAAGGAATACTATAGTCATACATGGCTAGAAGAGTTCTTCTTCCATTGTTTTACACTTTTTCAGGGGAGGAGACTAACTTTACGAAAAATGACCATTTTGGAGCCTTTTTTAGGGTTTTTAGGCTCTCAAAACATGAAAACACCAGCGATCACTCACCTACTCGAGCTCGATGTGAAATCCACGAGAGGGTCTATAGAGGATTGTTTAAGTTTTTCAGACTCTATAAAAAGGAAAACACCGGCGAGCATATATCAACCCGAGCTCGATATTAAAATCCACGGGGGGTGTATGGAGGATTATTTAAGTTTTTATGACTCCTTAAACAAGCAAACACTGGCGAGCAAGAATAGATCTCGGCTCGATATTAAAATCCAGAGATCAGTACTATAGAGTATTCTTCTAGTTTTTCTTTGAACTCTATAAACAATGAAGAAAGTCCTGAGTCTTCCTCCCATGGGCTCGTTAAACTCTTTACATGGTTGGATCTATTGAGTTTTCATTCTTTCTTGGACTCATTCAAACAACAAGAAAGGTATTCTTTTATCTAAAAATAATAAGGGATAAGAAGGGTATATCACATATTTTCAGTTTCAAAGGTAGTTAAGTCAATCCTATCCTTGAACACAACACCTATTTGAGTCCATCATTTTAGTTGGGTTTTAGTTTTTCACCTTAGGGTGAACTTGATCTCCAAGTTGTTTATTCCCCTGGTTGGTTATTCTTCCAACCATATGGAGGGTCTTCTAATGTCTCCTACATTGCAGGTTTATATAACTTCCCCATCATGTCGAAAACTGCCTAAGTCACATTATGTCGTGCTCACTATTCAAGGATACATCCTGTGTCGGCCATTCTGCCGTTTATCTTGACCTCATGTGTTGGCCATCCTAGTGTCAGTCTTGTTAATTGTACTACACATCAGCTCATACAATTTGAGTGTTCCTCGTGTTGGATGATGGAGGATGCCTTAAGGCCTCCCTTCCAACAGACTTCTTCCCATCGACATCAACTCATTTTTCTTTGGCAATGAAGCTTAGAGTTTTGGTTAGTACCTCGGGGATTGCAGTCATCGGTGGCAGTTTCCCTCATTGTTGAATAATGAGAATACATCAATGTATTTTATTTGATGGGTTCCTCAGGTGTTCAACTTCAAGTCCTCTTATTCACACTTGTTGGATCGTAGTAGGTACCTTGGGCCCCATTATCAGTATCAGTGGAAACCCTCGCGTTTGTTAAATGGTATACATCAATGACCGATAATCAAATGATTCCCCCCGTGTTCGACTTCAGCTCATTTATTCACATGGTTAGGGTTTGTACCTTGGGTTTTCTAGATGAATACCTTGGGATTTTGATAGCATTACCTCATTATGTTATCACCCAAGCTGGGCAAGACTGAGCCTCACTCATTTTGGCTCTCCATGAAACATAGATCCAGTTTGTTGTTATGGCTATGATCTCTCATTGTGAAATGGATCCACGCTTGTATTTCAGTGGCCATGCTATATATACATCTCCTAGTTATGTATCGGAGATCATGTTGTATCATGCTACACATCTATATGATGTCAAGATTGTAATTGCTTGCTAACCTTGATCGTTATTTCAGGTGCTTTTGTGACTTGGCTCTGTGGTTTTATTGCTCCTATTTGACTTGGAATTATAATGTATTTCGGCCATCGTTTCCCTTTGACCTCACACATTAGGGGTCGTCTATTATAAATCAAATATTCACTTTTCCGTCCATGATCGCATTTAGCTGTTGATCACACAAAATGACAACTTGGATTGAAGAGTTAGATTGACCTAGGTGATGCATGGACTTGGTTTACCCCTCAGCAACTGACAAAACCTTTATTTACCTTACATTTTGACATGTGCGCTACTCCTCAGGCATGAAACTAGTGCACATCAGGAAGTGTGCCCTACTCTAGTGAAGGAAACTAGCGCACACCAGCTAGTATGCCCTACTTTACCTCTTGCATAGTAGTGCACACCTCAAGAAATATTGCAAATACTAGTTGTAAAGCAGTGAAGTTGCATATTGTGTGCTACTCTACTGTGGAAAAATCGTGCACATCTTAAGATGAAATCAAAAAAATATTAGTTTGACGAATTGGGATTAGTTGAAGTTGGTTTGCAACTTCCCCAACATCCCAATCAAACTACCGCTCGATCCAAACTGCCCACCTTATCTTATAAATACAAGGGGGATACATGAGAGAGGGAAGAGAAACTATGCATTATGGGTTGTTATGTTGGAGGAATTCCAAAGTTAGTGTGAAGAGCAGGAGCCCAGAATCTGGTTGCACAAGCACTCTCAATGATCAGGTATAATTGTACTGGTTATTTTCTTTTGACAATAAAGTTTGAAATACCCTTCCTGTCCCAATCAAATGTATAATGGATTGCATATTTGTTTGTATTAAATGCTTGATTGTATTTGATGTCTAAATTGCATTTCAATTTCATCATTGTTATATTAGTCAAGATACGCTGAGGAAGGTATCTTTTGTATTGCAGGTTCATCAAATGGAAGATCAAGTGAAGGATTGAGTGGAGGATCAAGCAAAAGCTAGGATCGAACGTCGTTAATAAGGTATGCCTTCTAATATCATGATATCTTTCCTTTTGTATAAACCTATGTGATATGATCAATGTATTTACTTGTCACCCCAGAAGTTGGTAGTGTCCCTCTCCTCACTATAAGGTAGAAATCCTGAACAACAGCTAGTATGCCCATAAATAAAATAAGGTTTGGATCCTAAACCCTAGCATACAACTGTAACAAATGGACTGAGTCCTAGACCTTGGATGTTATTCAAGAACAAAACCTGGACATGTTGTTATCTTTTGTTAGAGTCCAATATGTAAATCAAGTAAACTAATTTGATTCAATAAGGTTAAAACTACAAAAGTATACATGCTTTTATCCTATTATTTTTTTTTTAATATAGGTATTTTGGGGTGTGTGTGTGTAGAAAATATGTTAACGCAGACAGAAATGGATACGTCTAGACCTAAATGGTATAGATCTAGAACAAAAGGATACATAACATAAAATCCTCCCTAGTTAGATTAGATTGCAGGATAGATGAATTACCTGGTTATCGTAATCCCTTTCTCTTTGCTTGATTTTCTTTCAATCCTTCGATCTTTCGCTGCAAAACAAGATAGAAGAGATGGAAACAAGCAAACTACATGAAAGCATATATCTATGAATCTAACTAGATAAGCAGTCAAACAAGAAAATCATAAATGATATCATAATACATAACACATTTATGGAAAGATGTTTATATTAATGTAAATTTTAGTAGATACAAAGTGAGGGGAGTTAGAACCAAAGATTTGACGTCACGAATCCAACATGGATGATCTTTCCTCAAAGATCCAAATCCTCCTAACTTCTTATGGATGAAGAAGAATGTTCTGACTGAATTCCACCAACATGAGGGTGCATAATCCTTCCTCCTTCTCAATAGAGAGAGAGGTCATATTTATAGGGTTGGATGGATAGAGTAGGTTGAATATTTAGCAGAGATATCTAAGGGATTATCCCAATAGGTTAGGGATTCAGCCGAAGGACACCTCACCACATGTTTAGGGATGAGCCTCCACATCACCAAGCTTCGAGAAGTCGCTCGAAGCTCCCATTTATCCATTTAAACCAACTCCAGTGCACCTTTCTCAAAGAAAACTTGCGCCAGAGATACATCACTGCACAATGTACAAAGACACACTACGCCATTAATGCCCTCTACTATTTTGCAGAGTGCACCACCTTAGGCTTGATCCCTCTTGTTGGAAATCAGAGTGCGTCAGGTTTACTAGGAAACGTAAAATGGTAGGGCAATCAACCTCTCTCCTCACATCCAAGGCAAGGTTCTTCAATGATTGAGGCATGGTGATGACACCAAACTCATGGTAGCGATATTATGGTGTAACAGAATGTCCCCCAAAGCATGGAGCTAGTAAAATAGGATAGGTGAAATGCTTTGCAAGATAAGGGATTGAGGCAAGAAACACCAGTTGGAAAGGACTATTGCAGTACAACTAAATTTGATATACATGTCTCACATGACCTATAACATGGTTTCGAACCAATACAATGCAGATCCATGATAGTAAAGACTGACTGATCATAATCATGGCTACTAGAAGTAAGCGTAGATCCATGATGAGATGATAACACAGCCACAGCCACTACAAAAGTGGATCTGTGTAATATGACTCAAAAAAAAATCTAAATTGCAACCTAGGTGAGATTTATGACTTAACCCAGGGTCTTCAAGTCGAACCCGTAATGATACAAATATAACCATGCGATTACAATGTCTTGGAGTCGAACATGGTAGAAACCACTTGATTACTGGTCGTTGATGTATACCGCTAACAAGTTCGAGGGATATCACCATTGATGCCAATGATTCCCAAGCTATCATGGTACATACCATCGAATGTGAATCAGATGGTTTTAGGTCAAACACTTGATGAAATCTTTCAATCAAGAGCCAATGATGCAAACTCATGTTGAAAGAGAGGTAACCTGCCATTAAGGCATGCAGGCCCAAGGTACTTGGTTGGTTTCTACATTCAATCCTTGGATGATGTGTTGATGTCGACAAGGATGAATCCATCGAAGGAGGGCCATGATGTATCCCCCATCATCAACATGAAACATGATCAAATATGTTTTGGAGTAAATCGGACAGTAGAGCAATGTTTGAAACTGACTCAGAGGAAACTGACATGGTTGAAGGTAGTATAACTACAGATAACAATTCGATGGACATAGATCTCTTTAACATGGGCATGGCATGACCTGGTAGTATTGACACAATGAGAATGATACCAACCCCTAATGGAACGAATGGGGGAAGCATGCTATGGATGATCAAAAGGAGTGGAAAGACTCATGGGATCAGTGACTCGAGAAAAAACAGATTACCCAAGTGTGTGAATGCGAATGCATATGAGTGCCATGTTCAAGAGAGACTATGTGCTTCCATGATTACAATGAAATATAAACCCTTTCCTTATCCTCATTAGTATTTATGAGTACCTCTTATGTTTTTTAATGAGCTTGAGGAGGGTAACAGATGCTCAGTATAGCTCGTCCTTTGAACAAGTCCAATCCTAAATGTTTTACTAACCTAGGATAGGAGGGGTTCGTCCCAAAATGGGCCCTTCGATTTTAGATTTTAACAAGTCCAAAGAAGGTAAAATCGATGTCATTTCATGTTTAGAGAGTCTAAAAAAGAACTAAAGAAGAATCCAAAGGTTTTTTTTTTGTAAAAGTTAGTCTCTTCACCCGAAAAAGGATAAAAAAACATGAGAGAGAACTCTTCTAATCATGATTGGATGAAGTGCTCCTTTTTCGTAAATAGTGCCTCCTAGTCCAAACAAGGGGTAAACTATCACCAGAAAGATGATCATTCGAATACTTTTACAAGCGTGAAAGCATCAAGTTCGCTTGGTGATCTTTTCATATTTAGGGAGTTTGAAAAGAGTTTAAAGAAAAATTCTGAGGGGTTCCTTTTTCATGGGATTTTAACGAGCCCGAAAAAGTGATAAAATACAACTCGATGAATTATTCTCATCATTTTACAAGCAAGACAAGGAACAAAGAGTAAGCTCGGTGTCATTAATGCTCAATTTTAATGAGCATAATAATAACAAAGACACTCGAAGAGTTGTTCACCCCTGATAGTAGGAATGAAATGACCATGATCGTAACTGAATGTTCTAATTTGGCACTTTACTTCACCTCTAGACTCCAAAAGCTAGGTCAAAATGATCAATTAGGAATTTATACATAGAAATATTCCGAACTATAGTAAAAATGACCCGAAAAGAAATAAATTTAAAAGAGAATATTCCATTTTTCAACATAAAAAGGGAAAATAGTAAAAATTATTTACTATTGCGTTTTACCAAATTGGGAGGGTGAAAAAATACCATTTGGAGATGATTTTCAAATGGTCTTTGTGTGAAAATCCTCACAGTAGATCTAAGAGCTAATGTATACCTCACAAGAAATATTAAGCAGGAAAATAGAAGAAGAGTGAACAATGCAGTGTAAAAGAGTAGCATAATTATGATACAGGAGAACTCAGATAGAAGCAGAATAATATCACACACTAATGCATTAATCATAATATGAACAATAAATAATACAATGGTGGAGAGGATTCGAATGACAAGGTGGAAATTTGAATTAGCCTGCATGCACTGATCATTTAGATCAGTGGAGTGTCATCAGAGCACAACTAGAAGTCCCGATCATCATCAGTGGAGTAATCAATGCACAAGTAACTGTCAACTAGATGTCAAACTGAGTGTGGTAGGTGTAATTGGCACATGGAGGCACTAACTGAATGAAGGAGTCTCAGTGGAGGGCGCATGAGGAGATAACTGGAATCAGAATAGGTAGTCTAGTCTGACTAGAGTTCAATCAAAGTGATACAGTCAGTTGAGGAGTTAATCTAGCCTTAAATCAAGGAAATATCTAAAGATAACTCAATTAACTGAAGTGAAACTGAGTGGTAGGTGAGAGAGGGAGCCTTTCACAAGTGGTAGCTGAAAGGAGGGCACACTAAGCACTAGGAGGGCTAAAACTGATAAGAAAGAAGCTCTCGGGGCTAGCTAACTGAGGGCTAGGTGCTAGGACTAATGACTAGGATGCATGAAATTGCATGCATGCATGCAATTTCATGGCTACATGCAAAAATTCATGCATGACTAAAAATGCAAAAATGGAGAATGTTGTTAGGACTAGGATGGAGTATAGGAATATCCTAACACTTTGCAGGAGTCTTGGTTAGTCGTTTTCGCCATCGTCAGTGTCAGGTAGTCCTAGACCCTATCCTCTTCAAGTGTAGTGGAGCAGATTTGATTTTTGTTTCCATTTTTTGAGTTTTTTGGCTTGTGTAATGAGGGAATTGTGCACCTTCAGTCTGGTGCACTTTCCCCTTATGGGAAGTGCATCTAGGGATCCCTGGCACCATTCTCGTAAGGGTAAAGTGTGTCGACACTGCCCTATATGTACTAACGGGGTGTGCTGGCACAACTCGTCCTCATGAACTTAATGATACACCAAAATTTGTCAAATTGGAAGGTGGATCAAAATTCTAATGGGTGTTTAAATGCTATTTGGACAGGTTTGGGCAAAACAAATGGTCCAGTGAAGGGAAAGGGAGCATGAAATGGAGGATTCCAAAGCGGCCAATGATCCTCAATGCATGAATGCGCTTTGAAATTGTGGGTTGCTCAAATAATTTCACGTTTAGGGCATGAGGGCGCAAGTCCCACCGCTAGAGCATCTGATTAGATGTTGGGATCCCAAGCAACAACACTTTCAGGTTGGCATTCAAATACTTACCATATATGTGGAATACATCTACTTTCTAACGAGATTATCTTGACGGGGGGCTCCAGTATATTTGTTGGGATCATGAGGAATCGACTGAACTACTGAGGACTTAGTGGCTCAATGGTGCACTCTCGGCACTCAGATGATTAGTGGGAAAATAAAAAACAAGGATGTGAGGGATCATGCACTATGGACAATCCTTTTTACCATTGAGAGGGTGGTAGGGAGTAGGGAGGCTCACCAGGCCACCAAGGCCCACATGTTGTACATCGTGGAGTGTATGGCTCCGACCATATTCAACTTATGCAAGGCAATCCTCATAAACCTTCAAGAGAAGCTCACCAAATTTTGGCATTGTGAGCTAAAGTAGTTTTGTTATGGATCAGTAGTGGCCTCATTCTTCTTAGAGCGGGTTCCTCATCTATGACCATAGGTAGAGACCGATAACTTGGATCTGAGGGATCCGCACATGGTTTGTTCGTTGGAGGTCCTAGCCCTCAACAGAGGTGGGTGTCCTACGATCAGTTATGATCCTCCTTTTTTCAGGTGGTTGAGGGGACAACTCCTCATGGTAGAGGATTACCCCGATGCGGGAACTGTTTTCAGAGGAGACCCGAACTTGGTTCTTCCCGAGGGTATGCAGTGGGGAGATCTAGCTAAGAATGACAACTCTGTCATGTTTTTATTTTTTGATTTTTTGATGTTTTCAGAGTAGTACTGATAGTTGATACATGTTTGGTGTAGATGTTGGTCCATCTCGTCCAGTTGGTGCTTCTTTGATTGAGCGGAGAGGGTTAGTGCGAGAGATGGTTGTTGTGGATCAGAACGCGAGATAGGGGCCATATGAGATGGAGGAGAATGTCCATAGGTTGACCGTAGATATCCCCGATCCACCCGTACATGAGCTACCTCATCTCTATCAGCGACAAACTGTGGGGGTATTCGCACATTTTGGTTCAATGCTTCAAAAAGTAGCTCAAGCCATCGTTTATTATCATGAGAGTCCTAGGGACTAGGCCCATGTATATATGTATGTACTGAAAGCCACAAGATTCAGAATTTTGCAGAGGAGACTCTTTTTGAATGCTCATGTGCTTCATATTTTGTACTAGTACCACATTTTTGTACTTATATCGACATGATATTAATAGAAAACTCTATTTCTGGCTCAATATACTGTGTTTCATTGATGACTATGGGTTCTTGTAGATGTTTTGATTATACATTATGGATAATTTACATGTTGTGTAGGTTTTACATACTTTTAATAAAATGTTTCATGAATGTGGAATGTACCAATCTAATATGAAATTATCCAAAGAATCGGCAACTGTGTTCATCCCTCTAGGAATATGCAGGTATTTACTAGACTCAAAAGACCTCTCCAAGAGGAGCACTTATCGAAACAGACGGAGCAGCATAGGATCGTGGACAACATAGACACGATTAAGATGAGAGACCAGTAGCTGTGAGTCAAGGTGGACAATAACATTGTACATACCCTGGTAAAGAGCATTGGTTAGCAATCCAATCACTGCGTGATACTCAGTGACATTGTTGGTTGCGTATCCTAGGCAACTTCCTCCTGAACTGATAAGGTTGTCGGCAGGGGAATAAAGTACTGAAGCTATTGAGGAAAGATTACGGTTATGTAGGCTGGCTCCATCCGCAAATCCAACACATGTTTCCATCTGCACATTCAGGCAAAACATGGTATAAGAGTAGAGACAAGATCGTAACAAACTCAAACAAAGCGTCACACCATACAAAACACACATCATGTACAATATATACATAGCACTAATGCATAAAAACATAAGCATAGTATCGTTTCAGGTAGAGCCCATTGCGAGGATCGCCCAAATATATCCCATCATAGTCTTTGAGCTCATATGCTCCTTTATCCAACACGCATTTGACAACGTATGGACCATGCCACATGAAATCAAGCTTGCCTTCCCCTAGTTTATTGTGTTTTTGGTCGTAAGTGAGGACCAAATATCCCTCGTTGAAGACACGAGGTTTGACAAATTTTTCATATTAGGCCTTGATGTGCTTCTTATGAGCTTCATTGGCTAGAGCAGCATCACGACAGGTTTCATCGAGTTTCTCCAGGTAGAGAAAATGTTCTTCCTCGGCGATGGTATTGGGTAGGAGTTCAACAATGTGTTTTAACGATGGAATCTCGAACTCTATCGATACCACTTCCTCTAGTGCATAGACCAATTGAAAAGGCGTGAAGCTAGTGGTAGTTTTGACGGAAGTCCGGTATGCCCAAAGGGATGAAAAAAGCATATTGTGCCAGTTGGACTTGTGTGTCCCTACCATTCGTTGGATCCTAGTTTTCAAGACCTTGTTGTTGGAATCTACTTTTCCATTTGATTGAGGGTAGTAAGTAGTTGAGTTATCATGTCGAAAACCCAATCTACTGCTAAGTTCATCCACCATCTTGTTCTGAAAATGAGATCCATGATCAGTGATGATGGCTTGTTGGACTCCAGATCGTGTAATGATGTGGTTAAACATGAAGAGTCTAACATTTTTTTTGTATTTGTTGTATGTAGGCATGGCCTCAGCCCACTTGGTAAAATATTCAATGGAAATGATTGCATAACCATGCCGCTCGGCCGAGGTAGGCTTACAATGCATAAAATCTATGCCCCATTTTGCAAAGGGGCCGATGAAAATAACTTGATGTAGTGGGGCTATATGCGAGCGCTTTTTGTGATGAAAAAGCTGAGAGGGAGGACACTTCTTAACGGGTTCAAAACAATCTTTAATATGGAAGTCCAATAGCATCCAAAATGTAATATTTTCTGAGTTGTAGCGATCTGAAAAAGATGACCGCCACATGCCCCTAAGTGGCAATCATTCATAACATGTTCATCCTCCGCGTGGGTTAGACAACGTCAGAGGATAGAATCAACAACACGATGGTATAAGGTATCACTGATGATTAGGTAGTACTTTGCGTGGTAACGCACATGACAGAAGTTGTCGCAAGATAACCGAGGGATGAAACATTGGTTTTGGAGATACAAAATGATGTCTCCATACCATCAGTCAGAAGTACTAATAAGAAACAAGGACTCGTCAGGGAGAGATTCCATGGGTTTAGTTTCCGTATCAGTACGGGGAAGATTGTAGATAAGCTCCGCAAAAACCAAAGACTTTTTGGACTTAGCCTTCTCAAAATGGAGGTTGAGTTCTTGAAGAATGACGATCCAGCGCAATTACTTTCCCCTAGAACCTGACGTGTGAAGACGTGGTACATAGGTTTAGAGTCGACAATAATGGTTGTAGTGCAGAGGAGGATGTAATGGCGAGACATTTGGATAGCAATGACTGTTGCCAGAGCTAGTTTCTCAACATGTGAATGCCGCGTTTCAGAGTCAATGAGACCCCTACTAAGGTAGTAAATCACATGTTCCTGGGAATTACTATCCTCCTGAACCAAAACCATAGCAATAGTGGTGGTGGAAGAAGCAAGATAGAAGATGTAATCCTTGGTGTAATCAGGAAGTTGAAGCATAGGTGCATGGTTGATAGCATGTTTTAGGTTGTGGAAGGATTGTTGAGCATAGTCATCCCAAATGAACGGGACGTCCTTCATTTATTTACTCGTGTATCCTTGCATTTTCTCGGCGAAATTACACACAAAACACCTTAAGTAGTTTTCCTTTCCCTTCAAACTTTGTAGTTCAGGTATATCCATAGGGGATGGAAGAGGAACAATGGCTTCCACCTTCCTGGGATCAATACGGATCCCATATTTGGAAATGATGAAGTCTAGGAGGCATCCAAACTCGACACAGAATATGCACTTGTGAGGGTTTAGAGGGACATTATACCATCTACATCTGAGGAATACTGCCATCAGATGGTTAATTTGGAACTTGTGACAATTCGAATGAGCAAGGAGATCATCGAGATACGGTTCTACAAAGTCCTTCACATCGTGGAAAGCATACAACATAGCCCACTCGAATGTGGCACCATCATTTTTAAGGCCAAAAGGTTGTTTGTGATATGAAAAGGTACCCCATGGAAAGATGAAAGTAGTTTTATGCTGATCAGTCGGGTTGATCTCAATCTGATTATAGCCAGAAAATCCATCCATGAATGAGAAGATGATGCTTCCAGTGTAGTTGTTGATGATTTGGTCGATGAACGGGGTAGGGTAGTTGTCCTTGTGACAAGCCTTATTAAGGTCTGTATAATCGACACAAACCCTAATGGTGCCCTGTTGTTTGGCAATAGATATGACATTAGAGACCCAATCTGTCAAGGTGACAAGGTGAATGAAACCAGCCTTCAACAGCTTTTCAATTTCATCCTTTATAGCCGCAGTTCTCGTAGGGTGCACTGGATGAAATTTTTGCTGGATGGGTTTCACATTGGGATATGTTTGGATCTCATGAACAACAATGGTAGGATCAATCCTGAGCATTTCCTTGTAGCTCCATGCAAATATGTCATGGAACTATTTGAATAAGGCCGTGTATGAAGTGATCTCTTCCAGAGAGCATTTGTGGCCTATAAAAATATGTTCCACAACACCTGGTGTGGCCGAGATGTCGATCAGTATGGTAGGTGTAATGTTTTCCAAGTTACCCTTGGTTACCGTATCACAAGTGAGGATAGGATATTGGGGGTAGGGAAAGACATCTAGTGAAATAAGTGTTTCAATGTCGTTCTCCATGGAATCTAGTGGTCAGAGGAAAGGAAATCGATGGTGGATGTCTTCCCATGGGGGTTCATCCACGCTGAAGATATGCCTAATGGACTCGTCCGAATGGTTAGTCTGGAGGAGAGGATCAGGTTGGGATGAATTTGCTGTAAGGTGGAGAATGGGATGTAGATTCCACTGAGGAGTGGTCATCTGATGTTGATTGGATAGCCTCATATGTAGCTTTCACTAGTGTGAGAAGCATGACATCTCCAATTGAGTCCAAATTGTCCAGATCGGGCATGATCCATCGGTCAGTGGAATTGGCTGGTGATGGGATCATAGAAGAAGTCATTTTCACCATGGAAACATGGGAAGGGGGATTAGGTGATGAAAAGACTCCCATAAAAGATGATTCCTTGAGGAGTCCTACCCCCACACTCTCATATATTTGGGATGAATGACCTAAGAGGGTACATTGTTGGCAGGGTGAGTAGTGGTGTTCAGTGTACAAAAATCCAATTGGTCGATAGTAACAATTTTCCCTTGGTGGGGAAATTGTATAATGCGGAATACAGAATATGCAACCATAGTAATGCCATAAAACCAATTATAACCAAGGAGTAGATTATAATCCAATGGGACGACGACTACTTCCACATTGATGGAAACGGTATTTTCCCCTAGATCTATTTCCAAATCTTGTAACAACCCATGCGGTTGGAATCCACAACCATCAAATGCTTTCAAAGTGGTATGGTAACGGTTCAACTTGGGAGATCCAATGGCTCGCCAACAGGATAATTGCATTACCAAGGTGGATGTTCCTTTGTCTAATACAGTACGATGGATGCTCCTCCCAACGACATTGGTAACAATTTGGAATGCAAGTTGGTGGGAAAGCCTTAGTTTGAAATACTCAAGTTGGAACATAATGGTGTCCGAGGAATCAGGGTCTACAATTCCGATAGTAGCCATGAAAGTCTTGAGCTGATTAGGACAGTTTTGCAAAAATTCCAAAGTCAACATAGCACAAGGGGCTTGCGCTAAGTCCTCGACAATATTATAGTTTTGAGCAGCCCGAGCATTGGGATTGAAAATAAATTTTCAAATTGTGCTCTTGGGCGGATGTAGCACTGAATCAAAGGATGGTTTCTGAATAGTGAGAGAACCTTGCGGCAGGGGAATGTCCAATGTGAGGTGAAATATTTTTCAGTATTACTTCCATTAGATTCCTTAGTTGGGACCAAGTCATATGAACATGATCGAGTGTTCAAGTTGACAGTTTCACTGCGCATCATGAGAACATGAGTGGTAGAGGATGATTCTCCTTGAGAAGGAGAGGGTTGTTGCACGATCATCTGTTGTTGTTGTGTGGGGAAGGGATCGGTTAAAAATGCGGTAGTTGGGTTCCCTTTTAGGAACTTTTGGACATCGTACCGATGGGGGCACTCTTTGGAAAAGTGGTCTCCACCACACAGTAAACAAGGATACTTAACCTTCCGCTTCAGTTTGGTGTCATTAAGATTATTCTGTTTTGGATACTACTAATTAGAAGACGTTTTCTTTTTCCCTTTGTTCTTCTTTTTACGACCGTATTTCTGAGGTGAAGCAGATTGAACTGAACTCACTTTTTTGGTGGTAGCAGGTCTGGGTGATCTCTTGGTGTTGTTCCTCGCCCATGATGGGGGTGGAGTGGAGCTAGGGTGGCTATGTGATCCACCGGATTGTGGAGCAGGCTGGTTATGAATGGAACCGATGATGTCATCGGAATGAGGTATCGTGGGTGGTTTTGTTGGGTCATAGGTAGGGCGGGGTAAATCGAGGACAATGTTGTATAGAGTAACATATTGAGCATAGACCAAGTCTAAGTACTGGGCACATGCTATACCCTATTCTTCTGTGATGACCCCACCCATGGAGACATCTTTGGCCACGATGGGTAGTAGCTACTTAGTGAACCAATATGCAAGGAGTTGGTCAAGAATAAGAGCTTTAATTAAATGTCATCTCCACCTCCACTCGTGAATATGATCGGAAATATGAGTGATGGTAGTTTGTCGGAGAGAGGTCAAATATCTATACCAGTCTCATAACATATTGGTAACTGAAAATGTGTCAAAAAGGACATGGCCAAGGATAAAAAATCGGGAAAAGAGTGTGGTGGTGTTGTAGGTACAACAAATCCCATGCTTTCTACAAAACAAGGGAGCCCTAAATTTTTATATGCAAAGAAAATGATTAAAATCCTTGGTCCTTTTGGGATTTTTCATCATGTTTTCATTTCTTTGTTTTGATTTGATCAAGTTAGTGGTTTTTCCTTCTGAAAATTCCCTTGATTTTGTGTGCTTTTTAGAGTTGCGAAAAGCACAGGTTTTTCTAAAAAAATTAATCCTTCCGCAACCTGCAATGCGGATTGCAGAAATCTGGTTTTTCGATTTTGGAACGCTTTTTGTTCCGCAACCCACAACCCACAATGCGGATTTCAGATGTAGAATTTTTTTTCTAATAGTCGTGGTTGCTTCCTCCACAACCCGCAACCTGCAATAGGAATTGCGGGAGCACGTTTTAATTCATTTTTTCGCTTTGAGATCCCACAACCCGCAAATTGTGAATTGCGGGGACTTTTTGTTTGATAATATTTAGAGTGGAGATCGCGCAACTTGCGGATTGCATATTACAGGAAGGATGTATATAATTGCGAAATAAACCTTCTGCATTTTTCTTCCACGGCTTTCCAGTTTAATCTCAATTGTTGATTTGCCTCGATCCTACGGTTGATATAGTATTGTTTTTGTTTTGAATAATCATTTTGGTGTTCTGTTTTTCTTCACCAATTTTTGATTTGCAATCGTTTTTCAAACTGCAATTTTCACCTACGGCTGCTTATGAATTGATAATCATTGATTGAACTAATTTGTGTTTGATTGAGTGCTAAGATTTGACATTAATCATACGTGAATTATTGCAATCTTATCATGTCTTAAATTCAATCATGTCGACGCAGGTTGTGCATTATTTCAATACATATGTGATAATTGCAAGTTCTAGACCGTAAGGTTTTATTCCTGGCAATTCATTACGCTCAGTCATTCTTGGGATATTTATTGTTTTCTATTAAATACAAGCTTCAATATGCGAAATTTGTTGTTCGCCATACTGTAAAAGAAAAGTCTTGTTAGTTATTCTTCATAATTTTTTCTTCTGACAATTGTATTGTGAGCAATATGTAGGGAAATCATAAATCTTTGGTCAGGTTTTGTAAAGAGAAAGAACTTCAGCCTCTTCTATATCAAGAGCCTGTGTCGCCACCTTTTGATGCAGGTGTTCCTAATGAAAGCAGTGGTAGTGAATAAGAACCTAAGATTCAATCCATCTTAATACACCTCCCTTAGAAGAAGAGAAGAAAGATCATTGAAAAGCCAGCTGATCAAGACAATACCATTATCAATGAATTTATAATCAATGAGGAGCCTGTCACTCCATTAATCCCTTTGAAGGAGAAGCAAGTGGCCAAATTTTCATTTTTTGAGAACGTTGTTGATCATCATAAATCTTCTGAGAAATATTTTCCAGCTCCCTTACTTTCTGTCACAGACAGCTAGTAGTCTGTGGTTAACCTCCACAGTTTATTACGAGATGTTCCAGTGATTATGTGATGAACATATGTTGAAAATTTGGTGAACATTCGTTATGAACCATTCTCTATGATGATATGACTAGAATAGTCTGATTTTGTAAATCCCTGTTTTCATGGGAAATTTATACTTTTTAACCATTTTTGTAATTATTATTTAAAGGGATAGAAGTCTCATGGGGAAGGGGGGGAAGATAATCGCTAGAGAAGGACTGGAGAAATGTTGTTTCACTTGTGATCATGTAATTTTTTGCAGACCAATGAATCAAATTTAGTTTCTTTTGGCATCTTCTTTGTGTAAGTTATCAAATTTCTTTAATGATGTTTGATTTCTTCACCTTAATTATCAATTAATACTATTGATTTTGCAGCCAATCATTAATGCATTGATCTAGAAATTATATTTGTCTTAATTCATGATCTTTGTGTATTTATGTTTTAATTGAATTTCTTTAATTAAAATATTTATCTATTTCTGCAAATTATTTACAAAAATTATTAAGTTCATATTAGTTTTTCAATTGACAAAAGAACAACAGGATAATCTTGGATATGCTCAATCTTTGAATTATTATCAGTAATTTTCATTGCCTGATTGTATTTTGAAGTAATGAGTTAATGATTCAAATTTGACATTTTGGTCAAGTTGATGAGATAACTTATCGGAACTTAAACCAAGTTACCCTGCACACAAACAATACACTCCCTTTAGATTAGATCTGATCTAGCTTAGATTTCTTTTAAGGTAGAGTTGTCTTAGGTTTAGATCCAATTTAGAATCAAGACACTTTTGTTCTTCCATCATAGGAAGACAGATCATTCTAGGATCAAAACCCACAAGTGCCAGCAGTGGCCTTTGTATCTATGGGAGATTGCTATTCCAAACAGGCTGGGGATAGAACTGTACATGCATAGGAACTTTTGAATCCTTTCAATCTGGGTTTTCCCCCTCTGTTGTTTGCCTTAGAACCCATTCCAACAACTACACATCTGAGGCTCCAAAAAATGGTGCTAGAAGGAGGGCCGAGTGCAGATTATGCGTAAATGAAACACCAGCAGAACTCCTCCAGCAAGAACACTGATTATCACCCATAGTCATACGCAGGCATCAACCTCTGCAGAACAACCGGTACAAGATCCAACCGTCATTCCTGCCACCCCTATGATAGAGTAGGAAACTAGAAGGGGCGACAATATTGTTTTCATATCACCGACTGGGGCACCCATTACACTCAAATAATTACTCAAAGGTTCTTCTGATAGTGTTGCTAGGTTACAATGAAGGATCGCCGAAGAGAGCAATCAGGGAATAGAAGCAATTCATCACTAGAACACCGATCCACAAGCTAACAACTTCAATAATCAAAATTCATATCGTCCAAACCCTAAACAACATAATTCACCTCGCCACAATCTGCTTCCCAACTTTGATCTTGATATATTGTTCGGTGAAACAGAGCAAGACCAACCAAATGTTGCCACAAGTGGGCCACCACAAACACCTCTTTCATTTTCATCATCTTCATCCCACGAATCATCTGGTAGTGATTCATCATCCGGATCAAATTCAGAAGACTTAGCCATGGTAGAAGGTGGAAACATACCCTAGCTAGACCAGGATGTTGTGTTCGTTGTTGGTGAACAACAGAAGCTGCCCAAAAATCCTGAGAAATGGATCCCCAAGTTTAACCCTAATGAGAAATCACCTGCACTTGATCACATCAAAACCTTCATGTAGGCTATTAGACTCAGGAGTGTCATTCACGAGGATGTAGTTTGTAGGTTTTTTCCATATACCTTCAAGGGAAAAGCATCCACATGGTACTTTTTTCCCTACAACCCCAATCCATTCCTTCATGGGATGACTTCGAAAAATTGTTCATCCATAAATTTGGAGATAATAAGACTCTGGAAGACTTAGTTTTAGACTTATCTTCAATCAAAATTACTGGTAAGGAGAGGGTAAAAGATTATAATCAAAGGTTTTCATATTTGAAAAATAGAATCCCTGTTACTCTTCTCCTTGCAAAAGAATTGTTAGTTGCTTATTATGTTAAGGGTTTACCTATTCCCATTGCTATGTGGGTAAAAAGAGCATAAAAAAGATAATTTCTAGGAATCCTTCGCTAGGGCTATCCAAGTTGAAAAAGAGATATTCCACCTAAAGGATAATCTTGATGTTCCATCAAATCAACCTTCCACCTCTAAAAGAAAGCAAGAAACTCCTCCAAAACCCGTAGTGCAAAACAAGGACCCATTTGATATGACTGACATAAAGAAGATCCTCCAAAATATCTTGAATGAAATGGTAGACCTGAAGAAAAGCAACAAAGAAAGTCAAAATAATAATAGCGGGTTCAATAGACAACCTTCCAGAAGACCTTACCAACCCCCACAAAACCAAGTTCCACCTAACCCTGATGAACGATTGAACACTGAATAAATTCTTTCTATCTTTAAGGCATTGGTTTTAGAATCACTGAATTCTCTTGATCAGCAAGATCAAAACCAACAAGAGAATCAAGATCCTGAACCCCCAGATGATGTAGAATATCAGCAGACAAACACAATTAGCTTCTTTTCACAACTTCCTATGTATGAGGAGGAAGATGAGCCCGAGGCTGTCTTGAATGTCGAACATGCCTACAATAAAAGGATTAAAGGGAAACACACACAAGAATCTTCCACTTCAGCATCCACCCAAATAGAGGTAAAGAATCAGTACATAAGGACATTTTAATTCTTGATATAGAATACAATCTAATTGATGACTTAAAAAGAACGAAAGCTAATATTTACCTTTTCGAACTTCTAAAAATAACTACAATGGGAAATAGTCTACCCAAAAGTATGATTGTCAACAATCCTAGGGAAACTTAGAACAACAATTTGGAAATATATTCTAAAAATGGAAATCAGAAGCCAAGTAACAAGAAGACAGCTCCTTTCTTGCTGACTTTTAAAGTCTTCAATAGAAATGTCCATAATTGTATGATTGATTCAGAGGCTTCATCAAATGTGATGCCTTTGTCTACCTCTGAAAATTTAAATGCCTCTTGGGAGGCATGCCCTACTCAAGTTGTCCAATTGGACAAATCCAAAGTTAGGGTAGTGGGAGAGCTGAAAAATGTTTTGTTAACATTATATGTTGACCCCAGAATCCACCAGATAGTGGATATTATTGTGGCTGACATTCCAGAGATGTATGGCATGTGGCTGAGCAGATATTGGTCGGATAAGATTAAAGTATACTTTGCCACTAACTGGTCTCACCTATGGCTTCCCTACAATGGAAGGCCAAACAAAATTAAAATCATCACGGAGCCTTATATGAAGCAAATTGTCACAGACTTGAATGATCCCAGTGAGCCTGCTTCATACTTTAGCTCACATGTGGAGCATTACATGTTTGATACTTTCTTTGGATATCTGCCTACAGATTTGACACCAGCTGAGAATGTACATAACCAATCTCAAATTGTCAATCTCACTTTTGTTCCTTTATCAGGTACTATTGTCCATAATGTATATAATGTAAATACAAATTTTAGGTTAGATTTGAATGCATGGATTCTATTCTTTTATGGCTCCAGATCTAAAGATGGAGCTGGTGCAGGTTGTGTCCTAATTGATCCAAAAGGGACCGAAACTATGATTTCCTGTAGAATCAAGTTTGAGTGTACCAATAATATAACTAAGTATGAGGCCTTGGTCCAGGGACTCGAGAAAGCCATTGATATGGGTGCATAGGTAATCGAATGCTATGGAGATTCTGAGATCATAGTAAAACAGGTGAGAAACAAGATTCATTGTTTGTCTCCTCGTTTGATTAATTATCAAAAACTGGTAAGAGATCTCACTAACTATTTTTTTGCATTTAATATCAAGTCAGTCCCAAGATCACATAATTTTGATGTAGATTTTATTGCTAACACTGTAGCTAGGTTAATCCCACTAGAAGGTTTGTCCCCTAAAATTTTTTCAATTGAAATTATGTACAGGCCTTCTATTATTGATAATGTGACAAATTGGAAGGTATTTGATGATGATCAACAAATATTAGACTTTCTCAGAGCCCAGGACACTTTTCAAGATTTTGCAATTGATGAGGTTGAGCATGAGAAGTCTCTATCTGATCCTTCCACCTTTTCCCTAAATTAGTTATCAACCTAGAGAAATTTTATGATCTGCAAGATAAGTTCAAGCAAAATACCAACTGCAAGACCCAAAGTTCATCCCTCAACTATGAGCTAGTCAACCGAACCCTCGTTTCATCAATCTAGGGGTTGATCACTCTATTGAGGAGAAGAGGGATTTTATCAAACTCTCCAAGGAGTTCAAAGATGTCTTTGCATGGACATATGATGAACTCAAGACTTTTGACACTAGTATCATGCACCATAATATACCAATGAAACCACAAGTAAAGCCTTATCAACAGAAGTTAAGGAAGATGCATCATAGTCTAGAACCCTTTGTAAAGAAAGAGCTTGAGAAGCTACCGGTAGCAAGAATTATATTCCCTATCAAGCATATAGAGTGGATTGCCGACCTAGTTCCTATTCGGAAGAAGAATCGTGAAATTAGACTTTGTGTTGATTTCAGAAACTTAAACAGAGATTCCGAGAAGGACAACTACCTTGTCCCACTAATGGAGCAAATTCTACAGAAGGTAGCAGGGTCTGATATGTTTTCTCTCCTTGATGGCTTCTCAGGGTATAACCAAGTCCTGGTTTCCCCTGATGATAAACTAAAAAAACCTTTTAGGATCCCTTGGGGAACCATTTCCTATAGGCAAATACCTTTCGGGTTGATTAATGCAGGTGCTACATTTAAGAGAGCTATGGACATAGCTTTGAAGGGTTTGTTTCACAATTATGTTTGTATACTTATATGATGTTACTATTTATTCCAAAAAATGACATGAGCATTTGTCTGCTTTGACACAGGTTTTCGAACGCTGCAGAAGATATGGAATCTCGTTGAACCCAAAAAATTCTATCTTTGCAGTCACCGAAGGTAAGTTGTTGGGTTTTATTGTTTTGAAAGAAGGCATGATTATCGATCTAGAGCTCACAAAATCCATTGCAAAGATCGAACTTCCTGGTTCACGTAAGGTCATGCAATCTTTTATTGTTGAGATTAATTTTGTTCGTATATTTGTTCCGAATTTTGTTCAAATTGTTAAGCCATTACAACAATTGGTTAAGAAATATGCCTAGTTTAAATTGTCCGAGGAACAAAGAAATGCCTTTGTTGAAATTCGGAGAGCCATTGCGGAAGCCCTTGCTTTGATGTCTCTGTATTTCAACAAAGATATTATTATGTATACGTTTTCTACTGAATTTTCCTACGCAGTTGTCTTGACACAGAAACATGATAATGATGCTGAGATCCCTATTTCATTCATGAGCTCTACTTTCAAAGGAGAAGTACTCAATTACTCCTAGATTGACAAACACGCTTATGCGGTCTATAAATCTGTGAAACATTTTAGAGCATATTTATTGAAATATCGGACTAAAGTTATTGTTCCTTATGTAGCTATCAGAAATGTACTGGTTCAGAAAGAACTAGGGAAAAAGAGAGCTCACTGGATGACAACTTTGCAAGAATGTGATTTGGATATCAGACCAACAAAGATTGTCAAAGGCCAAGGCTTGTGTCCGTTGACCGCTCAATCAAATGATCATGTACAACAATAGATTAAGTGGGAATATGAGGAGGGTACACCAGCAATTCTGTTAATGTTATCACAACCCAAGCATCTGAATGGTATGATGACATTAAGTATCTCCTTACTCATGGGTTTGCTCATGAAACCATGGAATTTCAAAAATGCAGAGCTTTAAGGTTGAAAGCTTCACCTTATGAATTCATAGATGGCATTTTATTTAGGAAGAATTATGATGGTCTTTTTCTCAAATGTTTGGGAAAAGAAGAAAATGATAATATTCTTTTGCAATTTCATGGAAGACCCGCGGGAGGGCACTTCTCAAGAGAGGCAACTGCGCATAAGATTCTCAGGGCAGGATACTACTAGCCTACTTTGTTTAAAGATGCATACTCATATGTCAGAAGATGTGAAGCATGCCATAAATGTGTTGGGAAAGTTATAAAACCCGCCTTTCCTTTGCAGCCAGTGACTGTTCAATTTCCATTTCAGTAATGGGGACTAGATTTTATTGGACCCATCAACCCTGCTTCCTCTCTGCAGCACAAGTATATCTTGACAGCTACAGACTACTTTACCATATGGGTAGAGGTAGTCCCCCTTAGACAATGTAATACAAACCAAGTGATATGATTCCTTGATAGCCAAATGGTCACTAGGTTTGGTGCTACTGAATTTTTAGTATTTGACAATGCATCTTATTTTTCTTCCATTGATCTTACACAATATGCCCTTGGAAAAGGGATAAAGATGAATTTTTCTGCCAATTATTATCCACAACGGAATGGACTAGTAGAGTCTTCCAACAAGAACTTGATAAATATCTTAAAGAAGACTGTTTCTACTCATCATAAATATTGGCATACCCAGTTATACAATTCTCTTTGGGTAGACAAGGTTACCCCAAAGGAAGCCATAGCAAATTCCCCTTCACTACAGTTGACACAGTCTATACAAGAGGATGATTCTTCCCCACTCTAGCACAGAATTGATATGTTACTCAAGCTAGAGGAAGACAAGGAGAAGTCCAAAAACAAGTTTTTTCAACATTAGCAGTTGGTTAAGAGGTGGTTTGATGAGAAATCCTCATCTGACAGGGAGTTTAATGTGTGGGCTTTAGTGTTGAAGTGGGACAAAAAACATAAGGACAAGAATGATTAAACTAATTTCCAGCGCCTCTGGCTAGGGCCATTCATTGTTATAGAAAAGATTGGTCCTAGTATTGTCTGTTTGTAGAAATTGGAGGGTATCATAGACACCTACCCACTCAATGTGCAATTTCTCAAGAAGTACTTTGTTTGATTGAGCAGATTCACTTATTGTATATAAAGTGTGGTTTGTTCGATTTCTCTGCTTTATTTTCATTTCAATTTCTCTTCTGTACCTGAAGTTTTAAGGTAAACAATGTCATCCTTTATTCCTCTATGCTTGTAGTTGAAAATGTTTCCTATGAAATCAAAACAGTCAATATTTGCAAAGCCCTAATCGATACCTTCCCGCCTAAATCAAATATCTTTATGGATGTTTTGTTTGGTTAATTGAAGTTGAGGAAGTAGTTAGTTTTCTTGCCTTATGTTTCATTAGTGAATGGCAACATAGATTCATAGCTCTATCAGCCTTACCCATTCTGGATCTCATTCTTATCACCTTAAAATAATTTACCTTAATCATTATAAATTGCAAGATGGGGGGTCTTATCATAAGCCAGCCCATTATATTCATATATTTTTAAGTAGAATGGAATTTCCACATCAAGAAACCAAACTTGGGGGATGACTTTCAACTATGGATGGAAGGTAGAAGATCCTATCATAGGTCGGTCCATTCATGATCTGCAAAACATTAGTGAGTAATACTGTTGTCATATGGTCACCAAGCCATGGTAGTGTCTTGTAACCTATACACTAATAAAATTTGTTTTCCTTTGTAAGACACTTTTTGTATATAAGGATAAGGGGGGTCTTATTACAAGCCATCCCTACATGATCATGGGTCGTATTTCGGACTGAAATTACCACTTATGGTCACCAAGCCATGGTAATTGCTTTTAGTTTCAAAAGCTAAAAGACAAGAGGAGTCTCCTTATCGAGCTAGCTTGTTCAGTTTCCAGATCAGGATTGTGAATGGTGTTGCCAACATCTGATCACCAAGTCAGGGAACTGGACTTGTATCAATAAATGTCATGTTTCTATATTTTCATTCTATTTTAAAAAGAAAAGAAAAAAAAAGAGAAGAAAAAAAAGAAAAGAAAAAAGGGAGAAAAGAAAATGTATATATTGAGAGTAATATGTTTGTACATAAATCCATAAATAAAGGTGATTCAAGATTTGGTAACCCAGAATGGCTCTGAGTTTGGTCTAGGGTTCATCACAAACTGCCTTCCTAGGACTGCATAATGGTAAAGGATTCTGGTTTAATTCTGAGACTTCTTTGTCATATGAACTGTTAAATTTTCTGAATTTACTTCAATATGATCTAGGATCTTAACTGAGAGAACAACATGTACAGCATATCTACAGCATATCAATCATGGAGACAATAATGCAAGCACACAAGAGACACAAAGATTTACTTGGGGAAAACCATAAAGGTGAAAAACCCCAATAACTTCCTCAGAGATAGATAGAGCAATGATACAACCAACCAATAGAGATAGCCATAACCTAGCAGCAATCCTCCTCCTCCATAAGTGCGCCTCTCCTCCTTGAGAGCATGTGTGAGAAGTGAGTGAGTAAATAGAGTGCCTCCCGCACTCTATTTATACTTGACTTGACTTGCCTTTTTACCTAACTCATGTAGGCTCGAACTTAACCACATAACATAATGCTGAGTGGGCCGACCCCCAATGGGGTGGTCTAATAACCCTTTGACCCACATGGCCGACCCCCAATAGGGTGGTCTAATAACCCTTTGACCCACATGACTTATACAGGGCCGACCCCAAATAAGGTGGTCTAATAACCCATCAAGTATAAGTTAAGACACTTACAATATAAATAACGACACTTCCTTATAGAGGAATAATACCATCTCTATAGGAATACAATATACATATATGTGAAATACATTCCGAAGTTACATATACATCAACACTCCCTCTTAACTAGGAAGGTATTTCTCAGCACAGTTATTCTAGCACAAGTCATCTTCTCTGGATCATCGTCACTAGATAATTGTCATCGAGTCATCATCATCGTCACTGCTACTGCTATCTCAATCAATCTCTGTCTCTACTCGTCATAGGAAGTTCTACAGAGCCAGTCCTTTTTCATACTGGATGTAGGCCCACCACCTGCAGGTCTTCGTCATCACTGGCCATACTGTGGAATCCTCAGGACTTATTACGTGCGTCACAAAACCTCGAAAGAGCATCCCAGGATGTTACGGGTACACAACTCCGACCTGTAGGATCTCCCAGGGCGCTATTACATGTGACCCCACCACAAAACCTTGAAAGAGCATCTCAGGATGTTACGGGTACACAACTCCGACCTGAAATCTCCCAGGGCACAAATTACATGTGGTCCACCACAAAACCTCACAAGAGCATCTCAGGATGTTACGGGTACACAACTCCGACCTGAAATCTCCCAGGGCGCTATTACATGTGGTCATGGCAAAACCTCGAAAGAGCATCTCAGGATGTTACGGGTACACAACTCCGACCTGAAATCTCCCAGGGCCCAAATTACATGCCATAGGACAAAACCTCGCAAGAGCATCTGCCAGATATCCCAGGGCAACGAATTACATGCCATAGGCAAAACCTCGCAAGACTATCTGCAGATCTCCCAGGGCAACGAATTACATGTCCTCCCAGAGTAAAACCTGGAAAGAGCATTTGCCAGATGTCCCAGGGCAACGAATTACATGCCATAGGCAAAACCTCGAAAGACCATCTACAAATCTCCCAGGGCAACGAATTACATGCTCATCTGCACAACCTGATCCACGGCCATAGAGTATCAACCTGATACTCACCATACATCATCCTGATGTATCCATGATCATCCTGATCATCATTACTGCAACGTCCTGCTGCATGTCATCTGGAGCAACATCCTTAAGCTCGTCATCTATGATCATCCTGATCATCAATGCAACATCCTGCTGCATGTCATCTGGAGCAACATCCTGAAGCTCGTCATCTATGATCATCCTGATCATCAATGCAACATCCTGCTGCATGTCATCTATGATCATCCTGATCATCAATGCAACATCCTGCTGCATACCAAGTATCTACCTGATACATATCATGATCCATGATCCTCCTGATCATACAATGTATCCACCTGATACATATACAGAACATATGATATATATCACCATACATGATCCACCTGATCATACAATGTATCCACCTGATACATATACAGATACATGGTCCAAGCATCCAACATGATGCATACATACATACATAAAATGATCCAACTGATCGTATTAAGCAGAAACTAGAACATCATCCTGATGCTCATCATCCAGCGCTTACATCCACAGCCATGTGAAGGATCCTCCTTCCAACATGCTTGGAATGGCTTCAGCAAATGTGTCCATCACTTCTTCCTCGAAGTATCCTCGATCTGAAGCACGCCAAGCCTCTCTCTGAAGTACTCGAACTTCACCCTGGCTAGTGGCTTCATCAGCACATCTGCAATCTGCTCGTCCATCGCAACATACAGGAGCTTCACAGCTCCTCTCTACACCATATCCCTGATATAGTGGTATTTGATCTCTATGTGTTTCGACCTGTCATGAAACACTGGATTCTCGGACAGCTTCACACAACTCTGGTTATCACAGAAGATACCAGTAGCTTCCAACGGGAGATCAAATAACTCAGACAGTAGCTTCCGTAGCCATACTGCCTCACAACTAGCTGAACAGGCTGCAACATACTCTGCCTCAGCTGTACTCAGTGCTACGCAGGATTGCTTCCTGCTAAACCAAGAGATCACACCTGATCCCATACTGAAGCAACACCCAGATGTGCTCTTCCTATCTGCAGCACTGCCAACCCAATCTGAATCAACATAACTCTGTAGGTTAAACTTTTGATCCGCCTCATACCTGAGTCCATAATCCACTGTACCCTTCAGGTACCTCAGAACATGCTTTACAGCAACCAGGTGAACACTCCTCGGATCCGTCAGGAACTGGCTCAATGTGTTCATAGCAAAGCAAATGTCTGGTCTCGTGTTCATCAGGTACATCAAGGACCCAATCATCTGATGATACAAAGAGACATCAACCGGCTCAGATGAAGCATCACATAGAAGCTTCAGATTCGATACCATAGGTGTGGCTATATCCTTGCAGTCCATCATCCCGAACCTCTTCAGGATCTCTACTACATACTTCCCTTGTCCAAGGAAGATTCCATATGCACTCTGCCACACCTCCATGCCAAAAACAAATAGTGCATCATCCCCAAGTTCTTCATCTCAAACTTGGAAGAAAGCTTCCGCTGCGTGTCGGCAATCAATCTATCTTTACCTATAACAAACAGGTTATCTGCATACAAAAGTAGTATCACTGGATTGCCTTCTTCAACCTTGTAGAAAAGGTTGGAATCTGCTTTACTCTTGGTAACGCCCAAACTGGATAGAAAGCTATCTATCCTACCATACCAAGTTCTGCACCATGCTTGATCTGATAGTTCCATTTGGAAGTCATAACAAACTTCCCTTCACATCTTGGGACTACATCCCAAACATCATTCTTCATGATCGACGGATCATGGCATTCCATTTCTTCATCCCAGATCTTGGGAACTTCAATATCTTCAATAAATAAATTTGTTGCTGAACAAATGTTGTAGTTCTTCTTTTGTAGGAGATGGCATATGATCTTTCCTACACAACAAGTTAAATTGCATGATTAGAAAACATCTCATAGTTTTCAGAACAAATTCTTACGCATAAATAAATATGTCATACAGTCATGCAATTATCTTAGCCAATGCTTCAATACAACATTTATCCATATCCCGTAACTTTCTAGATGCCTTCCAATCTCTACCAGAACATTGTTAAGAGTGTGCACAACTCTCAACATGTCAGCAAAGAGGTTTCATTCTAGATAAGTAGCAATGGAATGTTGTACAGTGCCATAGGCCACTTACCCATGCATATTAGGAGTATACTGTTCATCAATGCAATTATTCTAATATGCATAATACACAACCTAATTCTAGGAACATCAATATATACATTATTGAACAGTATTATTTAAGAAATGACAATTCAAATACTTATCTTTGTTTGTTCGTTGGGTGGACTCCCTCTGAGTCTTCGCTTCCTTGCAGGAGCTGCTGGAGTCCGAATCTGAAGTAGCTTCTTCTACACCTTTCGGTTGTGGGATGTACAGAGATGGTCAACTCCCTCTGAATATCTGCATCCTTGCATAAACCACTGGAGTGTACTCCCTTTTGATCTTTGCTTCCTGGATTACCTGTTCTTGAATCTCATATTCATCCTAGGTCCCTATGCATGCTTATTAGTATCATGAATGTGTTATCCTTGTGATCTCATATAAAATCATACATTCATTAGTATACTATTAAAACACAATAATCTCAAGCATGTATAGTCATGATCATTTCAAACAGAAATAATAAGCATTAGCATTCAAGGTTTATGTAGGAGTCTTATGGTTAGTCAAATCATAAGAAACATAACATGTCTAAACCTGTAATTACTCAAACCTATGACTCTTCAGGTTAGTTGAATCATCAATCAAGATAAGAGATATAATATGCATAAAACCTGTGATTATTCAAAGCTATACCTTCATGATTCTTCTGGTTAGTCATATCATCAATTATGGTAAGAAACATAATATGCATACAACCATGATTATTCAAACCTATGACTCTTCGTGAATAATCATTATCAACAACACAATAGTATAAGATCCTAACACAAGGTAGGATTCTATCTTGATATAGGAAAAACATACCTGGATTAGCATGCTAGCTAGTTATGTCTAACATACCCGTATAATGTCTTTTGGTTTTCTTCAATGACTTGTGCTAGTAACCTGCATGTCTCAATGGTTAGCCATTATAAAACCAAGTTATACATACCTCGTAAATGGATCTTCTATGAGATCCATGACAATGGATGAGTCTTTATCCTCATGTCACCATGATCATATGTTCTTGAACTGGAGCATGATTTGTCTTTATTGGTGTACCTTTCATGTTAGTAGACAACATAAACCTCATACAACACCATAATGCATTAGTACAATCATAAGTGTCAACACCCTAAATAATGAATATCTTCTATCATGAATTCATAATTTTGTTAAGGTGATACGACAAATCTAAAAACAAAATTGTACTTAACTGTAATAACATGAAGACAAACATACCATAAACTTAATCATGGACAGATATCAAAACATACCTGGATGAGTCATACCTGTCGAGATCGCTTGTAATCTTCTTATGTAAGGCCTTAGCCTCATCTCCCTCTGAAACAGGAACTTCTTCACTTATGCAAGTGACCAATCCATCTTCTTCTAGGATTAACCTAATCCACTTGATTTGCAAGAACTGGACCTGGAGCTGGATATGGGTTTGTCAGAGAAAACTCAAAAATTCAAACTTTGAATTTCAAACTTCCGAAAGGATAGGAATATGCACCTTGATGAACTGATCAAACTGGTATATTCAGAATTTGAAGACTGCAAAGTTTCACTCCTCAATTTTGCCTTTGAAACTTCTAGATTCACTGGACGTGACCCTGAACTGGGGTTTGATGAAGCCCACTCTTCTACCCAATCAAAAAGTTTGATCCAAGGCTCTAAGCTTCTATTTTTATGAGGAGCTTCCAGCCGTGGTCACAGATTTCAAAAATTCTCATTTTTACAGAAGCCCTAATTTTCCATTTTTCTGATCAAAGTCCCGAACTAGGGTCTAATCAAACCCGGCCTTCTACCCAGCCAAAAATTCTGATCTTGGTCTCTAAATTTCTATTTTGATGAGTAGCATCCAGCTGTGGTCTCCGATTACAAAAATTCCAACTTTCTTCAAAGCCCTAAATTTCGGAAGCCATGAATGAAGGTACCAAAAAATAATTCTGTTTTGACAGAAATATGTACCTGATTGTTTCGGTGTAACTCCGAAATTTTTGATCCACAGGGTCTGAAAAAGTTTTCTAAGACAGCCTGACCTGTTAGCTTTCCATCCTGACAGGTCTAACCTCAATTGGATGTTCTGAGAGAGAGTTATGCCAAATGTCGCAACGTGACCTGTTTTGGGAAAATACAGGAGAGCGAACTTGTACGGCGTGCCACGTGTCACTGTTTGACCTTCGGCCTCTGAAAATTTTTTTTGAGATATCTCGGCCTGTTATCTTTCCAACCTGACAGGTCTGACCTCAATTGGATTCCCTGAGAGAGAGATATGCCAAGTGTCACAACGTGACCTGTTTATGGGATAATACAGGAGAGTGAACTTGTACGGCGTGCCACGTGTCACTGTTTAACCTTCGGCCTCTGAAAACGTTTTCTGAGATAGCTCGGCCTGTGCACTACCTGTCACTTTTCACGAAATTTCATTTGGAGCTTCCTAGCCCAAGTTATGACCTTTTTCCCAAGGTCACCTGATTTTGACTCAGATCTGGAAGAGGCAGAAACCCTATATTGTACAGATCATAAATCACAAAGTACAACGAATTAGAGGTTTTTCTTTGGACACAAGGTACCTGAAGATTTTATCTTCGTCCTGTAACAATTTCAGATCCGAAAACTTCGCCAAAACGGATTTATAGCGAAAGTGCTACGATGCCTGGTTTTTGCTATATCAAGCCCTAGCATCGTAAGTGCAACAAGTGTCATACATGCCATATCATGCCTTCTTTCATGCTAGCTCTGATACCATGTTAAATTTTCTGAATTTACTTCAATATGATCTAGGATCTTAACTGAGAGAACAACATGTACAACATATCTACAGCATAACAATCATGGAGACAATAATGCAAGCACACAAGAGACACAAAGATTTACTTGGGGAAGACCATAAAGGTGAAAAACCCCAATAACTTCCTCAGAGATAGATAGAGCAATGATACAACCAACCAATAGAGATAGCCATAACCTAGCAGCAATCCTCCTCCTCCATAAGTGCGCCTCTCCTCCTTGAGAGCATGTGTGAGAAGTGAGTGAGTAAATAGAGTGCCTCCCGCACTCTATTTATACTTGACTTGACTTGCCTTTTTACCTAACTCATGTAGGCTCGAACTTAACCACATAACATAATGCTGAGTGGGCCGACCCCCAATGGGGTGGTCTAATAACCCTTTGACCCACATGGCCGACCCCCAATAGGGTGGTCTAATAACCCTTTGACCCACATGACTTATACAGGGCCGACCCCAAATAAGGTGGTCTAATAACCCATCAAGTATAAGTTACGACACTTACAATATAAATAACGACACTTCCTTATAGAGGAATAATACCATCTCTATAGGAATACAATATACATATATGTCAAATACATTCCGAAGTTACATATACATCAACATGAACATCATCATTACATGCTTTTGGATGGGGATATATCGATCATATGACTAACTTTGCTATCTTGATTTTGTTTTATGAGAACATTTTGTAAATTACAGGTTAAAATATCAAGCTTGTCGACACGTCTTCCTTGTAATTACAAGTTTCATTTTCATAGATAACTAGTTCTTCCCAGCCAGTCGCCATTTGTTGTAGGTACAACAGATCCCATGTTTTCTACAAAATATGGGAGCCCCAAATTTTTATAGGAAAAGAAAATGATTAAAATCCTTGGTCATTTTGGGATTTTTCACCATGTTTTTGTTTCTTTGTTTTGATTTGATCAAGTTAGTGGTTTTTCCTTTTGAAAATTCATTTGATTTTGTGTGTTTTTCAGAGTTGCGAAAAACACAGGTTTTTTCAAAAAAATCAGTTCTTCCGCAACCCACAATTCCACAACCTGCAATGTGGATTGTGGAAATTTTGTTTTTTGGTTTTGGAACGCTTTTTGTTCCGCAACCCGCAACCTACAATGCGGATTGCGGATGCAAAATTGTTTTTCTAATAATCGCAGCTGCTTTTTTGCAACCCGCAATGCGGATAGCGTGAGCACCTTTTAACTCAGTTTTGCGCTTTGATATCCTGCAACCTGCAACCCGCAAATTGAGGATTGCGGGGACTTTTTGTTTGATAATATTTAGAGCGGAGATTCCGCAACCCGTAACCCGCAACTTGCGGATTGCAGATTATGGGAAGGATGTATCTAATTGCGAAATAAACCTTCTGCATTTTTCTTTCGCATCTTGCGTGTTTAATCTTGACCGTTGATTTTCCTCGATCGTGTGGTTGATATTGGATTATTTTTGTTTTGAATAATCATTTTGGTGCTTAGTTTTTTTTCACTAATTTTTTATTTGCAATCATTTTTCAAACTGCAATTTTCACCTATGGCTGCTTATGAACTGATAATCATTGATTCAACTAATTTATGTTTGATTGAGTGGTAATATTTGACATTAATCATATGTGAATTATTACAATGTTATCATGTCTTAAATTCAATCGTGTCGATGCATGTTGTGTGTTATTTCAATACAGACGTGATAATTGCAAGTTCCATACCGTAAGGTTTTGTTCATGGAAATTCATTACGCTCATTCATTCCTGGAATCTTTATTGTTTTCTATTAAATACGGGCTTCAATATGGGAATTGGTTGTTCGCCATATTGTAAAAGAAAAGTTGTGTTAGTTATTTTTCATAATTTTTCCTTCTGACAATTGTATTGTGAGCAATATGCAGGGAAATCATAAATCTTTGGTTAGTTTTTGTGAAGAGAAAGAACTTCCGCCTCTTCTATATCAAGATCTTGTGTCACCACCTTTTGATGCAGGCGTTCCTGATGAAATCAGTGTTAGTGAAGAAGAACCTTAGATTCAAGCCATCTAGATACACCTCCCTCAGAGGAAGAGAAGAAAGATCACTGAAAAGCTAGCTGATCAAGACAATACCATTATCCAGGATTTTATAATCAATGAGGAACCTGTCACTCGATTAATCCCTTTGAAGGAGGAGCAAGTGCCATTTTTCGAGAACGTTGTTGATCATCATAAATATTCTAAGAAATATTTTCGAGCTCCCTTACTTTCTATCATAGACACCTAGTAGTCTGTGGTTAACCTCTTGGTGATGAACATCTTTTCAAAATTTTGTGAGCATTCGTTATGAACCATTCTCTACGATGATATGGCGAGAATAGTCTGATTTTGTAAATCCTTGTTTTCATGGGAAAGTTATCCTTTGTAACCATTTTTGTAATTATTATTTAAAGGGATAGAAGTCTCATGGGGAAGGGGGGGAAGATAATAGTCAGAGAAGGACTGGAGAAACGTTGTTTCACTTGTGATGATGTAATTTTTTGCAGACTAATGAATCGAAGCTAGTTTCTTTTGGCATCTTCTTTGTGTAAGTTATCAAATTTCTTTGATGATGTCTGATTTCTTCACCTTAATTATCAATTAATACTGTTGATTTTGCAGCTAATCACTAATGCATTGATCTAGAATTTAGATTTGTCTTGATTCATGATCTTTTCGTATTTATGTTTTAATTGAATTTCTTTAATTCAAATCTTTATCTATTTATGCAAATGATTTATAGAAATTATTAAGTTCATGTTAATTTTTCAATTGACAAAAGAACAACAGGATAATCTTGGATATGCTTAATCTTTGAATTATTATCAGTAATTTTCATTGCTTGATTGTATTTTGAACTAATGAGTTAATGATTCAAATTTCACATTTCTGTCAAGTTGATGAGATAGCTTATTAGAACTTAAACCAAGTTACCCTGAACACAAACAATACACTCCCTTTAGATTAGATCTGACCTAGCTTAGATTTCTTTTAAGGTAGCGTTGTCTTAGGTTTAGATCAACTTTAGAATCAGGACACTTTTGTTCTCCCATCTTAGGAAGACAGATCCTTCTAGGATCAAACTCTACAAGTGCCAGCAAGGGCCTTTGTATCCGTGGGAGATTACTATTCCAAACAAGCTGGGGATAGAACTGTACTTGCGTAGGACCTTTTGAAGCCTTTATGTCTAGGTTTTTCCCCTATATTGTTAGCCTTAGAACCCATTCCAACACCTACAAATCTGAGGCTCTAACATGTGGTAATTCGATGTACCACTTGGCATTAGTGTCGGTGAGGGTTCGCTGAAATAAACTCAAAAGGATGGAATCATCCATTAAGGAGTTAGATGAACACCAGAAATGATAGGTCATTACATGGTTTTTTAGATCCTTACCCAGTTTTCCATCAAAATTTGGGATGTCAGAAGGCAACTTCACCAGAATAGTTGGCCAATTAGTTTCATGATAGATGGGACCGTTACTGAACAATGATAAATCTGGAAAATCGATTGCATCCAGAAAGGGTAATTTTTGGTTGGATTGTGGATACCAGTAGTACTGATAGGGCATCGATGTACTAGTAGGACCATGGACCGATTGGTCATAGGGTCCTCCCATAGTAAATTGGCCATATGGGGGTGGGCCACCGAGGTTGGGAGGGGGACCTGAAGTAGGTCCTCCTCCACCAGAATGAGGTGTTCCTCCACCAAAAGGTGGGGGCCCACTGCCTATAGGGTAAGGTGGTCCTCCATCGAAAGGTGGGGTTCCTCCTTCTCCAGAATGGGGTGGTCCTAGATGAGGAAGGTGCAGAAAATGTTTATTGTTATGATTAATCAATAAATTTGATAAATATTATATTATAAATTTATAATATAAATAATGTCATCTATTATTTTTTTATAAGTTTTTGAAAACCTAGTATAATATTTGTATTTTCTTTTATAATATTCTATTAGTACAATTTTTTTTGGAACCTTTTTAACAAAACAAACACATTTCTTGATATTCCATAGAATCAATGAAAACAAAATCCATACATTTATCTAAACATATTTCATAAAAAAATATTTCCCACAGTTGCGAAGCCACTCAAAAGTGCCAACATGATAAAAAAAATACTACAGACTGTCTTACATATGAGTCTCAAATAAATCTTGCAAATATATCAACCCAAACAAGGATTCAACATATATAACTCCTATTAAAACAAACTAAGAAAATACATATAGTTTCAGAATATACAGTCATCCCAAAATATCATAGACATACTAAGAGAAAAAGAAATGTGAGACCTTAGACATAAGGGTATCCTCCAAATATTCTTCAAAATATAGTGTGCGTTCAGGTTTACCAATAACTTTCTTAGAAATCGCATGTCAAAAACAATGTTGAACTCTCTGAATACATGACTGATGGATAAATCTAGAAAATAGGAAATAAGTATGTTGATTCTCTTACACCACTTCTCTAGTGATAAGACCTACAATTTTGTTAAAGCATTTTCCCAATTCACAATTACCTTTGAATCACCAAGTACCCGAAGATACACAATACCATTAATAGAGGAAAATTGATGTAACCAAATTAGAGCCAATAATTCCGCTTTGGTATTGGTTCCCGATCCACAAATCATCCAAAGTCTAAAATTATGATCTTCATTAAATCTTAAGAACATCCCTCCATCACATTCACCCATCTATGTTGCTCCATCAAAGTATCCCATCATAGAATGAAAGGACACAGTAGGGGTAGATACATGCCAGGCTCTCTCTTTTCCATAGTGTAAAATTCTTTGTAAAGGCCCACTATTCTCATACTACTCACATAAACATTTGGAATTTTGTTCTCAAAGATAGCATAATATATTGTGCACCAAATTCCCCAACATATAAAGACTAGAAAAAGATTTTTTTGTGAACCTTCTCCATCCAATGCCCAAAATTATCTTCAATAGAAAATGTACCCCAATCCTAAGAAATATACATATCATCAATGATTTCCTTCCAAATAGTTTTGCAGAAAGAACAATAGACTAGGAGATGATTGATAGATTAACAATCCATTTTGCAAACAATATAGAAGTTTTCTCTATCCCATCCTCTCATAACTAGATTATCCCAAGTCAATATACAATTTTCTAAACAAAGCAAACAAAATTATTTAAGTTTCAAAGGGATGTTCCATTGTAACATACCCTTTTTGTTGGAAAACATTTTGGGTTAGAAAAAATTATGATAACTTTTATTGTAAAGTTTTATATTGGACAGGTGTCCAAGGATGACTGTAATTTGCACAATATATTATTATTAAATGAATAAAATAGGAGACAAGCACCTAAGAGGACAGTTGAAAGAGTGGTTACTGATCCAATAGGTGGAATGGAATCTGGGGTAGAAGGGAATGGACAAATGGCAGCATCATGATGCAACGAACTAGCTATTGGTATGGGACAACTCCCCTAAAATGTGGTCATAGTTCCCTGAAAGATGGGACTGGAGCTTGAGGCTCATTTATTCCAAACTGACCATTAAAGACCTAGGCAGTCTATATAATAGCCATCAAATTATGAACTAAGGTTCATCACTTTTCCTAATGAGGAAATTTACCTTGGGGTTTTGTTGTATTTGCACCCAAGAGATTTGATGAGGGGATATGCGATGTTGTTGATCATGTTGTGAGTCTGCGAAACTCTTATTGAGTTCAGGAGGTTATGCTGAGTGTTAAAGGCATTTTATTTCAGGAGGTTGATGCTGAGTGCTGAAGGCATTTTTGAGTGCCTTGCTTCTACACAGATTCCATCTACTTAGTGGTTCAGTAATCAGGCTCGGGGGTTCACAAGAAGCCAACAGTTGAGCTGCTTCTTCTAGAATAGGCTGGGAGGAACAAAAATCCTTGGGTGTTTGTCGGCCCTATCTTCAAATTACAGGTTCCATTATTTTATCTGTTTTCATATATTTTTAAATTCTGCTACCTAATAACTTCTACTGTTTTTATTTTGTAAATTTATTTCACTTCCCTGAGTAAGTTATGATTCTGTGTAAAATTGATTTTGATTGAATATAATAGTCTCTGCATTTTCCCCCATGCAATGGATCCACATCGTACTCCAGTACAGAGATAAAAATTAAGATAGATAGATAAGATAGGCAAATTGCCAAGATGATGGAATTACCATTCTGTATATTCTGTTAATTTTCCTACTGTTAGTAATTAGTATTATTTACTGTATTTTCCTTATAGTACTGTTCTTTATTTTATTTTCATCAAATAGTAAGTTTACTGTCTTAAGATTATTACTGTGATTTGTAATCATTATTGAAATCATTTCTGATACATAAATTAAACAAAAATGCATGACCTCATTGTATAGAACTAATCTGTCATTTTCAAGCTTCAAGACAGGGTTTATAGTTTCCATATTTTTCTTCTCAAAACTTTACTATAGTCTACTATTATTTTCACTAGTGAATATACATGATAGACAAGTAAACGAAGTCTATTTTAAGTTCTGTAAATTTTACAAACATACAGTAGAAAAAACCTAAACCCTAATAGTCCATTTACAACTCTCACAACACAAAACTAGCATATCATGTCCTTATTCTAGTAACAGAATCAAATCATAATCATCATTCTGGTCATTGAACAAGGGTAATACCCTTCCAATCAAACATTCTACAACCTTCTAGAATTGTTCCAAATTTGCTAACTGTTGCACATTTGATCAAACATTTATAAATTCATTTTATAACCATAAACAATGTTACTAACTCTCAACACACAGCTAACATTTTAACAAATCATAAGCATGAAATTAAACCATTAGTTTATTTCCATATAAACCAAACATTTAAGCCATAATCGTTCCTTTGTGTCGAACAGTTAAATTCTTAGTATCATCTCCAGGATTCAGTTATTATAATATCTGTAGGACAACTCTAAACAGAATTATCAAATACCAATTTGATGCCAATATCTTATCGAAGAGCAACATCAAAACTATGCATTCTAAACAAAGCCAAACCCTAACCCTTGGATTTCTTATAGAGTGAAAATGCAGCAACATTTTATAAAATCGACGAACTACACATAGGCCAAAAACCTTCCATGGATTTCAAACAACTGTCATTACTTATTGAAAACATAGGATTTACATTATTTAAGTCTGAGAATAAGAACTCTTCTCCACGATAGATGCATTTCACAATCAGCACGACTTTTCCCTGTGGGCCGAGGTATTATCCTCCCCATTTATTTTTAAAGTTTACAAACCCTATCTCGATGAGTTACAAACTCTTTGAGTTAAAAACAAATACACAGAACAACACACATGTCGGCCATCATCCTCATCTATTCAGAGTTAAAGGCAACCTCCGAGGCTTACCAGTTGGTGCAGCCATTGCTAACCTTCTTCACCCGAACTGGAAAAGCCACGAACCTCTGTACCTACAACCGCAGTAACGATGTGGTAAAAAAGACAGTCCTCTTTTAAAAGAAACAAATGCAACTTAGAACAAATAACCATTATTGTGTTAATGAATGATTTTTGAAAGCTACAAGAGAAGGGTTTGAAACATATTACCTTTAAAATTTGGCATATAGCCGAAAACGCCAAACAATAGCATCTACAAACTATAAGTGTAAGTCACACTGTTGAATGCTAAGATAGAAGGAAACCACATCGAGTCATCAACTTTTGAACAGTTAAATAGTGCCAAGACTTGTATCAACCATGGTGAGGACTTGGCTTCTCACTTGAACCCAATTTTAAAAGAAAAGAACCTCAACAGGTCTGAGTATCAAACCACATTAAGAAAACAGACTTTAAGCTTCCAACCGTGACAATTAGCACTAGAAAAACCTGGAGAGTCCATCTCTTAAACATTCTACAAGTCACGGGTTCAAAATGCAGGCATGATGCCTCTGGAATGCAAAACAAGAACCCTAAAAAAACTCTCAACCTGTTGGCCAGACACAGAGCCACTACTACCAAATTCCAAAACTACAATAAACACTTCGAACATAATGTAGGAAGGGTTTAACCCTCATCCATCAAAACCCTGCCAGATCAACAGTGGAGATCATCGGTTAGTTTCACGAAACACCAAGCAATCTACCACATTAAATGAGCCATCATTGCCACAGCCACGAAGGAGCCAACTCGACAACACTTGAACCATTTTTAAATTACAACTCTTCATAGAATTCTTACACCACGAAACTATCACGTGCCCAAAGCTCACTACGCCATCCACGGTGCAATTCAACTATCTCGATAGTTGTATGCATTCGATGCATGGGCAACATTTTTATCTGCCAACCTGTGACATATTAACTTTCACATTACAGTATTAAATACAATGTGGATATTGTATATGGTAAAGTCGTGATACACCACCTTGTCACAATATGTTAAGGGATTAGATAGAATTTCGCCAAGGTTTGCATAGTATCACATAGGGTCACGTAAGTGCACACAACACATATTATATAAAGTTTATTTATATAATATTTTTGTTAATATTTTAATAAACATTGCAAATAGATTATATAGATAATCCAATAAATTACAATACACATGCATTTTAATGTATAGTGTAATGAAATTTATAATCGATGAGTCGAATTATAATGATCATCATAGAGTATAGTCCATCATCATAGAGTATAGTCCTTAGGCAAATTATTAAATCATTCATACATAGAATTTCTACAAATTTCCATGGAGGAAAAATATGGACATTCATCTATGGCTCAACATGAAATTTAAATGAAAATCATATATAATTCTGAGTATAAAACCAAATCATGATCGATACAGACCTCCTCTTGAATCCAATACAAGCTTATAATTTACATTAATTAAGATGCATTGTTTGTCTCAACAAATCATTTTCTGATGTCTCTATCTTGAACGATTTAAGTATCGCACTACACCCAGTAGAGTGCCCAAAGTCTTATCTCTTTAAAAACACAATGAAGATTACTAAAAATCTGTTTGGTCACCTGTCGCAACTTTAAATCCTTACCTGTAAACTATCACAAGTATGATTTCACATGCTTTAGCACGAATGCTCAGTAAGCCTCGTGGCGTCTGTAGGACCCCTTCATTAATGAACAAAAGCACATTAGTCAAAAATAGATGAATCATAAATCATAACAACAACAATAGAAGTTTGCAATAGTAAAGCTGAGTATGAATAACATCAAGACATAAACGTGAATCATCTATTCGTAAATCTTATACTATAAACCAGCATGGTACTTAGTACAGCAAGATAACCTTTTACTCATTGTTTTATTCCGTACACATTAAATAGGCATTACCTGTCACGTCGAAATTTTTTAAATTTTTGTGATTTTTTTGGGGTGTTACATGTGGTATCAGAGCACAAGTTCAAACTCTAGGCCTGATTTAGGCTCACGCGCGCAAACAGAAAAACCAATCATAAATTTTATGTCACTAACTTTTGTAATTTAATTTAATTTTTGCACAGAATAGATTTACCTTTAAATTGCAGGTATGGAAATACCATAAGAGTCAGCGGAGGATAGATCTCCTCGTAATGAACGTATTAATCATAATAATTCTGAAGGAATTTATGTTGAATTAAATAATGAGTATTTTAAAATTTTATGCACTGTACATGATTTAAAATCTAAGTTAAAAGATGTTAAAGAAGAAAATGAATGGATCCTTAAGGTATAGGAAGAGTTACAACAAAATTTAAAAGGAAATTCTCATAATGATGAAAGAGGCAGAAAATCAGAAATGAGGGTTGATTCTGAAACAATGTCCCACCAACATAAGCATAAGAAAACAAGAAATGATAAAAGGAACAGTTACTCATCCTCTAAATTTGATTCAAGTAATAATGAATTTAATTATGATAGCAGTAACAGCGAATGCTTCTCTAAGAAGAGAAAACATAAACATCATGAACAGATTACCGGGGAATTTAAAAAGATTAAGCCACACACCTTTAACAGCGAAAGTGAGAAGCTTGAGATAGCAGAAGCTTGGTTGTCTAGAATGAAAAAGTACTTTAATATTTACGACTACTCTTCTCAACTACAAGCCAAGATGGCTATTTACAATTTGACTGGGAAGGCTGATATTTGGTGGCAGGATCTTAAAAGAATTAAGAGTATATAAGAAAAAGAAGCAACTTGGACTATGTTTAAAAGTTTGTTTAAAAAGAAGTTTTTGTCGGAACAATATTTTGAAGATAAGTCGAAGGAGTTTTACGATTTAAAGTTGCGTACAATGAACGTGAAAGAATTGTGCAACAAGTTCCTTAGCTTGCTGAGGTATGTGCCCTATATGGTCGAGGAAAATCCTAAAGTGCAAAGGTTTCTCAACTGACTACCTTTTAATATAAAGGACCGTATCGAGTATGATAATCCTTCCACTTTGGAAGAGGCCATGAGAAAGGTGAATTTTTGTTTTGATCAAAACAGAAAGAGAGAAGGAATAACTGGTTGGAAGAGCAGTAAGACAAATCAATTTCACTATAAAAAGAAGAATTTTAATCATAATTCTGGAGGTTTTAAGAAATGTTTTAATAACATGAATTTTCCTAATAATTATAGGAATAATGCATCTCAGAACTTTACTGCTGCAAGAAACGTACCTAACAATAATAATCACAGCAATAACAATAATAACAACAACAAGTATGTTGAACAGAAAGGACCTATGAAGTGCTATGACTGTGGCAGACCACAAAAGAGATCAGATTGTCCATGCAATAGAAAGACAGTCAACAATATTCATATAGTACAAGCAGATCCTACAATTGGAGATGTAGCAATGGAGATGCCCAGAATTTATGCAGCATTGGAAAATCGTCTAGCATACCACCAAACATCCATGGTGGAAGTTGAAGGTATGCTACAAACCAAGTCTATTTCCATTTTAATAGATCCGGGTGCAAATCTGAGTTATATTTCACCCAAATTAGTGAGAAATTGCAAGTTAAAGATAGGAAAATTTGACAATCCGTGGTTAGTTCAGCTTGCAACTGGTACAAAAAAAAAAGTTACAAATTTTGTCAAAGATTGTGAAGTATTTCTATGTCAACTAAAAACACAAGTTAATTTGAATGTTTACCATTAGGATCTTATGATTTATTGATTGGCATGGATTGGCTTGAACAACATAGAGTTTTACTGAATTGTTATGAAAAGTCCTTTGTTTGTTTAAATAATGAAGGAAATACTGAAACTGTAAATGGCATCTCTAGGAAGACTTCTGTAAGACAGATTTCTGCATTACAAGTAAAAAGAACTGCAAGAAAAGGTTGTAAATTATTTGATGTAAATGTTGTTAATGATGAGTGTACATCTAAAGAAGACAATTTAAAACTAGAGGATATTCCCATCCTTAGGGACTTTTCTGACGTATTCCCGGAAGAAATTCCAGGATTACCTCTGAAAAGGGAACTCGATTTCACCATTGAGTTAGTACCCGATGCGGTACAAAACTCGAAGGATCCCTACTGTTATAGGTCAAACTTGCACCTCTCCATCCGTGATAACCCTGAGCTATTGATCACACAAAAGGACAACTTGGATGGAGGAGCATGTTGACCCTGTTAAATTTTCTGAATTTACTTCAATCTGATCTAGGATCTTAATTGAGAGAACAACATGTACAGCATATCTACAGCATATCAATCATGGAGACAATAATGCAAGCACACAAGAGACACAAATATTTACTTGGGGAAAACCATAAAGGTGAAAAACCCCAATAACTTCCTCAGAGATAGATAGAGCAATGATACAACCAACCAAGAGAGATAGCCATAACCTAGCAGCAGATCCTCCTCCTCCATAAGTGCGCCTCTCCTCCTTGAGTGCATGTGTGAGAAGTGAGTGAGTAAATAGAGTGCCTCCCGCACTCTATTTATACTTGACTTGACTTGCCTTTTTACCTAACTCATGTAGGCTCGAACTTAACCACATAACATAATGCTAAGTGGGCCGACCCCCAATAGGGTGGTCTAATAACCCTTTGACCCACATGACTTATACAGGGCCGACCCCAAATAAGGTGGTCTAATAACCCATCAAGTATAAGTTACGACACTTACAATATAAATGACGACACTTCCTTATAGAGGAATAATACCATCTCTATAGGAATACAATATACATATATGTGAAATACATTCCAAAGTTACATATACATCAACACTCCCTCTTAACTAGGAAGGTATTTCTCAGCACAGTTCTTCTAGCACAAGTCATCTTCTCTGGATCATCGTCAGTGGATAATCGTCATCGAATCATCATCATCATCGTCACTGCTGCTGCTATCTCAATCAATCTCTGAATCTACTCATCATAGGAAGTTCTACAGAGCCAGTCCTTTTTCATACTGGATGTAGGCCCACTAACTGTAGCTCTTCATCATCACTAGCCATACTGTGGAATCCTCAGGACTTATTACGTGCGTCACAAAACCTGGCTGCAGCATCCCAGGCTATTACGAGCACACAGCTCTACCTGTAGGATCTTTCAGGAGCACATTACATGTGACCCATCACGAAACCTGGCTGAAGCATCCCAGGCTGTTACGAGCATGCGGCTCTACCTGTCAGATCTCCCAAGAGCACATTACATGTGATCTCACCACAAAACCTGGCTGAAGCATCCCAGGCTGTTACGAGCACACAGCTCTACCTGTTGGATCTCCTAGGAGCACATTACATGTGGTCCACCACAAAACCTGGCTGAAGCATCTAAGGCCTTTTTCATCCTGTCCAGATCTCCCAGGAGCAAATTACATGTGGTCATGGCAAAACCTGGCTGAAGCATCCGAGGCCTTTTTCATCCTGTCCAGATCTCCCAGGAGCAAATTAAATGCCATAGGACAAAACCTCGCAAGAGCATCTGCCAGATATCCCAGGTCACCAAATTACATGCCATAGGCAAAACCTCGAAAGACTATCTGCAAATCTCCCAGGGCACAAATTACATGTCCTTCCAAGCAAAACCTCGCAAGAGCATTTTCCAGATGTCCCAAGGCACCGAATTACATGCCATAGGCAAAACCTCGAAAGACCATCTACAAATCTCCCAGGGCACAAATTACATGCTTTCCTGCACAACCTGATCCACAACCACAAAGTATCATCTGATACTCATCATCATCACTGCAACATCCTGCTGCATGTCATCTGGAGAAACTCGTCATCCACGATCATCCTGATCATACAATGCATCCATCTGATGCACACATAGATACATGATCCACACAATGTATCCATCAATCATACATGATCTACCTGATCATACAAAGATACATGATCCACACAATGTACCCATCAACATACATGATCTACCTGATCATACAGGGATACATGATCCACACAATGTACCCATCAACATACATGATCTACCTGATCATATCCAGCATCCAACATGATGCATACATACATAAATGATCCAACTGATCATATCCAGCATCCAACATGATGCGTACATACATAAATGATCCAACTGATCATATCCAGCATCCAACATGATGCGTACATACATAAATAATCCAATTGATCATATCCAAGCAGAAACCAGAACATCATCCTGATGCCCATTATCCAGCGCTTACATCCATAGCCATGTGAAGGATCCTCCTTCCAACATGCTTGGAATGGCTTCAGCAAATGTACCCATCACTTCTTCCTCTAAGTGTCCTCGATCTGAAGAATGCCAAGCCTCTCTCTGAAGTACTCGAACTTCACTCTGGCTAGCGGCTTCGTTAGCATATCTGTAATCTGCTCGTCTGTCGCAACATATAGGAGCTTCACAGCTCCTCTCTGCACCATATCCCTGATATAGTGATATTTGATCTCTATGTGTTTTGACCTGTCATGAAACACTGGGTTCTCGGACAACCTCACACAACTCTAGTTATCACAGAAGATACCAGTAGCCTCCAATGGGAGATCAAATAACCCAGACAGTAGCTTCCGTAGCCATACTGTCTCACAACTAGCTGAACAGGCTGCAACATACTCTGCCTCAGCTGTACTCAGTGCTACGCAGGACTGCTTCCTGCTAAACCAAGAGATCACACCTGATCCCATACTGAAGCAACACCCAGATGTGCTCTTCCTGTCTGCAGCACTGCCAGCCCAATCTGAATCAACATAACCCTGCAGGTTAAACTTTTGATTCTCCTCATACCTGAGCCCATAATCCACTGTACCCTTTAGGTACCTCAGAACATGCTTTACAACAACCAGGTGAACACTCCTCGGATCCGTCAGGAACTGGCTCAATGTGTTCACAGCAAAGCAAATGTCTGGTCTCGTGTTCGTCAGGTACATCAAGGACCCAATCATCTGACGATACATAGAGACATCAACTGGCTCAGATGAAGCATCACAAAGAAGCTTCATATTCAATGCCATGGGTGTGGCCATAGCCTTGCAATCCATCATCCTGAACCTCTTCAGGATCTCTACTGCATACTTCCCTTGTCCAAGGAAGATTCCATCATTCTGCCACACCTCCATGCCAAAAACAAATAGTGCATCATCCCCAAGTTCTTCATCTCGAACTCGGCAGTAAGCTTCCGCTGCATGTCGGCAATCAATCTATCATCTCTTGTTACAAACAGGTCTTCCACATACAACTATTCAAGAAAGTTGTCTTGAAATCCATCTAGTGTATCTTCTATTTCATCACTTTCATATTTCTCTATGCGGCCATCTGCAGCATGCTTTATCTTGATAGATCCATATGGAAGTCATAACAAACTTCCCTTCAGGTCTTGGGATTACATCCCAAACATCATTCTTCATGATCGACGGATCATGGAATTTCATTTCTTCATCCCAGATCCTGGGAACTTCAATATCTTCAATATCTTCAATAGATATCTTTGTTGCTGGAACAAATGTTGTAGTTCTTCTTTTGTAGGTGATGGCATAAGATCTTTCCTACACAACAAGTTAAATTGCATGATTAGAAACATCTCATAATTTTTGTAACGCCCATATTTTTGATTCGGCATATTTATTAGTTAGATACACCATACTTTATTTCTTATATATTCTGTTGAACTCAGCTCGACTGAGTAAACTATATTGGACCTCATTATATGATGTTACTCTGTTTTATTATTTCACCATGATTATGATGTTACTATGTTATGCGATTATGATGTCATGATTATCATATGATTTCCTTATTTTACGATTGCAGTATATGTTTATATGTTTTCATCAATGAAATGTGAAATATATGATTCGGTACGTGGATACCATCTTCTTATATGAATTATTGAAATGTTATATGTCATACGCATCTATGATGAGCTAAAAGGTTACATGAAATAAAATGATAACATGGATCAATTGGCGATCAATGGAAAAGGCTTTCTATAAATTGTATTTTGCAAAATACTAACCTACAGGACTCAAGGGCTATGGGATAGCCAGTTACTTGATCTGATATATATTGGAAAGGAAAAACATGTTCATACAGCAAACCTTAGCAGCCAAAATGAGGATACGATAACACAAACTGATAATCTCGATAGCAGTAAGTATGAGTTGATAAGGGCGTAGGCCCAGTATGTTGAGAGGGATGGATGTGTTTCCCACCCTATGTTTCCATGAGACTCGAGGTCGTGGGAGGGCCGTGCTGAGACACGCTCCCCATGTTGTTGTGATGACGATGGTCGGATGCCTGCTAGGGGAGGATAGGTCCGCTGTTCAGCCGACGCTATCGCTCTCAAGTTCTATGTGGTCAGATCGGTGAGTCCGACATCCACTGTTGTACTAGCAGAGGGAGGATAGGGAGGATGCTGGACATAGGTTATGATGGGAGGATGTGTTAGTTAGTACTGTTGGGGGTTTAGTATTCCTTGATTCCGAGTTAGTGGAAGTAGGCACCCTTCCTGTACTTGATTGATTAAACTAATATAAACATAAAGACAATAATGTTAAATCGTAAAGGGTTAACTGTTAAATAACCGAGGATGTTAAAGTAATTATACTATGTATTATGCTTGCTCTTTTGCATGGGGGTAGATACTATTATTAGTTAGCAAGTATGCATAGGCGGAATGGGGTTTGTTTATAGTACATATCCGACATGTGCATACACTGGACATGCATGCACACCTTGTACGTGTACAATATTACTGGTGTATAACATACTTGTCATGCTTGAATAGTAGTATAAATGTCATAGATAACTCAGTTAAGGATACATCAATCAACTTAGGTAATGAATGGTTAGGTTGTCAATGTGTAAATAAGTGAATTAGTAATTATATGAAAACATTGTAATAATAAACTAAGACAAGTGTCGTCAGTTAACATTGTCATAGGAGAACTGTTGTGAATAGGGTAATGATAGTGTCTAATTAATTAGTAAAAATTGTTTAAGCCCTCACAAGTGCTTTGTTTATAAGAACAAGGATGCTATGTTGATAATAGGGTACTCATGTGTTAAACAAATAATTAAGAATACTATGATTAATTCACCTTTTATTATTGTTAAATGGTGATTTAATTATTATTATTAATTAATAAATGGTGATCTAATTATTATTATTACTTAATTAATAATATTCCAGCAACATTTATATCCCTATCGTAACAATTGCAATATAAGTAAGATTTAAAATATTGATTTATAAATTAATATTGTGTGATTATTTCCATTTCAAAAGTTAGCCATAATAGGATAATCATTTTTGGAATGAACGTGATGTGATGGAAAATGGTTATTTAATTATTCAATGTTAATCTTGGAATTTAAACCTCAAGATAAGTGGTCTCGACGGATAAGGTGGACCATTAAGACACATCATGTCCAAGTTGAAAAGGGGCAACTAATTATATAATATTTTATTAATTACATTAATAACATTAAATACCAAGGATGGCGAATAGACTTGTATTTAATGAAGCTTGTCCCGAATGGATAACCTTTGGGTGATAATTCCCACCGTAATAAATACTTACGACCGTCAATCCAAAACCAAATAAATTTTCCATAAGAATAATTAATTATACATTTTTATAATGAGACGTGGATGAATGAACTAGGGAAAGGAGTAAAGGTTTGAGGGGCTCGAGAGGGGGAGTTGGGGCGGTGGAGTAAGCCCAAGGTCTTCTCGAGGATGGACATGTATATAGAGGGGGAGAAGGTTGAAGGTTAGGAGGGTTTTTTGGGGGAAGAAAAGAAGTTTGGGGAGAACAGAGAGTTTTGAGAATAGAAAGTTTGGAGAACAGAAAGTTGGGAGAACCGAAGAGAGGATTGCTCTCAGGATTATCAGATTGTGGGCTCGGGGGCTTGGAAATCCTTTGATTTCCAAGGGCCAGCAAGATAATAGCTGGTCGGTAGGGTGGACACTTCAATTTGGCTGCCTAAGAGGTTATACAACCTGCTACAACTTACGGTTAGCATCAGCATCAGGTAATTTCCATTATTTGACTATTATGCTAAAACTTACTGTAAACATGCATAACTTGCTATTTACTGATTTACTGAGTTGTGAAACATATTCTTATGCTGGAACTTGATTGTTGAAAAGGGAAATATGGATATGTTTTGTTTATTTTAAATTACGCATGTAAGGTTGATAAAAACACGATAGAACACTAAATATCATTTAGACGCATAGTAATTGTTAGAAATTTACTCCCATACACCTGATAAAGTTTAATACTTAGAAAATAAACTCTGAAATTTTACTCAGTGCTCTGCTGTAAAAACCAGAGCACTACAGATGGTATCAGAGCCTTTGTTCAGACTCTTGAACCTACAGGCCTATTCATGCTTCACCTAGAAAATTTACTTGATAATTTACCTACTTGAACTCCAGCCATAGTCATCTTTCAAGGTACCTGCACAACGATAACAACAATTACATTAAAAATATATATATTTATATTTATATTTTCATTCTTATATAATTAATCTACCACTAAACAAATGCAAATTATTTAGGGCTTCGAGCAAATTCATAGAAGCGGATGGCTAAGTGAGTGATGGGAATCCATGAACAGAAATAAGAGAAGAAATTTAAATAGAAATTACAACAAAAACAAAAGAGCTTTATATAGAAATTAATAGTTGTTGCCGACAAAATATTGAGCTATTTTGAGCAAATTCGCTCAATTTAAAAGAATCAGAGGGTTATATTGAAAAACAAATGCAAATTTGTTGGAGGAAATGAGGAAATCATTGTCATTTATTACTGACAGTTAATAAAATTATGGGATTTTAAATGAAGTCTCGGTCATCAACACCTTGCAGAAGCTACTAGCATCTTTATCTAAGATTGTAATTTGAAGGATCTTTATCTATGAAATAAAAATCTTGAGTTTCTTGGTCATCTTGTTGAGATCTCTTGATCTTTATGCTTCTGTTAGTATAAATATATGTTCTTTCCTTTTATAGTTTAGCTGCAGATATCTTTCTTGTACTTCTTGGTCTTTCGACCTTAAATATAGTCTGCTAGTTTCTTTACATCGACATTTACTGTTGTTTATTACCTTTATGCAACCTCGAGATGGTATAAATAAATAAATTATTATAATAAAATTGCAATCATCCAAATTTAAAGACTCAAAAAAATTTTAGGGTTGGCAAAATTTAAAGACTAATATCTCTGTTATTACTATTTGTTAAAAATAACTTCAATTCTATAACCTGAAATTCAAAATAAATAAATAACCATTGTACAAAGGTCTTTTGGCTCGAAACACTTGCCTCGGCGTTGATAAACGAGCACTGGGTCTCCAGGCTCACGATTTTACCAGTAAAATCATAATCCAATAAAATAGTAGTGCCTTGCCCTTGCTTCCACCTCCATGTGGGTTTTGTTTATTATCTTTATTTAGGGTTTCCTGTACTGTAAACAGAAAAAAAAAAATGGCATAGGATTACAGTTATTCCAGACAATTACATTACCCATATACATAGGAAACTTTTCCATGAATATTAAACGAAAAAAAAAAAAAATAGAATGATATTCAACTCCCTGGACGAGTCAAGCCACGGCAGGGAGATGGGCGCTCCAGCCGATTCCAAGCACTCAAGCTCAGGCACATCCCTTACCTTTGCTTTTTTTTACTTCCTGAAAATTGTTTTGGGCCCCAAAGTATCGACCTCTAGCAATCCCCCACGGCTGGGCTTAGAAGCAACCGGATTTAAAACTATCCAATCCTACACTAACACCCTAAGCTTAAGCTAATGTTCGTTTGCTACAAAGAAAATTTCTAATTCTGAGAAATTTAGGCGTTTCTTTTAGGGTTTATTTATTACTCAAAAAGTATGGAGTGCACCTTATGATTTTTATAAATATTTTTCCAATCCAAATAAAATAAAAGCATGAAGAATGCAAGAGATGCACTTTCATTCTTGTTTGGTTTATTATTAGTTTCAGTTTTAATTGTTCAAAAGAACCTCTGGCTACTTTGCTTAGATGGATTTCATCAAAAAAAAAAAAAAAAAAAAAAACTTAAACTACCAAAGCACTCCCCAATCAATTTCAGATTCCAAAACCAAATATAATGCACCAATGCAACTTTCAATAGAACCCGAAATGCCTAAATGAATGATTATGACATGTAATTCTCTTTAGGATAGATCACTCTATTTTTCCTCCTAGATCTAATTCAGACAAACATACTATGCAAAGGAAGTAAGAAAGAGTAACTCACCTTTAACCTGAAGGTTTTCCGAAATATCCTTGGAAGAGCTCTCAGCGTCTGTAGCAAACCGAACTGCGGAGGGAATATTGAACCTCCTGTTAGTGCCAAATCTCATCACCGCCCAATCCTGTAGGTGCTGCTGAGATGACCACCTTCATGCACGCTACTGCACTGGCAAACCCAACCCAGGCGCAGATTGCTGATGGAGTAGCAGCCATTCGCAGACTGATGGCCCTGTTCAAGCAAAACGCTACATACATGTACCATGAAAACGCTACATACATGTACACAGCTGGCCACGAATGCCATCCATCCACTCAGCAGCAAGCTTATTCCAACTCTCAGACAACAAACGTTAAGCGTCCAGGAGGAAGCCCACGGCACCAGTCATTGGATTTCACGCCCACCATCACGCATCATTGCCAGCAGATCTATTTATAGATCCAGATCCGGGTATATTCAGTCGTGGATTGATCTCAGCCGGTTAGAAGGGCGAGCTTCTCACTCATCAAGATTGATCTCTCTTGTGTCAAACTCAAGCATGTAATTGCAAGCAATCAAGGAAGCGCCCTCACGAGCAACCACAACGAGCCACCGGGAAGCGCCCTCCAGGATGAAGCCCACGACTTGTAGCCACCCACGTATCACCAATTCTCCAAGCGCCCAGCTCGCTTGTTCCTTATAAAATCATTGAGGCGACCAGCACAGTTAGGCAGATAAGATCACCCGCTGAAAATGTAGCATTTTCAAGACACTGATACAATGCAGAATCCAATGATTAAACTCAAAATCTCCTGCCCAGCCCTAGCTAGCATACCAGGAGTGCGCCTTGTAAAAGGAGGCCTAACCCATGCGCTCAGCACCGAGAGCGTTACCAGCAGCCAGCTAAGTCGAAGATGGGAGTTGCAGAGCTGAAACTGCAGGAGAGAGGGTGAAAATGGCCGCGTCTTGGGGATTGACCCTATTTAGGGTTTCCCCCACCTTCCGAGGGCGGTGGGTTGCTTGGAGAGACCGCGTGTCCTTCACGCATACTCGCTCTTTGCATGGCGGTGAAAGGCCGCGTGGTAAAAATCTACGGTTTATAAATCTGCGTATATATTTGTATATAGTTATAAATCTATGTTCTATTTTGTATACGGTTTATAAATCTATGTTCTATTTGTATTAAAGTTTAAAATTATTGTTATATAATCTGATAAAATGTATGTTTTATAAAATTAAATTTATTCATATTTTGTTAAGAATATATGTATTATAAAAAAAAAAAAAATAATAAATAAATAAATTAATTTTACTTTTATGTTATAATATATGTGGTATTAAAGATTAAATTTATTGTTATATACCCTCATAGAATATATGTTTTATAAAAATTTAATTTATTCATATTTTGTTAGAATATATATATTATAAAAATTAATGTTTCTTTTCTGTTATAATATATGTTGTTAAAAATATGTTTTATAGAAATTTTAATTTTTAGTAGTAAACTTAACTATGATTGGTTGAGGTTTAACAATTAATGTTAATTAGGTTAATGTAAATTGGGTTATTTAGATTAAAGGGTAACATTTAAAGTTAACTAAAATAGAGATATTGAAAATTTTGTCGAGATTTCAACTCCTAGTCGAAGGGATGAAAGAGACCCGAAATCTCAAAAACAAGACACCATTAAGACCAGCATGAAGAGCTGAACACCATGACAAGATTGTCTAAATAAAAACCACTATAGATTTTACTGCGCTAATCTTGACAATTTGTTATCTCATGATGCAAGTTATTTCTTACGCATAAGTATAAGTGTATGAATACCTACATTTTAGTTCCGCGTATATTTGATTGAACAACTAAGGATATGATTTTATTGCAATAACTCAGGAACTATCATGGTAACAACACGCAGAGGTCGAGGTCAGGGTCAAGGTCAACCCCCGTCACTGCCACCTCCTCCACCGTCGTCGCCGCCAACACCGCCACAACCAACCTCAACACCAGAAATGCAGATCATAATGAGGTCTTTAGAGGCTATTATGACCATGATGAACAGGAAGTCGGAAAGGGCCGTCGAGGTGGAAACCACTCAAGTGAGTCGAGAGAACTCTGAAAGGGCACATGGCCCAAGACTGGAACCACTTCAGGACATATCGAGGGAGTTACAAAAGATAAAGGTTCCAGAGTTTTCAGGAGGACGACCCGGTAATCATGCCGAAGCATGGCTGGAAGGCATGAAGAGATGCTTCGCATTGAATGAGTACACATCTAGTTCCAAGGCTAGGATGGCCGTCTTTCAGCTTAAAGGTGATGCTTTGAATTGGTGGTCAGATCTCGAGAAGCAGTTGCACCTTACTCCTCTTACAACTTCTTGGGAACTGTTCGAGGAGAGGTTCCACATGAAGTATTTGCCAAATTATTACAAGGAAGAACAAGCAGGTGCACTCCATGCCTTAGTACAGGGAGATAAGACGGTGGAGGAGTATGAATCTCGGTTTATGGAACTGGTAAAATATGTTCCTTACCTAGATGCAGATGATTGTCAGGTAGAGCATTTTGTGTATGGACTTAACTACAAGATTAGAGCTGCTATGCGGATGTGGAAGCCAACTTCAGTTGCCATGGCAGTTGAGTATGCTCGTTATGCAGCTGATATGTTAGATGGGAAAGGGGGTAGTAAGTTGACAGGAACCAATCAGTATGTTTCAGGGAAGGCGTCACGTCCCTACTTCAGGGGAGGACAATCTAGACCTCCTCCTTATGGTAACCGATTCACACCGAGGGGTAATACTTCAGTTAACTCAATCTCGCAGGCATCGTCCGCAACCCACCAAAGCCAGGGACGTACACAGGGAAGTTCCTATAGAGGAGCAATGGGTTTTAGAGGAACCAGGGGAAGGAACTCATCTCAGAGGATTCCTTTGAGCAACATGCAAGCCCCTCCCAATCTCTCTTGTTGGGGATGCGGAGGTCCTCATTTCCAGTGAGACTGTCCCAAGGGTCGGTCAAGCAGTAGGCACAGGGAAGGAAAGGCACCCATGGATAGTTCGGGTAACAGTCATCGGATTCATGCAGCGGTTCATAACCACCAAGCAGAACATCAGTCCACCGTAGTAGAATCCACTGGTAATGTAAACAATGTCAAACTTAAAATTTTGTTTGATCCAGGAGCAACTGATAGTTTTATTTCACCATTTGCATTAGATAAATGTGGGTTGGCAGCCTACGAGCACGATGATTTCAAACTGGTTGAAAAGGCCTCAGGAGCTAAGCAACCAGTAGGTCTTAAAGTGACAGGTTGTGAGGTTGACTTAGGAGTTTACACCACTAAGTTGGATGCTTATGTCACCAATTTGGGGACTTATGACCTCATTATTGGCATGGATTGGTTAGAAGGCCATAGAGCTTTCTTAGACTGTTATGCGAAGAAGGTGCTGTGCCTCGATGACGAGGGAAGGACGATTCAAATCCAAGGCTTGAAGAGGAAGGTATCCCTCCGTTTCATCTCTATGGTGAAAGCTAAGCGGTGCCTAAGACAAGGATGCCAGTTGTTCGTAGTGGAGGCCGTGAGCGATAGTAAAGGACCTTCCTTGAATTCTTACCCAATACTTTCCAAGTTCAAGGATGTCTTTCCGAAGGAATTACCAGGACTACCTCCAGAAAGAGAGCTCGATTTCACAATCGAACTAAAACCTAGTGCAGAACCTATCTCAAAAACTCCTTATAGAATGACAACTCCAGAGCTCCGTGAGTTACAGATCCAGTTAAAAGGATTGCTAGATTTGGGACTGATTAGACCTAGTATCTCACCGTGGGGAGCACCAGTGATCTTCGTTAAGAAGAAGGATGGATCTCTGCGACTGTGCATAGATTACAGAGATTTGAACAAGGCCACCGTGAAGAACAGGTATCCCATACCAAGAATTGATGACCTCTTTGATCAAATGAAAGGTGCGTCAGTCTTCTCAAAGATTGATTTGGGATCAGGATATCACCAGTTGAGGATCAAGGAAGGCGACATTCCTAAGACTGCCTTTCGAACTCGATTTGGGCATTACGAGTTTGTAGTGGTACCATTTGGTTTGAACAATGCTCCAGCTGTATTCATGAGTCTATGAATGGGGTCTTCCGAAAATACTTGGACCGCTTTGTTCAGGTCTTCTTAGATGATATTCTTATCTATTCTAAGAATGAGAAGGAGCACGAGGAACACTTGCGGTTAGTCTTGAGATGCTTAAGGGAACATAAACTTTATGGTAAATTGTCAAAGTGTTCCTTCTTCCAAAAAGAGATTCACTACTTGGGGCACATCATCTCAGGTAAAGGGATCTCTGTAGACCCAGAAAAGGTAAAGGCCATTGAAGATTGGCCAATTCCAAGGAATGCTCATGAGGTGTGCAGCTTCATGGGGTTAGCAGGCTATTACCGGAGGTGTGTGGAAGGATTTTCTAAAATTGCAAAACCTATTACCACCTTGCAACGCAAGGGAATCCGGTATGAATGGACCGATGAATGCGATGCCGCTTTTACAGAGTTAAAAAGATTGTTGACAAGTGCACCAATCTTGCGGGTACCAGACATGGATAAAGATTTCATGGTATGCACCGATGCCTCGAAGCAAGGATTAGGAGCGGTTTTGATGCAGGAAGGTGGGGTAATAGCTTATGCATCTCGAAAGTTGAAACCTCATGAGGAGCAGTATGCCACGCATGATCTAGAATTGGCAGCAGTAATGTTGGCACTAAAATTATGGAGGCACTACCTAGTTGGTAGAAGCTTCACCCTTAAAACAGACCATTAGAGCTTGCAGTACATCTTTACCCAAAGGGATTTGAATGCTAGGCAAAGGAGATGGAGTGAGTTCATGAGTGAATATGACTTTGGTATCTCTTACATCAAAGGAAAGGAGAATGTAGTTGCAGACGCTCTAAGCCGAAGGCCGAGACTTTTCTCCTTAATTCCCTTGAAGGTTGACTTGAGGGAAAGGGTACTAGGACAACTATTGGGAGATAGTTGGTATCTAAAAGTAACCTCAGCTATTCAAAATGGAAAGGAACAGGAATTGAAGTATGATGGGTACCATCTTGAGGAAGATGGATTGTTGCGGTATCAGTGAAGGATGTATGTTCCTGAGGAAGGTGATATCAGGAAAACAATCCTTAGAGAGGCCCATAGATCACATTACTGTGCACACCCAGGAGTGAAGAAGATGTATGCTGACATGAAGCAACTCTTCTTTTGGCCAGGTATGAAGATGGATGTAGTGGATTTTGTTTCGAAGTGCCTTGAGTGTCAACAAGTGAAGGCAGATCACCATCACCCGGTCGGTCTCCTACAACCGCATGATATCCCTATGACTAAATGGGAAGTCATTTCCATGGACTTCGTTGTAGGACTACCACTCACATCTCTGAGACATAATGCTATTTTGGTGGTAGTTGACAAACTGACCAAAAGTGCTCACTTCATTCCAGTCAGAGACACCTATGACGTTGTAATGCCCATATTTTGATTCGGCATATTAGTTAGACACACCATACTTTATTTCTTATATATTTTGTTGAACTCAGCTCGACTGAGTAAACTATATTGGACCTCGTTATATGATGTTACTCTGTTTTATGATTTCACCATGATTATGATGTTACTATGTTATGCGATTATGATGTCATGATTATCATATGATTTCCTTATTTTACGATTGCAGTATATGTTTATATGTTTTCATTAATGAAATGTGAAATATATGATTCGGTACGTGGATACCATCTTCTTATATGAATTATTGAAATGTTATATGTATCTATGATGAGCTAAAAGGTTACATGAAATGAAATGATAACATGGATCAATTGGCGATCAATGGAAAATGCTTTCTATAAGTTGTATTTTGCAAAACACTAACCTACAGGACACAAGGGCTATGGGATAGCCAGTTACTTGATCTGATATATATTGGAAAGGAAAAACATGTTCATACAGCAAACCTTAGCAGCCAAAATGAGGATACAATAACACAAACTGATAATCCCGATAGCAGCAAGTATGAGTTGATAAGGGCGTAGGCCCAGTATGTTGAGAGGGATGGATGTGTTTCCCACCCTATGTTTCCATGAGACCCGAGGTCGTGGGAGGGCCGTGCTGAGACACGCTCCCCATGTTGTTGTGATGACGATGGTCGGATGCCTGCTAGGGGAGGATAGGTCCGCTGTTCAGCCGATGCTATCGCTCTCAAGTTCTATGTGGTCAGATCGGTGAGTCCGACATCCACTGTTGTACTAGCAGAGGGAGGATAGGGAGGATGCTGGACGTAGGTTATGATGGGAGGATGTGTTAGTTAGTACTGTTGGGGGTTTAGTATTCCTTGATTCCGAGTTAGTGGAAGTAGGCACCCTTCCTGTACTTGATTGATTAAACTAATGTAAACATAAAGACAATGATGTTACATCGTAAAGGGTTAACTGTTAAATAACCGAGGATGTTAAAGTAATTATACTATATATTATGCTTGCTCTTCTGCATGGGGGTAGATACTATTATTAGTTAGCAAGTATGCATAGGCGGAATGGGGTTTTTTATAGTACATATCCGACATGTGCATACACTTGCCATGCATGCACACCTTGTACGTGTACAATATTACTGGTGTATAACATACTTGTCATGCTTGAATAGTAGTATAAATGTCATAGATAACTCAGTTAAGGATACATCAATCAACTTAGGTAATGAATGGTTAGGTTGTCAATGTGTAAATAAGTGAATTAGTAATTATATGAAAACATTGTAATAATAAACTAAGACAAGTGTCGTCAGTTAACATTGTCATAGGAGAACTGTTGTGAATAGGGTAATGATAGTGTCTAATTAATTAGTAAAATTGTTTAAGCCCTCACAAGTGCTTTGTTTATAAGAACAAGGATGCTATGTTGATGATAGGGTACTCATGTGTTAAACAAATAATTAAGAATACTATGATTAATTCACCTTTTATTATTGTTAAATGGTGATTTAATTATTATTATTAATTAATAAATGGTGATCTAATTATTATTATTACTTAATTAATAATATTCCAGCAACATTTATATATCCCTATCGTAACAATTGCAATATAAGTAAGATTTAAAATATTGATTTATAAATTAATATTGTGTGATTATTTCCATTTCAAAAGTTTGTTAAAATTCAATATGCTAAGACAGAAAATAGCAGCATTACATTCCATTTCACAATAATAGCATATACAGGATCACTGAAGAAACAACAAGCATAGCATAAACACAAGAGACAGAGATTTATCCTGGGAAACCCTCATGGGGTAGAAAACCCAGCAAAGCTTCCTCAATATAGATGACCAGCAATATACAAAGATGCAAACCCTAAGCATAAGCTCCTTCTCCTCCATAGCAGACCTCTCCTCCACAAATGCGCCTTTCTCAAGTGAGTGAGTGTATATAATGAGGAACACACCTCCTCTATTTATACACTACTTTGATATGTATTTTACACAAGTACACGTAGGCTCGTATTTAACCAATGGGTTAAATACCCCACTACAACTAACTGGGTCGACCCCCACATGGTGGGTCTAATAACCCTAGTTACCACAACCAACTCGGAGGAATAAACATCTCCGGATTTATAGTATAATCACATCGGAGGTATGGAACATCTCCGGAATAAATAATATACAAATATAATATTCTTTGAAGTTACAATATTTCAACACTCCCCCTTAACGAGAAGGATATTATAACAGTATCTGTATGAGCAAGGAGTCATCAACATCATACATGATACATCTATAAATCATTGGAAGCTTTCTCAACATCATCAGTAACTTAAGCAGTTACTGGAACATCTTCAATACTGGAAGATCAACATCTTCAGTACTGAGTCTTTATCTTCTGTAGCACTCAAATAGCTACAGCAACATCAATATCTGAATCCTCACGATCGTCAGCATCTTCATCACACGATCATCAGCATCGTCATCACACGATCATCAAGATCGTCATCACACGATCATCAGCATCGTCACACACGATCATTAGCATCGTCATCACACGATCATCAAGATCGTCATCACACGATCATCAGCATCGTCACACACGATCATTAGCATCGTCATCACACGATCATCAACATCGTCATCACACGATCATCATCATCGTCACACACGATCATCAGCATCGTCATCACACGATCATCAACATCATCATCACACGATCATCAACATCGTCATCACACGATCATCAATACAAGTATCCTACCGATACAAGTAGCCACATCATCAGTACAAGTATCCTACCGATACAAGTAACCACATCATCAATACAAGTATCCTACCGATACAAGTAACCACATCATCAATACAAGTATCCTACCGATACAAGTAACCACATCATTAATACAAGTATCCTACCGATACAAGTAACCACATCATTAATACCATCACTTTCTCGGAGACCATTCGTCTACGGATCAATTCAGGGACCGAAGTCCGGGGATGATACAATCCCCATCACGTACATTTTGAACTAGCAGTTCCGGGATGATGCAATCCCTATCACGTACATTTTGAACTATCAGTTCCGGGATGATGCAATCCCGATCACGTACATTTTGAACTATCAGTTCCGGGATGATGCAATCCCCATCACGTACATTTTGAACTATCAGTTCCGGGATGATGCAATCCCCATCACGTACATTTTGAACTATCAGTTCCGGGATGATGCAATCCCCATCACGTACATTTTGAACTATCAGTTCCGGGATGATGCAATCCCCATCACGTACATTTTGAACTATCAGTTCCGGGATGATGCAATCCCCATCACGTACATTTTGAACTATCAGTTCCGGGATGATGCAATCCCCATCACGTACATTTTGAACTATCAGTTCCAGGATGATGCAATCCCCATCACGTACATTTTGAACTATCAGTTCTGGGATGATGCAATCCCCATCACGTACATTTTGAACTATCAGTTCCGGGATGATGCAATCCCCATCACGTACATTTTGAACTATCAGTTCCGGGATGATGCAATCCCCATCACGTACATTTTGAACTATCAGTTCCGGGATGATGCAATCCCCATCACGTACATTTTGAACTATCAGTTTCGGGATGATGCAATCCCCATCACGTACATTTTGAACTATCAGTTCCGGGATGATGCAATCCCCATCACGTACATTTTGAACTAAGGTCCAGGGACGATGCAGTCCTATCCTCTATTCTCGGAGACCTCACGTCTACGGCTCTCTTTAGGACTGGAAGTCCAGGTATGATCCAATCCCCTCAAGTCCACCAAGGACTTCATTCTCGGAGACCTCTCGTCTACGGCTCTCTTTAGGACTGAAAGTCCAGGGATGATCCAATCCCCTCAACTGTCCACTAAGGACTTCATTCTCGAAGACCTCACGTCTACGGCTCTCTTTAGGACTGAAAGTCCAGGGATGATCCAATCCCCTCAACTGTCCACTAAGGACTTCATTCTCGGAGACCTCACGTCTACGGCTCTCTTTAGGACTGAAAGTCCAGGGATGATCCAATCCCCTCAACTGTCCACTAAGGACTTCATTCTCGGAGACCTCTCGTCTACGGCTCTCTTTAGGACTGAAAGTCCAGGGATGATCCAATCCCCTCAACTGTCCACTAAGGACTTCATTCTCGGAGACCTCTCGTCTACGGCTCTCTTTAGGACTGAAAGTCCAGGGATGATCCAATCCCCTCAACTGTCCACTAAGGACTTCATTCTCGGAGACCTCACGTCTACGGCTCTCTTTAGGACTGAAAGTCCAGGGATGATCCAATCCCCTCAACTGTATTCTCATCTATACAAGAGCAGTTATCACATTAGCATGTATTCTCACCAATACATCAAAACATGTATACATCACACCAAAACATGTATACATCACAACTAGCATGTATTCTTACTAATACATCAAAATATGTATACATCACATCTAGCATGTATTCTTACTAATACATCAAAACATGTATACATTACAACTAGCATGTATTCTTACTAATACATCAAAACATGTATACATCACATCTAGCATGTATTCTTACTAATACATCTAACATCAAAACATGTATACATCACAACTAGCATGTATTCTTACTAATACATCTAACATCAAAACATGTATACATCACAACTAGCATGTATTCTTACTAATACATCAAAACATGTATACATTACAACTAGCATGTATTCTTACTAATACATCAAAACATGTATACATCACATCTAGCATGTATTCTTACTAATACATCTAACATCAAAACATGTATACATCACAACTAGCATGTATTCTTACTAATACATCAAAACATGTATACATCACAACTAGCATGTATTCTTACTAATACATCAAAACATGTATACATCACATCTAGCATGTAAGAGTAAATCTAAGTATTCTAAGTATAAGAGTCCTAAATCTAAATAATTCTAAGTAACTGGGTGTAGAGAACATGTTACCTCATCAACGACCTTGTTGTTCGATGAGACAATCTCATCAGTAGTGACTATACTACTCCCCCTTTCGAGGAGGGTCCTTTTAAACTACACCAAGCTTGTCTCGGAAGTATTCAAACTTCACTCGAGACAGAGGTTTGGTTGGTAACTTCTTCACTTGACGTAGAGGTTTGGTTAGTACAACGGTAACCTGTTACAAATTCAAACTTTTAGATTTCCTTTCTGCGTCATATCTTGTTAGTTCCCTATGTTCTTTGACTTATCATGGAACACTAGATTCTATGTCATCTTGATACAACTCTAATTATCACATAGGATCTCAGTTGGTTCTATCTCTAAGTCAAACAATCCTAAAGCCAAACTTCTTCACAACTAGCAGAGCAAGCAGCCATATATTCCGCTTGTGCTGAGAGCTACACTAGACTGCTTCCAGCTAAACCACGAGATCATGGCTAATCCCAGACAATAACATCCTCTCGATGTGTTCTTCTTGTCTGATACACTTCCTGCGCAATCAGAATCTGAATAGCCATCTGAAGTCATGATCTTCAAGATAGCATAGATCAAATTCTATCGTGGCCTTTATGTGCCTCATCACATACTTTGCAACTATCAGGTAAACACATCTAGTTTCCACTAGATACTAACTCAAGGTGTTCATAACAAAGCATATATCTAAACTAGTATATGTTAGATATATCAAAGACCCAATAATTTGACTGTACAGAGTTATATCCACTAACTCTGATGAGTTATCCCCTAACAGCTTCAAGTTGGAATCCATAAGAGTGGCCATTCCAACACCTCAAGTCATATTTCTCATCATACTTTCCCTGGTTGAGAAATATTCCTTCTGAGCCTCGCCATACTTCCAGACCTAGGAAGTAAAGCATCAAATTGAGATCTTTCATTTTTCATTTATGCATTGAATGATCTTCTGCATATCTATCTATGCCATCTCTCGTTAGATGGGTCTACTGAAATGAGCCTCAATATCATTCGAACTCTGTGGTGAGTTCCTTCTTGCATCCATGTCATATGTGTATCATATTCAACCTTGTAGCAAAGGTTGAGATCCACATCACCCATGGTGATCATTAAGCTTATCAAATTATTATTGATCCTAGGTACCTATACAGAACCTGATTCATACTTGAAGCAAACATCTTGTCGTGATTCTCTTCCCCTTTCTAAGAGAATCTTCTAGCCATGAGCCTTGATTTGTAAATCTTCTTGTTTGAGCATCCACCACTTGTACGGTGTACATCATTCTTCATGACCTTTCCTACAAATCAAAATTAAGTACATGATTAGTAATACTTCATAATCATCAAAAGATAACCTATTATGCATACAGATATCATTTACATAGTGATGCAACTATTTTGACCAATACTTTGGCACAACACTTTCCCATATCATGTATGCATATAGTGGCTATCTAGATGCCTTCCATCTCTACCAGAACATACTATCGAGAGTGTGCACAACTCTCAGCATGTCAGCAAAGAGGTTTCATTCTAGACAAGCAACAATGGAATGTTTGTCCAAACATATGCACATTAGTTGTATACTGTTCAATGCTCTATGAATGTTTACACTCAGCATTATATATTCTAGGAATACAAATATGCATACAACCTATTACAGGAAATATCATTACTATTTCAAATAGCAACTCAAATACTTATCTTTTATGTTTGTGTGGCTGCCTCCCGCTTGATCTTCTGTATGTCTTTTGAACTTCTATTCATTCTGTACCACTGTGCATGCTCAAGAGTCATCCTCATGATCTCATACACAAACATACACTCATTAGTATATTCTAAATGCTATCAAAACATTATAGTACTAAATAATCTTGAAAACGTATAGTCATGATTATAGTTAATAAACATTAGGATTCAAGATTTCAGGGAAGTCTTCTTTTACTCATGCATATCATTGATAAAAGATATAATATGCATAATCCCTTGATTACTAACTTTATGAATAAGCATAACCAATCATTCCAAGTATACTTATATAAGGGATCCTAACACAAGGTAAAATTCATGGGAAACATACCTGGATTAGTATACCTACTTGGTTATGTACAACATACCTAAACAATCTCTTCAATGATTTAGAGATCCTGAGCTAGAACCTGCATGTCTCATAGGTTAAGCATAATATAACAAAGTCATACATACCTCGTAAGTAGAACAAAGATTATGGATGAGTCTTTGTCTTCATGTTTTCATGGTCATGGAGCCTGATTTGTCTTTTGTGATGTACCTGTATCTTGTTAGCAGACAACATCAACCTCACACAACACCATAATGCATTAGTACAATCATAAGTGTCAATACCCTAACCAATGAATATCTTCTATCAGGCATTCATAATTTTGTTAAGGTGATACAACAAATCTAAAATCAAGATTGTACTAACTGAAATAACATGAAGACAAACATACCATAAACTTAATCATGAACAAATCTCAAAACATACCTCGATGAGTCATACCTATCGAGATCGCTTGTAATCTCCTTATGTAAAGCCTTAGCCTCATCTCCCTCTGAAACATGAACTCCTTCACTTATGTAGGTGACCAATCCATCTTCTTCTAGGATTAACCCTATCCACTTGATTTGCAAGAACTGGACCTGGAGCTGGATAAGGGTTTGTCAGAGAAACCCCAAAAATTCAAACTTTGAATTTCAAACTTCCGAAAGGATAGAGATATGCGCCTTGATGAGCTGATCAAACTGATATATTCAGAATTTGAAAACTGCAAAGTTTTACTCCTCAATTTTGCCTTTGAAACTTTCGGATTCACTGGACGTGACCCTGAACTGGGGTTTGATGAAGCCCACTCTTTTGTCCCATCAAAAAGTTTAATCCAAAGCTCTAAGCTTCTATTTTTCTGAGGAGCTTCCAGCCGTGGTCACAGATTTCAAAAATTCCTATTTTTACAGAAGCCCTAATTTTCCGCTTTTCTGATCAAAGTCCCGAACTAGGGTCTAATCAAGCCCGGCCTTCTTCCCAACCAAAAATTCTGATCTTGGTCTCTAAATTTCTATTTTGATGAGTAGCATCCAGCCGTGGTCTCCGATTACAAAAATTACAACTTTCTTCAAAGCCCTAAATTCCGGAAGCCATGAATGAAGGTACCAAAAAATAATTCTGTTTTGGCATAAATATGTACCTGATTGTTTCTGATGTAACTCCGAAATTTTTGATCCACAGGGTCTGAAAAAAGTTTTCTGAGATAGCCTGACCTGTTATCTTTCCATCCTGATAGGTCTGACCTCAATTGGATTCTCTGAGAGAGAGTTATGCCAAATGTCGCAACGTGACCTGTTTTGGGAAAATACAGGAGAGCGAACTTGTACGGCGTGCCACGTGTCACTGTTTGACCTTCGGCCTCTGACAAAGTTTTCTGAGATAGTGCAGACTGTGTACTACCTGTCACTTTTTACGAAATTTCATTTGGAGCTTCCTAGCCCAAGATATGACCTTTTTCCCAAGGTCACCTGATTTTGACTCAGATCTGGAAGAGGCAGAAACCCTATATTGTACAGATCATAAATCACAAAGTACAACGAATTAGAGGTTGTCCTTTGGACACAAGGTACCTGGAGAGTTTATCTTCGTCCTGTAACAATTTCAGATCCGAAAACTTCGCCAAAACGGATTTATAGCGAAAGTACTACGATGACTGGTTTTTGCTATGTAAAACCCTAACCTTCAAATTGTCGTAAGTAAAGCAAGTGTCTTTAGTGCCATACTTTGTCTTCCTTCAGGTTAGCTCTGATACCATGTTAAAATTCAATATGCTAAGACAGAAAATAGCAGCATTACATTCCATTTCACAATAATAGCATATACAGGATCACTGAAGAAACAACAAGCATAGCATAAACACAAGAGATAGAGATTTATCCTGGGAAACCCTCATGGGGTAGAAAACCCAGCAAAGCTTCCTCAATATAGATGACCAGCAATATACAAAGATGCAAACCCTGAGCATAAGCTCCTTCTCCTCCATAGCAGACCTCTCCTCCACAAATGCGCCTTTCTCAAGTGAGTGAGTGTATATAATGAGGAACACACCTCCTCTATTTATACACTACTTTGATATGTATTTTACACAAGTACACGTAGGCTCGTATTTAACCAATGGGTTAAATACCCCACTACAACTAACTGGGCCGACCCCCACATGGTGGGTCTAATAACCCTAGTTACCACAACCAACTCGGAGGAATAAACATCTCCGGATTTATAGTATAATCACATCGGAGGTATGGAACATCTCCGGAATAAATAATATACAAATATAATATTCTTTGAAGTTACAATATTTCAACAAAGTTAGCCATAATAGGATAATCATTTTTGGAATGAACGTGATGTGATGGAAAATGGTTATTTAATTATTCAATGTTAATCTTGGAATTTAAACCTCAAGTTAAGTAGTCTCGACGGATAAGGTGGACCATTAAGACACATCATGTCCAAGTTGAAAAGGGGCAACTAATTATATAATATTTTATTAAATTACATTAATAACATTAAATACCAAGGATAGCGAATAGACTTGTATTTAATGAAGCTTGTCCCGAATGGATAACCTTTGGGTGATAATCCCCACCGTAATAAATACTTACGACCGCCAATCCAAAACCAACTAATTTTTCCATGAGAGTAATTAATTATACATTTTTATAAAGAACCGTGTATGAATGAACTGGTGATAGGAGTAAATGTTGAGGGGCTCGAGAGGGGGATTTTGGGGTGGTGGAGTAAGCCCAAGATATTCTCGAGGAAGGGAAATTATATAGAGGGGGAGAGCTTGGAGAAAGGGGAGGTTTTTTTTGATTGGGGAAGAAAAGAAGTTTGGAGAACAGAAAGTTGGGAGAACAGAAAGTTTGGAGAACAGAAGAGAGGACTGCTCTCGGGATTATCAGATTGTGGGCTCGGGGGCTTGGAAATCCTTTGATTTCCAAGGGCCAGCAAGATAATAGCTGGTCGGTAGGGTGGACACTTCAGTTTGGCTGTCTAAGGGGTTATACAACCTGCTACAACTTACGGTTAGCATCAGCATCAGGTAATTTCCGTTATTGACTATTATGCTAAAACTTACTGTAAACATGCATAACTTGCTATTTACTGATTTACTGCTATTTACTGATTTACTGAGTTGTGAAACATATTCTTATGCTAGAACATGATTGTTGAAAATGAAATATTGATATGTTTGTTTATTTTAAATTACGAATGTAAGGTTGATAAAAAACACGACAGAACACTAAATATCATTTAGAAGCATGGTAATTGTTAGAAATTTACTCCCATACACTTGATAAAGTTTAATAAGTAGAAAATTAACTGAGAAATTTTACATAGTGCTCTGCTGTAAAAACCAGAGCACTACAGATGGTATCAGAGCGTAAGGCTCAGACACTTTTGGACCTTTCGGGCCTGCACACGCCTAAACCATTGTGAGGATTCAAGATATTAAAACCTACAAGAACTTAGGACATAAACCTGGATAGAATTGAGGTATGAACAACACCAAACTTTAGCCTCTTTTACCTGCACGAACACAAATTGGAACACCATTAGAAAATCTGGATATGTTAGAAAACGGCATGTGTTTGTATTTCAAAATAGATACACATTGGAAATATATTTAGAAATAAAAATAAATAGAGCAAATATAGTTAGAAATAAAAAAAATAACACGAGCTAGCAATATTTTTTTCCTTTTAGTACACCTTGGGTTAAAATTGATAACTAACCGAGCAAATTGGAAGTGATAAATTTGGGTAAAATTTGTGCAAACGAAAATCAGGGAGCCTAAATATTTAGGTAGCAAGGAATTTAAGACAAAAATAATTGGGATTTACCCTAACTGCCGTGAACTAGTAAAAGTGGAAAAGGGGTGTAGAGCAACTTCCGGTAAGGGGGTCTTAGACCATTTTTTTTTTACACCTGTAAAAACAAGAACTTTAGAGTTAAAATTCATATATATTTATTTATTAACATATGCTTCAAAAAAGAAAACAAAAGAAATTATGTTATTTATGAACCAAATATTATTTAAAAAAAAAAAAAAAAAGGCTTTAAATAAACTTTTACAATAATAGAGGATCTATTTAAATATAGAACTTGAAAAAAAAAAAAGGGGGAATATAAAAAAAAAAAAAAAAGGGAGAGGGTGTGTTTATATGCATATATATTATATGTATATATATAAAGGAACCCTATTATTAAATTTTAAAATTTAATATTATTCTTAAAATTTAAATCAAGACGAAACTATAAAAAAAAAGGGGTATCATATATATGAACCATATATATAAAAAAAAATTTAATAAAGAAAATAAAAAGAAACTATGGAATGCAATATATCTAAGTTTAGAGTCTTAAACAAATATATAAGTTATCTGAAAGGAAAAGGTAACTGCATCTAAAAATCCTTAATTCTTGGCCCAGATAAAGATCTGGAACTGTCAAGCAAAGGCAAGCCCATTGATCCTATGTTTTTTTTTAAACCCAATAATTTATCCAGTTATTCTGGCAGCTTCTGTTGATTATGTTAATAGACAAGATTAACCCATGGATTCGATCATCCCTCAGTAAATTAATTAGCCTTTTATTCAGCAGCAGCGGTATACCTACGATTTTAACTATTCATTATTATTCAGTGGGTAATGCAGTTAATTCGTAAAAAAGAAAACAACAAAAAAAAATTATTAAAACAAAAAAAAAACTGGTGGGGCGCCTGCGAATTGTAAACGGAAAGGGAAATTTTGATGAACCTGTAGTAAACCATTTCAATCAAAATATTAAAGAAACTAATTGCAGCACGAAACTATCAATGGATGAACCCCCTGGTCAAACAGAATAGACATACAGAAGAACAGTACATTTCTGAAAATGGCTTTTTCATAAACTGAAACCAGACCCATCACACTCGGTGAGCAAATTTGAATAGCTGCTTGGTTTTCGAGAGACTCTACGAGCTGTTTTTCACTTTATGGATGAAATTCAATCAAAAGATCCAAGATAATTTCAGGCTTTTGATATAGCAAAGGAGTTGCAACAAATGGCTTTAAAGTTATCTAGAAATTCTTCAGAAAACAAGAACAGCAACATTTTAATTTTTAATCACCAAATGGACGATACAGCATCGATAGAACATTGTTTTACCTTGCTGCTAAGCTTTAATTGGCCCATTCCAGGGAGATCTTCGTCGATGGGTAGAGGCTTTCTTCGTCCTCCAGCCTCTGTAAATCCTCGTAGACGGCATCGTCGCCCTTGACGAAAAATTTGGCACGGCGTGCAGACTTGTTATCGAGCCTTCTCTTCTTCGCTCTTCTGTGAGGGCATTTTCCAATAGATTTCGATTCTCTCCTTAAACCCCTCGGACAAGTTGACCATTTGTAACTCCTATCTAGAATATAGATAAGTGTTGAAGCTCCAAATATTTTATTATCAGGAAGGTATTAGTTTAACATCCAAGAAAAGAGCTCAAGGAGAACGCCAACCTTGGTCAGGCGTTTCGAGGCTGCAATCGCCGACTTCCCCAAGCCTTCAGTCTCTGCACAAACCCTGAATCAATACGCAATAGCTGAAGGCATTCGGCACGATGCCATAGTCCTTCGTTTTCTCTGCAAACCCTTCAACGACGGCCATGTAGAGAAATGGGGACCTCCCCCCGTGTTTGTGCAGAGAGTGGGAGAGCCGCAGAGGGAAGAGGACCGACGGCTGCGCAGAAGAAGGAACCGTGGAGAGCCCACCGGCCTCGCTGGTGTTCAATGAAGGCGAATGAGTTTAATAAGGCTCTATATAAGAAAATATCAACTCGACCAGACCTTCGAATTTCCTTTGTTGGCCAGAAGTTAGTCTCAGGATTTTTTTATGCAGGGTTCTAAATATTTTTTTTACAAACACAATTGTTTCGGGCCTCGAGGATCATCCTCTAGCTATCCACCAGCGCCTTCACCATGCACGGCCACCACCCTACCTTCACCGACCAGACCCACGCACTGAATGGTCTCACCTGACCCATGCGCTGAATGGGAGACCAGGCTCGCGCGCGGGAGACGAAGCACCGCTTAGTAGGGGGAGGCACCACGTTGTGGTTAATGGGGAGAGGGGGTGCATGCATCCCAGGTGGCTGGCATGCAGCCCAGGCCTCCTCGTGGATCTTTGAGCCGGTTGGACTGGCGAGAGGTAGAAACCCGGTAGAAGTTAATAGGTGGAGCAGGCGGTAGTGGGTGGATGGCCTTGGAGGAGTAACTTCATGCCTCGTGAGGAAGGGCAGGTGTGGCTAGGCTAGAAAAGGCGGATGGAGGTGCCGATTGTGGAAAGGGATAGGAGAAGGTGACGGAGGAGTGGGAGACACAAGGAGGTAGGTAGGGTGGACGCGCGTCGAAGTCCGCGTGAGATGTTATAGTGTTTAAAAATGAAAATATATATATATATATATATAATAAATGGTTTAAAACTTGAAATAAATTGTTTAATGTTTCAAATTGTTTAATGTTTAAAATTATTTAAATTTTAAAATTTTAATTGTTATAAAATTTAAATTTAATTAATTTTGAAAATTTAATTATTTAAAAGTTCAATTGTAGTTCTTTTCAAAATTGATATTTATAATATATATATATTGCTAAAAGTATGGTATGGTGAGATATAATTGTAAATTTAATACAATATATATATAATAGTTTTTAGGTTGATTTAAAATTCATATAAATAAAAGTTAGATTATGGTTAGAGTCTCTATGTTTAGGATTAACTTTAATTAAACCTAAAGTTGATTAGAGGATTCAGAATTTTAAGATAAATTAATGTCAATTAGGTTGTTTAGATTAAAGGGTAACATTTAAAGTTAACTAAAATAGAGATATTAAAAATTTTGCCGAGATTTCAACTCCTAGTCGAAGGGATGAAAGAGACCCGAAATCTCAAAAACAAGACACCATTAAGACCAGCACGACGAGCTGAACACCATGACAAGATTGTTTAAATAAAAACGACTATAGATTTTACTGCGCTTATCTTGACAATTTGTTATCTCATGATGCAAGTTATTAAATACCTACATTTTAGTTCCGCGTATATTTGATTGAACAACTAAGGATATGATTTTATTTTAATAACTCAGGAACTATCATGGTGACAACACGCAGAGGTCGAGGTCGGGGTCAAGGTCGACCACCGTCACCACCACCTCCGCCACCGCCACAACCAACCTCAACGCCTGAAATGCAAATAATAATGAGGTCTTTGGAGGCTATTATGACCACGATGAACAGGCAGTCGGAAAGGGCCGCCGAGGTGGAAACCACTCAAGTGAGTCGAGAGAACTCTGAAAGGGCACATGGCCCAAGACTGGAACCGCTTCAGGACATATCGAGGGAGTTACAAAAGATAAAAGTTCCAGAGTTTTCAGGAGGACGACCCGGTAAGCATGCAGAGGCATGGCTGGAAGGCATGAAGAGATGCTTCGCATTGAATGAGTACACATCTAGTTCCAAGGCTAGGATGGCCGTCTTTCAGCTTAAAGGTGATGCTTTGAATTGGTGGTCAGACCTCGAGAAGCAGTTGCACCTTACTCCTCTTACAACTTCTTAGGAACTGTTCGAGGAGAGGTTCCACATGAAGTATTTGCCAAATTATTACAAGGAAGAACAGGCAGGTGCACTCCATGCCTTAGTACAGGGAGACAAGACGATGGAGGAGTATGAATCTCGGTTTATGGAACTGGTAAAATATGTTCCTTACCTTGATGCAGATGATTGTCAGGTAGAGCGTTTTGTGTATGGACTTAACTACAAGATTAGAGCTGCTGTGCGGATGTGGAAGCCAACTTCAGTTGCCATGGCAGTTGAGTATGCTCGTTATGCAGCTGATATGTCAGATGGAAAAGGGGGTAGTAAGTTGACAGGAACCAATCAGTATGTTACAGGGAAGGCGTCACGCCCTTACTTCAGGGGAGGACAATCTAGGCCTCCTCCTTATGGTAACAGGTTCACACCGAGGGGTAATACTTCAGTTAACTCAATCTCGCAGGCATCGTCCGCAACCCACCAAAGCCAGGGACGTACACAGGGAAGTTCCTATAGAGGAGCAAGGGGTTTTAGAGGAACCAAGGGAAGGAACTCATCTCAGAGGATTCCTTCGAGCAACAGGCAAGCCCCTCCCAATTTCTCTTGTTGGGGATGCGGAGGTCCTCATTTCCAGCGAGACTGTCCCAAGGGTCAGTCAAGCAGCAGGCATAGGGAAGGAAAAGCACCCATGGATAGTTCGGGTAACAGTCATCGGATTCATGCAGCGGTGCATAACCACCAGGTAGAACATCAATCTACCGTAGTAGAATCCACTGGTAATGTAAACAATGTCAAACTTAAAATTTTGTTTGATCCAGGAGCAACTGATAGTTTTATTTCACCATTTGCATTAGATAAATGTGGGTTGGCAGCCTACGAGCACGATGATTTCAAACTGGTTGAAATGGCTTCAGGAGCAAAGCAACCAGTAGGTCTTAAAGTGAGAGGTTGTGAGGTTGACTTAGGAGTTTGCACCACTAAGTTGGATGCTTATGTCACCAATTTGGGGACTTATGACCTCATTATTGGCATGGATTAGTTAGAAGGCCATAGAGCTTTCTTAGACTGCTATGCGAAGATGGTGTTGTGCCTCGATGACGAGGGAAGGACAATTCAAATCCAAGGCTTGAAGAGGAAGGTATCCCTCCGTTTCATCTCTATGGTGAAAGCTAAGCGGTGCCTAAGACAAGGATGCCAGTTGTTCGTAGTGGAGGCCGTGAGCGATAGTAAAGGGCCTTCCTTGAATTCTTACCCAGTACTTTCTGAGTTCAAGGATGTCTTTCCGAAGGAATTGCCAGGACTACCACCAGAAAGAGAGCTCGATTTCACAATCGAACTAAAACCTGGTGCAGAACCTATCTCAAAAACTCCTTATAGAATGACAACTCCAGAGCTCCGTGAGTTACAAATCCAGTTAAAAGAGTTGCTAGATTTGGGACTGATTAGACCCAATATCTCACCGTGGGGAGCACCAGTGATCTTCGTTAAGAAAAAGGATGGATCTCTACGACTGTGCATAGATTACAGAGATTTGAACAAGGCCACCGTGAAGAACAGGTATCCCATACCAAGAATTGATGACCTCTTTGATCAAATGAAAGGTGCGTCAGTCTTCTCAAAGATTGATTTACGATCAGGGTATCACCAGTTGAGGATCAAGGAAGGTGACATTCCTAAGACTGCCTTTCGAACTCGATTTGGGCATTACGAGTTTGTAGTGGTACCATTTGGTTTGACCAATGCTCCAGCTGTTTTCATGAGCCTCATGAATGGTGTCTTCCGAAAATACTTGGACCACTTTGTTCAGGTCTTCTTAGATGATATTCTTATCTATTCTAAGAATGAGAAGGAGCACGAGGAACACTTGCGGTTAGTCTTGACATGCTTAAGGGAACATAAACTTTATGGTAAATTTTCAAAGTGTTCCTTCTTCCAAAAAGAGATTCACTACTTGGGGCACATCATCTCAGGTGAAGGGATCTCTGTAGACCTAGAAAAGGTAAAGGCCATTGATGATTGGCCAATTCCAAGGAATGCTCATGAGGTGCGCAGCTTCATGGGGTTAGCAGGCTATTACCGGAGGTTTCTGGAAGGATTTTCTAAAATTGCAAAACCTATTACCACCTTGCAACGCAAGGGAATCTGGTATGAATGGACCGATGAATGCGATGCCGCTTTTACAGAGTTAAAAAGATTGTTGACAAGTGCACCGATCTTGCGGGTACCAGACATGGATAAAGATTTCATGGTATGCACCGATGCCTCGAAGCAAGGATTAGGAGCGGTGTTGATGCAGGAAGGTGGGGTAATAGCTTATGCATCTTGAAAGTTGAAACCTCATGAGGAGCAGTATGCCACGCATGATCTAGAATTGGCAGCAGTAATGTTGGCACTAAAATTATGGAGGCACTACCTAGTTGGTAGAAGCTTCACCCTTAAAACAGACCATCAGAGCTTGCAGTACATATTTACCCAAAGGGATTTGAATGCTAGGCAAAGGAGATGGAGTGAGTTCATGAGTGAGTATGACTTTGGTATCTCTTACATCAAAGGAAAGGAGAATGTGGTGGCAGACGCTCTAAGCCGAAGGCCGAGACTTTTCTCCTTAATTCCCTTGAAGGTTGACTTGAGGGAAAGGGTACTAGGACAACTATTGGGCGATAGTTGGTATCTAAAAGTAACCTCAGCTATTCAGAATGGAAAGAAACAGGAATTGAAGTATGATGGGTACCATCTTGAGGAAGATGGGCTGTTGCGGTATCAGGGAAGGATGTATGTTCCTAAGGAAGGTGATATCAGGAAAACAATCCTTAGAGAGGCCCATAGATCACATTACTGTGCACACCCAGGAGTGAATAAGATGTATGCTGACATGAAGCAACTCTTCTTTTGGCCAGGTATGAATATGGATGTAGTGGATTTTGTTTCGAAGTGCCTTGAGTGTCAACAAGTGAAGGCAGATCACCATCACCCAGCCAGTCTCCTACAACCGCATGATATTCCTATGACTAAATGGGAAGTCATTTCCATGGACTTCGTTGTAGGACTACCACTCACATCTCTGAGACATAATGCTATTTTGGTGGTAGTTGACAAACTGACCAAAAGTGCTCACTTCATTCCAGTCAGAGACACCTATGATGTGACAGATGTGGCAAGGGTATTCATAAATGAGATTGTACGTCTTCATGGAATTCCTAAAAAGATAATCTCTGACAGAGACCCTAATTTCACCTCCAGATTTTGGACAAGCATGCAGTCAGCATTGGGGACACAATTGAACTTAAGCTCAGCTTATCACCCCGAGACAGATGGACAGACAGAGAGGGTGAATCAAGTGATGGAGGACATGCTTAGGATGTATGTTATGGATCAACAGACACAGTGGGAGAAATATCTTCCTTTAGTGGAGTTTGCATACAACAATAGTCATCACAGCTCCATCGGTATGCCGCCATATCAGGCATTGTATGGGAGGCCGTGCAGGACACCACTCAGTTGGGACAGGTTAGAGGATCGAGTTTTAATTGGGCCTGAATTGATTCAGGAAATGGAGGAGCAAGTGATACAGATTAGGCAGCGGCTGAAGGAAGCACAGGATAGGCAAAAGAGTTACGCTGATGCACACAGATCAGATAGAACTTATGGAGTAGGGGATCGTGTATTTATTCGCATCAGACCAAATAAAAGTACCATTCGGTTTGGGAAGGGTACCAAGTTGTCACCTCGCTTTATAGGTCCATTTGAGATTCTTGAGAAAATCGGACCAGTTGCTTATCGTCTCGCGCTGCCACCCCCACTTGCATAAAACTCATAATGTATTTCATGTTTCTGTATTACGACATTACATAGCTGACGAGACTCACAAAATTCATTGGAAGGAATTGCAGGTCTCGGACGAGGGAACCTTCAGGGTCGAACCATTACGTATACTTGATCGTAGGGTTCGACAGCTCCGTAGTCACCATGTGGACCAGGTTAAGGTCCAATGGGACAAGTATAGCCCCGGGTCTGCTACCTGGGAGGACGCAGAGACCATGCGTCGAGATTTTCCCTCACTATTTTGACCATAACTTCGGGACGAAGTTTACCGAAGGGTGGGTGTATGTAATGCCCATATTTTGATTCAGCATATTAGTTAGACACACCATACTTTATTTCTTATATATTCTGTTGAACTCAGCTCGACTGAGTAAACTATATTGGACCTCGTTATATGATGTTACTCTGTTTTATGATTTCACCATGATTATAATGTTACTATATTATGCGATTATGATGTCATGATTATCATATGATTTCCTTATTTTACGATTGCAGTATATGTTTATATGTTTTCATTAATGAAATGTGAAATATATGATTCGGTACGTGGATACCATCTTCTTATATGAATTATTGAAATGTTATATGTATCTATGATGAGCTAAAAGGTTACATGAAATGAAATGATAACATGGATCAATTGGCGATCAATGGAAAATGCTTTCTATAAATTGTATTTTGCAAAACACTAACCTACAGGACACAAGGGCTATGGGATAGCCAGTTACTTGATCTGATATATATTGGAAAGAAAAAACATGTTCATACAGCAAACCTTAGCAGCCAAAATGAGGATACGATAACACAAACTGATAATCCCGATAGCAGCAAGTATGAGTTGATAAGGGCGTAGGCCCAATATGTTGAGAGGGATGGATGTGTTTCCCACCCTATGTTTCCATGAGACCCGAGGTCGTGGGAGGGCCGTGCTGAGACACGCTCCCCATGTTGTTGTGATGACGATGGTCGGATGCCTGCTAGGGGAGGATAGGTCCGCTGTTCAGCCGACGCTATCGCTCTCAAGTTCTATGTGGTCAGATCGGTGAGTCCGACATCCACTGTTGTACTAGCAGAGGGAGGATAGGGAGGATGCTGGACGTAGGTTATGATGGGAGGATGTGTTAGTTAGTACTGTTGGGGGTTTAGTATTCCTTGATTCCGAGTTAGTGGAAGTAGGCACCCTTCATGTACTTGATTGATTAAACTAATGTAAACACAAAGACAATGATGTTAAATCGTAAAGGGTTAACTGTTAAATAACCGAGGATGTTAAAGTAATTATACTATATATTATGCTTGCTCTTCTGCATGGGGGTAGATAGTATTATTAGTTAGCAAGTATGCATAGGCAGAATGGGGTTGTTTATAGTACATATCCGACATGTGCATACACTGGCCATGCATGCACACCTTGTACGTGTACAATATTACTGGTGTATAACATACTTGTCATGCTTGAATAGTAGTATAAATGTCATAGATAACTCAGTTAAGGATACATCAATCAACTTAGGTAATGAATGGTTAGTTTGTCAATGTGTAAATAAGTGAATTAGTAATTATATGAAAACATTGTAATAATAAACTAAGACAAGTGTCGTCAGTTAACATTGTCATAGGAGAACTGTTGTGAATAGGGTAATGATAGTGTCTAATTAATTAGTAAAATTGTTTAAGCCCTCACAAGTGCTTTGTTTATAAGAACAAGGATGCTATGTTGATGATAGGGTACTCATGTGATAAACAAATAATTAAGAATACTATGATTAATTCACCTTTTATTATTGTTAAATGGTGATTTAATTATTATTATTAATTAATAAATGGTGATCTAATTATTATTATTACTTAATTAATAATATTCCAGCAACATTTATATATCCCTATCGTAACAATTGCAATATAAGTAAGATTTAAAATATTGATATATAAGTTAATATTGTGTGATTATTTCCATTTCAAAAGTTAGCCATAATAGGATAATCATTTTTGGAATGAACGTGATGTGATGGAAAATGGTTATTTAATTATTCAATGTTAATCTTGGAATTTAAACCTTAAGCTAAGTAGTCTCGACGGATAAGGTGGACCATTAAGACACATCATGTCCAAGTTGAAAAGGGGCAACTAATTATATAATATTTTATTAAATTACATTAATAACATTAAATACCAAGGATAGCGAATAGACTTGTATTTAATGAAGCTTGTCCCGAATGGATAACCTTTGGGTGATAATCCCCACCGTAATAAATACTTACGACCGTCAATCCAAAACCAACTAATTTTTCCATGAGAGTAATTAATTATACATTTTTATAAAGAACCGTGTATGAATGAACTGGTGATAGGAGTAAATGTTGAGGGGCTCGAGAGGGGGATTTTGGGGCGGTGGAGTAAGCCAAAGATATTCTCGAGGAAGGGAAATTATATAGAGGGGGAGAGCTTGGAGAAAGGGGAGGTTTTTTTTTAATGGGAAAGAAAAGAAGTTTGGAGAACAGAAAGTTGGGAGAACAAAAAGTTTGGAGAACAGAAGAGAGGACTGCTCTCGGGATTATCAGATTGTGGGCTCGGGGGCTTGTAAGTCCTTTGATTTCCAAGGGCCAGCAAGATAATAGCTGGTCGGTAGGGTGGACACTTCAGTTTGGCTGTCTAAGGGGTTATACAACCTGCTACAACTTACGGTTAGCATCAGCATCAGGTAATTTCCGTTATTGACTATTATGCTAAAACTTACTGTAAACATGCATAACTTGCTATTTACTGATTTACTGTTATTTACTGATTTACTGAGTTGTGAAACATATTCTTATGCTAGAACATGATTGTTGAAAATGAAATATTGATATGTTTGTTTATTTTAAATTACGAATGTAAGGTTGATAAAAAACACGACAGAACACTAAATATCATTTAGAAGCATGGTAATTGTTAGAAATTTACTCCCATACACTTGATAAAGTTTAATAAGTAGAAAATTAACTGAGAAATTTTACATAGTGGTCTGCTGTAAAAACCAGAGCACTACAGACGTGACAGATGTGGCAAGGGTATTCATAAATGAGATTGTACGTCTTCATGGAGTTCCTAAAAAGATAATCTCTGACAGAGACCCTAAGTTCACCTCCAGATTTTGGACAAGCATGCAGTCAGCATTAGGGATACAGTTGAACTTAAGCTCAGCTTATCACCCTGAGACAGATGGACAGACAGAGAGGGTGAATCAAGTGATGGAGGACATGCTTAGGATGTATGTTATGGATCAACAGACACAGTGGGAGAAATATCTTCCTTTAGTGGAGTTTGCATACAACAATAGTCATCATAGCTCCATTGGTATGCCGCCATATCAGGCATTGTATGGGAGACCGTGCAGGACACCACTCAGTTGGGACAGGTTAGAGGATCGAGTTTTAATTGGGCCTGAATTGATTCAGGAAATGGAGGAGCAAGTGTTACAAATTAGGCAGCGGTTGAAGGAAGCACAGGATAGGAAAAAGAGTTACGCTGATGCACACAGATCAGATAGAACTTATGAAGTAGGGGATCGTGTATTTATTTGCATCAGACCAAATAAAAGTACCATTCGGTTTGGGAAGGGTACCAAGCTGTCACCTCGCTTTATAGGTCCATTTGAGATTCTTGAGAAAATCGGACCAGTTGCTTATCGTCTTGCGCTGCCACCCCACTTTCATAAAACTCATAATGTATTTCATGTTTCTGTATTACGACATTACATAGCTGATGAGACTCACAAAATTCATTGGAAGGAATTGCAGGTCTCGGACGAGGGAACCTTCAGGGTCGAACCATTACGTATACTTGATCGTAGGGTTCGACAGCTCCGTAGTCGCCATGTGGACCAGGTTAAGGTCCAATGGGACAAGTACAGCCCAGGGTCTGCTACCTGGGAGGACGCAGAAACCATGCGTCGAGATTTTCCCTCACTATTTTGACCATAACTTCGGGACGAAGTTTCCCGAAGGGTGGGTGTATGTAACGCCCATATTTTTGATTCGGCATATTTATTAGTTAGATACACCATACTTTATTTCTTATATATTCTGTTGAACTCAGCTCGACTGAGTAAACTATATTGGACCTCATTATATGATGTTACTCTGTTTTATGATTTCACCATGATTATGATGTTACTATGTTATGCGATTATGATGTCATGATTATCATATGATTTCCTTATTTTACGATTGCAGTATATGTTTATATGTTTTCATCAATGAAATGTGAAATATATGATTCGGTACGTGGATACCATCTTCTTATATGAATTATTGAAATGTTATATGTCATACGCATCTATGATGAGCTAAAAGGTTACATGAAATAAAATGATAACATGGATCAATTGGCGATCAATGGAAAAGGCTTTCTATAAATTGTATTTTGCAAAATACTAACCTACAGGACTCAAGGGCTATGGGATAGCCAGTTACTTGATCTGATATATATTGGAAAGGAAAAACATGTTCATACAGCAAACCTTAGCAGCCAAAATGAGGATACGATAACACAAACTGATAATCCCGATAGCAGCAAGTATGAGTTGATAAGGGCGTAGGCCCAGTATGTTGAGAGGGATGGATGTGTTTCCCACCCTATGTTTCCATGAGACCCGAGGTCGTGGGAGGGCCGTGCTGAGACACGCTCCCCATGTTGTTGTGATGACGATGGTCGGATGTCTGCTAGGGGAGGATAGGTCCGCTGTTCAGCCGACGCTATCGCTCTCAAGTTCTATGTGGTCAGATCGGTGAGTCCGACATCCACTGTTGTACTAGCAGAGGGAGGATAGGGAGGATGCTGGACGTAGGTTATGATGGGAGGATGTGTTAGTTAGTAATGTTGGGGGTTTAGTATTCCTTGATTCCGAGTTAGTGGAAGTAGGCACCCTTCCTGTACTTGATTGATTAAACTAATATAAACATAAAGACAATGATGTTAAATCGTAAAGGGTTAACTGTTAAATAATCGAGGATGTTAAAGTAATTATACTATGTATTATGCTTGCTCTTCTGCGTGGGGGTAGATACTATTATTAGTTAGCAAGTATGCATAGGCGGAATGGGGTTTGTTTATAGTACATATCCGACATGTGCATACACTGGCCATGCATGCACACCTTGTACGTGTACAATATTACTGGTGTATAACATACTTGTCATGCTTGAATAGTAGTATAAATGTCATAGATAACTCAGTTAAGGATACATCAATCAACTTAGGTAATGAATGGTTAGGTTGTCAATGTGTAAATAAGTGAATTAGTAATTATATGAAAACATTGTAATAATAAACTAAGACAAGTGTCGTCAGTTAACATTGTCATAGGAGAACTGTTGTGAATAGGGTAATGATAGTGTCTAATTAATTAGTAAAAATTGTTTAAGCCCTCACAAGTGCTTTGTTTATAAGAACAAGGATGCTATGTTGATGATAGGGTACTCATGTGTTAAACAAATAATTAAGAATACTATGATTAATTCACCTTTTATTATTGTTAAATGGTGATTTAATTATTATTATTAATTAATAAATGGTGATCTAATTATTATTATTACTTAATTAATAATATTCCAGCAACATTTATATCCCTATCGTAACAATTGCAATATAAGTAAGATTTAAAATATTGATTTATAAATTAATATTGTGTGATTATTTCCATTTCAAAAGTTAGCCATAATAGGATAATCATTTTTGGAATGAACGTGATGTGATGGAAAGTGGTTATTTAATTATTCAATGTTAATCTTGGAATTTAAACCTCAAGATAAGTGGTCTCGACGGATAAGGTGGACCATTAAGACACATCATGTCCAAGTTGAAAAGGGGCAACTAATTATATAATATTTTATTAATTACATTAATAACATTAAATACCAAGGATGGCGAATAGACTTGTATTTAATGAAGCTTGTCCCGAATGGATAACCTTTGGGTGATAATTCCCACCGTAATAAATACTTACGACCGTCAATCCAAAACCAAATAAATTTTCCATAAGAATAATTAATTATACATTTTTATAATGAGACGTGGATGAATGAACTAGGGAAAGGAGTAAAGGTTTGAGGGGCTCGAGAGGGGGAGTTGGGGCAGTGGAGTAAGCCCAAGGTCTTCTCGAGGATGGACATGTATATAGCGGGGGAGAAGGTTGAAGGTTAGGAGGGTTTTTTGGGGGAAGAAAAGAAGTTTGGGGAGAACAGAGAGTTTTGAGAACAGAAAGTTTGGAGAACAGAAAGTTGGGAGAACCGAAGAGAGGATTGCTCTCACGATTATCAGATTGTGGGCTCGGGGGCTTGGAAATCCTTTGATTTCCAAGGGCCAGCAAGATAATAGCTGGTCGGTAGGGTGGACACTTCAATTTGGCTGCCTAAGAGGTTATACAACCTGCTACAACTTACGGTTAGCATCAGCATCAGGTAATTTCCGTTATTTGACTATTATGCTAAAACTTACTGTAAACATGCATAACTTGCTATTTACTGATTTACTGAGTTGTGAAACATATTCTTATGCTGGAACTTGATTGTTGAAAAGGGAAATATGGATATGTTTTGTTTATTTTAAATTACGCATGTAAGGTTGATAAAAACACGATAGAACACTAAATATCATTTAGACGCATAGTAATTGTTAGAAATTTACTCCCATACACCTGATAAAGTTTAATACTTAGAAAATAAACTCTGAAATTTTACTCAGTGCTCTGCTGTAAAAACTAGAGCACTACAATTTTCAGAACAAATTTTTACACATAAAGAAATATGTCATACAGTCATGCAATTATCTTAGCCAATGCTTCAATACAACATTTATCCATGTTCCGTAACTTTCTAGATGCCTTCCAATCTCTACCAGAACATTGTTAAGAGTGTGCACAACTCCCAACATGTCAGCAAAGAGGTTTCATTCTAGATAAGTAGCAATGGAATGTTGTACAGTGCCATAGGCCACTTACCCATGTATATTAGTAGTATACTGTTCATCAATGCAACTATTCTAATATGCACAATACATATCCTAAGTCTAGGAACATGAGCATATACATCATTGAACAATTTTATTTAAACAAACAAATATGCAAGAAATTAAAATACTTATCTTTGTTTGGTTACTGGGTGGACTCCCTCTGAGTCTTCGCTTCCTTGCAGGAGCTGTTGGAGTCCTAATCTGAAGTAGCTTCTTCTACACCTTTCTGTTGTGGGATGTAGAGAGATGGTCAACTCCCTCTGAATATCTGCATCCTTGCATAAACCACTGGAGTGTACTCCCTCTTGATCTTTGCTTCCTGGATTACCTGTCCTTGAACTTACATTCATCCTTGGTTCCTATGCATGCTTATTAGTATCATGATTGTGTTATCCTTGTGATCTCATATAAAATCATACATTCATTAGTATACTATTAAAACACAATAATCTCAAGCATGTATAGTCATGATCATTTCAAACAGAAAATAATAAGCATTAGCATTCAAGGTTTATGTAGAATTCTTAAGGTTAGTCAAATCATAAGAAACATAACATGCATACAATCATGATTATTCAAACCTATGACTCTTCAGGAATAATCATTATCAACAACAGTATAAGATCCTAACACAAGGTAGGATTCTAGCTTGATATAGGAAAAACATACCTGGATTAGCATGCTAGCTATTTATGTCTAACATACTCACATGATGTCTTCTTATTCTTCTTCAATGACTTGTGCTAGTAAACTGTATATCTCATAGGTTAACTATTACAAAACCAAGTTATACATACCTCGTAAATGGATCTTCTATGAGATCCATGACAATGGATGAATCTTTGTCCTCATGCTATCATGATGATATGTTCTTGGACCAGAACATGATTTGTCTTTCTTGGTGTACCTTTCATGTTAGTAGACAACATAAACCTCATACAACACCATAATGCATTAGTACAATCATAAGTGTCAACACCCTAACCAATGAATATCTTCTATCATGCATTCATAATTTTGTTAAGGTGATACGACAAATCTAAAATCAAAATTGTACTAACCGTAATAACATGAAGACAAACATACCATAAACTTAATCATGGACAAATATCGAAACATACCTCGATGAGTCATACCTGTCGAGATCGCTTGTAATCATCTTATGTAAGGCCTTAGCCTCATCTCCCTTGGAAACAGGAACTTCTTCACTCATGCAGATGATCAATCCATCTTCTTCTAGGATTAACCCAATCCACTTGATTTGCAAGAACTGGACTTCGAGCTGGATATGGGTTTGTCATAGAAACCCCAAAAATTAAAACTTTGAATTTCAACCTTCTGACAGGATAGAAATATGTGTCTTGATGAGCTGATCAAGCTGGTATATTCAAAATTTGAAAACTGCAAAGTTTCACTCCTCAATTTTGCCTTTGAAACTTCTGGATTCATTGGATGTGACCTTGAACTGGGGTTTGATGAAGCCCACTCTTTTTCCCAATCAAAATGTCTGATCCAAAGCTCTAAGCTTCTATTTTTCTGAGGAGCTTCCAGCCGTGGTCACAGATTTAAAAAATTCCCATTTTTACAGAAGCCCTAATTTTCCACTTTTCTGATCAAAGTCCCGAACTAGGGTCTAATCAAGCCCGGCCTTCTGCCCAACCAAAAATTATGATCTTGGTCTCTAAATATCTATTTTGATGAGTAGCATCCAGCCGTGGTCTCCGATTACAAAAATTCCAACTTTCTTCAAAGCCCTAAATTCCGGAAGCCATGAATGAAGGTACTCAAAATAATTCTGTTTTGACAGAAATATGTACCTGATTGTTTCTTGTGTAACTACAAACTTTTCAATCCACAGGGTCTGAAAAAGTTTCCTGTGATAGCCTGACCTGTTATCTTTCCATCCTGACATGTCTGACCTCAATTGGATTCTCTGAGAGAGAGTTATGTCAAATGTCGCAACGTGACCTGTTTTGGGATAAAACAGAAGAGCGAACTTGTACGGCATGCCACGTGTCACTATTTGTACTTCGGCCTCTAAAAACATTTCCTGAGATAGCTCGGCCTGTTTTCTTTCCATCCTGACAGGTTTGACCTCAATTGGACTCTCTGATAGAGAGTTATGCCAAGTGTCGCAACGTGACCTGTTTATGGGATAATACAGGAGAGCGAACTTGTACGGCGTGCCACGTGTCACTGTTTCAACTTCGGCCTCTGAAAACGTTTTCTGAAATAGTGCATACTGTGTACTACCTGTGACGTTTTACTAAATTTCATTTGGAGCTTCCTAGCCCAAGATATGGCCTTTTTCCTAAGGTCACCTGATTTTGACTTAGATCTGGAAGAGGCAGAAACCCTATATTGTACAGATCATAAATCACAAAGTACAACGAATTAGAGGTTTTCCTTTGGACACAAGGTACCTGGAGATTTAATCTTCGTCCTGTAACAATTTCATATTTGAAAACTTTGCCAAAAAGTATTTATAGCGAAAGTGCTACGATGACTGGTTTTTGCTATATCAAGCCCTAGCATCGTAAGTGCAACAAGTGTCATACATGCCATATCATGCCTTCTTTCAGGCTAGCTCTGATACCATGTTAAATTTGCTGAATTTACTTCAATCTGATCTAGGATATTAACTGAGAGAACAACATGTACAGCATATCTACAGCATATCAATCATGGAGACAATAATGCAAGCACACAAGAGACACAAAGATTTACTTGGGGAAAACCATAAAGGTGAAAAACCCCAATAACTTCCTCAGAGATAGATAGAGCAATGATACAACAAACCAAGAGAGATAGCCATAACCTAGCAGCAGATCCTCCTCCTCCATAAGTGCGCCACTCCTCCTTGAGTGCATGTGTGAGAAGTGAGTGAGTAAATAGAGTGCGTCCCGCACTGCATTTTCACTTGACTTGACTTGCCTTTTTACCTAACTCATGTAGGCTCGAACTTAACCACATAACATAATGCTGAGTGGGCCGACCCCCAATAGGGTGGTCTAATAACCCTTTGAACCACATGACTTATACAGGGCCGACGCCAAATAAGGTGGTCTAATAACCCATCAAGTATAAGTTACGACACTTACAATATAAATGACGACACTTCCTTATAGAGGAATAATACCATCTCTATAGGAATACAATATACATATATGTGAAATACATTCCGAAGTTACATATACATCAAGATGAGATTTTGACTTACTCCATTTCCTGACAACACTGGAAAAACCCTAAAAATGTCATTCTGAGATATGAGCGCTACTCTACTTCAATAGACTAGTGCCTGTACCCTACTCCAGTGTGTAATAGTAGCGCTCAAGCCTTATGAGCGCTACTCCTCTTTAGCATAGTAGCGTTCAACATTCAAAAAGTGATGAGCGCTAGTTTACAAGCACTATAGTAGTGCCCTGAACGCTACTTCACTGAACAATAGTAGCGTACATCTCAAAAGATAATTAAAAAATAATTAATTTCACAAAGAGGATTAGTTGCAGTTGGTTTCCCAACTTCCGCAACTTCCTCCATAACCATCTCTCGACCTGAACTGCTTCTCTTGTCCTATAAATACAGGGAAGAATAAAGATAGGGGTTAGAGACATGAATGTTATTAAGAGACTTTTAAAGAGAAGCTTGCATTGGAGGAGTTTATGCTGGAATATATCCGAGCCAGAGAAGAGCAGAACCCAGGATCAAGCTGCAGGAGCATGTCACAAAGTCAGGTATATTTTGTAACATCAATTTGCATTTGACAATAAAAGGTTGAAGCATCTTTCTTGTCCATAATTAAGTATTAATTGAAGTTATATACTAGATTGGATCTTTTTTGGCTAATATTGGATGTTTAAATTGCTTTGTTTTTTTCCATCATTATATATTATCCAAGATACGCTGAGAAAGGTACTTGTATTGCAGGTTTAGTGAACGGGATGTGGACTTGAGGATCAAGCGCAAGATCAAATAAGAGCTAGGATCGAACGTCATTCGAAAGGTATGTTCTCAAGGCCTACAACCTATTTCCTTTCATGAAAATCCCTGTAATGCAGTTAATACGCTTACCTGTCATCCCCTTTCAGTTGATAGTATCATTTTTCTTACTATAGGGTAGTTTTTCCCGCCAACAAAGTACATAGAGATCACCAACTTTATGCTAAGTTTAGTAAGTGTGATTTCTTTAAAGATAAAATTTAGTGTTTGGGTCATATAATTTCAAAAGATGGTATTTATGTTGATCCTGATAAAATAAAAGCAATAAATTAATGGCCTGTCCCAAAAGATGTAACAGATGTACGGTCATTCATGGGAATAACGAGGTATTATAGAAAGTTTATTGAAGGGTTCTCTAGAATTGCTAACCCCATCACTTCTTTGCAGAAGAAAGGGAAGAAATTTATATGGGATCAAAAGTGTCAAGACAACTTTAATAAGTTAAAAGAATTGTTAACTACTGCACCCATTTTAAAAGTTGCAGATCCTAATAAGGATTTCGTCGTATGCACTGATGCATGCAATGAAGGACTTGGAGGGGTCTTAAGTCAAGAAGGTCATGCAATTGCTTTTGAGTCAAGGAAGTTAAAAATACATGAAAAGAATTACGCTACGTATGATCTTGACTTGGCAGTCGTGATACATGCTTTAAACATGTGGCGCCATCACTTGATTGGTAGAAAATTCATTTTAATGACTGATAATAAGGGGTTAAAGTATTTACTGGATCAAATAAATATGAATGCAAGGCAAGCTAGGTGGTTAGCTTTCCTTAGAGAGTATGATTTTGAGATCCATCCCATTAAAGGAATGGAAAATAAGGTTGCTGATGCGTTGAGCAGAAACACTAGATTAAGTTTTGTGGCAGCAATCAGTACTTTTAAAACTAATCTGGAAAATCAGATCGAAGAAGGAATTAAGCAAGACAGAAATTACCAAAAATTACATGATAAAGTGGCTGAAAATTCATCTGAAAATGTTATAACAGATTACAGTATTAATAAAAAAGGCTTCTTAACTTACAAAAACAAAATTTATGTGCCTAATTTTTTGAAAGTTAAGTTGTTGATTTTAGATGAAATTCACAAGAGTCCTTATTCAGGACATCCTGGTTATCAGAATATGATAACTATGTTAAGAAATGAGTACTTTTGGCCTAACATGAAGAGTGAAGTTGCTGAATATATAGCTAGATGCTTTGACTGTCAGACTATTAAAGCTGAACATCAACATCCAGCTGGGCTATTGCAACCCTTACATGTTCCAGAATGGAAGTGGGAAATCATAAGCATTGACTTTATTACAGGTTTGCCTAAAAATCAGAAGCAAAATGATTCAATTATGGTTGTCATTGATAAACTTAGCAAAGCTGCTCATTTTATTCTTGTTAAAACTACTTTCAAGGCTTCTAACATTGCAGATATTTTCATGAAGCAAAATTTTTGCTTGCATGGAATTCCAAAGGTGATTATTTCAGATTGAGACTCTAAGTTTACTGGTAACTTTTGGATAGCAATATTTAAAGGATTAAATATTAAGTTAAATTTTAACACTTCTTTCCACCCACAAACTGATGGTCAAATAGAAAGAGTAAATCAAATTTTGGAAAAAAAGTTAAGATTATATGTTAAAGATCAGCCATCTAAATGGGAGGATTACTTACACTTAACAGAATTTGCCTACAATAATAATTATCAAGCATCTACTAAGTTAAGTCCATTTGAAATTTTATATGGAAGAAAGTGTTGTACTCCAATTTCGTGGGACAATCCTGTAGATAGATTGATGTTAGGACTAGATCTATTGAAAGAAATGGAGCTAACTGTGAAATAGGTTCAAGGTAACTTAAAAGTTTCCCAAGATTGGCAGAAAAGCTATGCTGATTTGAAACGAACAGAAATAGAATTTCAGGTAAAAGACCATGTATTCATAAAGGTAAAGCCCAACAAAAGTTCTTTGAAGCTTGGGAGGTGTGCTAAATTAGCACCAAGTTATTGTGGACCATTTGAAATCCTATCAAGGATAGGAGTTGTTGCATATCAGCTGACTTTGCCATACAATTAAAAAATACACAATGTTTTCACGTTTCTGTTTTAAAGAAGTATGTGCATGATGCTACTCATGTGTTGAATTGGAATGACATACAGGTGGAACCTAAAGGAGATTTTCAGGTGGAACCAGACTGTATTCTCGATAGGAGGGAAATTACACTTCGAAATCGCAACATAGGGCAAGTAAAGGTGCAATGGAAGCACCTTAGCCCTGATGAGGTTACTTGAGAACTGGAGGGTAAAATGCGAGAAGCATACCCAGTTCTATTGCAAGAGGAACTTGATGTTGAATAAGCAACATCGAGGACAATGTTGAGCTTAAGAGGGGGTGTTTGTCACGTACCCTAATTGTTGAAAACAATTTATGCTGAAAAACCTTGTGTTAACTTTTATTATAAAGTTTTATATTTTGGACAAGTGTCCAAGGATGACTGTAATTTGCACAATATTTTATTATTTAATAAATAAAAAAGGAGACAAACACCTAAGGGGACTGTTGAAAGAGTGGTTACTGATCCACTAGGTGGAATGAAATCTGGGGTAGAAGGCAATGGACAAGTGGCAGCATCATGATGCAACTAACTACCTATTGGTATGGGACAACTCCCTTAAAATGTGGTCTTAGTGTCCTGAAAGATGGGACTGGAGCTTGAGGCTCATTTATTCTAAACTGAACACTAAAAGACCTAGGAAATCTATATATTATCCATCAAATTATGAACTGGGGTTCATCACTTTTCCTGACATGGAAACTTACCTTGAGGTTTTGCTGTTTGCACTCAAAAGATCTAATGAGGGGATAGGCTAGGGTTGATCATGTTGTGAGTCTACCAAAACTCTTAGTGAGTTCAGGAGGTTGTTGCTAAGTGGAGAAGGTATTTTACAGGATGTTGATATGGAGTGGAGAAGGTATTTTGAGTGCCTTGCTTCTACACAGTTTTCGATCCACTTACTGGATCAGTAATCAAGCTCGGGGGTTCATTAGAAGTCAGCAGTTGAGCTGCTTCTTCTGAAGCAGGTTGGGAGGAATAGGCCTCCTTGGGTGTTTGTCGGCCCTATCGTCAGCTATAGGTTCTATTTATCTTATCTAATTTATTTCAAGTTCTAAAGTCTATTGGTACATTTAAAGTTCTTTTGTTTTAACTTTCACTGTTTATTTAATAAATTTATTTCAGTTCTGTGCAAATTAATAATTCTGTATGAATAAGAAGTGATTGAATAAAATAGTTTATGTATTTTTCCCCATGCAAAAAGGAATAACATCGTACTCTAGTACAGAAACAGGTTAAGATAGTTAAGATAAGATAGGCATGCTTCCATGGTGATGAATGTACCATTTTATATGTTCTGTAAATTATTTGTTAATAATTATTTAGTAATGTCTACTGCATTTTTACTCACAGTACTATTTTGTTCTCATTCCTTTTATGACAACAGTAAATCTTTTTCATAGAAATAACATAGTTCATACTAGTTAAAGAAATCATTTCTATCTTTTTTACATTTTTGTTTCTCAAAACATTTATTTCTAAAAATAATCACAGTTTTTACTATTTATAGAAACAAATAACAAATAAAAGGTAACATATTACCAATCTAGGGTTTGCTCATGTTATTTTCAAACAATGACTAGTTATTTTATAACGATAAATTATTGTTAATTCTTCTCTGTGTTTAGCCAACATTTTACAATTCTCCTACAGAGTTGAGCTAGTTAAATAAGCTCTCTGACTCTTCACTTCTTTCAATAAAAGACAAATCTTTTTAAAACAGAAGTATCAAGACAGATAGGCTCAAACATCATTATCATAACAAGAACAAAGACAAGAATCAAACATGACATCATAAACATGCCTGTAGATTGAAACTATTTATTTCACTATTAGTTCGAAAGATATTAGACATTACAGTGCCTGTAGAAGCAGAGTCACTGAATGCATAAAACACCAGCCTATAGATCATTTAGTAAGTTTGAGTTATCAAGACAACTATAGGAGATTTCCAAACAAAATTAGAAAACACAGGTTATTGCCGAGACTTCAACTAAGTATATTACTAAACTTTATACAAAGGCTAAACCCTAGCATTGAAATACTATCTTATTTCTTTAAAGACGCAGTAACATTGTTTTAAATAAACAAAGTTTATGAAGGCTGTAATCCTCTTCAATATTCTCACATATTTGTTGCTTCTATAAATTAAACAGTTGTATCATTGCTTCCTACAAACATTCATTCATCGATTCATAACCAAGATCATCATAGAAGTTTCCAAAACATATCACAGTTTCACATTAATGATGAGTTAAAAAATTGTGTTTACAGGTCAAGCCCGAAATTGACAAAAAGACTCAACTACCTTAACATAGGTTACAAACATTCTGATTTCCTTTTGACAGAGTTCGAAACTTAACCTGCAGGTTATACATTTCACTTTCAAAATGAATTTTGACATGTGGGTCGAGGCATATCCTCCCCATACTTTCAATAAGTTTTCAAACCCTAATCCTATGAAGATTACAAAACTCTCTGAGTTAAAAACAAAAACACATAGACATCACACTAGTCGGCCATCTTCTCATCTACATAGAGTCTCAAGACATTGGCGAGGCTTACCGGTTGGTAAAGCTAATTCCAACCTTCAACGCACAAAACCAAGGAGCCATTATATAGTCACACTTACGAGATCATTACAAGTGGTTAAAACATTTTCCAAACGAAAAGACCTCAGTATTGAAATTTGAGAAACTGATAGTATTTTGAATAAGCATTACAGTGGAGAAAGTTAAACACATTACCTCTTATATGAAAGCCGTAGCAGCTTTTAACGCCAAGCCTAGTTCAGTTGCCACGAAACCCTACCGCGTTAAATATTGGAGTAACCAGAACCAATACAAAAACCATCAACTCTCAACAACGTCAAGACCTAGAACAACCATAGTGAAAGGTTGGATGCCTATCCAAATCGAATCTCAAGACTCTCAACAGGTCTGACGACCAAACCCTATCAAGGTTACAAAGCCCACTAATAACTTAACAATAACTATTGCACGCAGAAATGAGAGTTCGGCTCTACAATTTGCTAAGGTTACGAGTTCAAAACTCAAGAACTTCACCTCTACAGATAGAAGAATAAGACTAAAAACTGCAGCCTCTCGGCCTCACAGAGCCACCACAACCAAAAGACTCGGACACAATAAACTCATAAAACATAGCAAAGGTAGGTTAAACCACCTGCATTGAAACCCTCGACTAATCAATGGTGTAGATCATCATATGGAAATACAAAATCCCAAGATATCTACCACATTAATTAAAACATGATTGCAATTGCCACGATGAACCACAATGGAGCCATGGCGGAGCTAGTTCATCTACAAGGTGGAGCCAGCTCATCTACAAGCGAAAATGCATGTCTATAGTTAATGTATTAATGGGCATAACCATGGTGATAGCACATGATCGAGCACACTAAGCGGTGCCACATCGAAACTCCATCACCATAGCAGTTGTGTGTATTCAATTCCCAGGTTACACTTACAGCTACCAACCTATGGTGCAAATCAACGTTCACATCACATTAATTAATACAATGGATTTGCGTATGATATAGTCGAAAGACTTCACCATGTTACAACACGTTTGTACATAGTTGTATGGAATAATTTCATAGTCCTCAAAACAACGTATGATCACTTATATGCACTTACTCCTTATAACATATAGTTACTTAGAATTCACGTGTCATAAAGTATCACAAAGTTTGCATATAGTCTGTATTTATGTTTGCAACTCCTTATAGTTACACATATATAATGTGGGTCGCACATAACTCATATCAATTATATAATAGTAAAAAAGATTCAAAGTGTATAATATTAGATAGGACATCAAAATATATACATACCATATAGTTTGCATAGAAATCAATATTTTGCATATAATGTCACACAATCACCTAAGTGACACATAGGGTGTCATGATACACACCACTCATAATTACATAAATGTGATAGTGGTTAAGATGCCTATAAACTTCAATTATAAGGGTTTGATAATAATAATTTAAACACCTTAAATTATACTATAAAGTTATACTTGGTGAACAGATTCTAGAATTACACTTACATACATTCCAATGTGTATGAAAAGGGATATCTCATACCAACAATATCATAACAGGTTATAGGCCGTAAACAAGTTAACAAATAGTTGTACATGAAATTTCCACAAATTACCATGGAGTAAGAAGGTAGGCGTTTACATACAGAAAAACATGACGGAAAAACAAATAAATCTGAGAATAACACAGTGATACTAGCATTATAGATTTTCTTCGATAAATTGTTGATTACGTGTTGCAACCTTAATCTCTTACCTGTCAATCTATCAAAAGTACGAATACACATGTTTTAGCATGAATGCTAAGTAAGCCTCGGGGCGTCCGAAGGACCCCTTCATCAATCAAACAAAAGTACATTAGTCAAATAGTTGTTCTAACATTTATAAATAGTAGTAGAAGAGATGTGTAACAACACAACTAAATATGGATGACATTAATATTTAAGTAGAAATCCGTTTGTGGTAAATTCTCATTTAATCAACTAGCATGGAATTAAAGACAACAAGATAACATTTCATACTTTGTTCCATTTCCGCATCTATTAAATAGAAATTATTGTCACATAGAAAAGTTTTAAATTTTTGTGATTTTTCGGGATGTTACAATGCACCAGTTGTAATACTAAAGAAGAATATACAATATGATAGCTCGTTGTCGTCGATGCCAAGTCATGTTCGTGAAAAGGACAATTTTTTAGGAAATATTCCCAAATGTAATTTCGCATATCACGATATGTTGAATGCAACTAAGTATCCATAGTTTCAACCAGATCAATAGATAGTATGATGAATCCAATAAGAAAACAACCATTCAGGCATACTAGATTGCGCCATTGTAATCCTCAGGATTGTTGAACCTATTGATAATTCTGCATTTTCACCGAAGTCTAGAGCTTATAGCAGTTGTGCGTACTTTTTTTTCATGCACACACCAGGGATATTTGTGGATATACCGCAACATCGATATCAATATTGATTTTATCTACAGAATTACCCACCTGAAAAAATGAGGCACTGACCCCGCAACAAAATTCGTGGGAAAAAATAAAGACAAATAACTTGCCAAGAGGATGAAGAGAGAATTCGGCTTGGTAAAAGGAACCCGTGGCTATCAAGCGAATAAGATTAAATATGTTTCCACATGGTTCATAGTACACTTGATCGTGGGAAAATTACTAAGGAAATTCAGACCGACAGAAGTGTTAGGCGCTTCGATCTCCTTAGCTGCTAAAGCTAAGGATGGACTACAATTAAACTTGGAAAGTTACCTATTGATTGAGTTTCTGGATGATGTAGTGGATGCGCAAGACAATGGTATCAGTTTCACTATAGCTGGCTTATAGTCCTAATTGCATTTGTGGGTTGGAGAGCCAAAGTACCAACAGAATGTACCGGTGTTTGCTGGAGACTACCATGGACCCAGATATGCGAACATGTGGATTAATTCAAGGCCAGAAAGTCAAAGAGTGAACAATGTGCATTTGAACACATTTTATGAGAAACTATGCGAAGTAATCAAGCGCACTTCATGTATTCTTAAGGGAATAACAACAACATACATCCGAAATATGAGATTCAGAGCATGCCTCCACTCTATCTTCATACAACCTAGAGAACCAACAAACCCATAATGGTACGAGGGTCAATATCAGCTGGATGCACAAAATATTTACCTCATCATTGAATATTGGCTGCCGACATGGAAAATTGTTGCACTAGATACATTGGTCACGACATCTGAGGAAAGTACCAATGAAAGCAACAAGCAAAAGCAAGAAGAAGAGCAAGATCAAGAACAAGAACAACAAAAAACTGCTAACTTTCTCGAAGGAGAAACGACGAAGAATCCTGACGCATATATGTCGGGGGGGACAAAAAGAAAGAAGCAAAAAGCGAGTAAGACTTCACTTGATGCGAAGTTGCACGATGATTACTATGACTGCATTGCAACTAGTTTCCATGAACATATTGAAGAGACGCTCGTAGTAAAATACAAGAAGCAAGAGAAACTTAAAGCAAGCATGGTAGAGAGCATCACATAACTGAAAAGTATGGTGGAGAGAGTAGAGAAAGTACAAGCAGATCTAATGAAGGAATCAGACTCTGAATACAGATCAGAGGAGTCAAGCTGAAGAAAAAGAAAAGAACCTACACTAACAATGCGACCTTAGTTAGTGTGCATAGAGCCAATGAACTTCATATTCCCATCTGATGAAATCACTGAAGGTGCGAAGCAGCTCGCACACTTGGACATTAATGTGGCAATGTTACCCATTGAAGGACACCATAATCTACACTTGAAAGTTGTGGAAGAAATTAAAGATAGAGATACGATCTCATACAACCAACATCTGAAACTAGAATAAAGTTATAAAGAGATGGGGAATGAATGCAGAGGGAAGACCAATGAGCTAGCAAATGCACATGCGAAGTTGAAGAAGGCCATAGTGGAAGTCTGTACAAAGATCCCAGACTTTGAAGAAGAACCTGAATTTGAAGCGACAATAGCCAATATTGGCACCATAGTTGACAATCTGAAATCAAAGATGGAAGACATGGAGATTGGTTACAAAGATGGAAGACATGTAGACTTAGATTCAAGACAAAAACCTAGCACTCCACTAGAAGTGAAACTAGAAAGAGATAAAGAACTAAAGACTTCAACAGAGAACATCTTTGCAGAAGTTGCGAGGTGTCAATATTTTCTAGAAGAAGTGACCAAGTCATGGGCCACACCACAAGAAGACCTAGAATTACTAATGATTCAGGATGAAGTGTAGAAGAAGTAGAAGGACCTTGACGTAGTGAATAGGGTTATGAAGGATTTTCCGCCAAGCAAAAGAATACAAAACTTTGAAGAAACAAAGGAACTTCAGAAGGAGCTAAAGGTGCTAAGGATGAAGGAAGCTAAAAATTTAGAAAATTTACAACCTATGCAAGAAGAGGCATTGGCACTCTCTAAATAGATTTTCGTGAACCTACAAGCGATTCACACGACAAAGAGAACAGTGAAGGACCAAATGCAAGAACTAGTATCTACCATGCTGCTCGACACAGTGAAAGAGTATGAGAAGGATACTAAGGAGGCTGTTGCAGAGCTAAGAACAACATATCAAGAGTTCAAAATGAAAATGAATATCCCAAGTGCTGTGAAATCAAATAATCCCAGTGTAAGTGGCTCGGGGATGAGAAACAAGCAAGTGTTAGGGGCATGTTGGGCATAGCCCAAGTAAAGGAAGTAATGAAGGAAAGTATAGTTAGGAGAGGCCTAACATTGACTAGTTTTGGGATAAAAGTGACTCCACAAATCTCAGGCAGAGTGTATGGAGCGAAGTGCAATCAAGAAGAAAGGACATGCTTTCTTAGTAAAGACAAGGTACTAAGGACATCCAGAGGTGGTTGATGCAGTTAAAGGCCAAGCGACAACATGGATTCTATAGGAGTAGGAAGTAAAGAAATAGAATGGTGTAAAGGACACACCACTACGGAAGTCAGAGTTGCACTATGAGAGGAAGCGTCAGAGTCAGAAGAAGTGGCGCCAAAGGGACATTGAAGTTAAAGCTTAGCGTGGTCTACAGGAGAACCACGCAGGGTTTTTGGGTTTTGGGTACTATGGGGGTTGGCCCATAGTTGTGTTAATATGTGACGTTCAGGCACTTATATATGTAAGGCTATTTTTGTATGAGGAAGTGGTGTTGTTCTGATATCAAAGGGTTCTACTGTTATTGGGTATTTGGTTGGTTAGAACTGAGAGAGAACAACGAGAGAACAAACTCTACAATGAAGTGCTTAGAGATATGATTGTAGAAAAGAGTCTGCAACTGAGTGCATAGACTGGAATTGTTACTATTCCAAGTAATATAAGAATAGTTCATGTGGACATAGCTCCCTCCTGATGATGAACCACGTAAATCTATGTGTTATGTGTATGATTTTATGACATATTTTGTGTCCATATTATGATGTGTTTATGTATTCTTTTTCATATGTATTTGAATGGTAATCATATGTTAAGTAAATGGAATACAAGTGAATGAATGTTGTGAAGTAACACTAATTATGATGAGTGTGTAGTTAACTGGTAAAGACAATAGTGGTTCAACATAGTTCTGTAGACTATTGGTAACTGTGAGGTGCTAAGTCATCTGTTTACCATTTGGTTAGTAGATGTTAAGTAAGAGAGGTGTTGTGAGGGTGCTAACCACATCCACGCATCAACGCAGTTGCAGACGCCTTATTCTGTAACCCCCCATCTTTGGTTCGGGTGAGACTTCATCCTGGTTATAGGTTGATGTCAAAAGGGCCAGTGAAAGGGAATATTTTGTTGTTGCAATAACTTCGTCGAACCTGGGTCAGCCCAAGAAGACCAACAATTGTAAACAAAAAAAAGTAAGAATTGATAAATATGGAAATTAAGTAATAAAAAGGGGTAATCCCAAGAGAGAGGGGGATCTGTCCAGAACTCTTGATGCTTGATGTCCATTTTTTTGCATGCTGATTTGGTATTTTTTACATGTGTGTGTGTGTCTATGTGAAGAGGGAGAATGAGGAGGTGGAAAAGGGAACTCGGATTCAGATAGGAATAGAGAAAAGAGATACATATACTTGGTCTAGCATGGTTTTAATTATTGAGGGATCAAGCGCCACTTTGGATGGGGGTTGGTTGGGTGGAACGTCATCCACCCAACTGTTTTTACAAACATAGGAGATGGTGGCATATGGAGGAAAATTTGTTCATTCATCAGGTAAGTGTTGGGAACTCTATATGTCAATTAATTAAAGCTAACACACAGAATGATCAATATAAATTGTCAAACCCAGGAAGGTCTTTTATTTCAAAGGTAATGAGTACAATCTATGGATAAATAGATTAAGCAGTTGATTAATGAATGTAAGTAATGATCCTACCTAGATGCTCATCCAACTCATTTCCTAAGAAACTAATATGATTCACACACCTACAAATCCCAATTGAAACAATCCTTCTTACATAATCAATCTAGAAAGTTAATGATCTAATAATGAAATGAAATGAAATTACTTTTGCAAGAAGTTAAATCCTTATGATCATCAAACTACAGCAATTAACCTTTACCAAAATGACCTATCCAGTGACTACTGTAACTCCAACATTATTTGTCTAATCTATGTATGCAATTGAAGATACAACAACAACCAGAATTGAAATACAAGCTTGAACTCTATTGATGATTACTGGAAGTCCTAGAAAGCATAAATAACTACAAATTGATTGGGATCGAGCTTGGCTGTTACAGCTGATTAAAACACACATGCAATTTAATTGAATTGTTCTACACAGTCGACTATCACACCACTCTGCTACAGTTATTCAAGATGTGATTGTAAATTACCAGCAAGGAAGCTAATCTCTGTTACAGCTATCAGCAATGTCTGCAACTTTCCACACCACACAATAGAAATGAAAGTAAACTATTCTACCTAATTAAATCGGCTATCTCTGTGAGAAGGCGGGCCCTAGCCTTCTAACAGAGATGCCGAGAGTCACAGCTAATTAAAACTCAGAAGTGAAGAATGCTGCTCTCATATTATTAATGGAAGATCATGAGCTTCAATGCTCTGTTACAGCGTACACCAGTAATGATTGTCCAACCCCAGGCTATGAGAGCCTTCTGGGATTTATACAAAAAGAAAGACAGTTTCATATCCACAAAAATAGTGCAGCAATGAAGATCTATGATCTTCATGCTACGCAGCTACAACTAACTGATACAGCGTGTTGAATAGTGTTGTTAATACTAAAGGATGTAGCTGTCCCGATGGCAATTGGATCAACAAACTTGACAGCTGGAATGCCACCTGTCTGTTGCAGCTAAGCTCTTCTTCAATGAGATCTGTTACAGTGGAATTCTGTTACAGCTCATGTGGAGGATGCACTATCCCTTAGAGTATGAGGAGCTGACGTTGAAGAGTCACAGTTGGCAATGCTGGGCTGATACACCTGCGCTTTTAGACCTTGGCTAAATAAAGTCACATAAATTAGTATAAACCAAGGACTAAAATCCATAATCTTTAATATTCTTAGGCATAAAAACAAATAAAGTAATAACAAATTATACCTATCAATGTTATAGATTGATCTAGAAAGACATGGATATAGCTCATGAAAATAGGATGGAATTAGGGAAAAAAGGTGTAATAGAGGTAGCCAAAAAGTGCATTTCCTGGACCCAACATCTCCCCCCAACTATCCAATTGCATGTCCTCATGCAACAACCTCCTTTAGTTTGAATCTTAATTTGAGTGAAACCTATGGAGATTGGTGATGTTATAAGCAAATTATGGTGCCTCCCCTCGAGGAACAAACCCATAGCAGTATACCCAATGCTCCCACCAACTCTCTTATTCATCTAATGTTAGAGCATAATCGGTTATGTAAGAATTGCTTATAGGCAACCAAATGAGGGGGAAATTAAATCTTAAACCAATCCACCAAGGTCCACACCTCTGCATGCATTGCACATATCTAGGCACCCTAGTGAAGGCTTGCCTGAAATTTTCAAAGCCATATGGATCCATTTCCTTCAGAGATGAGGATGAGTATAGCCATCTGTATTCACTGCCTTCTAGGGCATCCTGCTGCATATTAAGAATCATTGGGAAGCATGTAGTAAGGATTTTATCTCACAGGCTCTCAAAATATTGAGCAATTGAAGGAACCCTGAGGGATTTAGCATGACAGGCCATGAATACTGATGGATTCTGAGGTTCCTCCCTAATCCAGAGAGTAGAATTCTCCTCATTCCTGAGGATAGTTTGAAAAGCATCCTTCCACCTTACATGGTTAATGACAAAGGAGGAAAATTCCCTCAGCTGAACATCCGCAAGAACATGTAAAGGGTCAGATGGAACAAAAACATAGCAAGACCTATCATGCAAATATAACTCACATAACAAATGCTGATCCTCAAAGTCACTCTTCAGGAAAGTCTCCAGAAATTGATTAGCTGTTCCCAACTCAAATGATCTTCCATCTTTGAGAGCCTTCAATTTAAATAAGGTTGTTTGCTCATAGAGGAAGACAGGATAAGAGGGGGATGGAGCTTTGCAGCTCATTAATTCTATAGAAAGATTATACATTTGCTTTTTGTCCTACTGTAGGGACTCAAGCTTCTTCAAACCTTCCAATTTTTCTTGGAGTTTTTCCCACTGAAGCTTCTGGAAGAATAGCTCCTTGGCCCATTTTTCTCTTAGTCCCTTAATGACATTTCTATGCTCTTGGAGAGAGATCATACCTTCTTTGAATGGTTCCATCCATTTGAGCCATTTATCTAGTTCAAGGTTTAACCAGAGAATTTTCTTCTCTAGTCATTGAATTTTTCTATCTTCTACCTCCTTTTTATCATCAGAATCTAGATGAATGACTTCCTTGTCTTGCCTCATCATTGTGACAGCTTCATCTTCTATCGGGATTGTAATGGCCTGTGCATGTGGTGCAGTATCAGCCATAGGGTTTAAGGATGTTGGTTCTTGTGTAACAGCATTCTTCATATCCATATCCATCTCAGCTTCCTCAGTAAGTGCTACAATCTCAGTTAGTATTTTTAGGGTTGCTGGTTCTTGTGTAACAGCACCCAAGTCTTTCATTTCAATCTTAGCCATCTCAGTTTGTGTTGCCACTGTAGCGAATGATTTTGGAAACATTGGTTCTTGTGTAGCAGTGTTTCCCTCCTGATTCTCCACATCAAATGTTGCTATCTGAGTTGCAGATTTAAACATCCTCAAGGGTAATGGTTCTTGTGTAACAGTCCCCTGTTCCTCTGTTTCTTTAAACTGTTGAGATTGTTTTTTATTTTTATCAGATCTTTTTGACTGGTAGGACTGGTCCTGAAGGAGCTCAGTATCCCCTGATGGTTGGGACTGTACCATTTCATCCTCTAAATTCAAATCAGGGATTTCTTCCATTCTTGGATCATTCTCCTCTATCAATTCAATCCCTGGCATTCCTTATTCCACCTCCTTTATTTGTACATGACTCTGGGATGAAAGTCCCAACACAACAACTCTGTGTCCTATTGAAGCAAATATATCTCCACATTCTGGGAAAACAGTCTCCCCATATTTCTCATTTTCAAATGCAACAGCTGGGTTTTCCAGCAAATTTGTAGCATTTGCTAATGTATCCAAATTTTTCTCTACTTGTCTCCCAGCTACTCCCTTCCACTTTTCCAATTCTTTTCTTAATGTATGCACTTCCTCCTTTACTAATTCGTTTTCAAACAGGAGGTTTTCAATTTGGGGTTCATCCCTAAAGGGTTCCTGTATAGCAGTAGGCAATTTGGGGTTCAAAATAGGAATCTCTATATCTACCCCTACTGTATGTGCTTCTTCTAACTTAGGTGACCCCCTATTCCCTTTAACTGCTCCTTTCATCTCTGATAGGGGTGTTCCACTGTTACCCCCAACAACATCCACTGTATCAGCTTCTGCTGCTGTCCCTGTTAATTCTACTTCCATTATAGTTACTTCTGTTGCTGCTGCTGACCAAGCTCTTCTTTTCCTCAACAATCTCACTGGGTGTTCCTCACCACTTGCTGCTACTGATGCTTTGACAGTCCTACTCTTCTTCCTCTTTGCTGCCATGGGTGTATGACCCCTGTTCCTTGATTCTATTCTTTGTTTCTTTGACACAGGGGTGTTCACCCTGGTTTCTTATTCTTCTATAATGGTGCCCCTTATTTCTAAAGAGGAATCTACTTCTGAGACTTCCACAGTCCCTTCAGCTACTGTTTCTGGTCCATATCCTTCCTTATGAATCCCTACTTCTACAATTGCATCTTCAACAACTACTCCAGTTTCAGCTTCTTTCAACTGAGTACTTGACTTTGCAATCATAGATTCCAATTTTGCTACCTCCTGCTTCAATGTTTCCATCATACTTCCTTCAATTATAGGGTTTTCTGCTACTCCAACCTCTTCTTTACTTACTTCCCCTTCATTATTGGCCTGACTTTCTGTTACTCCAACCTCCCCCCCAACTAGGTTTGAGGAACTCCGGTCCTCACTACCCTCACCAGCACCTCCCTCTTCTAATACATGTTGTCTGATTAGTGCATCCTCAGCCAAAAATTGGTCCCAAGTTAAATGACAACTTGCAATGGCTCTTAGGACCAATAATTTGATTAAACCATGATTAGTGAGGGAGGAAATTGGGTGCTGGGCAGTTCTTGCATAGCGAGCCATGGTTTGTAGGGCTTTAAACAGATAGAAAGGTATATTTACTAAGATACCATGTCGTAAATGAGATAGTAAGGGATGTTCAAAGAATGAAACAACTTGGTACCTACCTCCACGAGAAATATATCTCTTCACAAAGACTGCAACTTGATTCTAGGGTGGTAGTAAGGACACCAGTTCCAGCCCACTGAGCTTTGGAATAACCTGTTCTCCTACTGACAGAAATTCCCTCACTGCATTCGCATTATGTACTTTCCGCCCAAATGACTTCTTTTCCACCATGGGAAAACCAGTAACCTTAGCTATGATTTCTTCTGTAACATCCATGCACAGCCCTCTGACCTTGGCATGAGTATCAGTCAGGTTGAGGGCGAATTGAAATGTGGTTTTAGTATGAAAACCATTCAACTGTTCGAAATACTCCATCCAACCTCCTGCTATAAAAATATTGAGAACCTCTACATTGGCACGCACAGCGTCTATATTCACAGGTTCGTGTCTGACTGGATTTCCCATTTTAACCTGTCCTCAAGGTTCAGACGTCAACAATTTCTGGTTTAGAAGTGGAGAGTTGCAGCTTTCGAACATGCAAAGGGTCGTTGGGGTTCAAGAATTAGGTTTTCAAGCTAGTCTATAATAGTATGAATGTTCTATGGAAGCGACGAGGTTTGCAGATAGGAGTAACAGGTGCAAAATCAGGTAAGGTGACGAAAAAATAATCACAATTATGACCTTTAACTTAATCTTTAAAGTGTTATTAAGTTTGGTTCATTGATCGAGGGTTATGACAGGACATAATTGTTATTACCGTATTAATTCTTCTACCAAATCATGTAAAAGATAGGACCCGTACCTTGTGTTTATGAATTTGAGCCATGAATTAATCATTGTGGCCAGCCATCATCCCATCGGATGTAAATGCACATGTGCTGAAGTGCGTGGCACTTGCCACCCAGGATGACATCTACTCAAGGCATCTGGATTGTCCTTCATGGTGGATCATGGTTGGACCATGTGGACAAAGCGCCAAAACGGATGCTTAGTCACATCGTTATTGGCATCATTAATCTGAGAGAAGACAAACTGGTGGAGTATCAACTACAAAAAATGGCAAAGTCGCAGCTGTACGGAAGGAGCTATAAAAAAGTGGAAGGAATGGAGTCGCGGTGCTAGATTTAGCAGAATGGACAAAAGTGGCGGAGTAGTAGCTGCTATACTTAGCAGAATGGACAAAAGTGGCAGAGTCACAGCTACTGAGAAGGAGTAAAAATGAGATGGAAATGGCGAAGTAGCAGCTGTGAAATTAGAAAGATAAGCAGAAGTAGTGGAGTCGCAGCCGCGGGATTTGGCTGAATGAGAAAAAGTGGCGGGGTCGTAGCTGCAAATTTTAGCAGAATGGGAAAATGTGGCGGAGTTGCAACTGTGAATTTGGCATAATAGGAAAATTTGGCGGAGTCGCAGCTATGAATTTGGCAGAATAGGAAAGTGTAACAGAGTCGCAGCTGCGAATTTGGCAGAATAGGTAAGTGTAGCGCAGTTGCATCCGCGAATTTGGAAAAATAGGAAAATGTGTCGGAGTCACAGCTACGTCCAACTGTAGTAGAAGACAATTTTATTTGTGACAGACCATGAAATATCCATCTTCTTCAAGGAGCTTTATTACATTAGGAACAAATATGGGGTATCTGCAGTCATTGGGCCCAATCACGGCTGCTACTCCTCCAATAACTTCCTGCACACAGTTCTTAAAAACAAACCGATCAAGTGCAAAAAAAAATTAAAAACAGATAAAATATAGAATGAAGGAAAAACCGATTATTTATGTACAAAGATATGTGTGGAAACTGCAACTTTTTAGGAATTTACAAGGTTTAAAAATCCTTGTCCTGACGTTAATTGATACTCTAGATCAGATGCAACTTGTGAAATAAACGCTTCCCTTGAGATCGGCTTGTGATACAGTCACAGACGACGACCATTTGCGAATAATGGTACTTTGTTCTCATCAATGGTGATCAATCGGACTGTTCCATTATTAAATACTTGATCTATCTGATAGGGTCCCAACCAATGGGTGCGCAATTTGCCTTTAAAATCCCTCTTAAACCGTAAATCATACAACAAGGCCCAGTCTCCTTCCTGGAAGACTCTTTTCTTTACAAATCTGTCATGCCATCTAGAGCACTGTTGTTGGATTAGAGTTGTATGATGCACTGCAGCTGTGCGTTTCTCATCCAATTCATTGAGCTAATTCAATCAATTCTTCTGAGCCTCTGATAAACCCAGATTTGCTTCAACAGTTGTTTTCAAAGTTCAGATTTCAAATTCAATTGGGAAAACAACGTTCTTTCCATATACTAGCTCATATGGGGAAAAACCAATGGTGTTACGCCAAGTAGTACGATAGGCCCATAGTGCCTCTGGAAGTCTTTCAACCCAATCTCTACGATGGCTCTTCACTGTTTTTGTCAAAATAGCCTCAATAACCTTATTTGTGCTCTCCACTTTCCCATTGGCCTATGGATGATATGGTGAGGTTATTCTGTGTTGAATATGAAATTTCTGCAATAGTGCTTCCAGCTTGTGAGATACAAACTGTGGTCCACTGTCTGTAATGATCTCCTTGCGTACTCCAAAGAGAGTAAAAATTCCTTCATACAGGAAATCAATCACAACCTGATCATTGGCCTTAACCAAGGCTACAACTTCCACCCATTTAGTCATATAGTCTGTGCAAACCAAGATATGAACTTTCTGCTTTGAGGGAGGGTTGATAGGCCGTACAAAATCTAGGGCCCAACTGTCAAATGGTTCAACCACAAGCTGTGGCTGTAAAGGCACCTCATATAATCTGTTGGGTTGGCCCATCCTCTGGCAGCTATCACATGCCTAAACATACTTCTTTGCATCCCTGAATAATGTAGGCCAGAAATAGCCCATTCTCAAAACTTTATGACCTGTCCTCTTGTCAGCAAAATGTCCCCCATAGGGCTCATCATGGCAAGCTTTAAGAATGCTGAAGATTTCATCCTCTCTAACACATCTTCTAATTTCTAAATCAAGCCCAGTGTAGAAAAGATGGCCATCAATCCAGCAGTACCTAGCACTCTGCTGTATGATTTTCTTTCTTTCTCTCTTCGACAGATGTGCTGGAAGCTTACCTGCAGCCAAAAAGTTAGCAATATCTGCATACCATGGGGAATGAGCTGATACTGCAAACAAATGTTTGTCAGGGAAGGAATCTTCGACTGGTAAATTGTCATCACTGTTAGTAAGTTGAGATAAGAAATCTGCAACAACATTTTCCCTCCCTAGTCTATCAATAATTATGATATCAAATTCTTGTAGCAGTAACAACCATCTAGTAACTCTAGCATTTGTGATCGGTTTATTCATTAAATACTTGATGGCAAAATGATCAATGTGAACCATGTTAAGATTTATTATGCTAAGACAGAAAATAGCAGCATTACATTCCATTTCACAATAATAGCATATACAGGATCACTAAAGAAACAACAAGCACAGCATAACACAAGAGACACAGATTTATCCTAGGAAACCCTCATGGGGTAGAAAACCCAGCAAAGCTTCCTCAATATAGATGACCAGCAATATATAAAGATGCAAACCCTGAGCATGAGCTCCTCCTTCTCCATAGCAGACCTCTCCTCCACAAGTGCGCCTTTCTCAAGTGAGTGAGTGCGTATCTAATGAGGAATACACCTCCTCTAGTTATACACTACTCCGACTTGTCTTTTACACAGAACATGTAGGCTCGTATTTAACGAATGGGTTAAATACCCCACTACAACTGACTGGGCCGACCCCTCTAGGATGGTCTAATAACCCTTTGACCCACATAACTCATACAGGGCCGACCCCCACTAGCGAAGTCTAATAACCCAAGTTACCACATTTTGACAGAGGAATAAACATCTCCGGATATACAATAAGATCTTCACGGAGGAATGAAACATCTCCGGAATAATAAAGTACAAATATAATATTCTTTGAAGTTACAATATCTCAACACTCCCCCTTAATGAGAAGGATAATATAACAGCATCTGCACGAGCAAGGAGTCATCAACATCATACATGATACATCTATAAATCATTAGAAGCATTCTCAACATCATCAGTAACTCAACCAGTTACTGGAAAATCTTCAATACTGGAACATCAACATCTTCAGTACTGAGTCTTTATCTTCTGCAGCACTCAAACAGCTACAGCAGCATCAATATCTAAATCCTCACGATCATCGGCATCGTCATCACACGATCATCAACATCGTCATCACACGATCTACAACATCTGGATCATCTCGATCTACAGCATCTGGATCATCTCGATCTACAGCATCTGGATCATCTCAATCTACAACATCTGGATCATGTCGATCTATAGCATCTGGATCATCACGATCTACAGTATCTGGATCATCACTATCTACAGCATCTGGATCATCTCGATCTAAAGCATCTGGATCATATCGATCTACAACATCTAAATCATCATGATCTACAGCATCTAGATCATCTGTATGAGTATCCACACCAATACATCTATCATCAAAACATGTATTCTTACTAATACATATATCATCAAAAAGCATGTATTCTTACTAATACATCTGTCATCAAAAGCATGTATTCTCACTAATACATCTATCATCAAAAGCATGTATTCTCACTAATATATCTATCATCAATAGCATGTATTCTCACTAATACATCTATCATCAATAACATGTATTCTCACTAATACATCTATTATCAAAAGCATGTATTCTCACTAATACATCTATTATCAAAAGCATGTATTCTCACTAATACATAGCAGCATATCCTGCAACACACACAATCATATTACAGGATGATCAATCCCGCTCTCTTTAGGACATAGGTCCATGGATGATACAATCCAGATCAAGTTCTAGGATGATCAATCCGTATCACTTTAAGACAAGTCTCATGTCTAGGGACGATGTAATCCATCACGTACATTTTGAACCCAGTTCATGGATTATGCAATCCTATCTTTAGTTTTTCGGAGACATCAGTCTACAGATCAATTCTGGGACTAAAGTCCGGGGAAGATACAATCCCCTACCTGTTCATTCAGGACTTCATTATCGGAGACCCAGTCTACGACTCAATTCTGGGAGCACAGTCCGAGGAAGATACAATCCCCTACCTGTTCATTCAGGACTTCATTATTAGAGACCCAGTCTACGGCTCAATTCTAGGACCTCAGTCTAGGGAAGATACAATCCCCTACCTATTCATTCAGAACTTTATTATCGGAGACATCATGTCTACGACTCAATTCTGGGACCTCAGTCCAGGGAAGATACAATCCCCTACCTGTTCATTCAGGACTTTATTATCGGAAGCATCATGTCTACGGCTCAATTTTGGGACCTCAGTCTGGGGAAGATACAATCCCCTACCTGTTCATTCAGGACTTTATTATCGGAGACCCAGTCTCCGGCTCAATTCTGGGACCTCAGTCTGGGAAGATACAATCCCCTACCTGTTCATTAAGGACTTTATTATCAGAGACATCATGTCTACGGCTCAATTCTGAGGATGATGCAATCCTATCATGTCCACCAAGGACTTCATTCTCGAAGACATACATCTACGGCTCTCTTTAGGACTGAAGTCTAGGGATGATCCAATCCCCTCATGTCCACCAAGGACTTCATTCTCAAAGACATACATCTATGGCTCTCTTTAGGACTGAAGTCCAGGGATAATCCAATCCCCTCATGTCCACCCAGGACTTCATTCTCGAAGAAATACATCTACGGCTCTCTTTAGGACTGAATTTTAGGGATGATCCAATCCCCTTGTCACCTTAGGCTTTGTCTAAGGACCATCCACCAACCTCTTTGTTGGAATCACCAATATAGGTAACCACATCATCAACCTTTCTGTTGATGCATGCAATCTCATCATAAGTGATCACATCACTCCCCCTTTCAAGGAGGATCCTTCTGAACTATATTAAGTTTGTCTCGGAAAACTTTACTTGAGGTAGAGGTTTGGTTAGTACATCGTATCGGTAGAGGTTTGGTTAGTACAATGGTAACTTGTTACAAATTCGAACTTTAATTCCTTTCTGCAGCATATCTTGTGTATAGAAATGTCAGATCTCTATGTGCTTTTGACTTATCATGGAACACTGGATTCTTTTCCATTTTGGTACAACTCTGATTGTCACATAGGATCACAGTTGGGTCCATCTCTAAGTCAAACAATTCTGAAACCATACTACTTCATAACTTATCAGAGCAAGCAACCATATATTCTGCTTGTGCTAAGAGCCACACTAGATTGTTTCCTGCTAAACCACAAGATCATGGCTGATCCTAGACAATAACATCCTCTCAATGTGCTTTTCCTGTCTAATACACTTTATGCTCAATCAACATCTATGTAGCCATATGAAGTCATGATCTCCAATATAGCATAGATCAAAGTCTATCATATCCTTTAGGTACCTTATCACATGCTTTGCAACTAACAGGTGAACACATCTAGTTTCCATTAGATACTGAATCAAGGTATTCACAATAGAGCATATATCTGACCTAGTATTTACTAGATACATCAGTGACCCAATAATTTGTCTGTACAAAGTTATATCCACTAACTCTGAAGAGTCATCTGCTAACAACTTCAAGTTGGAATCCATGAGAGTGGCCATTCTGACACATCAAGTCCTTTTAATATTTCTCAGCATACTTTCCCTGGTTGAGAAAGATTCCTTCTGAGCCTTGCCATATTTCCAGACCTAGGAAGTAATGTATCAATCTGAGATCTTTCATTTTCATTTCTGCAGCCATCTTCTTCTTTCTTTTCATGATATGTTTCTCATTCCTTGTCAGAAAGAGATCATCGTCATACAATAATGGTATGATCCATAACCTTAAGGTAAAGGTTAGGAACAACTTTACTTTTGGTAAATCCCAAGCTTATCAAGAAACTGTCAATTCTCCCTTTGTGACTGAACATTATTCACACTTTGCATTGAATGATCTTCTGCATATCTATATGTGCCATCTCTCATTAGATGGGTCTACTGATATGGGCCTCAATATCATTTGAACTCTGTGGTGAGTTCCTTCTTGTATCCATGTCATCTGTGTATAGAAACTATATTCAACCTTGTAGCAAATGTTGATATTCACATCACCCATGGTGATCATTAAGATCATCAATTGATTATCGATCCTGGGTACCCATACAGAACCTGATTCACACTTCTTACACCATTAAGAGAATGGTCTTATATAGTCACTTGGAGCAAACATCTCGTCATGATTCTCTTCCTCTTTCTAAGAGAATCTTCTAGCCACGAGCCTTCTATATTTTGTTTGATTTGTAAATCTTCTTGTTGAACATCCATCATTTTTTCGGTGTTCATCATTCTTCATGATCTTTCCTACAAATCAAAATTAAGTACATGATTAGTAATACTTCACAATCATGAAATCATGTTGACATGATAACTTATTATGCATACAGATATCATTTACTATTTCAAATAACAACTCAAATACTTATCTTTTATGTTTGTGTGGTTGCCTCCCGCTTGATTTTCTAAATGTCTTTTGAACTTCTATTCATTCTATACTACTGTGCATGCTCAAGTGTGCACTAGTGTTATCCTCATGATCTCATACACAAACATACATTCATTAGTATATTATAAATATTATCAAAACATTGTAATTCTTGAATATGTATAGTCATGATCATAGATAACAAACATTAGTATTCAAGATATCATCAATCAAGATAAAAGACATAATATTCATAAACCCTTGATTACTAGCTTTATGAATAATCATAATCAATCATACCAAGTATACTTATATAAGGGATCCTAACACGAGGTAAGGTTCTAACTTGACATAGGAAAACATACCTGGATTAGTATACCTGCTTAGTTATGTACAACATACCTAAACAATCTCTTCAAGGATTTAAAGATCCTGTGCTAGAACCTGCATGTCTCATAGGTTAAGCATAATATAACAAAGTCATACATACCTCGTAAGTAGAACAAAGATTATGGATGAGTCTTTGTCTTCATGTTGTCATGGTGATGTACCTGTATCTTGTTAGCAAACAACATCAACCTTACACAATACCATAATGCATTAGTACAATCATATAGTCCTAATCAATGAATGTCTTCGATCATTCACATGCATTCATACTGTTACTAGGGTGATAAGAAAATTCTAACATTAATCAAGATTGTACTAATAAATAATATGAAGACAAACACATCATGAACTTAATCAAGAATCAGATTTCAAGACATACCTGAACCTCCTTAAGTCATACCTATCGAGACTTCTTGTAGTCTTCTTATGTAAGGCCTTAGCCTCAACTCCCCCTGAAACTTGATCTGGAGCTTGATTAGGGTTTGCTAGAGAAACCCTAAAAATTCAATCTTTGACTTTAACACTTCTGAATGGATGGAAGGATGTGTCTTGTTGAGCTGATCAAACTAGCATGCTTTAATTTTGAAATCTCCAAGATTTGACCCCTCAAAATTTCCTTTGAAACTTCTGGATCTTCTGGACAGGAACCCAAACTAGGGTATGATGAATCCCACCCTTCTGTCCAATCAGAAGGTTCGATCCAAGGTTCTAAACTCTTATTTATCTGAGGAGCTTCCAACCGTGGTTATAGACTTCAAAAATTCCAACTTTTGCTGAAGCCCTAATTTTCCATCTTTCCGATCAAAATACCGAACTAGGGTTTGATCAAGCCCGGTCTTCTACCCAACCAAAAATTCGATCTTGGTCTCTAAATTTTGATTTTCCTGAGTATCATTCAGCCGTGGATTCCGATTCCAAAAATTCTAACTTTCTCCGAAACCCTAAATTTCGGAAGCCATGAATAAAGGTGCTCCAAAAATATTTCTGTTTTGACAGAAATATGTACCTGATTGTTTCTGCTATAACTCTGAAATTTTCGCTCCACAGGGTCTGAAAACTTTTTTTGCAGTAGCCTAACCTGTCATCTTTCCATCCTTACAGGTCTGACCTCATTTGGATTCTCTGAAAGGGAGTTATGCCAAATGTCGCAACGTGACCTGTTTTGGGACAATACAGGAGAGAGAACTTGTACGGAGTGCCATGTGTCAATGTTTGTACCTCCACCTCTGAAAACATTTTCTGAGATAGCTCGCTCTGTTATCTTTCCATCCTAATAGGTCTGACCTCAATTGGACTCTCTGAGAGAGAGTTATGCCAAGTGTTGCAACGTGACCTGTTTATGGGATAATACAGGAGAGTGAACATGTACGACATGCCACGTATCACTGGTTCAACTTCGGCCTCTGAACAAGTTTCGTAAGATAGTACAGTCTGTGTGCTACCTGTCACTTTTTACTAAATTTCATTTGGAGCTTCCTAGCCCAAGTTATGACCTTTTTGCCAAGGTCACCTGATTTTGACTGAGATCTGGAAGAGGCAAGAAACCTAATTTGTATTGATCATAACTTACAAAGTACAACGAATCTGAGGGTGCCCTTTGGACACAAGATACCTGGGGATGTTATATTAGACCTGTAAACGTTTCAGACCCTAAACCTTCGTAGAAATGGATTTATAGCTAAAGTTCCACGATGACTAGTGTTTTCTATGTAAAACCCTAACCTTCAAATTGTCGTAAGTAAAGCAAGTGTCGTAAGTGCCATACCTTGCCTTCCTTCAGGTTAGCTCTGATACCATGTTAAGATTTATTATGATAAGATAGAAAATAGCAGCATTACATTCCATTTCACAATAATAGCATATACAGGATCACTGAAGAAACAACAAGCACAGCATAAACACAAGAGACACAGATTTATCCTGGGAAACCCTCATGGGGTAGAAAACCCAGCAAAGCTTCCTCAATATAGATGACCAGCAATATACAAAGATGAAAACCCTGAGCATGAGCTCCTCCTTCTCCATAGCAGACCTCTCCTCCACAAGTGTGCCTTTCTCAAGTGAGTGAGTGTGTATCTAATGAGGAATACACCTCCTCTATTTATACACTACTCCGACTTGTCTTTTACACAGAACATGTAGGCTCGTATTTAACCAATGGGTTAAATACCCCACTACAACTGACTGGGCCGACCCCTCTAGGGTGGTGTAATAACCCTTTTACCCACATAACTTATACAGGGCCGACCCCCACTAGGGAAGTCTAATAACCCAAGTTAGCACATTCCGACGGAGGAATAAACATCTCCGGATATACAATAAGATCTTCACGGAGGAATGAAACATCTCCGAAATATAATGTAGGCCAGAAATAGCCGATTCTCAAAACTTTATGACATGTCCCCTTGTCAGCAAAATGTCCCCCACAGGGCTCATCATGGAAAGCTTTAAGAATGCTGAAGATTTCATCCTCTCTAACACATCTTCTAATTTCTAAATCAAGCCCAGTGTAGAAAAGATGGCCATCAATCCAGCAGTACCTAGCACTCTCCTGTATGATTTTCTTTCTTTCTCTCTTCGACAGATGTGCTGGAAGCTTACCTGCAGCCAAAAAGTTAGCAATATCTGCATACCATGGGGAATGAGCTGATACTGCAAACAAATGTTTGTCAGGGAAGGAATCTTCGACTGGTAAATTGTCATCACTATTAGTAAGTTGAGATAAGAAATCTGCAACAACATTTTCCCTCCGTAGTCTATCAATAATTGTGATATCAAATTCCTGTAGCAGTAACAACCATCTAGTAACTCTAGCATTTGTGATCGGTTTATTCATTAAATACTTGATGGCAAAATGATCAATGTGAACCAAAGTAGAATATCTAGTAATATAATGCCTAAACTTATTGATGGCATAAACAATGGCAAGGAATTCTTTTTCTGTGACAGTATAATTCAGTTCAGCAGGAGACAGATTTTTACTAATATAATAAATAGCATAAGGAGCATTACCTTCCTGTTGTCCCAAAACTGCTCCAATGGCAGTGTCTGAAGAATCTGAAGAAATATGGAAAGGCAGAGCCCAATTGGGTCCTCTCAAGATGGGTGTTGTGGACAACCTCCTTTTTAACTCAGTTAATGTTGTTTGGCATGCATCATTCCAAATAAACTGTGTATCCTTCATTAATAAAGTGAACAAAGGAGAAGCCAGTTTGGAAAATTTTTCTATGAATCTTCTGTAATAACCAGCATGCCCCAAGAAGCTGTGCACATCCTTCTAAGTTCCAGGAGTTGGTATGTTTTCAATTACATTGATTTTAGATGGGTCTACCTGGATACTAGCAGAAGAGATGAAGTGCCCTGGCACTATGCCTTCACTCATCATCATGTGGCACTTTTCAGTGCTCACAGAGAGCTAACTTTGTTCACAGTGTTTCAACACCTTTCCTAAGTTCTTCAGTGCTTCTTCATAGCTGTCACCATATGGAGTAAAGTCATCCATAAATATTTCCATGCAATCATTCACCATTTCTGAAAATATTCCAATCACTTCCCTCTGAAATGTAGCTGGTACGTTGCACAACCCAAAAGGAATTACTTGATATGCAAAAGTCCCCCAAGTACAAGTGAAAGTGGTTTTGTCCTGATCTTTTGGAGCAATCTGAATCTGGTTGTAGCCACTAAAGCCATCTAGAAAAGAGAAAAACTTCTTCACAGACAATGTATCAAGGACCTGATCGATGAAGGGTAAGGGAAAATGGTCTTTCTGCGTTGCCTTGTTCAATTCTCTGTAATCCACACAGACCCTCCATTTCCCATTTTTCTTTGGCACGATCACAAGTGGATAAACCCACTCACTGTCTGAAATTGGATATATGAATCTAGCTTCCAACAGTTTCTGGATTTCCTCTTTCACTATGTCTCTCAGGTTTGGGTTCATCCTTCATTGGGGTTGGCATACAAGCCTGGAGTCACTTTTAATATAGATGTGATGAGTGCACAGATGAGAGAGAATCCCCTTCATATCTGTGTAGTCCCAAGCAAAAGCTCCCCTACGTTGTTTCAGCTGAGTGACTAGCTGTTCCAACTCGCTAAGTGCTAGATTAGGATTAATATTCAATGTTTTTCCTGGCTCAACCTCCACTGGAACACTCTTCGACTTCTTAGGTACTGGAATTACATTGTCATCACTGATCAAAGTTTAATCTGTAAGGTTTTCTTGTTCTATTGCAGCTAAAGTAATGTCCAAGATCTGATAAACATTCCTATTGACTGACATGGGCTCACTGATGAAACTATTAATGGCATCATCCTTTGTTTCATCTTTAAATGTCAAGGCTCTCCCTATGGTTAATAGTGGCTGAACTTCCTCTTCCTCCTCCAAATCTACCCATAATGGAGTATCAGCTTCTATGCTTGGTTGAGTTGGAGGGTATAGGGTTAGAGTCTTGATCTCAATCCTATTTGAAATGTTCATAGAACCTGACCGACAGCTGATACAGGAATCAACTGTGGCCAACCATGGTCTTCCCAGGATTAGTGGGTGTCCCCCCAACTCATATTTTGGTTGTAACACCAAAACGTCTGCAAGATATTCCCACGAATCCACTGATATTACAAGGTCATCTAAAATTCCTTCGGGCTTGATCGTTGATCTATCAGCAAGTTCCAAAACAGTAGGGGTTGTCCGAAGATTAGTGAGTCCTAATTCCTTCACAGTTTTTATGGTCATAACATTAATAGCTGCGCCTAAATCCACCAAGACATTTGGAATTCGTGTGTTCCCTATGTGCACTGTAATAGTTGGATTCCCAGGTTCATCATACTTTGCCACAGGGGCCTTTCCCATTATTAATTCTGACAATTTTCCTAGCACGTGGACAATGGGAGGATCCTCGGGCCTTCTCCTTGGTTTCTTAACACACAAATCTTTAACTGTCTTAGCATAAATAGGCACATCATCAAGGGCCTATAATAGTGGAATTTTAACATATAAATTCTTCAACTCTCCCAAGAGATCAAATCGGGGTTGTTCCACTGTCTTCTGCAGCTACAATCGTTTAGGATATGGTGGTTCTCTGCCCAACTATGTAGGCTGTAGTAGATTGTGTGTTGCTTCCTGAGTTTCAGCTGCTGCTTTAGTAGGAGTATCAGCATCCTCAATAATGGGGCTTGCTGAATAGTGTTGATTTACTCCAGTTTCAGTCATTGGGGATGACAGATCCTCAATGATAATAGGCTCCACTATCCTCCCTGATCATAATTGTATATCATTGCAAGGAATTTGAGTAATGGAGTATGTAGGCATGTTGGCAGTCTCAAACTGATGGACTGCTTTATTGTTTGGGTTCGGGTTAGGTTGTGTAGGTAGCTGGGGTCGAAGTGGTGCGTTCATGGGTGTGACATTATTCTAGAAAGGGAGTTGTGGTTGCTGATACTGCTGGTGCTAATAGTATTGAGGAGGGTATTGTTGATACTGAGTCTGGTGATGGGGAAAGTTATTTCCTTGGTAAGGGTTCCTCCAGTTAGAATTCTAAGGAGCTTGGTTTGACTGTTGTGGCCGATGTGTCCATGAAATGGATGCCACTGGTTGTTGGAAAAATGTGAAGGAAATTGTGTATTCATATTATGCATGTTGTTCATTCCATTCATATTATGCAGAAGAGATGTTGGATCTGGATTCATACCTTGGTTTCTAGGCTGCCATGGTTTCTTCTGTGCAATAAATTATGCTGGCTCCACATCATAAATAAATGCCTGTAGTACTGCTTTAACCTTAGATAATGAAGGATAGTGTTTAGTTTCATGCTCGAGTTCACATATCCTACATACCTCTGCTTTGTCCAATGGGCACTCCTTCAGTGGATGCTTCTTTCTACATTTGGGACATAATACTCCAAGTGTAAGATCTTCTATTACTTGTCCCTATTTCTCCTTCATGGCATCCAGCTCTGAGGACAGGGAACTCATCATATCTATTTTAAAGTTCTCCAGTAGGTTTCCTATTTCTGCTCGAGTGGCACCTCCACTAGCTGACTTCTGAGTCCTTGTGAAAACATCCTCATCTCAATCCTTGTCTCATTTGCTGGTTCTGGAAGATCCCCTAAAGTACCTTCGGCATAATTCAACAATTTTTTCAAAAGGTTCCTTCAAGATATCCCCTTTACCAAGCAGATTCAACATGTCAAGGCAATCTTCCTTGATTCCTCTTAGCAAGATGATCTTGAGCACATCCTTGTCAATCTCAGCATGACCACATCTTTGCAAATTGTACGGTAATCTCTCCATAAAGTCTTCCAAACTCTCTTCATCCTTTTGAACCATTTTGAACAACTCTTCCTTTCTATCTCTTGTTCTGCAATATTCTTGATATTTAGAAAGGAAGGTGTTCTTCATTTTGTCCCAAGTGGTAATGGTCTCACGACCCAAACTCATGAACCAACACAAAGCATTTCCTTTCAAGGTGGCTGGGAGTAGATTCAGCTTCTAAGCACTGGAGGTGTAATCATAGCTATGACAGAGAATATCAAACTCAAAAAGAAACTCATTAGGATCCTCAGAGGACTTACCATGGAAATTAGGGAGGACTGATTGTGAGATATTCTTCATAGGAGCTGCTCCAGGTGTCTGAAGGATAGGGAATTCTAATGTAGCCACAGTATTACGATGTTGATTATTTTCTCCTTCTTCCTCCCTCCGGTCCTCATGCTCATTCTCACCCCCCTTTTCTCTATCAGCCATAGTTCTAGTCCAAAACTCAATAGTCTCTTTTATGCATTCTTCCTCTGCTTTGGCTTTTCCCTCTTTCTCCTCTCTTCTTTTTTCCTTCTTTCTTCTTCTGCTATTATGTGAGTCTCCAACCACACCTCTTTAGTAAATCTGGTTCTGTTAATATGATAAATCTCCTCTCCATCTGGTGCACCTACAGCACTTCCCTTATATTCAGGAGGTTTACTTTTTGCAACAGGAGTTGAAGGTCCCGTTGTATTCTACACTGTAGATGATGAATGTTCAAGATTAGGAGCAAAAGAATTTCCCCTACCTGTAGAGTTCTGTTGTGGTCTATTGGAAGAATAAGCTCTAGAAATTATCTCATCCATATAAGTGTGTCTTCCCTAACCCGTATTACGACCTCGACCTCTTCCACCTGCAATGTTAGTATTCAAACAGGGTTCCCGATTTGTTTTTCTTGTATTCATGCATGCCATAAAATATTGAACTAAAGTAAAATCAAATGAAACCAACTACTAACTCTGTCTATCAATTACCATCCCCGGAAACGACGCAAAAATGTTGGGCACTCTATATATCAATTAATTAAAGCTAACACACAGAATGATCAATATAAATTGTCAAACCCAAGAAGGTCTTTTATTTCAAAGGTAACGAGCACAATCTATGCATAAACAGATTAAGCAGTTGATTAATGAATGTAAGTAATGATCCTACCTAGATGCTCAACCAACTCATTCCCTAAGCAACTAATATGATTCACACATCTACAAATCCCAATTGAAACAATCCTTCTTACAGAATCAATCCAGAAAGTTAATGAACTAATAATGAAATGAAATTAAATTACTTTTGCAAGAAGTTAAATCCTTATGATCATCAAACTACATCAATTAACCTTTACCAAATTGATCTATCCAGTGACTACTATAACTCCAACATTATCTGTCTAATCTATGTATGCAATTAAAGATACAACAACAACCAGATTTGAAATACAAGCTTGAACTCTATTGATGATTACTGGAAGTCCTAGAAAGCATAAATAACTACCAATTGATTGGGATCGAGCTTGGCTGTTATAGCTGATTAAAACACACATGCAATTTAATTGAATTGTTCTACACAGTCGAATGTCACACCACTCTGATACAACTATTCAAGATGCAATTGTAAATTACCAGCAAGGAAGCTAATCTCTGTTACAACTATTAGCAATGTCTGCAACTTTCCACACCACACAACAGAAATGAAAGTAAACTATTCTACCTACTTAAATCGGCTATCTCTGTGAGAAGGCGGGCCCTGGCCTTCTAACAGAGATGTCGAGAGTCACAGCTAATTAAAACTCAGAAGTGAAGAATGTTGCTCTCATATTATTAATGGAAGATCATGAGATTCAATGCTCTTTTACAACGTACACCAGTAATGATTGTCCAACCCCAGGCTACGAGAGCCTTCTCGGATTTATACAAAAAGAAAGACAGTTTCAGATCCACAAACATAGCGCACCAATGAAGATTTATGATCTTCATGCTGCGCAGTTATAGCTAACTAATACAGCGTGTTGAATAGTGCTGTTAATATTGAAGGATGTTGTTGTCCCAATGGCAATTGGATCAACAAACTTGACAGCTGGAATGCCACATGTTTGTTGCAGCTAAGCTCTTCTTCAATGAGATTTGTTACATCTCATGTGGAGGATGCGTTGTCCCTTAGAGTATGAGGAGCTAATGTTGAAGAGTCGCAGATGGCACTGCTAGGATGATACACCTACGCTTTTAGACCTTGGCTAAATAAAGTCACATAAATTAGTATAAACCAACGACTAAGATCTATAATCTTTAATAGTCTTAGGCATAAAAACAAATAAAGTAATAACAAATTATACCTGTCAATGTTATAGATTGATCTGGAAAGACATGGATATAGCTCATGAAAACAGGATGGAATTAGGGCAAAAAGGTCATTTGCTGGACCCAATAGTAAGTGAAGATTCTTCTTTAAAAAAAAATATTGTTTTCATTTTCAACTAATCATATGTTATTGTTATTGTTATTGATGATTTACATTTATTCAAAATATGTTATATTTTTATTTGTATTCAAGGAATATGAAGCTGATTAGGGATATAATATGATATAATATTTGAGGTTTTTACATTTGGTATCACATCGTAATCGATGGACTCAACCTAATAGACTTGAAGTATTAAACAAATGAAAGATGGGTGCTAGGATTTGAACCCAAATCTCTTGTTGTTGAGTAAGTTCCTTTCTTAGGCCACACCCCTATTTTGGTTGAATAAATCCATAGATCCTATGCATGGGTGATTATTTTATCTACATGCATAGACTTGTGTGACTTTCTGACTCTTCTCAAGATTCCTTTCTAAGCCTAAATGTCTAAAGTTCTTTCATTTGATGGAGATTTTGTCATATTTCCTAAGTATAGTATGGAGAATAATAATATTCATAGTCCACTAGAGTATGAACAAAACATCCATAAGTATGTTTTAAAAAGCCATTAGAAGTATTTCCTACAACATTCAACATAAATATCTATAATGATGGTACTAACTATGCACAGAATAGCTACAATAGTTGTGTCAGTATTTTCTTTTTCCATGCCTTGCAAAGAGCCTGTTCATGTGGAAGTACTAATCCATGAATTTGCAGCTCTCCACAAAATATTGATATTGTTTTTGGATCTTCTAATGCATCATGTTGGCTAACATTTCCTCTATAGAGACAATGGGACAATGGTTAGTTGTAAAGGAATTATTCCCATAGGTATGTCCATCTCTCTGTAGATTCTCACTTATACAAATCAATATGTCTGTACATTCAACATGTGCCAATCCCTTGAGGTAATGACAGTCTTCTTGCAATAAATATTCCTCTTAACTATCTTTCCTTGAAGAAGAATTTCCATTCTCATCTTCATCTGTAATATCGAGAAGCAATGGACCAAGTTGATTCCTTAATGACGAATCACGTGTTGGGATACCATTCTCCTCTTTATCAATAATCTCTAAAGATTCAACTAAAAATTGAGTAAGATATATGTGATGCACAAAGGCGTATATTGAACATTGTGTGTCCCCTTTTTCAAACAACCAAGTTGTGGCTCCAAATTCACAGAGCTACACCTCTCCACCATAATCAACAAAAATGTTTTCCCCCTTCTCATCCCGGTGAATATGGTCTTGCAGCTAGAGATTTGTTTGATGTGCACGTGATATTCAACTATATTTCCAAGCAAAAATGAGTTATTGCTTCTAGTATAATTTTGATGGGAAACTGTAATGCAACTTATACCAAGCATAAAATGAAGTGGGAAACTGGAGAGAAGCAGCTTGATGCTCATAATCATGGAATACTAAAAAAAGTAGAAATTTGCTGGGTTGATATTTCTCCAAAACACTAGAAAACTTAAGGGGTTTCCTATGGGAGAAGCTCTTTGTATTATGTAACAATTCATTGTCTCCAATTGATTTTTTAAAACTTTACTAGATGTCCATTGTTATATATTAAACATATTAGATCCTTTGATTACACACCATCTACTTCCAAATTAATTAACTAATAATTTCAAATAGATTAAATAACATTAATGAGATTAAATAACATTAATGATTTATGAAGTACTTAATGTAGACCATCAGGTAAATAGATTTTAGCGATATTTATTTTTTACTCACCTTAGAAGACTTGGAACATAATCCTATTTGAAATTGCCTATTACCAGGATAAAATGGGTTTTTTTAATGAGTTATTGGAAATGGCCCTATTATTGACAAATGGCAGCATTAGCAACTGAATACATATCTGGCATTATGCAAATTGGAAATATAAGAACCAATCAATTTATTTTTAGGATACGGATAAAGGTGGCTTGAAATAAACATGGGCTAAAGGGGAAAATCTAAGTGGCTAGAGTGACAAAGACACATGGTAGTGACTATTAGGGTTTCATAGATGCAACTGGTAGGGTTTCTCTGACTCTCCTTCAGCTTCCAACTGCTGGTGTGACAGCCTCATGATCGTTTCGGTGTACATTTCAATGGTGTCTCCCTTGGGAGGGGCCGAAGGCCCTTCCCAACATAACGCTTACTCGAAACATAAGTCTCCAAAAATTCCTAAGGATGCTACCATATGGATCGGCTCCTCAGATGTACCTCTGGTCAACACTAGAAATTATCTGCAAGATCTGAAAAATACAGATAATACCCCATCCACGAAAGGTACCACGTCCTGCATAGAAAAACCTGTAGAGCGAGCATCCCTCTGTCTCCCAGTGGAACGCATAAATTCCATAGCACAACAAATGAAGGACCATGCTCTCATTGGGAATTTAATGGGAATATGGCCCACGGAGCAAGCTCTACGAGGGTGGATCATGGCCAAATAGAAGCCTAAAGTGCACTTTGACCTCCAATTAGGGTCCAAATGATTTTTCACAGTCATCTTCCAAAGGATGGATGAGAAAACCAGAGTTGAAGAAGGAGGACCCTATATCTTCAACTCAACCAATCTTTATCTGAAAAAATGGTCGGAAATGTTCATCCTAGAGAAAGAAGATTTTACCTGGGCACTAGTCTGGATTTGCATGTATTCACTCCTGTAGGAATATTGGGACAAGGACACCCTCAGGGACATTGGAAACACTCTAGGAAGCTTCGTCAAAGCGGACGAGCAGACAATCAACAATAGGTATACCTCTTACACTCGTATCTGTGTCTACATGCACATAGCCAAATATTTGCTTGACACTATCAGTCTAAATCATTATGACTTTGAATGGATCCAACCTCTGGATTATGAGCATATTCCCTTTCGATGTAGAAAGTGCCATGAACACGGCCATATTTACAAAGACAGCCCCCTCAACCAGTCTAATATTTAAGAGACCAAAGACAGTACGAGGGATGATGAAGGGTTCCAAAAAATAAGTAGAATAAGATGTCATAATCATAGACCGCAACAGGAAGGAAAAAATACGGACATACCCAATACCAACAATAGTTTTGATGTTCTTGAATATCAACAGGAAGATCCCCTTGAAGAACTAAGAAAAGAGAGAATTGATCCACCAACCTCTCAAGTAAACAACCTTAGGAATGACAATCGTAATCTGATTGAAACCCATCCAGGGGAAACATCTCAACTTCAGGATGTTGAAAATGAAAAAACAAGAGCATCAGCAAAAATTTCCATAGAAACTGGTGAAAACACAAACCCATAGATTCTAATGGATGAGGAAATGACCGATTCAGAATTTCGAGATATAAACATTCTAGGTCTAGAAGATTCTTATTCCAATAAATCCTTTCACTCTATCCCACCTAATCAAATAAAAATCCTCTCTGAAGTTTTAAAGAAGGTAAAAAACAACAAGCTGGGGGTCCTAAATATTCCCCAAAAAGAAAAGCAGAAGATCCAAAGAGACATTAAGAAATGAGGTAGAAAAACCGATCTGCAAAGAATCAACCATTTAGGCACAAGGCTGATAGAATCACGACAATCTGCGTAGCTCACAAAATTCTTCCCTACCTCCAACACTGGTTCTCAACGCAGTTAATATCCTGGAATGTGAGAGGGCTTAACGGAGCCTCTAAACACTATATGCTGAAAATAAAAATCATGCAAGATAAGCCCATTGTGATCTTTATTCAAGAAACAAAATGCTCAAGTTACACTCTCCATAACCTTTTATCTAGAATATGGAGAGGTAGTCAAGCAATGGTGATTGACGCTATTGGAGCCTCAGGAGGATTGGTGATATCCTGGAACCCAACCCAGATCAAGCTCAATGATTTTTTCTCCATGGCGCACTCTCTTTCTGCCTCCTTTCACTTGGAAGGAACATAAATCACCGGTCATCTCATGAATGTCTATGGACCTCAAGTCCCTGCTCTCAAACTCCAGCTGCTTTATCATATCACCTGGTTCTCTCAACAACAAACTGAGGAGATACTGATTATAGGTGGAGATTTCAACATGATAACTTCCCTCCATGAAAAAAGAGGTGGTTGTTGTATCCTCTCGAATGATGACACCACTTTCAAATCTTGCATTGAGAACTGGATTCTAATAGATCGTCTTCCCTCAGAAGGATACATGACATGGAACAACAAAAGATGAGGAAACAATCAGATCTCCTCCAAGCTATACCACTTCTTCATCTCAGACCAAATCATTGATACAGAGGGAATGATCACAACCACAATAATTCCCTCGGTAGGATCTTATCATTGGCCCATTTCATTCTTATGGAAAAACTCAGGTAAACTCAAATACTGCCCCTTTCATTTTGAAAAGTTTTGGTTAAATCACCCTACCTTTTTTAACATGGTCAGCTCTTGGTGGGAGAAAACCAGATTCGAAGGGTGCAACAAAATGGAAATTATGTACCAAAAAAAAAGGTTTATGAGATCCAAGCTAAAACATTGGAACCAGACTATCTTTGGAAACATTTTCAAAGCCAATATTTCTATGGAAAAAGATCTGTAGAAAACCCAGAAACACATCATGGAAGAAGGTTGTACTGAACCCCTCAAAGAAAAAGAGTGTGATCTTCAAAAGAATCTTGATGACAGATGCAAACAGGAGGAAACACTATGGAGGCAAAAGTATCGAACCACTTGGCTAAAGGAAGGGGAAGAAACACTTCTTTTTTCCATCGCTCCACCCTCCAACACCGAATGACTAATCACATTTCTACAATCAAAGATGAAGATGGTGTTAACACCCAAAATGTACCCCAAGGTTGTGAAAGGGCAGCATCGGGGTAACCACTAACCACTTTAGATCTATTCTACTCACCCAGAACAATCTGAGAGGGCTCTCTCTACAAATCTATGAAAAAAATGGAAATACTCAAAGGTGTCAACAAACACACCAGCCTTCTCTACACGAAATATTCATACACAGCTCATTCAGAAGGTCAGATTTATGTTAGGACAGATCATTTTTATAAATTGTTGGTTGGAAAACAACATGGATCTTTATTGGGCAATGGAGTCAAATCGAACAAGACATGAACATCATTGACAAATGCTTTGCAAATACATTCAAATAGGGGAAAGGTAGCCACCAGCTTGCAGTAAAAAAAAAATTATTTGGTGAGTTAGAAGAGAAATGAACAGTCCATCAATATAAAGCATGGAAACATGAATTCTATATTGACTTTAGTAGAAAATAGTTGTGGAATGCTTGCTATGATCAAAATGGAACATAATCTCTATGAATTCCATCCAGATACTACACTGAACCAAACATGAAAAATCATTTACAGAATGGATTAACAAAGAGAGAAACAAAATTAACATGGGAAAAAGAAAGAACAGACTGCAAGACCAATCACACATGAATCCCTGATAAAACACCTGCTCGGCTCTTCAATTTTATTCAAAAAACTACCCAAAATTGTCTTACACAGAGCAACATATATGTCTCCAAAATTTTTTCAACCTTTTACTCATTGATTACACTTAATTTATAGGTGTCTTGAGTCTCATGCTCGACTCATTCAGACCAAAAAATGGTTACAACAAAATGACACGTAATCATGAGTCATTTACCACTATCATTACCAAACAGAAAATATGTAGAGTTGGCCTAACTGTTTTTTACATCCACAGATACTTTTACTAAATGAAATTTACTTCAAGTAAAAGACAAAAGATAGTGAAGTAACTATTCCAGCTAGCTATTTCCCTTAGCCACCTCAAAAAATATTACAAATCTCTTTAAAATGAAAATGTTTCAGCAGTCTTTGATTTGAAATAAAAAACCAACAACTATTGTGGAGCACGAAGTGAATACTTCATTCTCCCATATTTCTCCACATAAATCCACTGGTTGGTCTTGATGCTCTTGTGCAATGCCATTTCCTTCACCAAGACCTTTAGCTCCACATTTTCTTCACTCGACATAGTAGGGACTTCCTCGCTCAGGTTCTTCAGCAGGTTCATGATCTCGAAATATCCTGCCAACTTTTCTAATAATATCTTATGTGTAAGAACATGAGTTAGCTTCTGGAACTTTTCATGATCCATCCTTATCGCGAACAACAAATTTTTGTAATCATTATGAAGAATTAGCTCATCATATTCATTCCAAAAAAAGGGCAATCCCCTTTGGAAAACCTTTTCAAAATTTCTCTTGACACCAATAACTTGTTATGTCATCCCTACACAGCGAGCTTCGATACTTTCCACATGAGTGTACTTTCCCAGTGTCTTTCTGGCCCAAGCGATAGCTGAAATTCTATTCTTGATATCCATTGTATTCAGTTCATCTTTTGATAAGCCTCTTAGAAAATCTATGGCATATTGATCTCTATCATTTGACCTTCTGCTTAGATTTCCCCTTATTGTTGTACAGCTTTTCAAAGCTTCCTTTATTGCTTTCTCTCTCACTCTTATGGATATTAAAGAAGGTCTGAGATTAGTGATCGTCTCAATAATATGATCCCAAATTAAATGCTTGCAACCTTGCATTGGGATCTGTCCAATCAACTGGGGAATAAACCTTTGATTAGTATCCACCAATCCTTTATTTTTGGTATGCAATCCCTTTATCTCTTCATCCTTTTTCTGGTTCTGCTCCTCCAATTCCCAAGCCCTTTCTTTAAATTCTTTAATTTCCACGTATTTTAAGCTGACCTAGGACATAGCTTGTGAAAGGCTATCAACACCACTTTCATCTACATTCTGACTCACATTTGACTATCGCATGCCCAAATTGGGAAAGTTACTCTTTAAATCATCAATCTACTTCTCCAAACTGATCTTGTCTCTTTCCCACTCTGCTTTCTTCTCAATCACCTTCAACAACTCTGCTTTGGTTTCACTGACTTCTTTGGCTATAGCCTCTTTCTCCTACTCTAACTTTGACTCCTCAGGAGCCTAAATTAATTGAGTATTTGGGACTTTCATTTTCTTCTACAATGTTTGAATAAAATTGTCCTTTTCTGTCAACAATTTTTTGCTAGCTTTGCCCCCTGTAATAATTTGCAAGGGATCTGGCAGCTGTAGCAACTCACAATCAAACTCTCAAATATGTTGCAAGAAGAAGAGAAGGAGGCACTCAATGATCACTCATAAACACGGTAGAATAAAATATTATCTCAGTATTATACAATGAATAAGAATATAAGTGAATGAATACAATAGCCATGAAGATGGCATAATATAGGATTCGAATAGGCCAAGTAGAGCATTCGAATTCCTAACTCATAGTGTTGCTTGAATGATAGTGGAGTCATCATCCAGTCAATGTATCAGTCATCAATGGTAATAGTCATTCAACTAAGTCTAACCAAGTGAGGTAGGCTCAGTGGAGGGTGCATGAGGAGCTAATTGGAGTCAGAATGGGTAGACAAGTCTCACTGGAGGTCCATCGAAGTGAAACAGTCAGTGGGGAGGTCAATATAGCCTTGAATCAAGGAAGAACTGAGTGATAACTGGAGGGTAGGTGAGAAAGGTTCCTAACTCGCTGTGGTAGGTGAGAAAGGCGCACTAGTCATGCAAGAGACTAGAGAAGGGTGCGTTTGGTAGGTGGGAGGCCCTCTGGGGGTTGTACACAGGCTGTGGAGATCTATTAACCAAGCTCCAGGAGTTGGGAGGTCCACCATGATGATGACTGGATGCATGCAGAGGCATGCAAATGCTTGCATCATGTAGTTTTGCATGCAAGCAAAGAAGAGCTAGAAACAAGCTCTAGGTGCTGGGGAGACCACCATGATGATGACTAGATGCATGTAGTTGCATGCAGCATGCATATTTGCATGCAAGTATGCAAAACACAAAAATGATGGGGAGAATATTCCAACACCCCCCCCCCCCCGCAAGCTATATTATGAGAAAATAACTAAAGAGTAGAGCCCTGGTAACTAAGACCAAAGGTCACCCTTTAAAACAGCAAGATAGGGCCCTGTTTACTGAGACCAACGGTCACCCCATAAAATCAATCTAAAAATAAAATAATTGAGGAAAGAGGGAAAACCCAGTGGGAAGAAATCCCTCCCTCAAAATAGACTGAAGGATGTCAGGGAATCATACAATCTCTCACCCCTAAGGAGGTAACTGTCCTCCTTTCTCAAAGAGGGATCTATAAATCCGAAATGGATCAGGAATTTCACAAGGATGAATCCTCACATGTGAAAATTCTAATCTGGTAGATCGGGAAGCAGTGGTTTCCCATCGAAGGAGAGGATCAGTAAAGAAGGAAGAGTGAAACCTCCCATGCTGAGACTCTAATCTAGCTGATCTGAAAGTAATGAATGCACGTTGAAGAAGAGTAGGAAAAATAGGTGAGAGATATTCAGGTTCTTGTTGATCTGGATCTCCCATTTGCTCATATCCTTCATTAGTTGATAGACCTTCAGGTTCTTGTGGATCTGGATCTAACATTCTGTTTGCAATATCATGTGGAGATGTATCATCACGTCCAATCCCTGAATCTGAAATCTCAAGTGGAGGAGCAAGTAAAATTGGCTCATCCTCACATGCAAACCATGAATCTTACATCTCATGAGGAGAAGTAAGTAAAACTGGCTCATCTTCATCATCACTTGGAGGAGGAACATATCCAAAAAAATTGATGCCTTGAATCTTTTCTAAAACATGTATGAGGTCTTCATCAATATCAGATGGGTAATGGAGGTCCATAGGAGATGGACCAATAGGTTATGGATCTTCAGGTTCTTGTGGATCTAGATCCAACATTTGTATGTCATGAGTAGAAGAGTGGAGGGCAGACTCATTTAATAGAGGTAAGAAGTGTGAAAACTCATAGAGTTTTGTCTTTTGATTTGCAAATCCTTTTGCAATGACTTCCCCTGAAATCATGTGTTGTACTTCGACCTCATGTGGAGTAAAGATCACTCTTTTGGGCTCTCCAGTCTGAGTTAGTTGAAATACTGAAAGAACATTTGCTGCAAGAGAAGAAGCATAGAGAACATCAGAAAAGTGACCATGATCAACATCAATTCTTCTTATCCCTTGAGATATGACAATTGAATTATTGCCCAAACTAATGGAATGACTAGTAGAGCTTTTTATACTAGAGAAGAGATCTTTTTAGCAAGCCATATGGAACGATGCTCCTGAATCTATGAGAAGAGAAGAACCAGTTGATGTAACTGTTATGAGAGCATGAAAACTTTATTTGCCTTTGGATCTAGAAGAATCAGTATCAAGATCCTTCTTCCTTGGACATGCTGGTATAGGAAGGTTGTTTTATTCAAGTAATTTAGCTATCAAATCAATGGCCTTCCGCATGCAAGCACTCTCAGGATGAGGCCCTCTATGACAATATGTGCACTCTGTCTTTCCCTTTTGAGAATGTTTCTCCTTCTTAGAGTATGAAACTCTAGCTGACTAGTGTGTAGGCCTTGCCTCACTAGGAATCTCTAGCTTTCCTATATCATTCACTCTCTCTACAACTGTAAGGGATGAATCCAATTTGGGTATGATTATTCCCATTGAAATCAACTTCTCTTCCTCTTGGGTAAGAGATTGTGTGAAATCATCAAATGAGGGAAACTTCCATCTTGGAATGGACAACCTAGCTGATTGGAAAGTAGAGACAAAAACTAAGAAATTTGCCCCCAACTTCGAGAGAATGGCAAGTATAAGCTACTTATCTTCCTTCACTATCTCATATCTTTTCAACTGTGATATCAAGCTTTTGAACTTCGTGAGAAAGGCATTGATAGAATCAAAGCTGCTAGGACTCAAACATATGAGCTCATTCTCCAATTTGTGTGCTACCATATCATCTTTTGGCCCAAAGAGAGATTTGAGCTTGTCTGACACCTCTTTCGGAGATGTAAGATCGATGACATGAAAGTGTAGTTCATCAGAAATTGAGAGAAGGAGGAGACCAATTGCTTCATTAAGCTGATCCAAGTACTTGGAATTTTCAACTGCACTGGTTAGTTCTACCATCGTTCCGTTGAGTATTTGGGTCAAGCTCTTGGATCTCATGAAGAGAGCCATCTTGGCTTTCCACTCAACATAGTGGGAATATGTAAGCTTTAGATCTATCTAAATAGATAAAGTCGAATAGTTGAAGAAGATTCCGAACGGGTGAATAAACCTGCAAAACAATAAAAGATATGCTGATGGAGAATGCTACACTTCGACTAAACACTACCTTAAGGACACTTGGCACACGGACTAAGTCCTTCACACCTAGCTAGACCTCACTGGATTTCTCCAATGAAATCAAGTAATAGCACCAGGATTTGCTCTGGAAACTCAGAGGCTTCTAGTGCACAAGTGAAAGATAGATGCTCAAAGAAATGGTGCAACTACTGCAATTCGAATAGTTGCTTCCTGCTCTGATACCATGTAATAATCTGCAAGGGATCTGGCAGCTGTAGCAACTCACAATCAAACTCTCAAATATGTTTCAAGAAGAAGAGAAAGAGACACTCAATGAGCACTCATAAACACAGTAGAATAGAACATTATCTCAGTATTATACAATGAATAAGAATGTAAGTAAATGAATACAATATCCATGAGGAAGTTGGGGTTTTAACTCATAGTGTGGCTTGAATGATAGTGGAGTCATCATCCAGTCAATGTATCAGTCATCAATGGTAACAATCAGTCAATTGAGTCTAACTGAGTGAGGTAGGCACTAACTGAATGAAGGAGGCTCAATGGAGGGTGCATGAGGAGCTAACTGGAGTCATAATGGGTAGACAAGTCTCACTAGAGGTCCATCAGAGTGAAACAGTCAGTGGGGAGGTCAATATAGCTTGAAATCAAGGAAGAACCGAGTGATAACTGTCTCGTAGGTGAGAAAGGTTCCTAATTGGCTGTGGTAGGTGAGAAAGGTGCCTAACTAGCTGTGGTAGGTGAGAAAGGTGCACTAGTCATACAAGAGACTGGAGAAGGGCACCTTTGCTAGGTGGGAAGACCCCTGGGGGCTGTAGATAGGCTGTGGAGATCTAGAACCAAGCTCCAAGAGCTGGGAGGTCCACCATTATGATGACTAGATGCATGTGAAATGGCCTCCTTACTTTTCACAATACATGGACCTACCATCCAGGGATACTTTAAATCAACTCTTTTTCTGAACTTCAAAAAGTGTTCATCTTCTAAAACAAACTTTTTCCTAATAAATTCCAAAGTAAAAACTCTCAAGGTTAAAATGGCAGGTAGTATGTAAGGGTCATGTATGAAACCATATAGCCTAATTACTGTAGAATCCTTTAATAAAACCAATCTCCTACCGCTACCTCCTTCTTCAACTGCATCTCAGGTAATACCCTCGGCAACTCTTCCCCAAAAAACAATTTTTACAATTCAAACTAAATAGAATTCATGTAGTTGAACATGTTATCCTCCAAAGTGCCTGTTAAGTTTAAACTAATTTGACTAGCAAGATCACTGAAAGAAACATAATTACAAGATAGACAAATATATTACCCTGGGAAACCCTCATGGGGTAGGAAACCCAGCAAATCTTTCCTCAATAAGATGATCAACCAAAATGCAAGATGTGCTCCAAGACTTGACCTCCTTCTCTACCTCCTATGCAGACCTCTCAAACGCAAGTGCACTACTTTCTTAGTTGAGCAAGTGTGTCAAATGAGGAGCTCTCCTCCTCTACTTATACTGATTCTCGACTGACCAAAATCCCTAATGGGGCTGACCTCTCCTAGTGAAGTCTAATAACCCCTAAATAATAAACTCAGGGACGACCCCCACATAATGGGTCTAATAACCTTGGTTACCACAATTCATCGGAGGAATAAACATCTCCAAATACATAATAGAATCACATCGGAGGGATGAAACATCTCTGGAATAATAAAGTACAAATATAATATTCGTAGAAGTTACAATATTCAACACTCCCCCTTAATGAGAAGGATATTATAACAACATTTGCAGGAGCAACGAGTCATCGACTACATCGTACATGATACATCTGTAAATCATCAGAAGCTTTCTTCAATACATCATCGTCAGTAACTTAACCAGTTACTGGAACATCAATCATCATCATCATCGCCATCGCATCATCAACATCGTCATCACATGATCATCAGCATCGTCATCACATGATCATTAGCATCGTCATCAGCATGATCATCATACAGGATGCTCAATCCCAATCTCTTTAGGACATAGGTCCATGGATGATACAATCCAAATCTCATATCTTTTGAACCGACGTCCAGGGACGATATAGTCCTATCAACTCTAGTGATCCTCCTTTTCAAAATTACGGGATCCATCACAATCATGTTTAAGACTATCCTTCCTTTCGGAATTACGGGATTTACGGTCTAAGGATGATTAATCCCACTCAATCTCTTTTAAGACAATCCTTCCTTTCGAAATTACGGGATTTACGGTCTAAGGATGATTAATCCCACTCAATCTCTTTTAAGACAATCCTTCCTTTCGGAATTACGGGATTTACGGTCTAAGGATGATTAATCCCACTCAATCTCTTTTAAGACAATCCTTCCTTTCGAAATTACGGGATTTACGGTATAAGGATGATTAATCCCACTCAATCTCTTTTAAGACAATCCTTCCTTTCAGAATTACAGGATTTATGGTCTAAGGATGATTAATCCCACTCAATCTCTTTTAAGACAATCCTTCCTTTTGGAATTACGAGATTTACGGTCTAAGGATGATTAATCCCACATGTCCACTAAGGACTTCATTCTCGGAGACCATACATCTACGGACCATTTCAGGGGACCAAAGTCCGGGGATGATACAATCCCCACCTGTCCACTAAGGACTTCATTCTCGGAGACCATACGTCTATGGATCAATTCAAGGGATTGAAGACCGGGGATGATACAATCCCCACCTATATCCTTATCAATACAGATACCGTTAGTACATCACTAGTACAAGTACATACAAGTATCCTCATCAATACATCAATATAAAAACATGTATCCTCATCAATACATCAGAATATAGAAACATGTATTCTCATCAATACATCAATATAAAAACATGTATCCTAATCAATACATCAATATAAAAACATGTATCCTCATCAATACATCAGAATATAAAAACATGTATTCTCATCAATACATAAAGAAACAAGTAATATAAGTATTCTAAGTATAAGAGTCCTAAATATAAGCATATATAAATATCTAGGATTAATAAATAGGTATCCTTATCATCGACCTTGCTGTCGATGAGGGAAATCTCATCATTAGTGATTATATCACTCCCCCTTCTAAGGAGGGTTCTTTTGAACTACACCAAGCTTGTCTTGGAAATATTCGAATTTCACTCGAGACAGAGGTTTGGTCAATATATCAACAATTTGTTCCTCAGTACTCACATACTCGAGTTTAATAGCTCCTCTTTGCACCATATCTCGTATGTAGAAATATCGGATCTCTATGTGTTTTGACTTATCATGAAACACTGGATTTTTTGTCATCTTGATACAGCTTTGATTGTCACACATTATCACAATGGGATCCATATCTAAGTCAAACACTCAAGATAATAGCTTCCGAAGCCACACTGCTTCACAACTGGCAGAGCAGGCAGCTATATATTCTGCTTTAGCGGTACTGAGAGCCACACTAGATTGTTTCTTGCTGAACCATGAGATCATGGCAGATCCAAGACCATAGCATCCACCTGATGTACTCTTTCTGTCTGAGACACTTCCTGCCTAATCAGAATCTAAGTAACCATGTAATCTGAGTTCATGATTTCCAAGATAATATAGACCAAAATCTAATGTACCCTTTAGATACATCATTACATGCTTTTCAACTATTAAGTGAACCTTTCTAGGTTCTACTAGATACTGACTCAGGTTATTTACAGCAAAGCATATATCTGGTCTGGTGTTTGTTAAATACATCAATGACCCAATGATTTGTCTATATAGAGTTATATCCACTAATTCTGATGAGTCATTAACTAATAACTTCAAGTTAGAGTCCATGGGAGTGGCCATGGCTTTACACTCCAACATATCGAATCTTTTTAGAATGTCCACAACATACTTACCTTGATTTAGAAATATTCATTTTGGTTCTTGCTATACTTCTAGACCTAAGAAGTAGTGCATTAATCTGAGATCTTTCATCTCAAATTCTGAAGAAAGCTTCTTCTTGCATTCGATAATTTGATTTCATTTCCTGTTAGAAATAGATCATCTACATATAACAGTAATATAACAGGTTCATCATCCATGACTTTGAGGTAAAGATTTGGATCAGCTTTGCTTTTGGTAAAGCCCATGCTTGTTAAGAAACTGTCAATCCTTCCGTACCAAGCTCTGGGAGCTTGCTTTAATCCATACAAAGCCTTTTTCAGTTTGCATACATGAGTTCTTCTATCTTTAACCTCAAATCCTTGTGGTTGTTCTATGTACACTTCTTCTTCAATTACACCATTCAAGAAGGCTTTCTTGACATCGATCTGGTGTAATTTCCGTTTCATCATGGATGCAAGTGCCATGATAGTTCTAATTGAAGTGTACCTAGCAACTGGTGTAAATGTTTCTTCATAGTCAATTCCCTCTTTCTGATAGAATCCTGTGGCTACAAATCTTGCTTTATATTTTTCAATGCTACCATCTGCAGCATGTTTTATCTTGAATATCCATTTCGAAGAAACCACACTTTTATCTTTTGGCTTGGGAACTATATCCCAAACATCATTTTTCATTATTGAATGGTATTCTTCTATCATTTCTTCTACCCACTCTTTCTTCTGAGCTGCCTCTTCATAGCTAGTAGGTTATTGATCCACAAGATCACACATCAAGGCCACATAGTTTGATACTAGCTTTGGTTTCTTTCTTTCTCTAGTGGAGCCTTCAGGAGCTCCATATTTTTCAGCTCCTTGAATAATGTCTCTAGCCCATGCTGGCCATCTTTTTCTAGATAAATTTGTAATTGGGGGTTCTTGTGGTTCTAACATGTCATGATCCTCTGTTGCATCATCTTCAGGTATGGGTATAGCTTCTGTGATTCTAGGAGGTGTCTCTTCTTCATAGACTTCTTCAAGTTGGCACTTCCTAGATTTCTTGAGAGCCACTTCTTCATCAAATGTTACATCTCTACTTATTTCCATATGATGAAAACTAGGTATGTAAATTCTGAATGCTTTGGATGATTCACAATATCCAACAAATATTCCCTTCTTACTAGAAGGATCCAACTTGGTTCTCTTTTCTTTTGGAATGTGAATGTACACAAGACATCCAAATATTTTGAGATGACTTACCTCAGGCTTCTTTCCTGTGAATACTTCTTCTGGAGTCTTGAATTTAAGAGCACTATGGGATAGTCTATTTTGTACATAGACTGTTGTCCTAGCTGCTTCAGCCCATAGATACATGGGTAGATATTGGTCATGTATCATAGTCTTTACAGCTTCCATGATAGTTCTATTCTTTCTTTCAGCAACCCCATTTTGTTGGGGATTGTAGGGAGTGGTTAATTCCCTCTTGATTCCATCCTCCTTACAAAAGTCTTCAAAGTCCCTTGAAGTATATTCTCTGCCATTATCTGTTCTGAGAATCTTGATTTTCTTTTCTGAGAGATTTTCTATTAAGGCCTTGAATTCTTTGAATTTTCCAAAGACTTCATTCTTTCCTTTTAGAAAGTATATCCAAGTCTTCCTTGAATAGTCATCAATGAATGTGAGATAGTATTCAAACCCACTTAGGGATGTGGTGGGCATTGGTCCACATACATTTGAGTGAATTAACTCCAAAATGTTCTTAGTATTTGTTTCACTCTTTGGAAAGGGGTTCTTGACATTTTTCCCCTTTTCAAATCCTTTGCATGAGCCATTATGATCAATCTTTAAGTCTTGTAAACCTATGACCACCTTGCTCACATAGGGTAGGGCCTTGTAATTAACGTGAGCAAGCCTTCTATACCATAGTTCACTAGGGCTAGTGGTTTCATGGACAAGGGTATCTTCTGGGTAACCCTTGAGTTTGTAAAGACCTCCTTCTTCTTCACCAATAACAATTGCATCATCAATTGACTTTCCTTGGGCCACATGAGCACTTGTCCATCAATAAATGTAATTCTAAATCCTTTCTTATCTAGTGCTGAGATAGAAAGTAGGTTCTTCTTCAAACCTGGTACATATAAAATTTCTTTCATTTTCAAAGGTGTTCCAGAATCAAGCTTGTAACTTGCTTCACCAATTCCCTTGATGGGATATTGATAATCATCACCTAGAGATACCTTTTGTGGAGAAGACTTTTCTTCAAATCTTGAGAGAGTTTTCTTTTGACCTGTCATGTGCTTTGAAGCACCACTGTCAATGAGCCATGTATCTTTTCCACGAGACATAGATCCAAAGAGTGTAGAAAATAGAACATATTCCTCTGCATCTTCTTCTTCATTCCTTCTAGATCTTTTCCTAGGGAGGGGCCTTCCTTCTTCTTCTTCATCTCTTTTGGATCTTTTTCTGTGAGGCCTTACTTCCTCTTCTTCTTCTTCTTCACTATCATCTTCTGCAAGATGTGCTTGATGTCTTTTATAGTGAATATTTTTCTTCTTCTTTGAAGGACAAAATCTCGCAATGTGTCCTTCCTTATGACAATGGAAACATTGGAAAGAAAAGAACTTTCCTTTTCCTTTGTTCTGAAATTTTTGAGGAGAATGAGGTTCCTTGTGATTGACCTTCTTGAAGTGAGATTGATTCTTCCTTCTCTTAGTGTGTGTGGCCAAGGCTTGGTCATCTTCTTTGAGAAGGGCTTCTCTATTGGCTACCCTAGCTTCTTCTTGAACACAGTCCTCCCAAACTACATCAAACTTCATACTTTCTTTTCTGGCACACATAGTTTGTATAAATGACTCCCAAGGTCTAGTGAGACCATTTAGAGCAGTCATCACAAGTTCATCTTCATCAAGAGTATCACCAATGGCATCTAGTTGCTCCTTGATTTGGGAGACCCTTGAGAAGTAGTCTTGAATGGATTCTCCTTTGTACTTCTTAGTACTCTTCAACTGAGTTCTTAGGTTCATCTTCCTATTGATGTTCTTTTCTTCATACATTCTTCCTAGAGCATCATACATTTCCGTTGGAGTCTTCTTGGAAGCCACTTGGGGAATCAAGTGGTCTTTAATAGAATTAGCTATGATTCTCTTTTCCCTAATCAAATCCTTCCTATGCTTCTCTTTGAATTCATCTCCTTCAGGTTCTACAACTTCATCCTTGATATAATGAGCAAGATCATTCTCTTCAAGAATGAGACCAATTATGTATTTCCATGCCCGAAAATTCTCTATACCTTCTAGTTTGTCTTCAAGCTTAGTGCTTGGAGCCATATTCTCTTCGCGGAGTCCAAGAGATAAGAGATAGAGTAGTACTTACCCGGAAACATTAACTTTTTACTTTTCCGGATCTGCGACAGAATTTCTGGTTTATCACACTTTTGATAAAACTAGGGTTTTACTTTCCCGGAGTTCTACCCAACCAAAAATCTCGATCCAAGGATCAAAAGATAGATATTTAGAAGAGCTATTCATCCATGCAACCAAAAACCAAAAATACTAACTTTTGTAGAAACCCTAATTTTGGGGGAGAGAGAGAAATATAATTTCACCTTGTGAAAGATGTTCTATTCAGGCTAGCTCTGATACCATGTTAACTTTAAACTAATTTGACTAGCAAGATCACTGAAAGAAACATAATCACAATATAGACAAAGATATTACCTTGGGAAACCCTCATGGGGTAGAAAACCCAGCAAAGCTTTCCTCAATAAGATGATCAACCAAAATACAAGATGTGCTCCAAGACTTGACCTCCTTCTCTACCTCCTATGTAGACCTCTCAAACACAAGTGCGCTGCTTTCTGCGTTGAGAAAGCGTGTCAAATGAGGAGCTCTCTTCCTCTACTTATACGGATTCCCGACTGACCAAAATCCCTAATGGGGCCGACCTCTCCTAGTGAAGTCTAATAACCCCTAAATAATAAACTCAGGGCCTACCCCCAAATGCTGGGTCTAATAACCCTAGTTACCACAATTCATCGGAGGAATAAACATCTCCAGATACATAATAGAATCACCTCGGAGGGATGAAACATCTCCAGAATAATAAAGTACAAATATAATATTCTTAGAAGTTACAATATTCAACAGTGCCTACATAAAATTCTGGTACAAAATGTAATTCTTCTTGACTACTAACCATGACCATTTTCATCAGATGCGCTTGAAATCTGAAACATCTTGTCTTGGGAAAAATGGTTAATTGAAAATGAATAGCTTCTGCCACAAATTCTTCAAACCAAAGGCTCAGCAGTGACTCATATTCAACTCTGGGCACACCGATACTTATTCTAAACAACAGACTTAACTGTAACTCTCTTACCAATGTATCGGTATCTATACCTAAAAATTGGGCAAGTAACGAAAGAACTAATTGGGTGTTATCATTGAAAAAATCGACATCTAAAGGGTATGGAGTGTCTGCAATCTCCAGGTCAGGTTTAAGGCAAGTGGTCAAAAAGGCTTGGCGACTCTTAGGAGAAATTTGATGATACAGGGTTACGATTGACTCCTCAAAAACTCCCTCGGACTCAGGGGTTTGCGACTCGGGGATTTCAAAAGAACTATTTACAATAGACGGTTATATAGAACAAACAATTTTACTCTTTCGAAAATTCATGATGACCTTTGGTTTCCCTCATAATTTGGCGCACACCAGGATATGAACTCGGGAAACGACATAATTTGGTCAGGGAAGAACAAAATAAATGATGACTGGAACACCCCATGCATATCTATTCCTTCAGCACGCAAAAGCTTCAATCTTCTCTTAATTTCAGCCACAGGAAACTAAATATCTGTGTCAAATAAATTGAAGTCTCTGCCTTCCAGAGCACTCCTAACCCTAATGGTGTTAAGATTCATATCTTCTTCCATTTTCCTACGGTGAACACACTTATATTACTAATGAATTTAGTTGGAAGGACCTACCTATCACTCGCAAGTTCTGAAAATCGTCATCGTATCCCTTCACCTTGAGAAGCTTCTGAATTCGACAGGGCAGATGAGAAAATGTCAACTTTCACATGCCGATGGTTATATATATAAATCCTTTTTTCCCTATCCTCTGATCTTATTTTCTAGCTATCCACCTTTCTCGTCCGTAGATATATGGCACATTGATCTCCTTCATTAGATTTGATCCCCGCTTAACCACTGAGTTGACAACTCCCCTTTGTCTGCTGTCGGATCATCCCCTTATGATCCAATCTGCACTGCTCACTCGACACCATGTGTCCACAAAAGTGGTGTCGCGTTCGTCTAAGCTAGTTTCCATTACCGCCCAATCTCCTCACAACAAAGCCTGGATTTTACACTTGTTAGGTGGTTTCATTCATCGCGACCACCATCTTTCCTATCCATCCTACATCTTCCCAATGCATCAATCCTCTAGGACCATTGATCCTCCTCAACTCTGCATCCATGGCAGGGAGGAATGACGTGTTTAACTCTCCAAACCTTTCCTCTAGTGGGGGCCACACTACTTATCTCTCGCGTAGCTCCAACCCCCATCGTCGTTTATTCAATTCACCTATAGCCCGACCCGTCGATCCCACAAAAATTTCCTAGCAAATAACCATATTTGACCTAAACCGTCAAATCCCTGACCATGAATCTCAACTGTTGATCCAAGTGTGCCATTTCCCGCTTTAGTGGTGTCACATGCGCCCGCGGTGGTTTTACTTACCTCCTTTCGTCCACACGACGCGCTATCTAGCCGCCACTTATCCGATAGTATTCCCCATCACAACCACTCTTATACCATCCGTTCTGCACATCTTGACCACGCAATGATTAAAGAGGGCCATTGATCATCCATCCGTGCCCGATCAATGGCGGAACTTGTGCCAAAGTTAACCCTTGTCATATTTATCTGTCGGACTATAGCTTTTAGGGTTATTTTGGTCATTTTTAATTGGGTTTTGACACCTGCCTTTGCAATTTCTTCAAATGCACTATATTCAACATTTCTACACCAATTCTCTTCTATCGTAGAACCTAGCCATGGAGAATGAAGGGGATTCCAGGCTCCCACCAGGTATTTTTATGACTCTCCACCCTTCATATTTTAGCACTTATGCTGCAAAAAATTAGGTGCTAACAGATGGAAATCTCCTAAGGAAACAGGAAGATATTGAGCAAGAACTCAATAATCATTTCCACAGCCTGTGGTATATGTAACTTCGGAATGTATTTCATCTGTGTATTATATATATATTTATTGTACCCTTATAAGAGATGTGTTATTCCTCTATAAGGAAGTGTCGTCATGTGGACTGACAAGTGTCGCAAGTGTGTGTACTTGCCGATGGGTTATTAGAACACCTTATGGGGTTAGCCCTAATTAATATATAATATAATGTGGATATATCCAAGTAGACAAGTCGGCCCCAGTAGGTCACTGGGCAAAAAGGTGAGTATAAATAGAGATAGGAGATCTCTATTTTACTCACTCGGAAAAGTAACTATCTCTCTCTCTGAAAAGTGGCGCACTAGTGAGGAGGAGGAGGATCATCTACTAGGAGACTATCTCAGTGTTATTTGGTTGTATTTTGGTTGAGCCATTGCTCTCTCTATCTCTAAGGAAGTTGTGGGGTTTTTCACCTTAGGGTTTTCCCCATAGAAACTCTGTGTCTCTTGTCTCTATGCTTTTGATTCTTGTGATGCTTGTGATGCTTGTCATATTATGATTGTCATGCATTGATATACTGTATATGTTATTCTCTCAGCAAAGATCCTATAGTATTGTGATTTAATACTAAAAATTTAACAAGGTATCAGAGCTTAACTGAGAAGAAGACATTTTGCAGTGACGGAAGCTTGTATTCCTTGTTTATTGGGTTTCTCTCCACAGATTTTTGAAATTCAGTATAGTAGATTGGATCTACTCATCAAGGCGCATCTATCTGTCCAATCAGAATTCAGTTCCGAGCATTTTCAGATTTGGCCCTAAAAATTAGGGTTTCCACAAAAATAGGAATTTCTGGAAACTGAAGGCACAGCTGGAAGATCCTTGCAAAAATCGAAGGTTAGAGCTTTGGATCGAGATTTTTGGCTGGGTAGATCTCCGAGAAACTCAAACCCTAATTCAGGGCTCTCCCTAGTGAACCCGAGAGGACAAAAAGGCAATTTTGAAGGGAAAGACTTTGCTGATCTCAAATTCTGAATGTACTAGGCTGATCAGCTCTCCAAGGCGCATCTTTCTTTCCTTTCGGAATTTTGAAATTCACATTTTGAATTTTTAGGGTTTCTCTGACAAACCCTAATCCGGGACCAGATCCAGTTTTCAGCACTTCAAGTGGTAAGTCCTAAATCTTTTCTATTTCCATTTGAAGTACTCTTAAATATGTCTCTCCACACTAAGCTTGAGGATAAGCTTGAAGGGGCTGACAACTTCCGAGCCTGGAAGTATAGGATTGGGTTAATCGTGGAAGAGAATGAGTTGGACTCATATGTGAAAGAAGACATCCCTATTCCAGAGGATGAAGAAGCCAAGGCATTGCACAAGAAGAACTTGGTCAAGGCAAAGAGAACCATTGCAGATTCTATCAAAGACCATCTCATACCTCATGTGTCTTCTCTTAAGACACCCAAAGAGATGTTTGAATCCTTGACCAAGCTATTTGAAGGAAAGAACATAAATCGGAAGATGACCCTGCGGAACCAATTGAAAGCAGTGAAGTTTCAGAATGGAGAAACCATTCAATCTTACTTTTCAAGGGTCTCTCAGATCAAGGAACAATTAGAAGCAGTAGATGAAATGGTGGAGAATGGTGAAGTGGCGATGACCACTCTAAATGGCCTACCGAGGTCATGGGATTCCTTTATTCAAGGAATTTGTGCAAGGAAGAAATTGATCTCCTTCAACAAATTGAGGGAAGAATTCTCTCAAGAAGAAGCTAGACTCATAGCTCGTGAGGAAAAGATGGGAGGAGAAGATCAAGCTCTTGCAGCTCACACCAAGAGAAGCAAAACCAAGAAGGATCACTCTCACCACAAAAGATTCCATCAAAAGAGTAAGAAAGACCTAAGATGCTTCACATGCAATGAGAAGGGTCACTTTGCTTCAGATTGTCCCAAGAACAAAAGGGATAATAACAACAACTCCAGTAAGAAGAAGAAGGGCAGCAAAAGAAGGTTTCATGCTCATGCTGCCGAAGATGATGAACCTCCAAAGAAGAAGGCTAGGGCAGAAAGTAGTAGTGATGATGACTCATCAAGTGAAGAAGAATATGTTCTAATTTCTGCTCTTATAGGTACCATCTCCCATAGATGTAATGATTGGTTGATTGATAGTGGGGCTTCCAAACACATGACTAGGTTTAAAGAATCCTTTGTGAACCTATCTGAACATGAATCACCCCATAAGGTGAAACTTGGGTATGATTATCAATACCCAATCAAAGGAAGTGGTGAAGCCTCCTACAACCTAGATTCTGGAAAATCTCTGAAGATGAAGGAAGTCCTCTTTGTACCTGGGCTCAAGAAGAACTTACTCTCCATCTCTGCATTAGATGCAAAAGGTATGAGGGTTGCATTTGTAGATGGCCAAGTCTTGATGTGGCCAAAGGGAAAGACAATAGATGATGCAATAGTGATTGGAGAGTAAGAGGGAGGACTTTATAAATTGAAGGGACAACCTGAACATGCCATGGTGCATGAATCCATGGAGCCAAGTGAACTTTGGCATAGAAGACTTGCTCATATGCACTATAGGGCACTTCCAATTGCAAGCAAGGTTGTAGAGGGTCTTCCTGAAATCAAGACCAAACATGAAGGTGTTTGCAAAGGATGTGCAAAAGGTAAGAACACTAAGAAGGCTTTCCCAAGCAGTGAAAGCAAGGCAAAAGACATTCTGGAAATCATCCACTCAGATGTATGTGGCCCTATGTCTTCCAGTTCCCTGAGTGGGTATGTTTACTATGTATCATTTATTGATGACTTCTCCAGTAAGACTTGGGTATACTTCTTGAAGGGAAAAGATGAAGTGCTTGATAAATTCAAGGAATTCAAAACCTTGATGGAAAATCAAACTGACAAGAAGATCAAAACTTTCAGATCCGACAATGGTGGAGAATTCACTTCAAATGACTTCAAGAAGCTTTGTAGTGATTCAGGGATTAAGAGGGAGTTGAATTCTCCTTATAATCCTCAACATAATGGGGTTGCATAAAGGAAGAATATAACTATCATGGAAGCAGCAAGGGCAATGTTGCATGACCAAGATCTTCCTATGCATCTATGGGCAGAAGCAGCTAGAACAACTGTATATGTGCAAAACAGAACACCCCACAAGATATTGGACAACAAGACACCAGAAGAGGTCTTTTCTGGTAAGAAACCTGAAGTCAGCCATCTCAGAATATTTGGTTGTCCAGTATATACTCATGTCCCAAAAGAGAAGAGGACTAAACTAGATCCTTCAGGAAGAAGGGCATCTTTGTGGGTTATAGTGAAAGCTCGAAGGCTTACAGAATATACTTTCCAGGGTTCAAGAAAATTGATGTGAGTAGGGATGTAACATTTGATGAAAACTCAGCATTCATCAAATCAAGAAAGGCACCTACTGAAGTTTATGAAGAACCTAAGGAAACAAGATTTCAGGACACTATCATGACTGAAGCAGTTCCAGAAACTGTTCGTGAGTTTGAAGATCCACAAGAACCTGTAGATCCACCCCGTGAGGATAACTCTCACAAGAGAAAACTTGTATGGGCTAGAGAGCTCATTCATGATGCAGAAAGATTTGGCATTCCAGAAGAAGAACACAGAGAAAAGAAGAGAACCAGATCACACACCAGTTATGTTGCTTTACTCTGTGACATTATGAACAAAGAGCCTTCCAGTTATGAAGAGGCAGCAGAAAAGAAAGAATGGAAGGATGATATGGTTGAGGAATACCAATCAATAATGAAGAACGATGTTTGGGATGTTGTCCCAAGACCTAAAGAGAATTTTGTTGTGACTTCCAAATGGATCTACAAAATCAAGCACGCTGCAGATGGCAGTGTAGAAAAATACAAAGCAAGATTTGTAGCTCGTGGTTTCTCTCAGAAAGAAGGAATAGATTATGAAGAAACCTTTGCACCTGTAGCCAGGTATACTTCCATCAGAACAGTACTTTCCCTGGCTGTAGCAATGAAATGGAAAATACACCAGATGGATGTCAAGACTGCTTTCTTGAATGGTATAGTAGAAGAGGAAGTATATGTGGAACAGCCACTCGGTTTTGAAATACATGACAGGGAGTCATATGTGTGCAGATTGAATAAAGCCTTGTATGGCTTGAAGCAAGCTCCCAGAACTTGGTATGGTAGGATGGACAGTTTTCTATCTAGCTTGGGCTTTACCAAGAGTAAAGCAGATCCCAACCTTTACTATAAGGTTGAGGAAGGGAATCCAGTGATTTTACTCCTGTATGTTGATGACCTATTTGTGACAGGAGATGACAGACTGATTGCAGATACTAAGAGAAAACTTGCAGCTGAATTCGACATGAAAGATTTGGGAATGATGCACTATTTCCTAGGTATGGAGGTGTGGCAGAATGCAGGTGGAATCTTCCTTGGTCAAGGGAAGTACATAGTAGATATCCTAAAGAGATTCGGGATGATGGATTGCAAGGCCATGGCCACACCTATGGCATCGAATCTGAAGCTTCTATGTGATGCTTCATCTGAGCCGATTGATGTCTCTATGTATCGTCAGATGATTGGGTCCTTGATGTACCTGACGAACACTAGACCAGACATTTGCTTTGCTGTGAACACATTGAGCCAGTTCCTGACGGATCCGAGGAGTGTTCACCTGGTTGCTGTAAAGCATGTTCTGAGGTACCTGAAGGGTACAGTGGATTATGGGCTCAGGTATGAGGCGAATCAAAAGTTTAACCTACAGGGTTATGTTGATTCAGATTGGGCTGGCAGTGCTGCAGATAGGAAGAGCACATCTGGGTGTTGTTTCAGTATGGGATCAGGTGTGATCTCTTGGTTTAGCAAGAAGCAGTCCTGCGTAGCACTGAGTACAGCTGAGGTAGAGTATGTTGCAGCCTGCTCAGCTAGTTGTGAGGCAGTATGGCTACGGAAGCTACTGTCTGAGTTATTTGATCTCCCGTTGGAGGCTACTGGTATCTTCTGTGATAACCAGAGTTGTGTGAAGCTGTCCAAGAACCCAGTGTTTCATGACAGGTCGAAACACATAGAGATCAAATATCACTATATCAGGGATATGGTGCAGAGAGGAGCTGTGAAGCTTCTGTATGTTGCGACGGATGAGAAGATTGCAGATGTGCTGACGAAGCCACTGGCTAGAGTGAAGTTTGAGTACTTCAGAGAGAGGCTTGGCGTTCTTCAGATCAAGGACACTTCGAGGAAGAAGTGATGGACACATTTGCTGAAGCCATTCCAAGCATGTTGGAAGGAGGATCCTTCACATGGCTGTGGATGTAAGTGCTGGATAATGGGCATCAGGATGATGTTCTGGTTTCTGCTGGATATGATCAGTTGGATCATTTTTATGTATGTATGTACGCATCATGTTGGATGCTGGATATGATCAGTTGGATCATTTTTATGTATGTATGTACGCATCATGTTGGATGTTGGATATGATCAGTTGGATCATTTATGTATGTATGCATCATGTTGGATGCTGGATATGATCAGGTGGATCATTTATGTATGTATGTGCATCATGTTGGATGCTTGGACCATGTATTTGTATATGTATCAGGTGGATACATTGATGATCAGGTGGATCATGTATGATGATATGTATCAGGTAGATACTTGGTATGCATCAGGTGGATGCATTGATGATCAGGATGATCATGGATGATGAGCTTCAGGATGTTGCTCCAGATGACATGCAACAGGATGTTGCAGTGATGATCAGGATGATCATGGATGATGAGATTCAGGATGTTGCTCCAGATGACATGCAGCAGGATGTTGCAGTGATGATCAGGATGATCATGGATGATGAGCTTCAGGATGTTGCTCCATATGACATGCAGTAGGACGTTGCAGTGATGATGATCAGGACGATCATGAGTACATCAGGATGATGTATGGTGAGTATCAGGTTGATACTCTATGGCCGTGGATCAGGTTGTGTAGATGAGCATGTCTGGGAGATCCTATAGGTCGGAGTTGTGTACCCGTAATAGCCTGGGATGCTCTTTCGAGACATTGCTCTGGGAGGACATGTAATAGCACCCTGGGAGATCTCAGGTCAGAGTTGTGTACCCGTAACATCCTGAGATGCTCTTGCGAGGTTTTGTCCTATGGCATGTAATTTGGGCCCTGGGAGATTTCAGGTCGGAGTTGTGTACCCGTAACATCCTCAGATGCTCTTGCGAGGTTTTTCCATGACCACATGTAATTTGTGCCCTGGGAGATTTCAGGTCGGAGTTGTGTACCCGTAACATCCTGAGATGCTCTTGCTAGGTTTTGTGGTGGACCACATGTCATTTGTTCCCTGGGAGATTTCAGGTTGAAGTTGTGTACCCGTAACATCCTGAGATGCTCTTTCGAGGTTTTGTGGTGGGGTCACATGTAATAGCGCCCTGGGAGATCCTACAGGTCGGAGTTGTGTACCCGTAACATCCTGGGATTCTCTTTCGAGGTTTTGTGACGCACGTAATAAGTCCTGAGGATTCCACAGTATGGCCAGTGATGACGAAGACCTGCAGGTGGTGGGCCTACATCCAGTATGAAAAAGGACTGGCTCTGTAGAACTTCCTATGACAAGTAGAGTCAGAGATTGGTTGAGATAGTAGCAGTAGTGACGATGATGATGACGATGCATCGATGACGATGATCCAGAGAAGAAGACTTGTCTAGCAGATCTGTGTCGAGAAATACCTTCCTAGTTAAGAGGGAGTGTTGATGTATATGTAACTTTGGAATGTATTTCATCTGTGTATTATATATATATTTATTGTACCCTTATAAGAGATGTGTTATTCCTCTATAAGGAAGTGTCGTCATGTGGATTGACAAGTGTCGCAAGTGTGTGTACTTGCCGATGGGTTATTAGACCACCTTATGGGGTCGGCCCTAATTAATATATAATATAATGTGGATGTATCCAAGTAGACAAGTCGGCCCCAGTAGGTCACTGGACAAAAAGGTGAGTATAAATAGAGATAGGAGATCTCTATTTTACTCACTCGGAAAAGTAACTATCTCTCTCTCTGAAAAGTGGCGCACTAGTGAGGAGGAGGAGGATCATCTGCTAGGAGACTATCTCAGTGTTATTTGGTTGTATTTTGGTTGAGCCATTGCTCTCTCTATCTCTGAGAAAGTTGTGGGGTTTTTCACCTTAGGGTTTTCCCCACGGAAACTCTGTGTCTCTTGTCTCTATGCTTTTGATTCTTGTGATGCTTGTGATGCTTGTCATATTATGATTGTCATGCATTGATATACTGTAGATGTTATTCTCTCAGCAAAGATCCTATATTATTGTGATTTAATACTAAAAATTTAACACTGCACATGGAAAATACTCCTAACAGAGCTGAGCCTATCAACCAGATCATGCAGCACATACCCAAAACTCTAACAGTAGAGCACAATTCCTCTCTCATGAAACCCGTCACCCTGCAAGAAGTGGAGCTCATGGTTAATCAGATGGAAAAAGGAAAATCTTTCGAACCTGACGGCTTCACAATCAACTTTTTCAAACACTGTTGTAGTTTTCTAAAACAGAATATTGTGGATGTCCTGGAAGAATTTAGGAAAATGCATTGGTTACTTCCATCCCTAAATGCGACATTCCTCACACTGATACCTAAAGAAGTGGGAGCCACCTGCCCTGGTAAGTTCCAACCCATTTCCCTATGTAATGTTGTTTATAAAATTATCACTAAATTGGTAGCCAACTAGTTAAAAGTCCTACTCCCAATCCTCATTTCTCTGGAGCAAACAAGCTATGTGGAAGGAAGGAAAATCCTAGACAAGATCATTTTGGCTCATGAAGTGATACACTCCCTGAATATTAACAAACCCACATGAATTCTAATCAAGTTGGACCTCTCAAAAGCCTTCGACAATCTCAGTTCAGAGTTCATAGAGAAAATGTTACAAGGTTTTGGTTTCTGTACAGAGTGGATCCATTGGATTCTAGCTCTTACCTCCTTTTCTTTTTTCTCCATTATGGTCAATGGATTTCCCTCCCCCACCTTCTCCCCTTCTAGAGGCATTCGCCAAGGTAATCCACTCTCTCCATTCCTTTTCATTTTGATGATGGAAGACCTGAGATTAATGCTCAAAATCCTGGTCTCCAAAAACTCTCTCAAAGGTCTCTCCCCTCATGGCTTCCTTCCTATAACCCACCAATAGTTCGTCGATGACAATCGTCTCTTTGGGAACCCCTCCGAACAGGAATCAAAAGTTAACCCTTGTCATATTTAGTTGTCAGACTATAGCTTTTAGGGTTATTTTGGTCATTTTTAATTGGGTTTTGACACCTCCCTTTGCAATTTCTTCAAATGCACTATATTCAACATTTCTACACCAATTCTCTTGTATCCTAGCACCTAGCCATGGAGAATGAAGTGGATTTCAGGCTCCCACTAGGTATTTTTATAACTCTCCACCCTTCATATTTTAGCACTTATGCTGTAAAAAATTAGGTGCTAACAACTGGCTCCAACTAGGGATGCTATCCTCCTTGCGAGGTAGCGAAGAACCCCGTAGACCAGGTTCCTGATCCATTGGCAAAAACTTGAAACTTCGAACTGAGAACTTTAGGTCAAAAACTAAAAATGTACATGCTACAAATTTGAGTTGAACATGCAAATAAAACAAAAACCATGGTTACCCTTCTAGACCTTGGGGCCTTCGCTTCGGGCTTCAAGTCTTTAGGGTCACCATCAACTCTTAAAAAAACTGTAAAAAAAAATATATACAGGTTATGGTACAAAAGTTACTTCCCTTCTCTAGGATAGCTAATGTTTCAAAAACATCCCGTTGATTGGACCCCCTATCCAGGGAGATCCTTCATGATGTTACAGGATGATAGAATTCACCCCTCGGTTTGCCACAATAACATAAGGCCCCATCCACATATGGTCAAATTTTCCATGCTTATCTTCCCTGGGGGCATCCCATTTCAAGACCAGATTATTCACCTGAAACTGCTCCTCTTTCACCTTCCTGTCCAAGGTGTCCTTCATCTTTTCTTGGTGCATCTGTACTTTATTGTAGGCCCTATTTCTTAGTTCATTCAATTCAAATATTTGATTCACCATCCTCTACATGTGATTTGGTTCTTCTTCCATTCCTTGCAGCAGCCTCATGACTGGTAACCCTAGGGATACTGGAAACACCACCTTAGCTCCATATACCAATTGAAAGGATGACATCCCGATGGCTATCTTTGTACTGATTCTATCATCCCACAAAGCATATCTTAATTTTGTGTGCCATGCTCTCTTTTTCTCCTCCAATAACTTCTTGATGATCCTTACCAGGATTTTGCTAGAGGACTCTGCTAGTTTATTTTCCTGAGGGTAGTATGTTGTAGAATGGTTTAGACTGATATGGTACTTGTGATAGAAGTTTATCATCTTCTTAGATTTAAATGCTGGAGCATTTCCTATCACGATCCTCTTGGGACATCCAAATCTAGACAGGATGTTATCTTCCAGAAAATCCATGATGACACCCTTAGTTGCATTCCTAGTGGGGATGGCTTCAACCCATTTGGTGAAATAATCAGTAGCTATCAAAATCCACCTATGTTGGCCAGAGGAGTTAGGGTTTATTTCTCCAATAAAATCCAACCCCCATTGCTGAAAAGGTGCCTCTACTATGATTGGATGTAAGGGAAGTGAAACAACCTTCCTCTTACCTTCAAAGATCTGGCATTGGTGACAGGTAAAGGTTTCCTTGTGCACATCAGTAAACATGGTAGGCTAGTAGAACCCTGCCCTTAAGATCTTGTTGACTGTCACTTTCCAGGAATTATGTCTACCACAATCCCCTTTGTGGAATTCCTTCTTGGTATGTTGAGCTTCATTTTCTAATAAGCAGTTCAGTAGCACGCCACCTAGGTCCTTCCAATACAAAACTGATTCATAATACAATATTTGGCGGTTTTCAGCCTCATAGACCTAGCCTTGGTTTTTATCAAACCTGCATGAGCTTGTAAATTCTACAATGTATAAACAATGTCAGCATATCAGGGGGATGCAAAGAATTCAGGCCTTACTTGTACTCCTGTGTCCTCTTGATTTGGGTGGTCTTCTAGGAAATTCAGCTGTAAAGAATCACAGTTGGATTTAGTCATCAATTTTTCCAAACCCTTCCCCTTTATTAGTTTGGTAGGCTTTATTTCCAGGTCATATTCCAGTAGTACAACAATCCACTTGGCCGTTCTTCCCTTGGGATCTGCTTGGGTGAGGATGCTCGCTACAGCATTGCTTGGGACATGGGCTACAATGTGTGAATGGAGGATGTAGACCCTAGAATCCTTTAGTGACTTTATCAGGGCATATGCCTTCTTTTCCATGATATCATACATTAGTTCTACATCTCTTAGCACCCTTCTAAAAAATGCTATTGGTTGCTCATCACTCTGGGCATTCTTTTGCAATAGAACTCCTGCTATTGTATGCTCAGATACATAGGAAAAAATCAGGAAATCCTTGGAAAAATATGGGCTTGCTAATACTGGGGCCTCGGTGATAGCTTTATTAATCACCTTGAATGAATCCCTAGCTTCCTCAGTCCATTTTATTTGATTCTCTTTTTTCAACATGTTGGTGATATTCCTCAATATTTATGCAAAACTTGGAATAAACCTCCTTAGGAAACCCACTTTCCCAATGAAGGACTATACCTATTTCTTGGTTCTTGGCTCCCCAACTTTCTAAATAGCACTAACCCTCTCATCTTCAATCCTGATACCTTCTTTAGAAATAATATGCCCTAGGAGCTTGGCCTCCTCTAATGCAAAATGAGACTTTTTTGGGTTGAGAGAAATACCATACTTTCTGCATTTACTGAAAACCTACTCTAGATGTTTTAGGTGCTCCTCTTCAGATCTGGAATATACGGTTAGATCATCCATTTACACCACCACAAACTTGTCCTTCTCCTTGGCAAATTATATTTCCATTGCATGCTAGAAAGTGGCTCATGCATTCATTAGCCCAAAATGCATCTTTTCATACATGAAAGTGCCCCAAGGAGTGGTAAAGGAAGTTTTTTCTTTGTCTTGTGGGCATACCTTGATTTGGTTGTATCCTGAAAAACCATCCATAATAGAGATCCTTTCTGCCCCCACTACATTCTATAAGATATGTTCCATTTTAGGAAAAGGGTAATTATCTTTTAGTGAAGACCTGTTAAGGTTCCGGAAATCTATGCAAATTGTGATCTCCCCATTCTTCTTCCTTACAGGAACCAGATTGGCTATCCATTGGGAAAACCTTAGGGTGACAATGATTTTTGCATTGGACAATCTTCGGATTTCTTTTTCTATTACAGGCAGTAGGTTTGGATTTATCCTTCTCAACTTCTGCTTGAAAGGCTTCTCCCCCGGTTTGATCGGGATAGAATGTTGTATTATGGAGGTGCCATATTCCTTTAGGTCCTCATAATTCCAAGCAAAAGCATCATCATATTTCTTCATTAATTCTACATATTGCTCCTTTTTCTTAGCATGCAACTTCTTGGACAGCTTCACCATTCGAGGCTCTTCTTTAGTACCTAAATTTTGGTCTTCTACAACGTCGCTAGCTGGTTCAAACTTGGGGTTTTTAGCTATGTCATCCTGGTCAAACAAATTTTCCAAAGGTATCAAACCTTTAGGGATGTAATTGCTCTCTAGCTGAATAATATTCCACCCAGCATACTTTTCCACCCTTTGTTTTCAGTCTCTTAATCCCCTGACTGTTCCTCATCTAATAAACCCTCCAAGTTTTCATTCTCTGTGTCAATTTGTACATTTGCAAATTAATCAGATAGCTCTAAGAACCTCTTAATTTGTAAATCATCATCAAACACCTACCAGTATTTGGAATTGTCAGGGATAGAAGGCCTGTTCATCACCTCTATTTCATACTTTTCCTGCGAAAAAATAGGTGTCTTAAAACCACCAGGAGTGGTGGCCAAAGAATCAACCACCTGATTCTCACTCCTAGTTATCACTCTAATCTTGTGTTATGTGAAACAATTCCCAAACATATCCCAGACTTCATTCGTGTATGCCCTCATCTTGGGATGTCTGGTTTGATAACTATCATTCACCTGGTTAACCACCAATTCAGAATCTCCGAGCACTTGTATCCTTTTTGCTCCCAGGTATTTCAGGGCTCGTAACCCTAGGAGCAGAGCTTCATATTCGGCCACATTGTTAGTGCATTCAAAAGTTAACTTATATGATAAAGCTTTAAATTCCCTGTCAGAAGGTATGATCTAGACCCCTTCTCCCACACCATTCTTGCTCAAGGACCCATTAAAATACATCGACCGTAGAACTTCTTCATTTTTTACCCTTTCAGAATCTTCATACCTTGCTGCAAATTCTTTATCTTCATTAACTTCAATGTATGTAGGAGGCTCAAGATCAATATGCGGGCCCTCATTAAAGAAAATAGAGGACCCCATATCCGTGTCCACAACATATATAGGGTGGTTTTCAGGTTTATCTGCGCTGCTAACCACATAGGCCATCCTTTTTTCTCTCTACAATCTTCTATTGCTCCCAAAAAGAGTTATAGTGGCATAAGATAAGTCCATCTACATAGTTCCTCTCAATTTTGAAGCCCAGGATCTTGACAACAGCATCCCAAACTTCACAAGCACATCAACTACTACAACATCCATCATAATAGTCTTAGCAGACAGTTGGGAAAGAGTCACTACCACGTCCTGTTGACCCGATTTTATGACCGGGGCCAAACGAAGGAGAGATAGCCCACACAAGTCGCTTATAGAAGCCTCCGATGTGTTTGAAATAGCTAACTCTCCTTCGTTTGGCCCTGGTCATAAAATCAGTTCAACGTGTCCTTAATCAACCCCATAAATTTTACCTTCCTGGAGTCAAACGAGTAAAGGTCTTTGTATGGCCTAGTGACTTCTAACCCCAACTGATCTACTACTGATTTAGACATCATATTGTTGGAAGCCCCAGAGTCTATTAGTGCATTATGTAATATTTTTCCATGGAGATTCAGACTTAAATAAAAAGGGGGAACTTCTTCATCCTCTAACTCCTCGAGCTTGGACCCAAAAATCATGGTAGGAGCATCATCTATTACCTCCAATATATCGTGCGGACAATCAACTTGTCCTTTTACCAGCTTAGGTATCTCTTCCCTATATTCACTGTTCTTTAGCAGCTCGTTGAAGGGTATAGAGATATTTACCTTGGACAGTTCATCCTTCATATTGAATGTTGAGACAAGCTTCATTACTTCTGTGACTTCTGGTTGCCTAACTTCTTTGGAATGCTTCTCTTTATCTTCCTGTACTCTATGTGCAGCAGCCTCCTGTTGCTTCTGTGCAGCAACCTCCTACTGGTTCTCCTTTGGCTTTTCTACATTGTGATGAGTATTGGGGGGCTGAGTTTTGCCGGACTGTCCTTTGTTTATGGCCACATCCTGGTTCCTCAACTTTAGATTCCTTTGAACGTGATCTACAACATTTTGGTAACCCATTTGGTACTGCTCATAATTTAACTCATAGATTCAGCTGTTGCTTTCCTCGGTGAAGAAATCATGCTCCCTTTCGATCAAAAATACTTCATGGTCTAGGCTATCAAAGTGGTGAATATGATCATCTATGGGATCTTCAGGCCCTTCTTGATCAACTAGGTTTTCAGGGAAAGGAGGTCTTATATGTTGGTCATCAGGGTTCCTCTGATTTCTTTGAGGTGGAGATGGCCTCCTAAAGTTAGGATTTCTTATTTGTTTTTCCGGTTGCTCCCTACTAGGAGGCTTGTTCTCTAGGGCCAACCTATCCATCAGCTTTTCCATATTTTTCATCATTGTCTCAAACTTAGCATCATTGGAAGAGGAGGAGGAGGTGGAAGTAGAGGTATGGATTTCTATTTTCTTCTTATTTGCTTTTGTTTTACCTTTCATCTTTCTTGAAGCCATCATGTTTGCTTCCACCTCTATGGCATCCTTCAACATAGCAGGCAGGGTGGGTGACTTCCTTTCTCTTAATGTGCATGAGAAATCTCCCTCAAAGGCATCTGCATAATGGAGCTTCGTAGCACCTACTGAGGGCCTCAGATCATTAAGGATAGAGTTGTATGCCTTCATAAACCTAGTAGAAAACTCATGGACAGACTCAAAACCCCCTTTCTTCAAATCGTTATACTGGGAGAGAACTAGTGAGGGACTCCTTATTGTTTCCCACCTTTCTAAGAACAATGCTTTAAATGCTACAAAATCAGGGATAGGAGCATTTTCCAGCTGCATGAACCATTTCTTGGGTTCCCCAAACAAACTCTAGGAAAAGAGCCTCATCATTGCATCGTCATAAGCCACCTCTTCCAAATCAGCAAAATCCTCAAATATGTCTACTTGTTGCTTGGCCGAAAATTCTCCCTCCCATCATAAGAGATGATCCTCTGGGCATAGTTCTGAGGGAGGTCATGTAGGACAGGCGGTAGGGCTAAAGGGGCAAATTTGGTAGCCATGGGTAATGGGGGATTTTGCACAAGGGCATGGGTATTCGGGAGAATATTATGAGCAAGGATATTTGGAAGGTTTATGGTATGATACTGAGGGATCTGAAATCAAAGCTTAGTCTTTTCAACTTTGGAGGTATTCTGCAATCCACACCATACGAGATCTAACAGATATGACCCAGGGGAATTCAAACTTTCTTCACCTAGGTTTAGATATGATTCAGACTGTGTTCTTAGCAAATTTTTTCCAATGTCTATCTCTATATTTAATTAATGGAAAACAAATGATTCTTATTTAGACACAATTCTTTCACTGCTAGAGGCACTAGCCTTATCCTTTCCGGTCTTATGTCTAAGCAAAATTTCGGGATTATCCACTCCTAGCAGAATTTAGGAAAAAGGGTTACCTCTAGTATGGCTCTTTTTAGGGTCCAGGATGCCTTTCGAAACTTCTTTAGAAAAAGACTTTGGCTTGTTGGTCTTCCTCCATGGAGTCCTCCTTGAACACAAATCTCAACGAGTGGAGTTGCCAGGGAAAAAATACACAACCTTCTCAAAACTTTGGAAACTTCTATTTTCCCACAGAAATTTTTCCTTCTCTGGAACTCAATCTCCTTTTTCATCCTCTTAGGGATGATAGAATACTCTTTCCCTGGCAACGGCGCCAATTTGTTAACACCCAAAACATACACCAAGGTTGTGAAAGGGAAGAATCTAGGTAACCACTATCCACTTTAGATCTATTCTACTGACCCAGCACAGTCTAAGACGGATCTCTTTACAAATCTATGAAAAAACTGGAAATACTCAAAGGTGTCAACAATGAACAAACACACCAGCCTTCTCTGCTCAAAATAATCATACACAGCTCATTCAGAAGGTCATATTTCTGTTAGGATAGATCATTTTTATAAATTATTGGTTGGAAAACATCATGGATCTTTATTGGGCAATGGATTCAAATCAAACAAGACATGAACATCATTGACAAATGCTTCACAAATACATTCACATAGGGGCAAGGTAGCCACCAACTTGCAGTAAAAAAGATTTTATTTGGTGAGTTAGAAGAGAAATGAACAGTCCATCAATATAAAGCATGGAAACATGAATTCTATATTGACTTTAGTAGAAAATAATTGTGGAATGCTTGGTATGATCAAAACGGAGCATAATCTCTATGAATTCCATCCAGATACTCAACTGAACCAAACATGAAAAAGCATTTACATAGTGGATTAACAAAGAGAGAAACACAATTCACATGGGAAAAAGAAAGAACAAACTGCAGGACCAATCACACAGAAATCCCTGATAAAACACTTGCTCGGCTCTGTCAATTTTATTCAAAAAACTACTCAAAATTGTCTTACACAGAGCAACATATATGTCTCCAAAAAGTTTTCAACCTTTTACTCATTGATTACATTGAATTATAGGTGTCTTGAGTCTCATGCTGGACTCATTCAGACCAAAAAACGGTTACAACAAAATGACACCTAATCAGGATTCATTTGCCACTATCATTACCAAATAGAAAATAGGTAGAGATGGCCTAACTGTTTTTTACATCCACTGATACTTTTACTAAATGACATTTACTTTAAGTAAAAGACAAAATATAGTGAAGTAACTATTCCAGCTGGCTATTTCCCCTAGTTTCCTCAAAAAATATTACAAATCTCTTTAAAATGAAAATGTTTCAGAAGTCTTTGATTTGAAATAAAAAACCAACAACTATTGTGGAGCATGAATTGAATACTTCATTCTCCCATATTTATCCATGTTACTCAACTGGTTGGATGTGTTCCTCTTGTGCATTACCATTTCCTTCACCAAAACCTTTAGCTCCACATTTTCTTCACTCGACATAGTAGGGACTTCCTCGCTGAGGTTCTTCAATAGGTTCATGATCTCGAAATCTGCTGTGAACTTTTCTAATAATATCTTACCTGTAAGAACATGAGTTAGCTTCTAGAACTTTTCATGATCCATCCTTATCGCGAACAACATTTTTTTGTAATCATTGTGAAGAATTAGCTCATCATCTTCATTCGAAAAAGAGGGAAATCCCCTTTGGAAAACCTTTTCAAACTTTCTCATGACACCAGTAACTTGTTCTATCATCCCTACACAACGAGCTTCGATACTTTCCACATGAGTGTACTTTCCTAGTGTATTTCTATCCTAAGCGATTGCTCAAATTCTATTCTTGATATCCATTTTATTCAGTTCATCTTCTGATAAGTCTCTTAGAAAATCTATGGCATCCTGAGTTGTATCCTTTGACCTTCTGCTTAGATTTCCCCTTGTTGTTGTACAACTTTTCAAAGCTTCCTTTATTGCTTTCTCTCTCGCTCTTATGGATATTAAACAAGGTCTGAGATTAGAGGCCATCTCAATAATATGATCCCAAATTAAATGCTTGCAACCTTGCATCGGGATCTGTCCAATCACCTCGGGAAAAAACCTTTGATTAGTATCCACCAATCCTTTATTTTTGGTCTGCAATCCCTTTATCTCTTCATCCTTTTTTTGGTTCTACTCATCCAATTCCCGAGCCCTTTCTTTCAACTCTTTAATTTCCACGTCTTTTAAGCTGACCTGGGACATAGCGTGTGAAAGGCTATCAACACCACTTCCATCTACATTCTGACTCACATTTGAATGCTACGTGCCCAAATTGGGCAAGTTACTCTTTAAATCATCAATCTACTTCTCCGAACTCATCTTGTCTCTTTCCCACTCTGCTTTCGTCTCATTCAACTTCAACAACTCTACTTTAGTTTCATTGACTTCTTTGGCTAAAGCCTCATTCTCTTGCTCTAACTTTGACTACTCAGAATCCTAAATTAATTGAGTATTTGTGACTTTCATTTTCTTCTACAATGTTTGAATCAAATTCTCCTTTCCTATCAACAATTTGTTGCTAGCTTTGCCCCTACCATCACTTGAGACCAAGTCAGATTTTAATTTCTTGACTTTTTGCTGGTAGGCTTTGTTTTCTAGTCTCTCTTGTCTTAGCTGACTATCCATTTTGCCTAAAATCCCTTCCAATTTTTCAGCCCTCAAAATATCCTATACAAAATATTCATAGATAACTTCTTCGATCTGCTTGTGCAATTGAATTGTATTTGGTGTTGGGATCTTCTTTAAATTGAATTTCATCTCAAGCAATTTATCCATGGTAGATACCACCAGATTTAAAGTGTTCTATTTGATGTTCTTGCTAGTCACCAAAGTGACATCTGACTTCGATAATCCCTAACTTTGGGTAACAAACTGAGCAAAAGTTTGTTTATTACGACCATACTGTTCAAACATCTCATCTCTTGATGCGAATCTACTTGTGTCTCCACTTTCTCTAGCTTCCTGAAAAGTATACTCCTTTATCTGTACATTTGGGATCAAAATTTATCCTTTGTTACCAAATTCATCATTTATCAAAACTACCCAATCTAGCTGTGTCCCGACCGATTCTTGAGTTTCAACCTTAGAGTATTCCTTTTTCGTAATTAGTCTATGAGCTGGTCAATAAATGGCGTGGGGAAATTATCCTTGGGACAAGCGTGGTTTAAATCGCGGAAGTCAGTGCATACTCGAATGGTGCCTTGTTTTTTGTTAACGGGAACAGGGTTTGAAACCCAAGTGGTATAGGCAATAGGATAAATGAACCCTGCCTTGCGCAGTTTCTCAATCTCGGCCTTGACAGCTGGGAGTTTTGAGGGATGAATGGGTCGCTGTTTCTGACGAACGGGGGGTACATCAGGCCATGTGTCAATGTGGTGCTCTATAATGGCGGGGTCAAGACTAGGCATTTCGGTATAGGACCAGGCAAAGACATCACAGAATTCTCTGAAAAGGTTTATATAGTCCTCAATCTCTTGTTTACTGCAGAATGCTCCTAAAGTGATGAGTTCAGGGGCACGTCCTGGGGCAGCGATATCAACTTGGATGATAGGTGAGATGTTGGCCATGTTACCTTCCTCGAAGGCATCAGGAGCAGGAATAGGGTCCTTGAACCAATCGACCTTAGTGGGAAGGAAGTCTTTGGACTCAACTGTGAATTGGGTAGCTGTGCTAGAGGAGGATTCTTCTGGGATGAAATAGGAACGGTGGTGCATATCATCCCAGGGATAATCCGGAGTGGTAAGGGCCTCATGAATCTCCTCATCGGTATGGAAAGTTTGCGTCATCAAATCGGTGGACGAGGGGGTAGTGGTTGAAGAGATCATATAGATGATATTAACCTCTCCAGAAGGGGGAGAAACCGGGGGGTAGATTTCCTCAATGGTGGGTGGTGCCGTCTCAAGATCCAGATTGTTCATCTCATAGAGAGCTGCTCTGTAATCCGGGAGATCGGGACAATGATGGGAGTAATGCCCGTAAATACCGCATATGGAACAGGAGTGGTTAGTGCATAGGGACTTGTCTTTAGGCTTGGGAGTGGGGTTGAGTTCGACAGTTGGGATGTTGGGGTCATCATCTAGCGTCTGCATGTGCTCTTGCAATGCTGGTAACTGTGGGCATTGGTGGGTTGCATGGCCCAGCTCGTCACATAGCGAGCATTTGGGAGGAGCACGAAACACTGGAGGGTTTTTTACTGTCTTGGGAGGTGGTACAGCAGTGTAAGGTTGTGGACCTCTGCCCCCAGTGGGTTTGGGAGTAGGAGGAGGAGTCGTGGAGGAAAAAGGGATAAAGACACCTGGAGGTGGCTGAGAGGTAGTAGCCATGGGTTGCACCGGTTGGAGGACGATGTCTGGCGTCGGCGGGCGAACGGGAGGCGAAAGATACCATACGGGTAATCCCAAAGTTAACCCAGGGAGGCTAAGGGTAGCCATGACCGGGGCACTTACTACTCCCGATGGAGGGACTAGGAAGGGGATCGTATGGATGGGTGTAACACCAATGTGGCTAGGTACCAATGGTGGTTTAGGCAACAAGGGTGGTTGATTGTTAGGTGGTAGGTTGTCGTGGGACAAGGTACATAAGTCAGACACTTCAGGCCTAGATGATGGCGGAGGAATGGATTGAAAGGTGGAGGTCATCGGCGCGTCTGAGTAGACTCCAGGCCCCGTAGAGGAAACAAACGAGGTGGTGGCACGAGAAACAGGTTGTTCAACCATGGGGAGAACATTTTCAAGTGCCGCAGGAGAACTGGGATCATAGTAGGTGAGCTGGTCAACCTTAACCACGCGTCCCTCATGGGGGAACATCATGGTGCGAAAGACGGAAGAGGCAACCACCCACATGGCATACATGTAGCTGCGGCCAAGTAAAAGGTTATAATCCAGTTGGGCATTGATTACCTCAATGTCAATGAGGAGTGTTTTGCCACCTAACTGGACGGGGACATTGGCTAGGAGGCCTTGGGGCTGAGCCGAACGACCGTCATAGGCGCGTAATGCAGTGGTGGACTGCTGGAGAGGAGGCGATCCCAGCTTCTGCCATACGAATGTAGACATAACGCATGTGGAGGCACCCTCATCGATGATGCACCGATAGATGACAAGATTCCGAACGGAGACAGTAACTTGGAATGCTAAGCTGGAAGGTAGGCGTGGTTCAGACTGGTCTAAATCAAAAGCCATCAAATTCGAATCATTTGGGTCAATCCCCCCAATGGCGGAAAGTAAAGTCTTGCGCTGGGAAGGGCAGTTCTTCAAGACTTCTAACGCAGACATGGCTGCAGGAGATTGGGCTAGGTCGTCTACAATGCTGTAGTTTGACGCAGCGCGCGCATTGGGTTTATTGTTGATATGGCGAAGTGGGAAACGAGGGGCTTTGGAAGCGCCATCTAGTGGAGGTGGAGGTATACGTAACGCCTGATCAATGGGATGGGCATTAGCGGTTTTATCAGTGGGAAGGGCTTCAGAGGTGGAGCCATATTGGTTCCGACGGGTCTGTAGGTTGACATCATTGGAAGACATCATCAACAAGTGATGGGTACCTGAGTCAAACATGGGTTGATCAGGAGCTGCGTATGTGATCTGTTGTGGTTGGGGTTGCGCGTTAGCTTGAGGGGCCAACGGCTGAGTGTTCACCACGCCTTGGGTTGGTAAGGGGTTTTGCAGCACCAAGGGGGGTTGCTGAGGTTGGGGGGGGTTGGGCGGTGCTTGGGGAGCCGCATGCCCTTGGCGATGGGCCTCATCAACCCAGAGTTGCCGACCTCATTCTAAGTGTGGGCAAGCATGTGTGTAATGGCCATAGACCCCGCAGATAGAACAAGGATGGTTTGTTCTCAAATTAGGGTTTTTAGCCTGCTTGGGCGGGCGATCAGGGTTTTGATTAGCGGGGGCCGCATTGGTGTTGTCGGGGGGATTAGCCGATTGACTAGCTTGATCTGCAGGTTGGTTGTTCCCATGATTACGGCCCTTTCCGCGGTTCTGTTGGCCCTGGTTACGTTGGTTGTTCTGGTTTTGCTGCGGATTTTGTTGGGCGTAAACTTGCCCTTGAGCAACAGGTGGGTTTTGAGGTTGTGCAGGAGCGGGAGCAGGCTGCAGTGGATGGTATGTAGGTGGAGGCTGTGCAGGTGCAGCACCTTGAGGAGGTTGCTGATATGTCTGCGGAGCAGGTTGTGGATTCGCCGCAGGGGCTGCCTGTGGCGGGTAATAAGCTGGTTGGGCTTGTGAAGGCGCAGGAGCTGGGGAAGCCTGCTGATAGTAGTAGGGCTGAGGTGCGACTGGAGGGGCATAAACGGGAGTCGCATGACCAAAGCATTGAGGAGGACATCAGGGTCCGTGGGAATGGTGATGGGTCATGGGAGCATACGAGTTGGTTGCTCCAGACTGTGAGGTAGCCCGCGAAAGGTCGGGGCCAGAGGTAGGACGTGCAATAGAAAATGGTTGAGGATGCGAAGAAACACGACCGATGATGCCGTCTATGGCGTGGGATGACCCCGGTGCATCGTGATGGGAGGACTCGCCGCGAGGGGCGTCAGGTATAATGGTATAAAGGTAACCCGACTGGGCGTAAATGAGGTCGAACTGCTGTGCCTTAAGGATGGCCTCTTCTTCAGACTGGGGTCTTTCTGAAGCTACATCCTTAGCGATAACAGGAAGAAGGGACTTGAGGAACCAATCTAGGAAGATACGGTCGTCTAGTTTGATCTTGCATAAGCTACGGCGTCTACGCCACTCATGGATGTGGTCCGTGATATGGGTAGCCGTGTTTTGTCTGCAGGATAGGAGGATCTCAATGCCCGCGTCATAATGGACAGGCAACTGGAAGAACTGCAGGAAGGTCGAGGCAAGGGAAGCAAAGGTGGCATGGGTCCCATGAGGTTGCTCGATATACCATTTGGCTGCAGAGCCAGTGAAGGTGCGCTGTAAGAGACGGAGGTGAACAGAGTCATCCACTATGGAGTTAGAGGAACACCATAGGTGGAAAGACATGATATGGTTTTGTGGGTCCTCACCTGCCTTACCCTCGAACTTAGGGATGTCAGAGGGGAGCTTGGTGGGCATATGAGGCCACGTAGGGTCGTGTCGAATAGGGTCGTTGGTCAATCTGGCCAGGTCAGGTAGGTTGAGGCTAGCCATGAATGGCAAACTGGAAGAAGGATGTGACATAGTAGTGGGTTGGACCAAGTTGGGGCCAATGCCCCCAAGTGGAGGGACAGGATTTGGGATGGTGCCCCCAAGTGGGGGAACTAAGGTAGTGGAGGATGGTCCAACACCACCATGGGTAGTGTGAGCCACTGATGTAGTGGGGATATGTAGGCCAGCGACGGGAATAGGAATGGTAACCGGGATGGTGGATGTGGCCCCCATCGAGGGCATTCCTAGAGCAGGTGTGGTAACTGGTGTAGTGGTGGATGTGCCACCAATGGTCCCTATAGCGAAAGGAGTGGAAGTCGCGCCAGCCATGGGGCTAGTAGGGGCAGTGTAAATAGGGTTCTCAGACTCTTCGTCAGAATCGGAGGTAAAGTAAGGGGCGTCACTATCTGGTGACGGAGTCCTACGTCACTGACGAGTGGAGTCAAGTGACAAGGCTCTAGATCTGTGATGAGTGGTATCAACGGATGATGATCGGAATCGATGACGTGTGGTGTCAAGAGAACCGTGCTGTGGGGGGTCGCCCCTGAGGCGCCGAGAATGTCTCGGGGACTCAATGGTGACGGATGGTGTCAAATCTCTGTGGGTTGAGGTGAGTAGAAAAACAACTCAAAAAGGCCTAATGCAGCCGAGTGTGCAGAAGGAGAGCTAAAAAACAAGGCACTCAGGCCAACAACCAACTCAAAACACCCACTGCAACAGCTGTGCTACAATAGGTGGAGTATCAACAAAGATGGTCAGAATACCAACAAGCAGCAGGTTTCCTAAAAAGAAAAAATGGTGGACTCACTAGACCAAAGGGAGGTAAAGGAGCATGCAAACACCTAACTAAAAGTATTCTGACTCAACTAAACATATCCTCTGCAAGGTGATGAAATCCAAGTCAGACAATATGAGTAGGAAAGCCAAGTGGCTATGATATCCCCCTACCGGGAGGGACACCGGGTAGTCAATCCTAGAAGAATGGCAACTAAGATACCCCGTTCATGACACGTCCAGAAAGGTGAATCTGCCGTTTAGTTCGTTGACCGCAATACCCCTATACAGGGATATCCCGCGAACCGCGAAAGGTAGCCCTTCGGTTACTGAATGGAGTGCGGTATTCCACTCAGGCCTCCGGAACCAGTCTCCCGACTTCAACCCTCCTAAGGGAGAGGCCCTCTGATAAACTGGTCATGACCGTGCCAAAAAGTACTAGGGGATTTTGGTTCCCTATTTGGACAACAACTATGTCTCAAGTGAGGGTAACCGAGGGGTGTTATTGGAAGCCTATCCCCCCAATCCTACCTAACTACAATGATTCTTTTGTGTTCCCCAAGTGGGGTTAGAATGTTGGTTCAGTTAGGTACTTTTTAAGGCTCACTTGATTTATGTGACAGAGTGTGTGCTTGTGAGGTTATGAACCCAAAATAGAAGTGCCACAAGGGGGGCAACTTCTAACTATCAATAATGCTGGAATTGAAACTTTAACTTGCAAAATTTTCTGAATTAAAAATACTAAAATTTTAAAAAGATTCTGTAAAGGGAACATAAATTATGTTGCAGAAAGGCTGTAAGGAAGTGAGCTGCAGGTAGGACAAGGGGCTGTTCAGATGCAGAAAATATTGCAGCAAAAGGGGCTGGGCTCAAAACAGGAAAAATGTAGAAATCAGACCGCGGGTCTGTGGCGAAACAGAACAGGCAGACCACGGGTTTGAGGGCAACAGTGGCAGTCAGGTCACGGCTTTCGGGCCAGTAGACGCAGTTGGGACGCATAAAATAGGGAAAAAGACGCAGTCAGGTCGCGGCAAAAGGGCTAACAGACGCAGTCGGGACGCCCGAAAGAGGCAAAGAGCCGCAGTCGGGATGCGGGAAAATGGCCGACAGGCGTAGTCAGATCACAGCAAACAGGCGGATTAGCCGCGGCCGGATCGCAGGTAACAGACTTGAATCCACCGGCAGGCCGTCGGAAACCGTCTGAGAGCCGCGGTCGGGTCGCAGGTAAAGGCCTGTAAGGCGCGGTCGGGACGCGATTGCAGAGGAAAAAGACGCGGTGTGTGGCGGCCGAAAGGGACAGCCGAAAAGAAAAATCTTTAAACGAAACCAGAAATTCAAAATCTAGTGGAGTCGCCAAAACTGTGGCTAGGGTTTTACCCCTAGCTTGTGCAAATGAGCACCTACTAAGGAGAATGGACTCCTTAGTAGCAGTTCAGTAAATGTAAATAATTAAGCTAAAACAGAAATTAAATTACTTCTAAAACATGCATGAAACATAAACAACAAATTTAAAGAATGGCTTTTTGTATTGATATTACCTTCAATGTGAAGGTTTGATGAAGCTCTTTGCAATGTCCAAGAGGATGCTCCAAGCTCCAATATGCTCCTTCTCTTTCTCCAATGGTGGGAATGGGCCAAAGGTGGCTCTCAAGGTGAAAGTAGTTCAATGGTGAACTAGGGTTTCGAGAGAGATTTTGGTAGAGTAAGGGTGCTTGTGATTGTGGATATGAAATAAGGGATCTCCATCACCTATTTATAGTTTTTTGGTGGTGGAGTGATGACCCATGGTTTTGGGAAACACATGGTTTTGGGCAGCTGTATAGGGTTTTTTCCTCCTTTTCCTCATTATTTTATATTTTTTATTCCCTTTTTAGGGGATTTTTACTATTTTTGGAGGAAAAGGGGTTTTTTAGCCTTTTTTAGGCTATTTTGATGGTTTTGTGTCCTTTTGGAGGCATTTTAGGCCTTTTGGAGGCTTTTTAACGAGATGTTTTGGTATTTTAAGGGAAATATGGTAGGAAAATGGACAAATGAGCCATATAATGTGGTAGATGAGGTAGTGAACACTTTTTGGGTGTTAACAGTCTCCCACACATCGAGAAGCTTCTGAGTTTGATAGGTCTGATGAGAAAATGTAAAATTTCACATGTCGACGGTTATATATAAAACTCCTTTTTTCCCTATCCTCCGATCTTATTTTTCAGCAGTCCACCTTTCTTGTCCGTAGATCTTTGGTGCGTTGATCTCTACCGTTAGATGTGATCCCCGCTTAACCACTGATTTGAAAAATCCCCTTTGTCTATCGTCAAATCATCCCCTTATGATCCAATCTGCACCGCTCACTTGACACTATGTGTCCACCAAAGTGGTGTCACTTTCCTCTAAGCTAGCTTCCTTTACCACCCAATCTCCTCGCGACGAAGCCTGGCTTTGACACCTATCGGGCAGTTTTGTTCATCGTGACCACCATCTTTCCTATCCACCCTGCATCTTCTCGACGTGTCGATCCTCTAGGACAGTTGATCCTCCTTGGCTCTGCATCCACGGTGGGGAGGAGCGACACGTTTAACTCTCCAAACCTTCCCTCTAGCAGGGGCGACACTACTTATCTCTCCCACAACTCCAACCCCCATCTTCATTGATTCAATTCACATGTAGCCCGAACCACCGATACCACAAAACTTGCCTGGAAAATAACCACATTTGACCCGAACTGTCATATTCCTGACCATGAATCTTAGTCGTTGATCCAAATGCACCATCTCCTGCCTTAGTGGTGTCGCATGCGCCCGTGGTGGTTTTACTTACCTCCTTTCCTCCACGCGATGCGCTCTCTAGCCGCCACCTGTCTAACGGTATTCCCCATCGTGACCACTCTTATCCCAGCCATTCTGTGCATCTTGACCATGTGACAATTAAAGAGGGTCATTGATCATCCATCTGCGCCCGATCAACGGTGGAACTTGTGCCAAAGTTAACCCTTGTCATATTTAGTTGTCGGACTGTAGCTTTTAGGGTTATTTTGGTAATTTTTAATTGGGTTTTGACACCTCCCTTTGTAATTTCTTCAAATGCACTATATTCAACATTTCTAGACCAATTCTCTTGTATCCTAGCACCTAGCCATGGAGAATGAAGGGTATTTCAGGCTCCCACCAGCTATTTTTCTAACTCTCCACCCTTCATATTTTAGCACTTATGCTACAAAACAATAGGTGCTAACAGATGGAAATATCCTAAGGAAACAGGAATATATTGAGCAGGAACTCACCAATCATTTCCACAACCTCCTCATTGAAAATACTCCTAACAGAGCTGAGGCTATCAACTAGATCACGCAGCACATACCCAAAACTATGACGGTAGAGCACAATGCCTCTCTGATGAAAACCATCACCCTGCAGGAAGTGGAGCTCATGGTTAATCAGATGGAAAAAGAAAAATCTTTCGGACCTGATGACTTCACGATCAACTTTTTCAAACATTGCTGGAGTTTTCTAAAATAGGATACTGTGGATCTCATGTAAGAATCCATGAAAATTCATTGGGTCCTTGTAGCCCTAAATGCGATGTTCCTCACGTTGATACCTAAAGAAGTGGGAGGCACTTTCCCTGGTAAGTTCCAACCCATTTCCCTATGTAATGTTGTTTATAAAATTATCACTAAATTGGTAGCCAACAGACTAAAAGTCCTACCCCCAATCCTTATTTCTCTGGAGAAAACAGGCTATGTGGAAGGAAGGAAAATCCTGGATGGGATCATTTTGGCTCATGAAGTGATACACTCCATGAAGATCACCAAAACCATAGGAATTATAATCAAGTTGGACCTCTCAAAATCCTTCGAGAATATCAATTCAGAGTTCATAGAGAAAATGTTACAAGCTTTTGGTTCTGTACAGAGTGGATCCATTGGATTCTAACTCTTACCTCCTTCGCTTTTTTCTCCATTATGGTCAATGGATTTCCCCCACCACCTTCTCACCTTCTAGAGGCATTCACCAAGGTGAGCCGCTCTCTCCATTCCTTTTCATTCTAATTATGGAAGACCTCAGTCGAATGCTCAAAACCCTAGTCTCTATAGACTCTCTCAAAGGTCTCTCCCCTCATGGCTTCCTTCCTATCACCCACCAACAGTTCATCGATGACAATCATCTCTTTGCGAACCCCTTGGAACAGCAATCCTATACCCTAAAAATGACCCTCAATACTTTCTTTGTGGCCTCACAAACCATGAAACCTGGAAAATTTCCCAGCTCTTCTTTTTCAACACAAATTCCATCACTCAAAGAAATATCACCTGCATCTTAGGCTTCCAAGTCTACCACCTCCCCTCTAAATACCTCTATGGCCCCCTCTTTGAAATGGCTATCAAACACACCTCCTGGAGAGAACTACTCAACAAACTGGAGTCCAAGATCTCCTCTTGGACGTTCAGAGCCATTAACCTCCCTAGCTACATTATACTCCTCAATGTCGTCCTCCAGTCCATGCCCCTCTACCTTTTTTCGGTGTTGGATGCTCCAAAATGGGTCCTAAATTCTATGAAAAAATTCAACGCTCCTTTACTTGGGGAGGGAATCATGACAATGACAAATGGGCCCTTGTCAAATGGCAGACAATATGAAAACAAAAGAGAAAAGGAGGACTTGGCCTCCGGGATTCGGAATTAAATAATCAAGTGCTCTCTGCCAAACTTTGGTGGAATTGGATCACAGTGAAAAGCACCACCTAGACTCAACTCTGGAACAACAAATATGCCCAAACCTGGACCCCTCTATAGTGCATACATTACAATCTGGACCCGCTTGGTTCCCTCATTTCGAGGGCTACCAACTGTCGCATGCTCTGGTGCAACAACACAGTTTTTGGGAAGTGTATGCAGGTGTTGAGGATCTTTTTTGGCACGATTCCTGGAAACAACGTCCAAGTCTTACCTAATTCAATGCTCACCCGAAATTTCATCTGCATTTCCAAGCCAGAGGTAATGACAAGATCAACAATTATTGGCTATTGTTAGACCAATTCGGGAATTTAATATGGCAAGACCCTCGCAATTGGGAACCTCCTATGCCCCCAAATAGTGTAGATTAAATTTGGATGGAACAGAAAATGAAACACCTGAAGTTCAACCACAACCCCGATATCTTGAGATGGGGATACTCCACCAAAGGCTCATTCACAGTAAAAGAAGCTTACTCCCTCTAAACTCAGGAAGTTGAGGACCTTCAAAATCCAATATGGAAAAAGATCTGGAGCTTGAATTCATGGCCTAAAGTCTCACCTTCCTCTGGCTACTGGCACATCGTAAAATCCTTACCTTGGATAATCTCATTAAAAGAGGCTTCCACGGACCCTCCTGGTGTATCATGTGTGGCATCCATGCTAAATATATTGATCATCTATTGGACTCCTGTGACATGACAATTGAAATATGGAACCAAATTGCAGGAAAGTTCCAATGCACCAATAGAACGCTTGGAGATATTTTCCAAACTATCTCCCTGTGGAATCGTAATCTCTTCCAAAGAAAAATGATCAATCGTCTTTGGAATTTAAATCCAGGAATTGTCACTTGGAACATATGGAAAGAAAGAAACAAAAGGATTTTTGAAGGTAAGCTCAAGAACTTCACTGAGATTTGGCACTCTATCAAATCCAACCTTCAGGAGACCCTCTCCATCTCAAAATGGAGCAAAGTAGATCTTCCCACCACTTCTCTAGAAAATTATATTCTTTGCAGCTAGGAACACTCCATACCCGCTCTCCACTATCCATGTCGTGCTCCCTCGGCCAACACTGCCAATCCTAATCATTGGAGCAGGCCTCCTTCCAACTTATTCAAACTAAATTTTGATGGAGCCTATAAAGGAAACCTAGGAGTAGCAGGATTCGGTGTATTTTTCAAAGACTCATCAGGAAACATCCTCGGTATCTATCATGGATCTCTCTGCCATGACACCAACAATGCTGTTGAACTCTCAAGAATGATGGAAGGCCTGAAAATCATCGAGATTCAAATAATCACTCCCTTGATCATCGAAGGAGATTACCAGATTATCATCTCTTTAGCGACGTGTCTCTATAATGGCACTGCGGTTAAGAAGGTCTCTCCTAGCTGGTGTTTGGAACAACGTCTTCATGAGCTAGCAACTCTGCTCAAAATAATAAGAACTATTACCTTCCATCATATCAAACATAAGGCCAACTCTACAGCAGATATCATGGCCAACAAAGGGGATGAAGATGATTCTCTCCTCACTATAGATACTCCAACCACTATAGATCACATGGACCTGCATTATTCGTGTCGGATCATAGCAAAGAAGAATTTATCCACCCTGGATATGAGTGTTAGCCATGCTCACATAGGCCAACCTCCACATGGCACCAACACCAACGCTTTCCATGTGTCAGAGGGTACTATCCTAACATGGAGTCCCTCCACCTTCCATCAAACTCCACATGATGGAGGCGAGCATTTAATATCAAAGGATGCACCCCAAGACTCGGCCTTCACTCAGCAGCATGCCAACAACATCGTGATGATGGATGAAGGTGCTGGAAGGCACCTACAACATTAACTCCGACACCTTTTCTAAGGATGACATCCTGCTGCATTTATTACCCTTATGGGATGGATGCATGTTGGCTTGGCTCCTTAAAGCTTGTTGAGGCCTCAGATCTGCAGGGTATGCAAGTGTTGGAATGGGTTCCTAAGCTCTCAATAGAGGGTGAAAACCCAGACTGAAAGGATTCAAAAATCCCTATGCAAGGATAGTTCTATCCCCATCCTATTTGGTGTAGTAATATCCCACGGATATTCGGCCTTCACTGGCACTCTATGAGTTGATAAGTTTTGATCCAAAGGATCAGTTTTCTAATGAATAAGTCTAAGTGTAAAAGGTCTGTAAACTGTGTTGTACTTAAAAGAAACTAGACTAAGTTAGATCTGTCCTAGGAAAATGTCTGAGGTAAGTGCAGATCAACTTGATATGTAAGTAGATAAAGTCATTTATCAATTATATAGAAGTGTAGAAAATATCAATGACTTATTCTTCTCAAGTTACAATTAATTAATGAAAATCAACTCATGGCAAATTGAGGATTGTTATGCATTCAAGATTTGACCTGTAACTGATATGTTAATTTAAAAATTAACACCATTTATAACATACTGAAAGAACCATTTGCAGAAATCGATAAAAGCTTTAATAGAATAAACTCTTTAAAACCTTCATAAACACATGGATCATAAGCAATGATAAATCAGAACTACATATCACTATGTGTCAATAATTGCAAATGTTAAAACAACATTAGATAAGCAATTTGGAGGAAATCACAATTCATCAAATAAACTTGACAAATAGACAGAAGTGGATCTGAAAAATAGCTTTACTATATTTAATGAGAGTCTGTAAGAAATGACAAGCTTGTATCAAAACAAAGCATCTCCAACCTCTCCTACAAATTTTGTCCTCCAAATTCCATCCCCTCTCTACGATGGATCATCCCTCTTAAATAAGAGTTACAAAATAATAATACAAGGTGATGCAGGAGCATCAGGGCCTAGGAAGATCACTTGAAGTTTATCAACATAAGGGAGCCAACCAATAGGAGTGTCGATGACCACTGGTGTGGGAAGCAGGTTGACTTGTCAAAGTCAACAGGTTGAGGAGGAGCAGTCGATATGTGACCGACCGGCGCAGCGTGCAATGGATGTTGTGATGGATTGAGAGTTGATAGGTTATGGTCGACAGACGACAGGTGAATGAAACGTCGGGTAGTCGACAAGTGGTCAAACTATGACCTCATAGGTTTGGTGGAGCCAAGCACAAGGGAAGGGGAGGACTGGAGAACCGCAGGAGATAAGAATTGAGCCGACAAAGAGGTCGAGATGTGATCGACTACTGTAGCAGGGTCAGGAGAGCAGAAAGTCAAAAGGACTATACCTTGTAGCTATTCAGAGTTGCTAAGTAAGTTAATACAGTTATTGTAGGTAGGTGAAGGAGATGATAGATGCCGTCATGGACTGAGGCTATGCAGCATGACTGGGAGCTGACAGTTGCAAGTTTGCAAGATTTAGAAGGATCAACGGACAGGAGGATGCATGTCTCGGGAACAACAACAGTAGGGTAGAAGACGGAAGAGAGGAATCAGTTCAGGGATCTTTGGTCAGTAGCATCAAAGAGCAGAGTCTGTAGTCATGAGAAGAGTCACATAGGTTGAGAACAGGGAGTTGAGATCGAGCCATAGCTTAGTGTTCCAAGGTGAACTAGGAGAGGTTGAGGTCAACACACAGGGAGAAAACACCACGGTTACTTCCGAATTGTAACGGCTGAGGCCAACTATAGATAGTTATATACTTTTAGTTATTCTGCATTGTCACCAATTTCAGAGAAGTAATATAAGCCACTTCTGGCATCCTGTTTTAAACCTTGTTCATTTAAGCATGTGGTATGTGTCATGTGTATAGTTAAGCAAGAACCTTATTCCTATAAGGCGACTTGCGTCAGTTGGTATCAGAGCCCGGAAGTGAGTCCGGTTGAGAAAGGAGCCTATACCAACCTAAATTGCGTCAGTTGGTATCAGAGCGGAAGAATCCTTAGAGTTTGAGGGACATCCGTGATATTGAGCTTGCAAGTGAGTTGGACAGCTCCAGCGGCGATTGGGTAGAGTTGTACATGACTTGTTTAAGTCCGGTTGCGATTGGACGTGTGGGAGTTTCAGTTGAGGTTGAAAATGGCTCACAGAAACATTAATGTCCGGGGACGAAGAGCGCATGGCACAGCAACCGTCATAGTGGATCGTGAGATGTTCGACAAATGCATCAGAATGATGCGAACTTTGACAAATGAAGTCGCAGCGATCAAGGAAAGCCAGAGGCATGGTTGTGCTCTTGAGGAATTAGACCACAGTAATGAGGAAGTCAAAGAGGTGGAAGCCCGAGAAGAAGATGGAAAATAACCAAAGGAAAAACTTATCTAACTTCTGACAGATATGAGAGGTCGGGCAAAGATAGATGTGCGAATGTACACGAGAAGCCTAGACCCAGAAGATTTGATCGACTGGTTCGTAGAAATGGAGAAATACTTCGACATAGAGCAGATCGAGGACCCTAAATGGGTTAAGACTGCATGTCTGAGGTTAAAAGTTCATGCCTCATTATGGTGGGATAATGTACAGGCTGATAGAGTCAAGAAAGGAAAGGATAAAATCAAGTCTTGGGATAGAATGGTCACCAAGTTGAAGGGGAAATTCTTTCCAAATTATGACTATGTGGTTTCCTTGTTCAGAAAGTTGCAAAACTTTCAGCAAAAAGAGATGACTGTGAAGGAGTACACAGAGGAGTTCTACCGATTGTCGATTCGGTTAGGACAAACTGACGAAGGAGAAGAAGCTGTTGCTAGGTATGTGAACGGCTTAAAATATGTTGTTCATGATGAACTAAGCATGTCAATATTCGGAGCAGTTGGCGAAGCCTACTAGTTAGCTCTAAAGGCAGAAGAGAAACTATCGAGGAAATCCACAGCGACAAGGGGAAGGATGACCGATCGGGGCGTGAAAAATGTCTCCCCGAAATGCCAAAGTAGTGGTTGCAGAAAATAAAATGTCAAAGATAGACGACATGCGGAAGGGACATCGATAAGAGAGAAAGCACAAGAGAACCGACGCGATGGTCATGAGAACTGCGGTCGAGGGGCGTATGGTTGAAATGGTCCATTTGACAGAAAGGGAGTTAACATACTATCCATAATTTGTTACAAGTGTAGGGGAACGAGACACAAGGAATATGAGTGCCCAGAGAACCTACATGCTGCAGAGGAGTCGAAGCCCAAACATCAAAAATATGAGCAAGTCGATGAGAGGGAAGAGCCGACATCCGACAGCAGTGGAGGTGAGCAAAGGAAGAACCAAAATCTGATGGTTCAGAGAGATTTGATCCAGGAATATCAACACGACAAGACCGAGCTGACACAATGGAAGGTGATCTTTCGAACGAAGGTGCGGATCGGTGAATGGCGGTGCAAAACCATAGTTGATGGTGGGATCACGGAGAATCTTGTGTTGACAGAAGTATCAACAAGATCGGGTTGAAGTGTCGAGAACACCCACACCCCTACAAGATCTCATGGTTACAGAAAGGACACCATGTCAAGGTGACAAGACAGTGCCTGATCAACTTTCGAGTTGAGGGATTTCAAGATAGTGTACTATGAGATGTAGTCCCAATGGATGCATGGCATCTGTTGTTAAGGAGACGATGGAAATATGATCGAAAAATTATCTATGATGGTTGAGCCAACATAGTCACAGTGTGAAAGAATGGCGTGAAAAGGACTCTTAAGCCAAGGCTGGAGGAGCAAGCTGACAGTAAGCATGGCGAGAGAAATCTTTGGGAAAATTGAGTGTTGATGAGCACCGCGAAAGAATATATGGCAGAAGAGCAGAGACATTCAGGCTGTTTTTCTATCATTCCAAAAGGACCATATGTCGAAAGAACAACCAGGGGGAGGATATTCCAGTTGAAGTCAAAAATTTGCTCAAAGAATTTTGTGACATAATGGCTGATGAGAAACCAATGGAATTGCTGCCGATAAGGGGCATATCCCATCAGATAAACTTAATTCTAGGGTTGAGTATGCCAAACAAATCACCGTATAGGAGGAGTCCGACGAAAGGTCAGGAACTCAACCAATAGGTTCAAGAGTTGTTAAACAAAGGGTTAATTAGAGAGAGTCTGAGCCCATGTGTAGTACCAGCGGTATTGATGCCAAAGAAAGGTGGATAATGGAGAATGTATACAGACTCCAGAGCCATCAACAGGATCATGATCAAGTATCGGTTTCCATTGCCGAGAATGGACAACTTTATGGATTTCCTGAGTGGAGCGACATACTTCACGAAGATAGACCTAAAAAGTGGTTATCACCAGATCTGAGTCAAAGAAGGAGATGAATGGAAGATAGCATTCAAAACAAAGGAAGGGTTGTACAAGTGGTTAGTCATTCCATTTGGATTGACCAATCCACCCAGTACATTCATGAGATTGATGAATGAGGTGTTGAAGCCATTCTTGGAAAAGTTTGTCGTAGTCAATTTAGACGACATTCTGATTTTCAGTCGAACCAAGGCAGAACACTTGGAGCACATTCGACAAGTATTGCAGAAATAGCAGGAGGAAAAGATGATGGTGAACCTGCAAAAGTGCTTCTTCATGAAGAAAAATTTGGTGTACTTGGGGTTTGTAATATCGAGTAAAGGGTTGGTGATGGACCCAGAGAAGGTGAAGGCAATAGTGGATTGGACAGAACCGACAAGTACGACTGGATTAAGGAGTTTCCATGGACTTGGCAGTTTCTATAGGAAGTTCATTATAGCATTCAGTCAGATTTATGCACCATTGAGTGAATGCATGAGAAAGGGCGAGTTCAAGTGGATGGACGCTGCCTAGAGAGATTTGGATGAGTTGAAGGAAAAATTCACTGAGATCCTAGTATTGGCACTCCCAGACTTTGACAAAGTTTTCTAGGTCAATTGTGATGCGAGTGGAATGGAAATTGGAGCAGTGTTGAGCCAGGAAGGCCGACCAATTGCATTCTTTAGTTAAAAGCTGAATGGAGCAAAGTGAAAATATTCGGTCTACGACCAAGAATTTTATGCCATCATCAAAGCATTGAAGAAGTGGGGGCATTATCTATCTCCCAAGGAATTTGTGTTGTACATAGATCACCAAGCACTGAGGTACTTGAACACTCAGTTGAAATTAGATCAATGGCACATGAAATGGGTGGAGCTACTTCAAAGGTATACATTCATGTTGCGACATAGGTCGGGCAAGTCGAACAAAGTGGCTGACGCATTGAGCAGGAGAGTTGCACTATTGAACACGATGACAATTCGGGAAACAGGGATAGAGTCGATAAAGATAGAGTATGATACATACAAGGATTTTGCGAAAGCATGGAAGGCTTGTCGTGAACCTTGGAGCGGCAACAGGACTCTGTACTTGAGTTATTTCATTCAAGAAGGCTATATGTTTAGGGGAAGTCAGTTGTGTATTCCCAGAGGATCAGTAAGAGATAACCTAATCCGATAATTTCATAATGGTGGGTTAGCAAGACTGTTTTGCATCGACAAAACTAAAGCATTGGTCGAAGAAAAGTATTTATGGTCAGGAATGACGACGGATCTCGGAAAGTGGGTTCAACAATGTTGAGTTTGCCTGTTGGAATAAGGGAGGAGTCAAAACACAGGGTTGTATACACCATTGCAAGTACCAGATACCCCTTGGGAGCATCTTAGCATGGATTTTCTATTAGGATTGCCAAAGACCCAACATGGAAGCGAATCAATATTTGTTGTAGTCGACAGGTTTTCGAAGATGGCACACTTCATTCCATGTAAAAAGACAAGTGATGCCACAGGGATTGCTGTACTATTCTTCAAGGAGATAGTTAGATTACATGGGTTTCCAAAGAGTATCATGTCAGATCGGGATACCAAGTTTATGGGGCATTTCTGGAGAGCCCTATGGAAGAAAGTGGACATAAAGTTAAATTTTAGCTTGGCACATTATCCACAGATAGACGAACAAACCAAGGTGGTGAACAAAAGTTTGGGAAACCTTCTGAGATGTCTAGGATCCAACAGACCCAAGCAATGGGAAAATGTGTTGGCACAGGCAGAGTTTGCATACAACAATACTGTGAATTGGTTGACAAGGTTGAGTCCATTCTAGATTGTTCAGGGGAGAAGCCCACATGGAGTGGTGGATTTGGTCGAGTTGCCAACATAAATCAAGAAAAGCACGGATGCAAAATCATTTGCGGAACATATGCAAGAGGTTCATGAAAATGTGTGAAAGCGGATAGAAAAGATTAACACGACATACAAATTGAGAGCCAACAGAAAGAAGAGGCTACATTCGTTCAGAGAAGGAGACTTAGTCTATGCATACTTGTGGAAGGAAAGACTTCCGACAGGAACATATAACAAGCTGAAGCTGAAAAAGATTGGACCATGCAGGATTCTAAAGGAGACATCATACAATGCTTATGTGTTGGAATTGTCAGATGACTTGAACATTTCAGCAACGTTCAATATCTCAGATCTGTACAAATTTGAGGAAGGGCCAAGCATCGAAAGCGAAGAAGTGATAAGCATCGACTAGACGAGCCAGATTCCGAATCGACACCAAGAGGATATCACAGAAGTAATCGAAGAACAACAGATTGGGTGAACGCATAGCTCGCGGAAGAAGGAATACTTAGTGCGATGGAAGCATGATGAGTTGCAGGAGGCGACATGGATTTCTGAAGAAGAGTTCAGGAGACTGACGGAGCATTAAAGTTCTTTTTCACTTGGGGATTTTGATGCAGAAGCATCAAGGCCTAGGAAGATCAGTCGAAGTTGATCGACATAAGGGAGCCGACCAGTGGGAGTGTCGATGACAGCTAGTGCGGGAAGCAGGTTGACTTGTCGAAATCAACAAGTTGAGCAGGAGCAGTCGATATGTGACCGATCGGAGTAGCTTGCAATGGATGTTGTGATGGCTCAAGAGTCGAAAGGTTATCGTCAAAAAATGACAGGTGAATGAAATGTCGAGTAGTCGACAAGTGGTCGAACTACAAGCTAATTGGTTTGGCGGAGCCAAGCGCGGAGGAAGGGGAGGACTGGAGAACCACAAGAGATAAGAATTGAGCCGACAGAGAGGTCGAGATGTGGCTGACTACTGTAGCAGGGTCGAGAGAGAAGAAAGTCAAAAGGACTGTACCTGGTATCCATACAGGGTTGCTAAGAAATTTAATACAGTTATTGCAGGTAGGTGAAGGACATGACAGATGTCGTCACGGACTGAGGTTGTGCAGCACGGCTAGGAGCTGACAGTTGCAAGTCTGCAATATTTGGAAGGATCAGCGGACAAGAGGATGCGTGTCTTGGGAACAAGAATAGGGTAGAAGACGGAGGAGAGGAATTAGTTCAGGTATCTTTCATCAGTAGAATCAGAGAGCAGAGTCTGAAGTCGTGAGAAGAGTCACACAAGCTGAGAACAAGGAATTGAGATCGAGCCATAGCTCAGCATTCCGAAGTGAACCAAGAGAGGGTGAGGTCGACACACAGGGAGAAGACACCACAGTTACTTCCGAATTGTAATGGTTGAGGCCAACTATAGTTGGTTATCTACTTTCAGTTATTTCGCATTGTAACCGATTTCAGAGATGTAATATAAGCCACTTGTGGAATCCTGTTTTAAACCTTGTTCGTGTAAGCGTGTGGTATGTGTTGTGTGTATCGTTAAGCAAGAACCTTATTCATGTAAGGCAACTTGCGTCACAAGGATTAAATTCCCCCAAACCGGGATTACAAACTCAAAAATAGACTAATGGCCTAGAAAAACTTGCCATTTGTCCCAAATCTCTAAAAAATCGACCATAAAATCCACGTACCAGAGTGAATTTCCAACAGTAAAAATGGTAAAGAAAAAATAGGAAAAATCGTATATCTATCGATTTTTTCGGTTGGATCAAATCTGGACCATAGATTTAAAAGAAACGAATGGCTAAGATTAGCCCATGCAGTATGCGAGATCGGGTTCAAAAGTTTCTTTTTTCAAATTTTATTCAAAATTTCCACAATCCGCAATCCACAATTTGCAAGTTGCAGGCTTACAAATTGCAAAACAACTAACAAAGATATTTCTGAAATCCACAACCTGAAATTTTGGGTTCCGGAAATGAAAACAACGTAAAAATATGGAATGTCATTTCCCACATCCCACAACCCGAAAATTTTGGTTTGCGGGTTTCGGGAACTCACAAAGCAAATTATTAACATAATGACTTCCCAAAACCCCGAAATTCGGAATTTTCGGGTTTCAGGTTTTAGGTTTCGGGTTTGAAAATTCCAAAATACTAACACAATTTTTTCTGCAACCCGTAATTTCGAGTTGATATATTTCAAAAGAAATAACAAACGATTCCTGAAATCCGCAATTGCAGGATTTCGGATTTTCCGGAAGAAAATGACACTTTGGAAAAATTAAAGCTTCCCACAATCAATGGAAACAACCAAAAACTCATAAATTTTCAAAGGAAAGATGATAATTACACAATCCAGAACCAAAGGGTATGAGACCATAACAAACAAAGTTTAAAAACTTACCAAAATACCTTAGTATTTATAATAATAGGGCTCCCATGATAAAATGAAGCATGGGATCTATTGTACCTACAACAAATGGTGACTAGCTGGGAAGAAAGAGTCATCTCTACAAACAAAACTTCAGTCAAAGAAAGAATGTCATCGAGCTAATTTTCAACCTGATTTTTTTAGAAAATGTTTATAAAAGGACGATCAATAAGGAGAACTAAACATAAGATTGATATACTCCCATTCATGATCAAGTTAAAGGTAATGCAAATTTGATAAGGAGATTTAAGAAATAACAGAAACCCTTTTTCCATTATGTAATCATAGGAAGACAACTTTTAGATGAACCTGGGGGTAAGCTTCATAATGCTCTGGATATCCAAATCACATATCACCCTGACTTATTAAATGCTTTACTTACATATGGATACATCATTACCAATCTATTCATTTTCTTATTCCTCTTTTTCTTTTTTTTTCTTTTTTTTTTTAAAGAAATATAAAATATGTGCATAAGGCCCTGTTGACATAAGACCACTGCCCTAACTTGGTGATCAGATTTCGGCAATGCCATTCACAAAATTGATTTGGAAAATGAACAAGCTAGCTCATTAATGAGACTCCTTGTCTTCCAGTTGTGATACTGAAAGCAATCATAATGGCTTGGTGACCGCATAAAGATAATTTCAGTACAAAATCAAACCCATGATCATGGCAGGGATGGCTTGTGATAAGACCCCCGTGTTCTTACATGGAACATTGTCTTATAAAGAAAAGCTAAAACAAAATTTTTATTAGGGTGTGAATTACAGGACACCATCATGGCCTGGTAACCATATCATAGTGGCGTTACTCACTCATGCTTTGCGGACCTTAAATGGACCGACCTGTGATAAGATCTTCCACCTTTCAGTAAACTGAAAGTCATGTTCCAAGTTTGGTGGCTTGGAGTGAAGATGTCATTCCACCCACATCTATGAACCAAATGGGTTGGCTTGTAATAAGACCCCCCATCCTGTAATCCACAATTATTTAATTAAATGACTTTTCAAGGTGACTATGATAGGATCCAGAGCAGATAAAGGTTAACCAAGTTATTGAGATATATTGTGCTACACTAATGAAATATGAGACAAGAAAGTCAATTACTTTCCACAACCTCAATTAAACAAATAAAGCAGGTGTAAGATAATGACCAAGGTGAAAAGGTATCAATCAAAGTTCTGCATTTAGTGACTGTATGTTCTTTGTAAAACAAATTCTGACATAGGTTGAGAAAATCCAATATTGACAAAGCATTCCAAAACTTCAGTTTAAATGATTCTTGAAGTAAGCTGACTACCAACCATTACCAAATGTGTGGAATTTATTTAAAAAAAAACTGATAAAAGAAAACCAATCAAGACAAAGAAAATGCTAAACACACCAAACTTATGTACAGAGTGCATCAAATTGTTCATACAAAATACTTTTTAAGCAAAGAAACATTCACTGGATAGGTGTCAACGACCCCTTCCACTGTCTGTAATCGAACAGTACTAGGACCAATATTTTCAATAATAATGAAAGGTCCTATCCAATGTTGATGTATATGTAACTTCGGAATGTATTTCACATATATGTATATTGTATTCCTATAGAGATGGTATTATTCCTCTATACGGAAGTGTCGTCATTTATATTTTAAGTGTCGTAACTTATACTTGATGGGTTATTAGACCACCTTGTTGGGGTCGGCCCTGTATAAGTCATGTGGGTCGAAGGGTTATTAGACCACCCTATTGGGGGTCGACCATGTGGGTCAAAGGGTTATTAGACCACCCTATTGGGGGTCAGCCCAGTCAGCATTAAGTTATGTGGTTAAGTTCGAGCCTACATGAGTTAGGTAAAAAGGCAAGTCAAGTCAAGTATAAATAGAGTGCGGGAGGCACTCTATTTACTCACTCACTTCTCACACATGCACTCAAGGAGGATTGGAGTACTTATGGAGGAGGAGGATCTACTAGGTTATGGCTATCTCTCTTGGTTGGTTGTATTATTGCTCTATCTATCTCTGAGGAAGTTATTGGGGTTTTTCACCTTTATGGTTTTCCCCAAGTAAATCTTTGTGTCTCTTGTGTGCTTGCATTATTGTCTCCATGATTGATATGCTGTAGATATGCTGTACATGTTGTTCTCTCAGTTAAGATCCTAGATCAGATTGAAGTAAATTCTGAAAATTTAACATGGTATCAGAGCTACCCTGAAAGAAGGCATGATATGGCATGTATGACACTTGTTGCACTTACGATGTTAGGGCTTGATATAGCAAAAACCAGTCATCGTAGCACTTTCGCTATAAATCCGTTTTGGTGAAGTTTTCGGATCTGAAATTGTTACAAGACGAAGAGTAAATCTCCAGGTACCTTGTGTCCAGAGGAAAACCTCTAATTTGTTGTACTTTGTGATTTATGATCTGTACAATATAGGGTTTCTGCCTCTTCCAGATCTGAGTCAAAATCAGGTGACCTGGGGAAAAAGGTCATAACTTGGGCTAGGAAGCTCCAAATGAAATTTCATGAAAAGTGACAGGTATTACACAGACTGTACTATCTCAGAAAACTTTTTCAGAGGCCGAAGCTGAACCAGTGACACGTGGCATGCCGTACAAGTTCGCTCTCCTGAATTATCTCAAAACAGGTCACGTTGCGACACTTGACATAACTTTCTCTCAGAGAGTCCAATTGAGGTAATACCTATCAGGATGGAAAGATAACAGGCCGAGATATCTCAGGAAACGTTTTTAGAGGCCGAAGTTCAAACAGTGACACGTGGCACATCGTACAAGTTCGCTCTCTTGAATTATCTCAAAACAGGTCACGTTGCGACACTTGGCATAACTTTCTCTCAGAGAATCCAATTGAGGTCAGACCTGTCAGGATGGAAAGATAACAGGTCAGGCTATCTCAGAAAACTGTTTCAGACCCTGTGGATCAAAATTTTTGGATTTACACCAGAAACAATCAGGTACATATTTCTGTCAAAACAGAATTATTTTTGAGTACATTCATTCATGGCTTCCGGAATTTAGGGCTTCGGAGAAATTTGGAATTTTTGTAATCGGAGACCACGACTGGATGCTACTCATCAAAATAGAAATTTAGAGACCAAAATCAGAATTTTTGGTTGGGTAGAAGGCCGGGCTTGATTAGACCCTAGTTCGGGATTTTGATGAGAAAAGTGGAAAATTAGGGCTTCTGTAAAAATGGGAATTTTTGAAATCTGTGACCACGGCTGGAAGCTCCTCAGAAAAATAGAAGCTTAGAGATTTGGATCAAACATTTTTATTGGGCAGAAGAGTGTGCTTCATCAAACCCCAGTTCAGGGTCATGTCCAGTGAATCCAGAAGTTTCAAAGGAAAAATTGAGGAGTGAAACATTGCAGTTTTCAAATTCTGAATATACTAGCTTGATCAGCTCATCAAGGCACATATTTCTATCCTATCAGAAGTTTGAAATTCAAAGTTTGAATTTTTGGGGTTTCTCTGACAAACCCATATCCAGCTCGAAGTCCGGTTCTTGCAAATCAAGTGGATTGGGTTAATCCTAAAAGAAGATGGATTGCTCACCTACATAAGTAAAGAAGTTCCTGCTTCAGAGGGAGATGAGGCTAAGGCCTTACATAAGAAGATTACAAGTGATCTCGACAGGTATGACTCATCGAGGTATGTTTTAAGTTTATGGTATGTTCATCTTCATGTTATTACGGTTAGTACAATTTTGATTTTATATTTGTCGAATCACCTTAACAAAATTATGAATGCATGATAGAAGATATTCATTGGTTAGGGTGTTGACACTTATGATTGTACTAATGCATTATGGTGTTGTATGAGGTTTATGTTGTCTACTAACATGAAAGGTACACCAATAAAGACAAATCATGTTCTGGTCCAAGAACATATGATCATGATAACATGAGGACAAAGATTCATCCATTGTCATGGATCTCATAGAAGATCCATTTACGAGGTATGTATAACTTGGTTTTGTAATAGTTAACTTATGAGATATACAGGTTACTAGCACAAGTCATTGAAGAAGAACAAGAAGACATCATGTGAGTATGTTAGACATAAATAGCTAGCATGCTAATCCAGGTATGTTTTTCCTATATCAAGATAGAATCCTACCTTCTGTTAGGATCTTATAGTGTTGTGTTGTTGATAATGATTATTCATGAAGCCATAAGTTTGAATAATCATGGTTGTATGCATATTATGTTTCTTACCATAATTGATGATATGACTAACCAGAAGAATCATGAAGGTATAGGTTTGAATAATCATAGGTTTTATGCATATTATATCACTTATCTTGTTTGATGATTCAACTAATCCGAAGAGTCATAGGTTTGAGTAATTATAGGTTTAGACATGTTATGATTTGACTAACCTTAAGAATCCTACATAAACCTTGAATGCTAATTCTTATTATTTTCTGTTTGAAATGATCATGACTATACATGCTTGAGATTATTGTGTTTTAATAGTATACTAATGAATGTATGATTTTATATTAGACCTAGAGGATAACACAATGATGATACTAACAAGCATAGGGATCGAGAATGTATATAAGTTCAAGGACAGGTAATCCAGGGAGCAAAGATCAAGAGGGAGTACACTCCGGTGGTTTATGAAAGGATGTTGATATTCAGAGGGAGTTGTCCATCTCTCTACATTCCACAGTATGGCCAGTGATGATGAAGACCTGCAGGTGGTGGGCCTACATCCAATATGAAAAAGGACTGGCTCTGTAGAACTTCCTATGACGAGTAGATTCAGAGATTGATTGAGATAGCAGCAACAGTGACGATGATGATGACTCGATGACGATTATCCAGTGACGATGATCCAGAGAAGATGACTTGTGCTAGAAGAACTGTGCTGAGAAATACCTTCCTAGTTAAGAGGGAGTGTTGTTGTATATGTAACTTCGGAATGTATTTCACATATATGTATATTGTATTCCTATAGAGATGGTATTATTCCTCTATACGGAAGTGTCATCATTTATATTGTAAGTGTCGTAACTTATACTTGATGGGTTATTAGACCACCTTGTTGGGGTCGGCCCTGTATAAGTCATGTGGGTCGAAGGGTTATTAGACCACCCTATTGGGGGTCGACCATGTGGGTCAAAGGGTTATTAGACCACCCTATTGGGGGTCGGCCCAGTCAGCATTATGTTATGTGGTTAAGTTCGAGCCTACATGAGTTAGGTAAAAAGGCAAGTCAAGTCAAGTATAAATAGAGTGCGGGAGGCACTCTATTTACTCACTCACTTCTCACACATGCACTCAAGGAGGAGTGGCGTACTTATGGAGGAGGAGGATCTACTAGGTTATGGCTATCTCTCTTGGTTGGTTGTATCATTGCTCTATCTATCTCTGAGGAAGTTATTGGGGTTTTTCACCTTTATGGTTTTCCCCAAGTAAATATTTCTGTCTCTTGTGTGTTTGCATTATTGTCTCCATGATTGATATGCTGTAGATATGCTGTATATGTTGTTCTCTCAGTTAAGATCCTAGATCAGATTGAAGTAAATTCTGAAAATTTAACATCCAAATGTAGTGAAACTTGGTATAATTATTCTTATCCTTATTTTGCTTATCCCATCTCAAAACCAAGTCTCCTACTGAAAATTCCCTATAAGAAGAGGATTTATCATCGAACCATCTCTTAACCATCTGCTGATGATGATATAATTTATTTTTAGCCATTTCTTTGTCTTCCTCCAACTTAAGTAAGGTATCAATTCTTTGCTGAAGAGGGGAAGAATCATCTTCTTGAATGGATTGGGATAACTGTAATGAGGGTATGGACGTGAGATTAGATGGTAGGATGGCTTCCTTGGCATAGACTGGACAATAGGGAGAATTTCCAATAGCTTCCTTTGGGGTAATTCGATCTGCCAAAAGAGAATTATAGAGATGTGTGTGCCAATCTTTGTGATGAGAGGCTACTGTCTTGTTTAGAATGTTTATCAGGTTCTTGTTAGAAGATTCAATAAGCCCATTACCCTGTGGATAATAATTGGCAGAAAATTTTAGTTTAATCCCTCTTTCAAGGGCATACTGTTTCAAGTCGATTGAGGAAAATTCGGATGTGTTATCAAAAACAAGATACTCTGGAGCACCAAACCTTGTAAAAATCTGGCTGTCAAGGAAAGAAATGACTTGGTTTGTGTTACATTGCTTAAGGGGGACTACCTCTACCCATATGGTAAAGTAGTCAGTAGTTGTAAGGATATACCTATGCTGGAGGGAGGATGTGGGATTGATAGGTCCAACAAAATCCAGTCCCCATTGCTGAAATGGAAACTAAATTGTTACTGATTGCAGAGGAAAGCAGGTTTCTTGAATTTCCCTGCACACTTTTGGAATGGTTCACACCTTCTAACATGAGCATAATCATCTGTAAACAAAGTAGTCCAATAATATCCAGCCTTGATAATATTGTGTGCTGTTGTTTCACCTGAAAAATGGCTACGAGCAGGTCCTACATGGAATTGAAAAAGAATGTCATCAATCTCATTTTTCTCCAAACACCTAAGGAAAACTCCATCATAATTTTTTCTAAACAGAACTCCATTAATGAATTGATAAGGAGAAGAATTTAATCTTAAAGCTCTGCATTTTTTGAAGTCAAGGGTTTCAGGATCAAACCCATGGTTTAGAAAAAACTTAATATGGTCATACCATTCATATGTTAGAGTATCTATGACATTAACAAAACTTGTAGAAACATTTTATTCTTTCTCCCATTCAATATGCTGTTGAACTGGATCATTTGACTGGGCAGTAAACAAGCACAAACCTTGCCCTTTTAAAATCTTGGCTGGCCTAATTTCCAGGTCATATTCCTGCAACATTGTCATCCAGTGGGCTCTTTCCTCGTGTAACTATTTTTGGACCAACGCATTTCGGATGGCAGTGTATGGTACAATTACCTTCGTTCGAGATTTAAATAGGTAAGGCATGTAATGCTTCAGAGACTTGTAAAGTGCATAATCCTTCCTGTCAATTTGGGAGTAGTTAAGTTTTGCTCCCTTAAACGTTAGGCTCATGAAGGAAATTGGAATCTCGGTATCACTGTCATGCTTCTGTGTCAAAACAACTGCATAAGAAAAATCAGTGGCAAAAGTGTATAGAATAAAATCCTCGTTAAAATCCTTCGTAGAATTTCGATGAATGCATCTTACTATTCCTGCGACCAACTAAACTGTACATCTTTTTTAACTAACTACTACAAAGGCTTAACAATTTGTGCAAAATTGGGAACAAAACTACATACAAAATTGATCTTACCAAGGAATGATTGCATGGCTTTGCGGGAACCAGGAAAACCTATCTTTGAAATAGCATCAGTGTGCTCAAGATCGATAATCACACCTTCCTTGGAAACAATGAAACCCAAGAGCTTACCTTCTGTCACAACAAATATAGACTTATTGGGGTTGAGTGAAATTTCGTACTTCCTACAGCGTTCAAAAACCTGTTTCAAAGAAGATAAATGTTCATGTCGTTTCTTCGAATAGATAGTGATATCATCTAGATATACTATGACATAATTATGCATAAAACCTCTGAAAGCTATTTCCATAGCTCTTTGAAATGTGGCTCCTTCATTTATCAGTCCGAAGGGCATTCTCTTGTAGGAAAAGGTACCCCAGGGGGTTTTGAAAGTTGTTTTTATTTGGTCATCAAGGGAAACCATGACTTGGTTGTATCTTGAAAAAACATTCAAGAGAGAGAATATCTCTGACCCAGCTACCTTTTTTAATATTTGTTCCATGGGAGGAACATGGTAGTTATCATTTTCGGAAGCTTTATTCAAATTCTTGAAATCGACACAAAGCCTGATTTCACCATTCTTTTTTCGGATAGGTACTAGATTAGCTATCCATTGGGTATGTCTGATAGGGAATATGATTTGGGTTGTCAGTAACTTTTCCAGTTCCTTCTTTATAGAGGGTTCCAAACTAGGATGCATCTTTCTTAGTTTATGTTGGTAAGGTTTCACTTATGGCTGCATCTGTATGTTATGATGCATAATGCTAGTATCAAAGTTTTTGAGTTCGTCATAGGTCCATGCTAAAACATCCTTGTATTCTTTACACAGTATGATGAAAGCTCTTCTTTCTCCAATAGAGAAGTCAACTCCAAGGATAATAAATCTGGGATTTTTTTCAATACCAAGGTTGACTGGCTCATAATTCAATGATGAACTTTGTGTCTTGCAGTTGGTCTTGTGTTTAAACTTATCTTGCAAGTCACAGAACATTGTTAGGTTGATCACTGATTTTGGGATAATGTTTGAAGGATCAGACATAGACCTTTCATGCTTAGCTTCATCTATTGCCATGTCTTGAAAGGTATCTTGGGCTGAGAGGAAGTCTAAGATCTGCTGGTCATCATCAAACACTTTCCATCTTGTTACATTATTAGGGATGGAAGGCCTATACATAAGTTCTATGGAAAAGGTATCAGGTGACAAGCCTTCTGGTGGTATCAAACTAGATGTAGTATTTTCTAAAAGATCAACATCAAAGTTCTATGACCTAGGGACATAATTAATGTTGAAAGCAGTGAAAGAATTGGTGAGTTCCCTTACCATCTTTTGATAATTAGTTAAATGAGGAGACACAGTTTATTTTGTTCCTTACCTATTTAACTATAATTTCATAATCACCGCAACATTCTATCACTTGTGCACCCATATCAATAGCTTTTTTGAGTCCCTGCACCAGAGCCTCATATTCAACTACATTATTTGTGCATTCAAATTCAAGCCTACAAGCAATCATGGTTTTAGTCAATTTGGGGTCAATGAGGACACAACCTACACCAGCTCCATCCTTGGATCTGGAGCCATCAAAGAATAAGGTCCATGCAACAAGATCTATCCTAAAGTTTGTATTAACATTATAAACATTATGTACAATAGTTCCAGAGAATGGTACAGTAGTAACATTAACAATGTGAGATTCATTTTGTGCATTCTCCGGTGAAGAATCAGCTGGAAAATCTCCAAAAAAGGTATCAAATGTAAAATGCCCAATATGTGAGTTGAAATAACCTGCAGGTTCACTTGAATCATTTAGATCAGTGACAGTTTGCTTCATGAATGGTTCCCTACCGATCTTAATCTTGTTTGGTTTCCCATTATAGGGTAACCACAGGTGAGACCAATTAGTGGCAAAATATCCCTTGAGCTTCTCTGACCAATCTCTACTTAGCCACATTCCATAGGATTCATGGATGTCAACTACAACAATGTCAATGGTATGGTTAATCCGAGGATGAGCAGATAATGTCAGCAATTCATTTCTCAATCTTCCCACTACTCTTACTTTGGATCTGTCAAGTTGAACAATCTGAGTAGGATAGGGTTCCCAAGTGGCATTAAGTTTTTTGCGGAGAAACAGGAGCATTACATTGGAAGAAGCACCATAGTCCATCATGCAATTATCTATGGTTCTGTTGAAGATTTCAACGGTTAGCAAGAAAGGAGGTGTCCTCTTGCTTCCAGATTTCTGATCTTCTGGTTTAGTGAAAGATTCTAAGTTTTTATTTTCTGATTCTCTTGGTTGTTTGATTATCATGCTTTTGGGTAAAGAATCCCTCATTGAAGGGATTTTTAGAAGTTCCAACAAAGAGATATTTGCTTTGATTCTTTTCAAATCTTCAACTAAACTATACTCCAATTCAAGAAATACTGCATCCTTTTGAGGAACAGTTTTGCTTTTGTTGGGAGGTGCAGTTGAAGATGAAGGTTCCTGATAAGGTTGTGGTCTTGACCTAGTATTATAAGGGTGTTGAACGTTGAACACTGTCTCAGGTTCTTCTTCTTCTTCATTCAACGGGATTTTAGAGAAATAGACAACAGTATTAATTTGTGGATCCTCTTCTTCATCTCCTTCCTCTGGTAACTATGGATCTTGGTGTGTTTGAACCTCAGAAGTTTGAGGGACATTTTGTGATTCAGTGGCTAGGGATTTGAAAATGGAATAGATCTCTTAAGAATTCAATCCTTCATTAGGATTTGGAGGTGGTGGATTTTGGGGAGGTTGATAAGGTCTCCTGAAAGGTGACATGACAAAACCTCTGTTATTATTTTGATTCTCATTATTGTTCTTTTTAAGATCAACCATCTCATTCGACATTTTCGGGAGAAACTTCTTTATGTCAATCATTTCAAATGGATCTTTGTTTTGGGTAGAGGGCTTGGGAGAATTATCAATTTTCTTCCTAGATGTGGATGTAGAGGGTTGTTCTTCCACAACATCAGGATTATCTTTCATACAATAGATATCCTTTTCAACTTGAATGGCTTTAGCATAAGATTCAAACAAGTTGTCTTTATGTGCCCTTTTGACCCACATTGCAATAGGAACAGATAGACCCTTTTCATAATAGGAAACTAAAATATGTTTCACGGGAAGAACAGTGGAAGGGATTCTATTCTTTAGGTAAGAAAATATCTGATTGTAATCTTTGACCCTTTCTTTGCCTTTCATTTTCATGGAAGATAACTCCAAAACTAAATCCCGTGGAATTTTATCATCTCCAAACTTCTGAATAAATAATTTTTCAAACTCATCCCATGATGTTATGGTTCTGGCTTCCAAGGAAAAATACCATGTGGATTCCTTTCCTTCAAATGTATAAGGAAAGAGCCTGCAAACCACATCCTCATGGATAACACTCCTAATTCTAATGGCCTGCATGAAATTTTTGATATTATCTAATGCATGTGACTTATCATCTGGATTTAACTTAGGAAGCCATTTCTCATGGTTTTTGGCAACCTGTGTTGATCCCCAAGTATGAATACAACATCTTGGTCAAGCCAAGGTCTGTTATGGCCTTCCCCAGCCATAGGTTGTTCTTTTTCTTCTTCAGATGAAGAGCTAGAGGAGTGTTCACTTTCAGATGAGGAAGATGATGATGAAGGAGGATAGGGTGGTGGTCAACTTGAAGCAGTAATGTGTGAGACTTGTTATGTTTCAGTAAAAAATAAATCAAGATCAAATTCAGGGAGTTGTTGTTGGTTTGATGAATTATTTTGTTCATTATCCTGCTATGCTGGATTTTGATTATCTTGATTATCTTGAATATTTTCCTATGGATTAGTATTTTCTTGGTGAATTGCTTCTAATCCTTAATTTCTTTCTATAGATATCCTTTGCTGCAACCTCGAAGCACTATCATTAGATATTTTGAGTATCTCTTCAAGTAAGATAGGTACCCTAGTGGGTGATATAATAATGACGTCCCCTGTTCTAGGATCTCGGTGAGTTGTAGGGGTAGCAGGGATAGTATTAGGATGTTGAACCGCTTTCTCAACAGAAGTAGATGCCTGCATGTGGCTACGGGTGATAATCGGTATTCTTGCCGGAGGAAGTTTCTGAGTATTCTGTTTAGGCATAGTTTACTATTGGCCCTCCTTCTAATTCCATTTGTTGAGGCCTCAGATGTGAAGGGTATGCAAGTGTCGGAATGGGTTCCTAAGATCTCAATAGAGGGTGAAAACCTAGACTGAAAGGCTTCACAAGGCCCTACGCAAGGATAGTTCTATCCCCAGCCTATTTGGTGTAGTAATCTCTCATGGATATTCGGCCTCCGCTGGCACTCTATGAGTTGATAAGTTTTGACCAAAGGATCAGTTTTCTAACGAATAAGTCTTAGTGTAAAAGGTCTGTAAACTCTGTTGTACTTAAAAGAAACTAGACTAAGTTAGATTTGTCCTAGGAAAATGTTTGAGGTAAGTGCAGATCAGCTTGATATGTAAATAGATAAAGTCATTTATCAATTAAATAGAAGTGTAGAAAAGATCAATGACTTATTCTTCTCAAGTTACATTTAATTAATGAAAATCAACTCATGGCAAATTGAGGATTATTATGCATTCAAGATTTGACTTGTAACTAATATGTTAATTGAAAAATTAACACCATTTATAACTTACTGAAAGAACCATTTGCAGAAATCAATAAAAGCTTTAATAGAATAAACTCTTTAAAACCTTCATAAACACATAGATCATAAGCAATGATTAATCATAATTGCATATCACTATGTTTCAGGAATTGCAAAGGTTAAAACAATATTGGATAAGCAATTTGGAGGAAATCATAATTCATCAAATAAACTTGACAAATAGACAAAAGTGGATTTGAAAAATAGCTTTACTTTATTTAATGACAATCTTTAATAAATTACAAGCTTATATCAAAACAGAGCATCTCCAACCTCTCATGCAAATTTTGTCCTCCAAATTCCATCCCCTCTCTACAAGGGATCATCTCTCTTAAATAAGAGTTACAAAATAATAATACAAGGACTAAATTCCCACAAACCGGGATTACAAACTCAAAAATAGACTAATGGCCTAGAAAAACTTGCCATTTGTCCCAAATCTCTAACAACTCATCCACATTCAGTTAGTTAGCTGACTCTAGCCCCAGTTGGGCATTACATTCAAATGTTTCCATCTCATTATTAGCTAACTTATGCCAAATGCGAATGTAAATGTGAATTTTTCCTTCGATGCTGACCAATTTCCTAATCAGTTGTTCCACATCATCAATGTTGACCTTCTCAATATGCTAAATTTTCTCCTTGGCCTCTTCAAACCTGTGCTCAACTTGCTCAACATTCAACTAAGGCAGGAAAGAATCTTCAATAAGCTCCATAGCATCAAAATTTATAATCTCCATGATGTTATCTGCTACATACCATCGTCTGTTGCATATAGCCTGTGCTTTCTTCAGAATGTCTTCAACTGACTCGTTCAAATCTTGCCAAGTGTTCAATGCATCTCTAATCTTCTTAAACTAAAAACTATTGAGAATAGGGATGTCTTCTGGTATGTCCTTGATGTATCTCTTCCATTCACCAATGTTTTGACTGGCTTGAGAAGCCTAAACCCTTTTGTCCTTCTACCCTTCAAGAGAAACATACATCTTGCCAAAATCTATGTGAGTTTCCCTAACCTCATCAAGGGTGTCAAACAATTTCTCCAACAACTTGTGATGTTCTTCATTGACCTGCAGGTCCAAATCCTTGAATTCCTGGGGTGACAACTTAAAGAAAGTAGAAGAGGATGCACTTGCAGTTGCATCCTCACATTATTTTTGCAGTAAGGCTATCTTCTGTTTATTGGAAGAATTTTCATCTTGTACATTACGAAGATCAGCTTGCAGAGAAGTATTGTTTCGTTCCAAATATTCTAACCTATCTCCCCATAACCTCCTAAGATCAGCAACATAGATTTCATGTTCCTCCTTAGTCTTTACCAATTCGTCTGCCAACCTTTCCAGTTCTTCTTTCTTTTCATCAATCTCTCTATTCAGAATCTGGACTGAATCAAGGTTTGCACCAACAAATGCTCCTAAGGTTGTGGTTGTCTCAATTGCTCCTATCTGGGGGTAATTTTTTTGCTCCTCTTCTTTCCCCTCTTTACCACTACTTTATTATCCTTACTGTAGACGTAATGTCCAAGAGGGACTACCTCATCATCTTCATATTCAAGAATTCTTTTAGAAGTAATTGAAATAACATTCTCTGTTGAAATCAATGAAGGGGTCTGAGTGACCAAGGGATTGGGTATAAGCATGGTAAATTAAGGAGTAGTCAAGGGGGTAGAGACAACCTGAGTGAGTGATGTAATAGGGGTTGGAGAAGGGATTGAAGTGAAGGCTTCAGAAAGTGGAACTTGATCATCATTAGCAGGTGATAGTAAGGAGGTAATTGAGGGTGGCTCTTCCACAGTGGGTAATGATGAAGTAGATATGGTTAATTGCAGGGGGACAGTCGAAGACTGAACTTTTGCAAAAATAGATGTGGAAATGGAAAAAGGAACTAAGTGGTATGAAGGTGGGGTGGCTCTGGAATTCAAAGTATGAAACAATTGTGTTATAGAGAATGGTGGCATCACCCCTAGGGACAAAGCAAAAAGATCATGAATAGATGAAAACAACAATGATGAAGTTGTGATGTCAGGGGTAGTAGTCACCTCCAATACCTATTGATCAGTATCAGAGTGATCCATTTCAATAGTATCTAACAAATCTTTAACTGCCTGTGAGTTATCAATTACTTCTCCAGTGATTTCTTCAGTAACCCTTTCAATCACTCTTTCAGTGAATTCTTCAGTCACTTGAACCGCAGCATGTAACTCATCTTCAACATCACTATCAATGAGATCAACAGTGGGGACCTGTGATGCATAATTCTAAACTTTCTATCTCCTGGCTGGGTTGACCTCAGCCACTATCAAATCATCAACTACCTATGTAACTGCAGCAGTCACTTGAACATCCATATTAAGCTTAGGAGGTTCCATTGTTCGAGTGTCTAATACTAAAGTTAGCTTTGCTAATTCCTGCTGGAAATGACGAGAGGTTTGCAGCAAAGCTTTAACTTGCTCATTTGTTTTCACTTGAGGGGGGTTCTCCATGGGAGCTTTACCTTTATCTCCATCTATGAAAGTAAGCATTAGAGGGGCGTTAGCCTACTGGATTTTCTTTTGTTCTTTATCCCTTCTAACTTGCTCAATCAAATTCATCTCCATTGTTATTTTCCTGTAGACTTAAGTTTTTATTTCTTTATGATATGCCATAATCTCTTGTTGCTCATCTAAACTCTTGTCCCTAGCTAAGACTTCATAAAAAGTATTCACTCCTTGGTAGATGGAGTCATCTGGGAGTTCTTCATGGACATAGTCCATTTTGATATGATATTGATTGAAATGTTCAAGGAACTTCTTAGGATCATGCTTTTTTGGGGGGGTTTACCCAACTTCAAAGGAGCCATCTGATCACCAATCACTGTAGCCCAAGTTGAGGTGGGAATAACTAATGGTCCCATATTTAAAGACAATTTAGGCCAACCCCTCTTTTTGGGACCAGTGGGATTTTTGTAAACACCATCAGTGACAATCTTATAGGAAACATGTTGAATGACCAACCTGTGAAGCACTATTCTAGGTAGAAGGTGAACAATGTCACTTCCCCAGACGCTGATATATGAAAAGGACTCATAAACATACCAATCACCAATTGTATTGATGAAGGTCCTAGCATCAGCTGAAAAGGATGGAGCTTCCTGTTTGAATATCTTGAAATAGATAGTGCCCATGAAATAATAACAAATATCATAGAGCAGGGGAACATAATTACTTTCCCAGAGTGCATCATGGTATATGTGAACTGGTGGAGCTTCAGGGGTCCAATTCCATCCCAAGTTAGGATATTGGAACTCAGAGCAAAAGACATCAAGAATGAAAGCTAACAAGAAGAAGTGTGTCTTTCTCAAGGTAGGGGCCTTCTGATACTTTTGGATTGTTGTTTCAAATTTAGATGACAAGATGGATGCCCAAGGGAAGGATTCCCTATTGTTAACACATGGTGGGCTATTGGAGCCCATTCAGCTTTAAAGACTAAACAATTGGGAAGGCCAAAGAGCCTGCAGAGCATGGTTGCTAGTAAAGAATAAGGTTCTCAAAACCAAGCAATCGGATAAAGGTTATCATCCTTCGGCACAAAACTGCTAGGTTTAATCATCCATGACTTCATCATCTCTTTGAAATTATACCTAGTTTTGGAGGATGTTATGAACTCATGGTTGAGGGTTTTCACAACCAATTTGAGAGAAAAATCCCTAATAAAGAGTTCAGGGAGGAAGGTGGTCAATTGGGAACCTGTACTGTCATTAAACGACCGGTCGTTGGGGTTAGAATTTTCCACAATCCATTTAACCAAGTCTGTGTAAGGTAAGACATCAGGGTGAGCAGCAATGGCATAAATTTGAGAAGCCCTAATCTTCTCATATGCAGGTTTGTCTTCTTTAATGTCGGAAACGTCATTTTTATCAAAAATTGAATAGATTTTGGCCCAGTCCATTTGGTAGGTTTTAGTGACCCTCTCACTGGTGTTTGACAAGAGATCAAAATTGGGGTCTTTGGTCAGTAAATCATTGTGAAGTAGACCGAGTATTCCAAGACATTTTGGCACAGCTTTTAAATTCTGATAAATAGATAAAACAAAAATTAAAACCAAACAATAAATAGGAAAACCATAATAGAAAATGCAAAAATGACAACAAACCAACCTGAAAACGACTGAAAATTCATGAGGGTGACCCTGATAAGAAATCGACCGTAAAATCCACATAGCGGAATGAATTTTCGATAGTAAAAATGATAAAGAAAAAATAGGAAAAAATGTATATTTATTGTTTTTTTTTGGTCGGATCAAATTTGGACCGTAGATTTAAAAGAAACAAATGGCTCAAATTAGCCCCTACGGGATGCGGGATTGGGTTCACAAGTTTTATTTTTCAAATTTTATTCAAAATTTCCACAATCTATAATCCACAATTTGAGGGTTGCGGGTTGTGGGTTTAAAAATTGCAAAATAACGAACAAAGATATTTCTGAAATCCACAACTCGAAATTTCAGGTTACGAGTTTCAGAAATGAAAACAACGTAAAAATAGGGAATGTCATTTCCCAAATCCCACAACCCAGTAATTGCGGGTTGTGGGTTTTGAGAAGGTGCAATGCAAATTATTAACATAATGACTTCCCGTAATCAAAAATATGGAATTTGTGGGTTTCAGGTTGCAGGATTGAAAATTCCAAATTATTAACACAGTTTTTTCCGCAACCCGTAATTTCGGGTTGCGGGTTTCATGTTGACGAATTTCAAACCGCAATTGTGGGATTTCGGGTTTCGGGATTTTAGGATTTTGGATTTTTGGGAAGAAAATGATACTTTGGAAAAATGAAAGCTTCCGCAATCCAAGGAAACAACCAAAAACTCAGAAATTTTCAAAGGGAATGATGATAATTACACAATCCAGAACCAAAGTGTATGAGACCATAACAAACAAAGTTTGAATACTTACCAAAATACCTTAGTATTTACAATAATGGGTCTCCCATGATCAAATGAAGCATGGGATCTGTTGTACCTACAACAAAGCCAAGCGTCAACATTCCTAAGTGTTCTGCTACCCTGATTTCTGCATGGTTATTCGTTATGGCTCTTCCTGCACTTCTGTTCCTAGATGTTCTCTAGAGAACTGAAACCATGACGAGAACAAGAGGAACCCCCCATCATGGTAGCAGCAGAAAATGTCCAGGTTCAGGAAGGTGTCTAAATAATGCTACGGATTAGATGGTAATGGATGGTTACGCAGAGAGTATTTCTACTCGGACCCATAGTCTCATTGACGGATGGGAAGCTCGCAGTGGCATGGCTCTACTGGCCTCAAGAATCAATGGAGGAACTATCAACCACTATTGTATGATTAAAAATATGATGAGTACTTTAGTAGAGGAAATGGAGACTAGCTGGAAAGCCAACACCAGCACCCTTCGGAACATAAAAAACAGTTTGATATACACCACTGAACTCCTAAGCACAATGGATGCTAACATGACTTGGGACATATTCTCTCTTGGGTGCAACAATGAGTTGGAAACCCTCAAAATCCTCCTGGGAAAGCAAGTAGATACCAACGAACTTGTGGCTCGTGGAGATGGCTTAGCTAAGGTGAATGCTTCGGTGAGAAAGGACACGGCTCAGCCACCTGCTATGCTGGACAACCACGCGGTGCAGGATGAACACAGTACAGCTACACCCTCTTCCCTTGTTCTCCCCTCTTTGGGGACAATTGAAGATTACTATGATGGGCTACTCTAGGTCTGGGTTATTTTTGTACTATTCAGCTCTTTTGTTTCTACATCTTCTATAGTCTGCTATCTAGAACTCCAATGCATTATGACATATTTTTTTGGAAAGAGACAAATCCTTTTTTTTGGGAAAGCCCCACCCAAGAGGTCTTACTTTTGTATAATGATAGTCATTTCAGTATTTTTTAGCGTCACGGATGGTGGCTCGATCACCTGAGGACTTCATAGTTATAACTTGACTCTTCAGTTACATATGTAATTTTTGCCATCTTTTTTTTCTCTGTTTATTAAATTTTCCTCTGCAACTTAAGAAAAAAAGGTGGCTTGAAATAAGCATGTAACATCCCCATTTTGACCCTATTGCATTAAAATTGTAAATGATGTAATATTGCTATAAAATCGTGGTAAGGATCTCAAGGCCAAGGCCCCGCTATCGATTTATTGATGCATTTGGTTTACGTTGTATCCAAGCACATTGGAATTGTAAATATGCATTTTAATATAAATACCCACAACTAGCTATGCAATGCAACAAGAGATGGGGACATGATATTACAAGGTATTGGGACAAAAATATTCAAACCCTTGAGCCAATGAAGTCAAGCCAAGTGTCAATGAGACAACCCATCAACTATCAACTACCCATGTTGACTTTGGTGCCCAATAATTAATTTCTCCCAAGAGTTTGGTGAAGTGGTTAATGCCTTGGGGGTTGGGGAGGTATGGTTGTCCAAATTCGAGTATGGGAAAGCCACCCTCATGGAAAATCGTGTTTCTCCTTCTTGGGCAAGAAAAAACCCATGAATTGCCTTCCCATGCTATTATGCAGGATTAGACTTCACTCTCTCACATTTTTGGAGCTTGCTGGGCGTTTCTCTCATGAAATACGTTGTAAATTCACTGGCTTTCAAGCTGAGAATCCCGTTTTTGTGATGGTTGGACTAGAAAAATCATTTTTGTGAACCCAGTAGTTATGTCCTACCTAAGAATATCATTTTTGAATGTTCCATCAACTGTGTGACTGAGTATATGTCAATTTTGGGTGCCAAACTGTCACAATTTTGCCCAAAATTCGTTTTGGTTCCTTGCTACCAGATAATGACTGTGTGAAGGTCGTTTTTGCCCTTGAATGCCCATAATCATTTTTTTGAGGACGACTTTCTCTCCTAGGGTTGTTCCCCATCTTCCATTTTCGTTTTGGGTTTCCCACGTTTTTTCTGAAACTAACGAAAACCCCATTTGGGCCTCCCACTATAAAAATGTTTTTCTACATGCCCAGCACTTATGATTTTTGATGTTATGAGTATCCATGCTCAGTTTATGAGTTTTCTGTGTGTATTAGATTGTTGGGGTTGAAATGGGTCTCCATTGATTTGGCTTGATCTTGAGTGGAAGCATCCACAAATGAAGAGGGTTCAAATTTAGCCTAATAAACCCAGCTATGGACTGGCTTGGCTTAAATGCAAATGATTATTTGGCTGTGTATGAGCTTGAGAGTCCCCTTTTCCTTGTAGATATCATGCCTAGCTCGGGGGTGGTCTCTGAATGCCTAAATAATATAGGATGGGTAGAGACCTACAGCTGGGAGGAACGTTGCAGCGACATAGCTAGTTGTGTGGGACAATTGCACGACAAAGATAAGTGTTTTCTTTTTATGTGTTTTTCCCCTGCAGTGTTTAAATTAAATGACTGTTATTGATATATTGAATCCATATGAAATTATGTGTGTGGATGAGTTTATCTCCACTGTGCATGTTTGTTGAATTTACATTTGCACACATGGGTTTTTAATTGTATGAATCTAATGAATGGGCTGAGTTTGCTTAAAAAGCCCCATGGATTGGCATCATGTTCCCTCCCTTTCCTTGGATGGATGGGTGGGTACGTTACAGAATGGTATCAGAGCTTAAGGTACAACACTATGGCTGTTGGGCCCTTCATAGAGATAAAAATCATTGTGTATATATTTAGTTAGTATTTGGAATTAAAATGCATTAGAGAAACCCAAAGACCCCATGGATTCTATTGGTTAGAATGGGAAATCATTTCCATGACTGTTTTGGGGATTCTTGCAAAATTGCTTGCATTGATTTCATGCTATGAAAGTGAGGAAGGAGAGAGAAAATCCTTTTTCAGGTTGAATGCTTAAATACACTATTTCTAATAGAGTAGCATTCTGTTTTTGTAATTTTTGTGTTGATGCCCCAAAGATCGCAGCATCAAGCAGAAAGGAATTCTCCACGGTAAACTATCCCAATTAGATTGTCCACCATTTGGTATGGGGAATCCGTCCGGTTAGTGGTTCCGGCTACCGTTAGATTTGGAGATTTGCTTTCTTTTACAGCGGTTATGGCCCAATCCACCGTTCCTTTTTTTATTTTATTGTTAAGATGATATGCAAGTGCCTAAGCTAATTTAATCTAAATGAAGAACTTGAAACAAATATGTATCCAAAACTGAAATAAATCTAATCTATTCTTGCAAGGAGCAAATCATAAATATGAGCAATGTACTGAAGGAAACCTCTAAAGATTACATGGATAGCCATTTGATTCATAAAGAAGCATCTTCAACAGAAGGTTAAAAATATAAAGATAGCTTTAATTCATATTAATACATTCAATTGCTCATGTTAGGAGAAACATCATTGCACAAAAACAGTTCAGAATAGCAAAGAAAGATCTCACAGCAGTAGAAGAATGTCAGAAGAATAATCTAGCAAGCATCCAGCACTCATTTCTAGGAAAAAGACGTCCTCTCCAGGCTCTTATTAGGAAAAACTCACTTTCTTGGAGCAAGTGCAAAATAGTTCATACCAGATAAGAAAATTCTTTTCCTACCAAATAAAAGTCCTATTCTCTTTCTCCTAATCCTCTATTTATAGCTTTACAAAATGCTCCATGAGATGAAAAGTGTACCATGATTCTAGAGGCTTCTAATTTGGATTTTGGTGTATAATTATCTATTTCCCAAATTCGTGGGACACCTTTCATATGAGACAAAATCACAGCCAGCTGTCCCTTTAAAGCATTTATACAAAAGGTAGAATTTCAGCTTCTCCTTTTCTTTACAACAAAGTAAGAATGATCTATCTACTACTGGGGCTTCTTCTTGTTGACTTGAAGACTCACCTCCACCAACCGGCTCACTTGTAATTACCGGGCCATCTATACCTTGAATGTATGTGGTCCATTGGTTGATATCCTTTACGATAAGCTTGCTACGGGAAGATACTGCTGCCTAGGACGCTATTTCATGTTTGCGTAGGTCCAATTAGATTAGCGCTTTTCCCTCTGTGGATTCTTTAGCCATCGCTTCTAGGAAGTGAATATGTACTGCAGGCTGGGAAATGAACTATTGAAATTCATCCTGAGTTAATACTTCTATATTCTTGATATAAGCCAAGAATTCATCCAGCTCATTCTGCAGCTCAAACAATCAATCTTATTCCTTTCAGAAATCATAAATGGAGGTAGGAAGAATCAGATGACACTTGCTATGTGATTCCCTGAGTGTGGAGTAGAACGAACAACACTTGCCAATCATCTTCCTAAATTCCAAACTCAGCTTGGTGCAGCAATCCCTCGTGAATTCAAGGATCCCAATATCCACGTCCAATTCATCTCCTCTAGTGGTGTGTAAGTGTGAAGGGAATTGAGATTTTCCCTTTTTCCACTTAGATTGCTGTCTCAGCTCCTTTACATGATTTGCAAACTTTTCTCGAGTCTTTAGAGCTTTGGTTTCAATTGTTGTCATTTTCTTAATCATATCTTTCACGCTCCAAATCTCTTCCGAGATCAGTACTAGCAGCTGATGGATTTTAATCCGCATGTCACAAGCTTGTTTGAGAAATGTGGACAAATTTTGCTAGTCCTCCGTTGCCTCTTTGAGATGATTTCCCAATTGTTCCTTTTCTTGAATCAACCCTTCATACTCATGCTAGTGGAGATGAATTTTCTAATCCCTGCTTGCTTTGAGTTCCTCCAATTCTGTTATTCGAGCTTTCAGATTCTTCATTTCATCTTCAGAGATAGCCAACTGCATTTCTAAGGAGTTCTTCTCATTCTCAAGCCAAAGAACTCCCAAATTTAGCATTATATGCTCTCCTACAAACTCATTGTATTTCTCTTTCAATTTGTTTGCTTCCAACACCTCCCTCTTTCTATCATATCTGATCTTAAAGCATTGTTCCCTGTAATGATTTATCTCATCTTTCAAAAAATTAACATTGGCTTTAGTGGCCTTAGCTAATGCTACAGTGCATTGGGATTGGAACGTAGGGTCGGCATTAGTTCCTTGGACCAATGTTTTTTCTGATATCCATAATTCATATTCATCATCAACCCTGCTTTCCATCTTCTTTACCATCCTATCAGTAATGGCCCTTTTCAGCTCATGGAAATAAATGGTATCCAGGTCGACTACTTTGCACTGCTTCCTGGGGTTATATGGGGTAAGTGCTAAGCTTCCTGAAGAGGCACTCCCTTCCTGAGTTGTCCTTGGAGAGTATATCAATGGTGTATCCACCTCCATGTCTATCGAAGTAGATGGCTCAGGCTTGGGAGTCTTCTCTATCTGTTCTTTTTCCTTTTCTCCTGCTAGCTCTTCTTGTTGCACCTATAATCTAGCTTCTTCTTAATTCAGGAGCCTTTCTTCTTCCTCATGTTGCTTCCTGGAAGCTTTCTCTTGGAACACGTAATCTTCTTCCTCTTTCTAGATTTTGGCGGCCTCTTCTTGTTGTTTCAACTAAGAGTCTTGTTCCTGTTGTTTCCTTGCAATCTCCTCTTGCTGAAGCTTGGCAGTTAGCTCATCTTGAATTCTTGCTTCTTCTTGGTCTTGCTGCTGCTTGAGGGTTTGCTCTTGGAGCACTCTGTCCTGCTCCTACTTGAGGGTTTTCTCTTGGAGCACTCTATCCTACTCTAATCCTGATGGATCTCTTGATTGCGAGGCTGAAGCCTCTCACTCCTTTTGGATCAGGCCAAAGGGTTTGGGGCTCGGATCCTTCACAATTGTCTTCTTGTAATGCTTCCCTAGCGTAGTTAGGTTGAGAGTGATCCTGAGGAATTCCTCGTCTCATTCCATAGCATGGGAATATTCAAAGGAGATCTTGAGGTCAAGACAATGTTGGCTTACCGCACCGTTGGGGTCACACCTTCTGAAAGGGACCATGCCAAAATGGAAAACTTCAAGGCCTTGAGTGTAATTTTCCCCGTCTCTTTCTCCTGGGAGGCTGTAAGCTCCGATGTTAAATGGCATGGGAGGATACATGCCCTTCCTCTGGTCTGTTAAGAACTTACTTACTGCGCCGGTACCAAAGAGTTGTCTCACGGCCTCCTTGTGAATTATAAAATCTTTAACATACCGAGGGAGCATAAATGGCTCATGAGTTCCTCCACTCATCCTGATGTATGTGCCTTCTAAACTGTGATAATAGTCCCCAAATTTTTCAATGATAGGAATTGCATTCTCCGACATACAGTCTAATTCTTCTATGAAGATAAGTTGGAACAATGGCATGATAAATCTCTCATAAATCATTTTATAGTGTTTTGCGTATTTACTTGCCCATGTACATTGATAAGATATGAAGAGGGATGTTTCTTTTGGAATCCATGAGTAACCCAAGTCCGGGAACGTATGCTTGCTTAGCACGAAGTCAATCAAGTATGAAGACATGAAGAAATCAGCCTTCCTTTTAGTTAGTCCTCTCTTGGCTGCTGTCAGCTGCGAGGTGAAACTATCTGAAATTATTTCAGCCCAGTTGAAGATGGTGCCATTCATGGCTATATGAAACGTCACTGGCACCCATCCGATCTTAAACACATTGCCATTAGGCATGCCGAAGAGTCAACTCAACATCAGGACGATGAGTCTGTAAGGGGTCTTTAAAAGGTTGCTTTCATATTCATTGTTCTGCCTCCTCCGAATCTGCTTGTCGTTTATCGTCACCTTACGGGCCAATTCTAGTGGGTCCATTGCATGTTTTGCTATCCAATCATCGTCTAAACAAGCCCTGGGTGAAGGAAATATGTGGGCAGCAGTGACATGCTCGAGAGCGAAAGATTCTAGGCTCAACCCATTTTTATCATTCATGAGCCTTGTGTCGGTTCGGATGTGGGGAATTAGCCATCCAATAACTTCAGAAAAGGGAACAATTTGGGACGAGTTGTTTCTTTATGAAAACAAGACCTTCGGATGTTGGCATACACCACAGCATCTTCTATGGAGGCTGTTGTACTGTCTTGAGCCATGATGAATCTGTACAGATCACCCCATTGAAATTCAAGGGCAGAGCTCCTAGGGAAAACACCAGTGGTAGCTTGTGTGTCAGCGAACATCGTCTCGAGGGAAGTATCTGATAGAATTTACACATCTGAGTCTGAGGTTATTTTCTATGTTTCCTTCTTCTTTTTTGTCTTCCTATGCATGGTAATCCTATGGTGAGCAAGGCAATGTCAATAAAGACTTTAGTTAGACCACTTCTTCAAGCATTAGGAACACTCTATGGCAGAGCCAAAATATAACATTTTTCACAATATAGAGGTTGTCCTAAAAATCATAATTATCTTCATTTCAAGTTTAAGCTTAATTCAACAATGTCGTCCCAAGCTAAAAGTAAAGACAAGATATCAGGACAAGGAGCAAGAACATCTTTGAATCTGCACCATTCATTTTCAATGTGCAGGTATCCCCTTAATTGTCACACAAACTTGCGCGAGTCTGATGAAGATTTCTGCGCTATCGCCTTGATAGAGCTTTGCACCATTCTTGGGATTCTACGCGCGCTAAGATCAGTTATCTAATGTGCACTAGGGTACAAGCGGGATTTTATGCGCTAATACCTAGATGTTTCATGCGCTCCGGCGCCTAAGATTATTGTTAGAAAAACAGGATCACAGAGCAATAACAATAAACAGAAATGCAAATATAATCACACATACACATTACAAGAGAGACACAGATATATCGTGGTTCACCCAACTTGGGCTACGTCCACACTGAATCTCCCAGTCCTTATTATTATTACCATCCAGCAAGGTGAAGGGATACAACCTGCAGCACAACCGCTGCACTTCCTCTTCTCTGTTTCACAGTCTCTCTCCTGATCTCAGAGATCTTTACAATGCATAAAACCTAATACATCGTCATCCCTATCTGTATTACAATGTCTTTATTTTATAAGGGAAATACAATGGGAAAATACCACGGGATACCCAAAACCATGGGCCCGCAAAACAGTTGGAGAAAACAGCCGCAAAAATTTTCTTCGGGGGCACTGCCCCTGGACCCCCCAGCCAGGGGGGATGGTCCCCACTGGGGTGACTGTATAGTCCACCTACATATCATATAAAACTGGGGTACAAACACGGTTGATACAATATCATCTATGAGACTAGAAGATCTGGCTCCACAACCAATAATTATTTGTGTGCCAAGTAAAAATGTATTTTCTATGCTAAAGCCCAAAATATTTCGTGCGCTAGCGCCCCAATTCTATCGATGCGCCAAATCTAAAAAAATCCGTGTGCTACTTCAAACAACTTTTCATGCGCCATCCTAACCTTATTTATGCGCTAGTGCTTAACATTATGCATGCGATATTTACAATGTGTCAATGTTTAAATATTTTATGTGTCGGCAGTTGATAGTGGAGATTGTGTAAAAGATGGAGAAACCCCGCAGCTGTTGGCTTCTATGAGTTAGATTTTCGGGCTAGGTTATCAGGGTTCTAAGTGGGCACGATGGGTTGTTTTAACATATCCCAAGGCAATTTCGGTCGAGCATTGTGGGTTTTATGTGCCCTTAGTGTGAATGAACATTGCTTTCGGTTGAGTAGAGTACCTTGGTGCTCATAGGATGAAACTTTAGATGCAAGGAATGAGAAGGTTTGGGTTTTACGCGCAGTAGATGCTTGGCAGGGAGTTTCGTTTTGCATGGGATGTCGTGGCTTCTATGAGTTTGAGTGAAAAAACTCTGCAGCAGCTAAGGTACTGCAGGGACGATTCAGGGATATCAAGGTGGGCGAAAAACCTTACTCAGGACACCAAGTACATGACAGTAGGACAGAGCTCATGCTCGCAGGTGGGGACAAAACTTTTCAGGTTTTGGTTCACGCAGGGCGGCTTCAAATTCTCATTTCTGGGATCAAGGACGAGACCAGTCGTTCTGTGCTCTCTAAACTTCTTGCAAAGAATTTCCTATGGTGTAAATACAAGCTCACGAAAAAAAAAGGGGCATAGAGCCTACCTATCAGACTGGAAGGGTCCGTCGAGGGTGAACGTTTCGAGGTAGGAAATGAATCCATAGGTGCTTGATGAATAGAAAACCTCACTCTTGATGAAAATGGGAAACTCTGGTTGCTCGGCGAATATAAAATGTATTGAAAAAAAAACCCATTGCACTTGTTTAAATAAGGGTGGCGTTTATGTCACATATGACAATAGGTTGGCGGATTTAATTTCACAGGGCTCGAGGTTCCCTACAATTAAAACATCACATGGCTCTATTAAAGACCCCACCAAACCCGTCGGTGCACAAGGGTCGAGGAGATTTTTCGCGCCAAGTGCCGAATGGTGATTTAAATTCCGCACTAAGGTGGTGATTATATCTTATGCGTTTTTCCCTAATCGCAGGTTTTAAAATTGAATCTCGAGCTCAACCAGCGATCCTTCCATTACGGATGCACTCCCATAACTGTGAAAGAGTTTGGGCTATCAAATGAGACCAAGCATAGCATTGCAAGCGGAGAGGATAAGTTTATTTCTTGCACCATTGGTGTCCGAGGAATGGTTATCACTTGTGCTAATGGAGGCCGGCTTATTGTTTAAAAGTGTGCTGGATAAAAGACTTGAGAGTTGTCAAAAGGGGTGTCAGAGTTGGAGCCAGAGTATGTGCCAGATGGAGGTCTTGGGGTTGTAGGTCGCGCCAAAGCGATGGAGGATTTAAGGAAAAAACTTGTGCTATAGTGGGTGAATGAAGACTAAAAATTTGCACTGAAGAGAAAAGAATGCTTTTGCCTCAGAAAAAATCAATGAAAAAGACTCTTCTGGAAGTAGGTGATGAAAATCTGTCGAGTTAGAGAAAGAAATAAACTCGAGAGACAAAGGAAAAAACTTGCTACAAAAGCATTGAAAGGAGGGGCCCAAAATATCTTCAAAATTTTTGGGAGGGGTGTTGTATCAACAACAATTGGCAAATCATTGGCGAACACAGATCTTTGAAAAACTCTCTCTTTCACTGGAAGGATTCTTTTATAAGTTGTTCACCTCATGTGCAACATTCAATTTGAGCATTCAAATCTCGGCGAAGGAAGTAGTCGCTTTATCCGTTGGTCATCGGGACACGTGAGCTTTGATAAAGACATCCTTAAAACTTTCAAAGGGCCAAAATATGAGGTTCATTTTAGAAGATTCATCCTTCAGACGACCACTGTCATCGGACTCCACAAGATTGTAACAACATCTCGCAGACACTATTGCTCTTGTTCCTCATTCCCATGTTGCTTGCATCCCTTTTGGATGTTCATGAATTTCACATCTTTTTGCTGTTTGAGCCTTCTAGAAATATTTTCCTTAGAATTATGATCTTTGATTTTGGTTCTTCAATCCACAATGTCCTTTTGTGTGAGGGAGAGATTTTATTGATTTATCAAGACTCGCAGACGGAGAAGAACCTAGCTTGAGCTGTGTCTTTGGGACAACTTTCTTGACTTGAACGTTTTTCTTTATCTCAGCCATGCTTTGATTGAGGCAAGAATTTCTAGAAAAAAGACCCTTGATTATTAGCCTTTTGGATTTTGATTTACAACATGGAGTCACTTCAATACCCTATTCCTTCGAGATGTGCTTCCTTTCTGTGGGTCCAACCATAGCGATCCTCTTGAGATGCTTTTAAGTGTGAGGGTGGATGGATCCCGAAGATAGTGATAAAGATAGTCATAGATCTCTGCTATTTCAACAAGGGTTAGTGTGAACAACAGAATAGGACCTCTTCATTCTGGAGAACGATCAACAAAAGCCAAAAATACATGGGTAAACCTTCTTTTGAGGGTACACTTCTAGTTTCAGGAGTTGTGAGATTTCTTTAGAGATTTATCTTCACGCGAGGCCCAATTGCAGGTGTTTCAGAAAAACTAACTTGTACAAAAGGTTTCAAATGCTGAGAGAAAGAGACAATTTTGCTTAAAAAAAGAAGACAAGAGACTAAAGTAAAACAAAAGGAAAGGTTTATTTATGTACAGAAAGTCTCAGTGAGACTATGCCAAGTATTGTTTCAAGGTGAGGCCATTGAGAGGAAGGGTTACTTCCTCTCCATGGAGGTCTGTTAGCTTGTAAGTGGATGGGCTGAGCTTTGCAGAAATTTGGTAAGGGCCTATCCATAAGTGTTAGAATTTTGTGTGCATCCCCTTGCCTTCGTGATTATGGTCCCATTTCAGAACTAGATCTCCTACTTCAAAACTTCTTTTACTAGACTTCCTCTTATGGAACCATCTTTTGACTATGTCTTGATGTTGATGAAATCGATCTTTAGCTTTCTATCGGGCTTCTTCAAGTTGAAGCAAAGTGTCGATGCTAGATTGTAAAACCTGACTACCAGACCCTCGAGAGGCTTGAGACAACTGTAAGGATGGAAGCAAGATGTTGGGAGGGAGGATGGGTTCCTTGCCATAGATGAGGGTGTAAAGGGAAACCCCTAATGCATTCTTTGGAGTCACCCTATCTACCCATAAGGAATTTGGGAGAGCTATATGCCAGCTTCAATAATTTTCTATCACAGTCTTCTTGAGAATTTGGATGAGGTTTTTGTTTGAAGATTCAGCTAGTCTATTTCCCTAGGGGTAGTAATTGGTTGAATAATGCAATTTAATTTGTCTTTCATAAACAAATTCATTTATTTTAAAAGATGAGAAATAATTAGCATTATCAAAAACTAGGGAAATTGGAACCCCAAACCTGGTTATGGTATTATCGTTCAAGAAAGTGATGACTGCATCTTCATTGATCTTGCGCAGTGGAGTAGCCTCCGTCCATCCAGTGAAATAGTCTGTGGCTGTGAGGATGTATCGATGTTGAAGAGAAGAATTGGGCATTATCTCTCCAATGACATCTATACCCCATTGTTCGAAAGGTTCTGAGATAATAACCGGCTGCAAAGGTCTTGCTTCCTTAGGTAATTTCCCAGCACTTCTTTGGAAAATATCACAACTCCGCGCATAAGCATGGGCATCTCGGAATAAAGTGGGCCAATAATATCCATCCCTGAGTATTTTGTGAGCTGTTGTCTCCCCTCAATAATGCCCACTAGCAAGACCATCATGTAACTCTTTGACAACTTTACTTGCATCTTTCTTTTCTAGACATCTGAGAAAAATTCCATCGTAATTTTTTCTGAAAAGTGTTCCATCAATGATTTGATAAGCTGTTGATTTCAAATGAAGCACCCTTATCTACTTAGAACTCCAGTGCTCTGGTAGGTATCCTTGCTGCAAATAATGCACTAGATCTCTATACCATGATTCAAGAGCTATGAAAATGGGACATACTTCAACTGAATTCAGCTCAGCTTCATTCTTCCAATGCTGCTCTTCATCCGTGGAATGTTCTGTAAGAAATTTACACAGGCCTTCTTCTTTGATGATGGTGGCCGGTTTAAATTCTAAACCATATTCCTGAAGAGTTGTGACCCAGTTTCCCCTCCTTTTTCCTAATTCCTTTTGAACGAAAAGGGATCTAACAGTTGGGTGGGGAACTATAACTTTAGTTATGTTCTTAAGAATATATGGTCTGAACTGTTTGACTGCTTTGAAGACGGCATACGCATGTTTGTCAACAATGGGGTAGTTCAATTCAGCACCTTGCAGACCAGTGCCCATAAACGAGACTGGGTACTCGTCTCCTAATTCTACCTTTTGCGTTGTTACACAGAAATCTTCCACCCTGTGAGCATCAACATTCTTTGTCCTGTAGGATCCATTTCAGTGACTCGGATCCATTTTCATCCTTCAGTAAAGTTCCTCTAGTGGATTTTTTCCCTATCTTGAGTCTGCATTCATTGATCCTTGTAGTTGTGAACCAGTTATGTTCACCTTCCAAACTCCTTTCTAGTTTGAGTTTTCCATTCATGGAGGATTGAAGTGGTGGAGGCACAAGGGAATTGATCTAGATCTTGGTTCAGATTGGTTGCCGGAAAGAGGTCATATCACTTTGTACTTCTTCTTGTTCATTAATAGAAATACTCATATTCTCATCCATTCATGGTGTGAAGGTCATTTATTATACATTGGGTTGCATTTGATTATGATATTATGGACCATTGTTATTGATGATGTTAATGATATTTATATATCACATGTACTTGTTAGATATTTGTTGTCAAGACTAATTTGCAGATTACAAGTGCTTGGATGTGCGTGGATTGAAAGCTCCAACGGGGATCTACATAAAACATTGGATCGAGGTTGGTTACATTTCTCCATTGTTTTAACATTGTCATTTATAATAACATTGCTTTGAGAATTGAGTAGATTTTTGGTAGTCATCTGTCTATTGTGGTATTCCCAAGCCATAGTGAGTTTTCTCCAATACATGCATGAGCACAGCTGCGAGAGAGTCATCTGAAGCAAAAGTATACAACATAAAATCTTTGTCAAAGTCTAGGCTTCTTAAGGAAGGAGACTTAGCTATGGATGCCTTAATGTCTCTGAATGCATCGTTTTCCATGTTTGTCCACTTGAATTATATGCTTTGCTTGACCATTTTCTGCAAAGGTTTAACAATTTGAGCGAAATCAGGGACAAATATTCAGACAAAATTGATAGTGCCCATAAATGACTGCATGGATTTCTTGTTATGAGGCATGGGAATTTTATTGATAGCTTGTACTCTCTCTTGATCTATTGAAACTCCCCTTTTTGAAATTATGTGACCCAACAGTTTACCTTCGAGAACAACAAACACACTCTTCTTGGGATTTAAATAGATACCATATTTTCGGCAACGATAAAAAATATGCTTCAAATGAACAACATCATCTTCTCTTTTCTTTGAAAAAACTGTCACATCATCTAAATAGACCACAACACAATGACCTCCCAATCCTCGGAAGGCAATGTCCATTTCCTGCTGAAACGTGGCTCCTACGTTTATCAGGCCAAATGGCATCCTTTGGTATGCAAAAGTTCCCCACTTAGTGCAGAAAGTATTCTTAAGATGGTCTTCTTCAGCTACTAATACTTGATTGTAACCAAAGAAACCATTAAGAAGGGAAAAGAGTTATGATCCTGATACCATTTGGAGAATTTGTTCCATTGAAGGGATGGGATAGTTGTCTTTATTTGAAGCTCTATTCAAATTTTTGAAGTCAACACATAGTCTTATCTCTCTTGACTTCTTTCTCATGGGAACAAGGTTAGCAACCCATTCAGAATGTCGGACCTTAAAAATTATCTTAGTATCAAGTAACTTCTTCAACTCCTTTTGAGTCAAAGGTTCAAGAGTAGGGTCCATCCTTCTTAATTGCTGCTGAAATGGCTTGACGCCCGCCTTCATTGGTATGACATGTTGAATAATGCGGGTGTCATATGTCTTTAGATCTTCATAAGTCCATGCAAAAACATCCTTATATTGTTGAAACAGTTTGATGAACTTATCTCTTTCTCCCGGTGAACAACATTTGCCAAGGTTAACAAACTTTGGTTCAGCTTCGGTGCCAAGATTTACTAATTTATGCTGCATTGATGAGCTATTGGTCTTGGTATTTTCTGGCCTTTTGAACTTGCTCTGTAGATAAAACAACATTTCAAGTGACCTCATCCCTTTGGGGATGAAATTTCCTTTAGCTGCATCTTTCTTTTGTAGATCAAAATCGTGCTCTTCTTCGTCTATCATAGCTTCTTGGAACATGTCTTCATTTTTTAGAAAAATAATAATATGATTGTCATCATCGAAGACTCTGAAGTTTGTGATATTGTCAGGGACAGAAGGCCTGAAAACCAATTCAATTGAGAACTTGTTATTAGTTGGCACCAATCTCGAAGTGGATGTTGCTAATAAATCAACTACAGAATTTTGTAGTCTAGGAATAAACTTTATATTGAAAGCGTAAAAATGCATAATTAAATCCCATACCTTAGCCTGATAACTCCTCAAATGAGGTGAAAGACTGTGAATGGTATCTCTTACCTGTCTCATAACTATTTTCGAGTCGCCAAACACCTTCAAGTACTTAACATTTAAACCGATGGCTTTCTTCAATCTGTGGACTAAAGCTTCATATTCAGCAGTGTTGTTAGTACAATCAAATTCTAACCTACAGGACAAAAAATACTTATTTTTTTCTTGATCCATGAGAACACAACCAGCTCCGGATGCTTCCAAAGTTTTAGAACCATTAATGTATAATGTCCAAAAGAGATCATTTGATCTAGCTAAGTTAATATCTTTATGATCTAAGTCAGTGACTAAACTAACTATATGACAGTCAATATCATCAGTCCGAGAAAAATGAAGGAGATCAGACTGTTCATCTGATTCATTGCTAATAGTTTCAAACTGATAATTACGTGGATCAAATTCTAAGAAATAATTTCCCAAAACTGAGGATGAAAAGGCTACAGCTTCATTCTTTCCTTCTAGTTGAGTCACATTTTGTTTCATGTGTGGTTCTCTCAGAACCTTGATCTGATTCTGTCTATTTTGATATGGCAACCAGAAATGGGACCAATCAGTTGAAAATTAACCATTCAACTTTGTGGACCAGTCCCTACTTAGGATCAAACAATAGTCTTCGGGAATGTCAACTACCATGATATCAATGAACTTACAAACTCTAGAATCTGCTGACAACCTAATGTTAAATTTTCAGAATTTAGTTCAATCTGATCTAGGATCTTAACTGAGAGAACAACATGTACAGCAAATCTACAGCATATCAATAATGGACACAATAATGCAAGCACACAAGAGACACAGAGTTTACTTGGGGAAAACCATAAAGGTGAAAACCCCCAATAACTTCCTCAGAGATAGATAGAGCAATGATACAACCAGAATACAAGAGATAGTCTTCTCCTAGCAATAGAGCCTCCTCCTCCACAAGTGCGCCACTCTCCAAAGTGTGAGTGAGAGAATATAATGTGTAAAATGAGAGAGACACACTCTCTATTTATACACTAACTTGACTTGACCTTTACTCAACTAGGTCGGCCTCAACTTAACCACTTAACATATTGCTAACTAGGCTGACCCCCACTAGGGTGGTCTAATAACCCTTTGACCCACGTGGTCGACTTCTAATATGGTGGTCTAATAACCCTTTGACCCACATGAATTATACAGGGGCGACCCCAACAAGGTGGTATAATAACCCATCAAGTATAAATTACGACACTTATAATATAAATGACGACACTTCCATATAGAGGAATAATAACATCTCTATAGGAATACAAACACTTTTGTATAGAGGAATAATACCATCTCTATACGAGTACAAAATACATATATGAAATACATTGGTGAAATACATTCCGAAGTTACATATACATCAACACTCCCTCTTAAATAGGAAGGTATTTCTTGACACAGATCTGCTAGCACAAGTCTTATTCTCTGGATCATCATCAGTGAATCATCATCCTCGAATCATCGTCATCGTCACTGTTGCTGCTATCTCAATCAATCTCTAAATCTATTCGTGATGGGAAGTTTTAAAAATCCAGTCCTTTTTCATACTGGATGTAGGCCCACCACCTGTAGGTCTTCATCATCACTGGCCATACTGTGGAATCCTCAGGACTTATTACATGCATAACAAAACCTGGCTGCAGCATCCCAGGCTATTACGAGCACATAACTCTACTTGTCGGATCTCCCAAGAGCACATTACATGTGACCCATCACAAAACCTGGCTGAAGCATCCCAAGCTGTTACGAGCACACAACTCTACCTGTCAGATCTCCCAGGAGCACATTACATGTGCTCTCACCACAAAACCTAGCTGAAGCATCTTAGGGTATTACGAGCACACAACTCTACCTATCAGATCTCCTAGGAGCACATTACATGTGGTCCACCACAAAACCTGGCTGAAGCATCTGAGGCCTTTTTCAACTTGACCAGATCTCCCAGGAGTACATTACATGTGGTCATGGAAAAACCTTGCTGAAGCATTTGAGGCCTTTTTCATCCTGTCCAGATCTCCCAGGAGCAAATTACATACCATAGGACAAAACCTCGCAAGAGCATCTCAGGATGTTACAGGTACACAACTCCGACCTGACGATCTCCCAGGGCACAAATTACATGTCCTCCCAAAGTAATGTCTCGAAAGAGCATCCCAGGATGTTACAGGTACACAACTCCGACATGTAGGATCTCCCAGACATGCTCATCTGCACAACCTGATCCATGGCCACAAAGTATCATCCTGATACTCACCATACATTGTCCTGATGTACGCATGATAATTTTGATCATCATCACTGCATCGTCCTGATGCATGTCATCTGGAGAAGCTTATCATCCATGATCATCCTGATCATACAATGCATCCACCTGATGCATACCAAGTATCTACCTGATCATACAATGTATCCACCTGATACATATCAACATACATGATCTCAGTATCCACCTGATACATATACAGATACATGGTCCAAGCATCCAACATGATGCATATACAAAATACATACAAATGATCCAACTGATCATATCCAGCATCCAACATGATTCATACATACATAAATGATTCAACTGATCATATCCAGCATCCAACATGATGCATATATATATAAATGATTCAACTGATCATAACAAGCATCCAACATGATGCATATACATATACAGAGTAGTAACTAGAGCATCGTCCTGATGCTCATCATCCATGATCCTCCTAATCATCATAGAATCATCCTCTTCAAATCATCACATAATCCATGAAGCACAGCACAGATGCACACCATCCAGCACTTACACCATTGACATGGGAGAACACATCTACCACCATTTGGGGAAGGCTCCAGCCCTTACTTTTTCACGATGCGAGAACACATCTACCACCATGTGAAAAATGGCTCAGCAATTACATCATAACCAAGGGAGAACACATCAACCATGTCAGAAAATCTCATGTGCATCTGCTACTTCAAGACTCATCATTTCCCTTTGGAAGGAACCTCAATCTGAAGTGCACCAAGCCTCTCTCTGAAGTACTCAAACTACACTATGGCCAATGGCTTGGTCAATACATCTACAACCTGCTCATCCGTCGCAACATACTCTGCTTTGGCTATACTCAGTGCTATGCAGGACTGCTTCCTGCTAAACCAAGAGATCACACCTAATTCCATACTGAAGCAGCACCCAGAAGTGCTCTTCCTATTTGCAGCACTGTCTGCCCAATCTCAGAATATGCTTTACAGCAACCAGGTGAACATCTCTCGCATCCGTCAGAAATTGGCTCAATGTGTTCACCGCAAAGCAAATATCTGGTCTTGTGTTTTTCAAGTACATAGAGGACCCAATCATCTGATAATACATCGTCACATTGACCGGATCAGATGAAGCATCATACAAAAGCTTCAAGTTTGATGCCATAGGTGTGGCCATAGCCTTGCAGTCCATCATCCCGAACCTCTTCAGAATCTCTACTGCATACTTCCCTTTGTCCAAGGAAGATTCCATTTGTACTATGCCAGACCTCCATACCAAGAAAATAGTGCATCATCCCCAAGTCCTTCATCTTGAAATCAGCTGCAAGCTTCTGCTACGTGTCGGTAATCAATCTATCATCTCTTGTTACAAACAGGTCATCCACATACAATAAGAGTATCCTTGGATTTCCTACCTCAACCTTGTAGTAAATGTTGGAACCCGCTTTACTCTTGGTAAAGACCAAACTGGATAGAAAGCTACCTATCCTACCATACCAAGTTCTGCACATCGATGATTTCCTATCATGTGTCTCATAACCAAGTGGCTGCTCCACATACACTTCTTCTTCAACTACACCATTCAAGAAAGCTGTCTTGAAATCCATCTAGTGTATCTTTTATTTCATCACTTTTATATTTCTCTATGCTGCCATCTGCAGCATTCTTGATCTTGATAGATCCATATGGAAGTCATAAAAAACATCCCTTCAGGTCTTGGGACTACATCCCAAACATCATTCTTCATGATCGACGGATCATGGCATTCTTCTCATATCCTAGGAACTTCAATATCTTCAATAGATCATTTTGTTGCTGAACAAATGTTGTAGTTCTTTTTTTGTAGGTGATGGCATACGATCTTTCCTACACAGCAAGTTAAATTGCATGATTTGAAAAAATCTCATAGTTTTCGGAACAAATTCTTACACATAAAGAAATATGTCATACAGTCATGCAATTATCTTAGCCAATTCTTGAATACAACATTCATCCATATTCCGTAACTTTCTAGATGTCTTCCAATCTCTACCAGAACATTGTTAAGAGTGTGCACAACTCCTAACATGTCAGCAAAGAGGTTTCATTCTAGATAAGTAGCAATGGAATGTTGTACAGTGCCATAAGCCACTTACCCATATATATTAGTAGTATATTGTTCATCAATGCAACTATTCTAATATGCACAATACACAACCTAATTCTAGGAACATAAGCATATACATCATTGAATAACATTATGTAAGAAATGACAATTCAAATACTTATCTTTGTTTGGTTGCTGGGTGGACTCCCTCTGAATCTTTGCAACTCCATTCTGATGTGGATTGTGAGAAGTGGTCAACTCCCTCTGAATATCTGCATCCTTGCAGAAACTACTGAAGTGTGCTCCTTTGCTTTCTTTCAGGAACAACTGGAGTGTGCTCCCTCTTGATCTTTGCTTCCTGGATTACATGTCCTTGAACATACATCCATCCTTAATCACTATGCATGCTTATTAGTATCATCATTGTGTTATCCTTGAGGTCTCATACATAATCACACATTTATTAGTATAATCTTAATACTATCAAAACAAAATAGTCTTAAACATGTATAGTCATGATCATTCACAGATAATAAACATTAGTATTCAAGGTTTCAAAGAAGTCTTCTTTTACTCATGCATATTCTTATTTGATCATAGGACTCTTCTGATTAGTTAAATCATCAATGCATACACCCGTGATTACTCAAACCTATACCTTCATGATTCTTCTGGTTAGTCATATCATCAATTATGGTAAGAAACATAATATGCATACAGCCATGACTATTCAAACCTATGACTTCATGAATAATCATTATAAAAAACACAACAGTATAAGATCCTAACACAAGATAGGATTCTAGCTTGATATAGGAAAAACATACCTGGATTAGCATGCTAGCTAGATATGTCTAACATACCCACATAATGTCTTCTGGTTCTCTTCAGTGACTTGTGCTAGTAACCTCCATGTCTCATAAGTTAACCATTGTAGAACTAAGTTATACATACCTCGTAAGTAAATCTTCTATGTGATCCATGACAATGGATGAATCTTTGTCTTCATGTCACCATGACCATATGTTCTTGTAGTAGAAGATGATTTGTCTTTCTTGGTGTACCTTTTATGTTAGCAGACAACATAAACCTCATACAACACCATAATGCATTTGTACAATCATAAGTGTCAACACCCTAACCAATGAATATCTTCTATCATGCATTCATAATTTTGTTAAAGTGATACGACAAATCTCAAATCAAGGCTGTACTAACCATAATAATCATGAAGACAAACATACCATAAACTTAAACACGAACAAATCTCGAAACATACCTCGATGAGTCATACCTGTCGACATCCCTTGTAATCTTCTTATGTAAGGCCTTAGCCTCATCTCCCTCTGAAATAGGAACTTCTTCACTTATGCAGGTGACCAATCCAACTTCTTCTAGGATTAACCCAATCCACTTGATTTGCAAGAACTGGACCTGGAGCTGGATTAGGGTTTGTTAGAGAAACCCAAAAAATTCAAACTTTGAATTTCAAACTTCCGAAAGGATAGAAATATGCGCCTCGATGAGCTGATCAAGCTGGTATAGTCAGAATTTGAAAACCGCAAAGTTTCACTCCTTAATTTTGCCTTTGAAACTTTCGGATTCACTGGACGTGACCCCGAACTAGGGTTTGATCAAGCCCACTCTTCTACCCAATCAAAAGGTTTGATCCAAATCTCTAAGCTTCTATCTTTATGAGGAGCTTCTAGCCGTGGTCATAGATTTAAAAAATTCTCATTTTTGCGGAAGCCCTAATTTTCCACTTTTCTGTTCAAAGTCCTGAACTAGGGTCTGATCAATCCCGGCCTTCTGCCAAACCAAAAATTCTGATCTTGGTCTTTAAATTTCAATTTTGATGAGTAGCATTCATCCGTGGTCTCCGATTACAAAAATTCCAACTTTATCTGAAACCCTAAATTCTAGAAGCCATGAATGAAGGTGCTCAAAATTAATTTTGTTTTGACATAAATATGTACCTGATTGTTTCTAGTGTAACTCTGAACTTTTCAATCCACAGGGTTGGAAACATTTTCCTGAGATATCTCAACCTGTCATATTTCCATCCTGATAGGTCTGACCTCAATTGGATTCTCTGAGAGAGCGTTATGCCAAGTGTCGTAACGTGACCTGTTTATGGGATAAAACGTGAGAGCGAACTTGTACGGCATGCCACGTGTCACTGGTTCAATTTCGTCCTCTGAAAACTTGTTCTGAGATAGTACAGTATGTGTACTACCTGTCACTTTTTACGAAATTTTATTTGGAGCTTCCTAGCCCACGTTATGACCTTTTTCCCAAGGTCACCTAACTTTGACTCAGATCTGGAAGAGGCAGAAACCCTATATTGTAAAAATCATAAATCACAAAGTACAACAAATTAGAGGTTGTCCTTTGGACACAAGATACATGGATATCTGATCTTCGACCTATAAAAGTTTCAGACCCGACATTCCCAAAATGGATTTATAGAGAAAGTAATACGATGATTGGTTTTTTCTATATCAATCCCTAGCATCGTAAGTGCAACAAGTGTCATACATGCCATATCATGCCTTCTTTCAGGCTAGCTCTGATACCATGTTAAATTTTCAGAATTTACTTCAATCTAATCTAGGATCTTAACTGAGAGAACAACATGTACAACAAATCTATAGCATATCAATCATGGACACAATAATGCAAGCACACAAGAGACACAGAGTTTACTTGGGGAAAACCATAAAGGTGAAAAACCCCAATAACTTCCTTAGAGATAAATAGAGCAATGATACACCTAGAATACAAGAGATAGTCTTTTCCTAGCAGCAGAGCCTCCTCCTCCACAAGTGCACCACTCTCCAAAGTGTGAGTGAGAGAATAGAATGTGTAAAATGAGAGAGACACACTCTCTATTTATACACTAACTTGACATGACCTTTACTCAACTAGGTCGGCCTCAACTTAACCACTTAACATAATGCTGACTGGGATGACCCCCACTAGGGTGGTCTAATAACCCTTTGACCCACATGACTTATACAGGGGAGACCCCAACAAGGTGGTCTAATAACCCATCAAGTATAAATTACGACACTTACAATATAAATGACGACACTTCCATATAGAGGAATAATAACATCTCTATATGAATACAAACACTTCCGTATAGAGGAATAATACCATCTCTATAGGAGTACAAAATATATATATGAAATAGATGGGTGAAATACATTCTAAAGTTACATATACATCAACACCTAATGAGGATATCTTTCATTTCCCCGATAACTTTGACAACAGTCCTATCTAACTGAATAATCTGGGCTGGAGATGGAATTGGTTGACCGTTAATCTTCTTACAGATTGACGGTGGCATGACATTCGAAGATGCTCCAGAATCTACCAGACAATTGTGTACATTATGGTTGAATATTTCAAAAGTTAAAATGAAAGTAGATGTCTGAGATTTGGATTTCTCGTCGATACTGGCCTCATTAATCTCAGGGTCTTCTTGAGTGTTTGTTAATGGGGCACTGGGTTGAGATTCAAAAGATTGTAACAACTTGTCTCGCTGTTGGGGAAAAATGCACATATCGAATATTGAAACATTTGCCTTTACTTCCTTTATATCTTCAATGATGTCATATCCTATATCACATTCTTTTACAATTTTGGTTTGATTATCTTTCTTACTCAGTGTGACCTTTGGTTGCTGGACTATTGTGTCAATGTTAGGCTGCTTGGTCGTTGTTGGGTTAGCTTTAGGTTGCGGTGGAATGCCTGTAATGTGCATTTTAGGTGTGTCTTTGGAAATTTTAGGTTTGGACGTAGTCAAGCTTGGAACTGGATCTGCAATGGGACCTTTACTGCAAGTGTTAATGTTTACAACAGAGACTAGGATTTCCACAAGAACATCTTCTACCAATTCAGTTAAAGGTACCCAATCCCATAGCACGATGGTAGTGTCTGGAGATGGTTCCTCTATCCTAAGGCTTGGTTCCTCCAAAGGATCGTCTTGATCTAGAATCTTTGAATCTCGCATTTGGTTCATGACTAAACTCATAGAGTTAATCCATTGTGGGAAGGTATTTTCCGAGTGTGGCTCTTGATGAAAGGTACAAAAGTGTTCCATCCCTATTTCATTTAGATTTAAAACATGAGAAGTAGTCATAGGTGGATCAGGTTGATCGTTGTCTTCCCTTTTCTTGTAGAATGGTTTGAAAGGCTTCCTAGATGTACTAGCTTCTTTATCTTTCTCAAGATCTACAATTTTATTGGACAATTTCTTCATCATATTAACTACGTTCTCCATGTCTACTGATGACTCTTCTTTATTCCTAGTGAGTAGCAAAGTTTTTTTTACTAGTTTCTGGTTTTGTTTCTGCATCTAAGGCATGTTTGGTAATGTTGTCTGCTTCTTCTTCCACCTTCCTAGCTTCTTCGAAATTTTCTATCAGGGTGGTTTTCTTAGATCTTTTGACGAACATTGCTATAGGGCCTTCAAGTGCTATTGTATAGTATTCAACTAGAGATTCTTCTGTCGGTTTATTTGCTTCGCTGAAATTATTCAAGAGTGTAGTGAACCTTTGGTTGAAGTCTTCAACCTTTTCTTTCTTTTCCATTCTCATGGACAATAATTCTTTCATGAGTGTAGGTACAGTTTTTTTATTTCCATACTTCTTTAAGAAACATGTTTCAAATTCATCCCAGCTGGAAATTGAGCTAGCTTGTAAGCTAAAATACCAGGAAGAGAATTTTGGTTCAAATGTATATGGGAAAATCGTACAAATTACATCTTCATGTTGTACATTTAAAAGATTCAAGACTAAATAAAAACTCTTGAGATGATCTTCAGCAGAAATGGCTTTTCTTGGGTCGAATTTGGGTAAGACTTTGTCTGGATTTTTTGGTAGATTCTGGAATGGCCCAGCTAGATTTAATGCTCCCCTCACTCTCCAAGCAGGTACAACCATGGTTCTATGAGGAGAATTAGGTGGAGAATCGTGTGGTGAATTAAGTGGAGTGTTCTTTGGAGTAACAAGTTCTCCAAGATTTTTCGGATCTGAAAAATTCTCTGGGTTTTCAAGATCAATTTCTTTTAGGGGTTCTGCAATCTCTTCCAAAGTTAAATTTACAAGCTCTTCAAAATTCTGCACAAGAATTGAATCACGGGTGTACTGTCTTTCTTTTCTGGGAGTACTTTTCCTAGGGAGGAAAGTTACTGCGTTTAAACCACCTAGTTGTCTAACATAAGATCGTGTATGTCTTCTTAAATCTTCTATTTCGGCAAAAGGCACAGCATACAATACTTGTTGATGTTCAGAATCAGAGATGGTTTTTTCTTGATTTTCTACTTCAAGATTTGGGTTGTTTGAAATTCTTGTTTCAAGCGGGTTTTTAGTAACATTTTTGACAATGGGAGATTTTCCTTTATCATCCATGCACTTCATGCCCTCCTTCTGGCACCAAAAACTGTTGATGCCGCGAAGATCACAGAATCAAGCAGAAAGGGATTCTCCCCGGTAAACTATCACAATTATATTTTCCATCGTTTGGTATGGGGAATCCGTCCGGTTAGCAGTTCCGGCTACCATTAGATTTGGAGATTTGCTTTCTTTTACACCAGTTATGGCCCGATCCACCATTCTTTTTTTTATTTTATTGTTAAGATGATATGCAAGTGCCTAAGCTAATTTAATCTAAATGCAAAACTTGAAACAAATCTGTATCCAAAATTAAAATAAATCTAATCTATCCTTGCAAGGAGAAAATCGTGAATATGAGCAATGTATTGAAGGAAACCTCTAAAGATTACATGAATAGCCATTCGATTCATAAAGAAGCATCTTCAGCAAAAGGTTAAAAATATAAAGGTAGCTTTAATTCATATTAATACATTCAATTGCTCATGTTAGGAGAAACATCATTGCACAGAAAAATAGTAAGATCATTCATTGCAAAGAAACAATTCAGAACAACAACGAAAGATCTCACAGTAGTAGAAGAATGTCACAAGAATAATCCAACAAGCATCCAACACTCATTTCCAAGCAAAAGATGTCCTCTCCAGGATCTTATTAGGAAAAACTCACTTTCTTGGAGCAAGTGCAAAATAGTTCGTACAAGCTAAGAAAATTCTTTTGCTGCCAAAAAAAATTCATGTCCTCTTTCTCCTAATCCTCTATTTATAGCTTTACAAAATGCTCCATGAGCTAACAAGTGTACCCTAATTCTAGAAGCTTCTAATTTGGATTTTGGTGTATAATATTTATTTCCCAGATTTGTGGGACACCTTTCATATGAGACAAAATCACAGCAAGCTGTCCCTTTTAAAGCATTCATACAAAAGGTAGAATTTCAGCTTCTCCTCTTATTTACAACAAAGTAAGAATGGTCTATCTATTCTACTGGGGCTTCTGCTTGTTGACTTGAAGACTCACCTCCACCAACTAGATCGCTTGTAATTACCGTGCTATCTATACCTTGAATGTATGTGGTCCATTGGTTGTAATCCTTTACAATAATCTTGCTACGGGAAGATACTGTTGCCTGGGACGCTATTTCATGTTTGCATAGGTCCAATTTGATCATCGCTTTTCCCTCTTTGGCTTCTTTAGCCATCGCTTCTAGGAAGTGAATATGTACTGCAGGATGGAAAATGAACTGTTGAAATTCATCCTGAGTTAATACTTCTATCTTCTTGATATAAGCCAAGACTTCGTCTAGCTCATTCTACAGCTCGAACAATCGATCTTCTTCCTTTGGGAAATCATAAATGGAGGCAGGAAGAATTAAATGACACTTGTTATGTGATTCCCTGAGTGTGGAGTAGAATGAACAACACTTGCAGATCGTCTTCCTGATTTCCAAACTTAGCTTGGTGCTGCAATTCTTGGCGAATTCAAGGATCCCTATATCCAGGTCCAATTCATCTCCTGTAGCGGCGCGTAAGTGTGAAGGGAGTTGAGATTTCCCCTTTTTCCACTCAGAGTGCTGTCTCAGCTCCTCTACATGATTTGCAAACTTTTCTCTAGTCTTTAGGGATTTGGTTTCAATTGTTTTCATTTTCTTAATCATATCTTTCACGCTCCAAATCTCTTCCAAGAAAATACTAGTATCTGATGGATTTTCATCCGCATGTCACATGCTTGTTTGCGAAATGTGGACAAATTTTGCTGGTCCTCCACTGCCTCTTTGAGCTGATTTCCCAATTGTTCCTTTTCTTGAATCTGCCCTTCATACTCGAGCTAGTGGAGATGAATTTGCTGATCCCTGCTTGCTTCAAGTTCCTCCAATTCTGTTATTTGAGCTTTCAAATTCTTCAGTTCATCTTCAGAGATAGCCAACTGCATTTCTAAGGAGTTCTTCTCATTCTAAAGCTGAAGAACTCCTGAATTTAGCATTAGATTCTTTCCTACCAACTCATTATATTTATCTTTCAATTTGTTTGCTTCCAACACCCCCCTCTTTCTATCATCTCTGATCTTAAAGCATTGTTCCCTATAATGCTTTATCTCACCTTTCAAAAAATCAACATTGGCTTTAGTGGCCTTAGCTGATGCTACAGTGCATTGGGCTTGGAACGTAGGGTCGGCATCAATTCCTTGGACCAATGTTTTCTCGGATATCCATAATTCATATTTATCATCAACCCTTCTTTCCATCTTCTTTACCCTCCTATCAATAATGGCCCTTTTCCGCTCATGGAAATAAACGGTATCCAGGTTTGCTACTTTGCGCTGCTTGGCGTTATATGGGGTCAGTGCTAAGCTTCCTAAAGAGGCATTCCCTTCCTGAGTTGTCCCTAGAGAGTATATCAATGGTGGATCCACCTCAATGTCTATCGGAGTAGATGGCTCCGGCTCGGGAGTCTTCTCTATCTGTTCTTTTTCCTTTTCTCCTGGTAGCTCTTCTTGTTGCGTCTGTAATCTAGTTGCTTTTTCATTCAGGAGCCTTTCTTCTTCCTCATGTTGCTGCTTGGCAGCTTGTTCTTGGAACACCCGATCTTCTTCCTTTTTCGGGATCCTGGTGGCCTCTTCCTACTGTTTTAACTGAGAGGCTTGCTCCTGTTGTTTCCTTGCAATCTCCTCTTGCTGAAGCTTAGCAGTTAGCTCAGCTTGAATTCTTGCTTCTTCTTGGTCTTGCTGCTGCTTGAGGGTTTGCTCTTGGAGCACTCTGTTCTTCTCCTGCTTGAGGGTTTGCTCTTGTAGCACTCTGTTCTTCTCCTGCTTGAGGGTTTGCTCTTGGAGCACTCTATCCTGCTCTAATCCTGATGGATCTCTTGATTGCGGGGTTGAAGCCTCCCGCACCTTTTGGATCATGGCAATGGGTTTGGGGCTTGGATCCTTCAAAATTTTCTTCTTGTAACGCTTCCCTAGTGCAGTTACGTTGCCGGCACTCCTGAGGAATTACTCGTCTTGATCCATAGCATGAGCATATTCAAAGGAGATCTTGAGGTCAAGACAGTGCTAGCTTACTGCACCGTTGGGGTCATGCCTTCGGAAAGGGACCGTGCCAAAATGGAAAACTTCTAAGCCTTGAGCATAATTTTCCCCGTCTCTTGCTCTCGGTTGGTTGTAAGCTCCGATGGTAAATGGCATGGGAGGATACATGCCCTTCCTTGGGTCTATTAAGAACTTACTTATTGCGCTGATGCCGAGGAGTTGTCTCACGGCCTCCTTGTGAATTATAAAATCTGTAATATACCGAGGGAACATAAATGGCTCATGAGTTCCTCAACGCATCCTGATGTATGTGCCTTCTGAACTGTGATAATAGTCCCTGAATTTTTCAATGATAGGCATTGCATTCTCCAACATACAGTCTGGTTCTTCTATGAAGATAAGCTGGAACAATGGCATGATAAATCTCTCGCAAATAATTTTCAGTAGTGGTTTGCGTATTTACTTGCCCATGTACATTGATAAGCTATGAAGAGGGTTGTTTCTTTTGGCTTCCATGAGCAGCCCAAGTTTGGGAACATATGCTTGCTTAACAGGAAGTCAATCAAGTATGTAGACATGAAGAAATATGCCTTCCTTTTAGTTAGTCCTCCCTGGGCTGCTGTCAACTGCTAGGCCAAACTATCTGAAATTATTTCAGCCCAGTTGAAGATGGTGCCATTCATGGCTATATGAAACATCACCGACACCCATTTGATCTTAAACACATTGCCATTACGCATGCCGAAGAGTCGACTCAACATTAGGATGATGAGTCTGTAAGGGGTATTTAGGAAGTTGCTTTCATATTCATTGTTCTGCCTCCTCCTAATTTGCCTGTCGTTTATCGTCATCTTACGGGTCGATTGTAGTGGGTCCATACGATGTTTTGCTATCCAATCATCATCTAAACAAGCCCTAGGTAAAGGAAATCTGTAGGCAGCAGTGACATGCTCGGGAACAAAATATGCCAGGATCAACCCATTTTTATCATTCATGAGCCTTGTTTCGGTCCGGATGTGGGGAATTAGCCATCCAATAACTTCGGAAAAAGGGAACAATTCGGGACAAGTTGTTGCTTTATGCAAACAAGACCTTCGAATGTTGGAGTACACCAAAGCATCTTCTATGGAGGCTGTGGTACTATCTTGAGCCATGATGAATCTGTACAAATCACTCCATTGAAATTCAGGGGTAGATCTCCGAGGGGAAACACCAGTGGTAGCTTGTGTGTCAGCAAACATCATCTCGAGGGAAGTATCTAATAGGATTTCCACATCTTAGTCTGAGGTTATTTTCTGCGTTGCCTTCTGCTTTGCTGAATTCCTATGCATGGTAATGCTGTGGTGAGCAAGACAATGTCAATAAAGAATTTAGTTAGACCACTTCTTCAAGCATTAGCAACACTCTATGGCAGAGCCAAAATATAACATTTTCACAATATAGAGGCTATCCTAAAAATCATAATTATATTCATTTCAAGTTTAAGCTTAATTCAACAATGCCATCCCAAGATAAAAGTCAAGACAAGACATCAGGACAAGGAGCAAGATCATCTTTGAATCTACACCATTCTTTTTCAATGTGCAGGTATCCCCTGAATTGTCACACAAACTTGCGCGAGTCTAATGAAGATTTCTGCGCTAGTGCCTAAATAGAGTTTTGTGCCATGCTTGGGATTTTGCGCGTGCTAAGATTAGTTATCTAATGTGCGCTGGGGTACAAGCGTGATTTTATGTGCTAATACCTAGATGTTTCATGTGCACCGGCGCCTAAGATTATTTGTGCACCAAGCGAAAATGTATTTTCTGCGCTAATGCCCAAAATATTTCGTGCGCTAGTGCCCCAGTTTTATCGATGTGCCAAAGCTAAAAACATTCATGCGCTAGTCCAAACAACTTTGCATGCGCCATCCTAACCTTATTTCTTCGCTAGCACTAACATTATGCTTGCAATATTTACAATGCGTCAGTGTTTAAATATTTTATGCGCCGGTAGTTTATAGTGGAGATTGCGTAAAAGATGGAGAAACCCCGTAGCTGTTGGCTTCTATGAGTTAGAATTCCGGGCTAGGTTATCAAGGTTCTAAATGGGCACGATGGGTTGTTTTAACATATCCTAAGGCAATTTCGGCCGAGCATTGTGGGTTTTACGCGCCCTTGGCGTGAATGAACATTGCTTTCGGTTGAGCACAGTACCTCGATACTCATAGGATGAAACTTTAGCTGCAAGGAACGAGAAGGATTGGGTTTTACGCACAGTAGATGCTTGGTAGGGAGATTCATTTTGCATGGGATGCTGCGGCTTCTATGTGTTTGAGTGAAAAAACTTTGCGGCCACTAAGCTACTGCTGGGACGATTCAAGGCTATCAAGGTGGACGAAAAAAATTACTCAGGATGCTGAGGACATGATAGCAGGATAGAGCTAATGCTCGCAGGCGGGGACAAAATTTTCTGGGTTTCAGTTCATGCAGGGCGACTTCGGATTCTCATTGCTGGGATCAAGGACGAGACCAGTCGTTCTGTGCTCTCTAAACTTCTTGCAAAGAATTTCCTATGGTGTAAATACAAGCTCACGAAAAATAAAGGGGCATAGAGCCTACCTGTTAGACTGGCAGGGTCCATCGAGGGTAAACGTTCCGAGGCAGGAGATGAATCCGCAGGCGCCCAATGAATAGGAAACCTCACTCTTGATGAAAATGGGAAACTTTGGTTACTCGACGAATATAAAATGTATTGAAAAAAAAAACCCATTGCACTTGTTTAAATAAGGGTGCCATTTATGTCACATATGGCAATAGGTTGGCAGATTTAATTTCACAGGGCTCGAGGTTCCCTGCCATTTAAATGACACATGGCTCTATTAAAGACCCCACCAAACCCGATGATGCACAAGGGTTGAGGAGATTTTTCGTGCCAAGTGTCGAACGGTGATTTAAGTTCTGCGCTAAAGGGGCGATTATATGTTATTCATTTTCTGCTAAGCGTGGGTTTTAACATTGAATCTCGAGCTCAAGAAGCAATCCTTCCATTACGGATGCGCTCCCATAACTGCGAAAGAGTTTGGTCTATCAAACGAGACCAAGCACAGCATTTCAAGTGGGCAGGATAAGTATATTTCTTGCGCCATCGCCGTCCAAGGAATGGTTATCACTTGCGCTAACAGCGGTCGGCTGATTGTTTAAAAGTGTGCCTGATAAAAGACTTGGGACTTGTCAAAAGGGGCGACAGATTTGGAGCTAGAGTATGCGCCAGATAGAGGTCTTGGGGTTGTAGGATGCTCCAAAGCGACGGAGGATTTAAGGACAAAACTTGCGCTATAGCGGGTGAATTAAGACTAAAAATCTGTGCTGAAGAGAAAAGACTGCTTTTTCCTCAGAAAAAATCAATGAAAAAGACTCTTTTGGAAGCAGGTGATGAAAATCTGTCAAGTTAGAGAAAGAAATAAACTCGAGAGACAAAGGAAAAAAGTTGCTACAAAAGCATTTAAAGGAGGGGCCCCAAATATCTTCAAAATTTTGGGGAGGGGTGTTGTATCAACAACATGTTGATTGCCCCATGAAGGAGAGAAGGAGGCGCAACTTCTTGTTATCCTTATATTATTTTCTTGTTGTATTTTGGCATAGCAGAGGTGCAAGTTCTTGGCATTCTTTTACTGCCTTATGCAAGTTTGATCTGTAAGTAGCTCACCTCTATAGGGAAACGAAGCAAATATTTCAAGAAAAATTCTAACTGTTTTTGAAAATTTGAAAATTTTCAAAGTATCTGTTGCTAAGGCTGCGGCGGCGTAATTAACGATACATTTTGCGCATGGCGGAGGCAATTTTAACTTTAAAATATGCGATGTAAGCGGTGCGCGCGGCGAAATTAATGTTAAATTCTATGACACTGGCGGTCGATTTAAGCTTAAAATTTGCGCGCAGCAACAACTTTAGGCTTAAAAGTTGCGATGAAGGCTTGCGCGCGGCAGCGATTTTGGCCTTAAAACCTGCAACGTGGTCGCAGCGATGAAGGCTTGCGAGCATAGAAGTGAAGGTTATCTTTTGCGACACAATTGGTGGAGAAGTTGGCAATTCTGCGCCGAAAAGAAGAGAAAATCTCAAAAATTTCTAACTGTTTTCTAAATTTTGCCTAAGGGTTGCGGTGGTGAAAATTAAGCTAATTTTCAGTGCGCGCGGCGGCGAAAATTAGGCTAAATTTCTGCACACGCGGCGGCGAAAATTAGGCTAATTTTCTGCGCATGCAGCGACGAAAATTGGGCTAACTCTTGCGACTATGTTGGCAAAGATAATCCCAAAAGCGCCGCAATGGTTGGCAAAATAGCTGCTAATTCTGCGCCGAAAGGGAAGAGAAAATTCCAAAAAAAAATTCTAAGTGTTTCAAAATTTTGCCGAAGGCTATGTCAGTGAAGTTAAGGATAAATTTTGCACACGCAGTGGCAAAATTCGCGTTAAATATACGACGCAAACGGTGGCAAAATTTGCGATAAGAGCCACGCCACTAGTGGCAATTTTAACTTTAACATCCACGACAATTGCGGCAAAAATAATCTTAACATCTGCGACAATGGCGGCCATTCTAGCCTTAATATTTGCGCCAAACGGAGAAAATCAATGGGAGTAGTAAGGCAATGCTGATGAAAGGGAAATATCTCACCTTAAACCATTTATGTTTATAACATAATAATTGTATGCTTGGAAAATATCATGAATGAATGTTATACACGTGAATACATATATTGAATTTCTACTTTAAGAAGATCATAGCTAATAATTGCTTGTGTGCATGGTAGAGAGCCCATGAAATTGGATCAGCTATGATATGGAAGAGGGATTCCATGCTAAAATGAGGAATTGGAAGGGATAATTCCTCCACTACTCTCTTGATATGGACAAATACAATCAAAACATGGCTAAAGAAGTTGATTATGTTGTTGCACGTGACCAAAGACCTTATGAAGAGAGGATGGTGCAACAAGTCTGTGATCATGATGTTGGAAAAAGGACTGAGTAGTGTTGGTAAGAGGCCAACTGACCAGGTAGCATCAAGCGATCTTAATAACAGCCATGCAGGAGAATGATTGCATAAAGAAGGTAGACATGTGATCGGCTACCAGAGTGCTTTGTTGGAAGGACAGAATTGCATGGAATGTGAAGTAATGAGTATTTACAGTTTATTTAAATTGCATGGATAATGTGACTGTCTCTTGCAATTTTATTGTGACAATGATGCATATATAGGAATGTATATATTTCATTGCATTCCAAATGTTAATAGCTGAAGGTGTTTGAATTATTGAGTGTTATAATTATGAGATCACTTCAGTGGCTATTGTGGCAATGAAACGATTATATGCATAGATACTCACAACGTGTTTGGCTGATTAAAGTTTCAGTTTTCAGGTAGAAAGGTCTTGCGTATGGCAATAAGGATAAGTCCATAGTAAATACCGGGATCTACCATGTGTAGAAGCCAAAGGCTATGAGAAGGTTCTCATGGTTGTAAAGTATGCATGAAACAAATCTGAAAATTTTATGGTTTAAATTTATGAGAATAATCTCATGATTGCAAATCTAATTTCTGTAGGAAAATAGATTTGTAGATTTTAGATTTGAGAATTTGCTTATAATTGCTAATCACTGTTTGACTTATATAAAATGTGTCAGGAGGACATGTTGTAGGTGGATGTTCATGTATGGTAGCAAGTGTAAAACCATAATGGACAGAGTGATACCACTTACGAGAGCCAAACAATATGAGGATGGCCTCATGGTTAAACAAATCAATTTCTGTACGAGACAGAGTTGCAAATTCATGTTGAATTAATTATTAATGCTAATGATTGGTTATGGAACAATCATACTTGAAGCTTATTGCTAAATGATGCTAACTGTTTGGCTATTTGATAAATGTGGCAGGAAGACACATTGCAGGAAGACCAGGAGTGATGGCCTGCAAAATCCAAACTAGATGGGAAAGACCCCACGCTTTGGAAATGGGTTTCGGGTGAAACGCCATTGATAATATCTCAGCTAAATTGCATGTCAGTAAACCATGAGAGTGAGAAGGTAAAGCTATGCCCAGAAAGCATGTGAGATACATCTGCAAAATGAATGAGTATTCTGTGACCCTAGACAAGAACATGCATGTCTAAATTATTAGGGTTAATATGCAGAGCATGCTCTATCTTATTTATATCATTGCAGACTGCTTGAGTATGATTAGGGCCTACATGGCGCACATCGGAAATGGGGTGCACACCTTTTCTAGTGCTGGGTCATGATTGGGTTTTCAATATTGACTACACCCTAAGGGGATGGATGCATTCCTGGTGTTTCAATACTTGATAGTGAATGATATGGATTATGGTTACAAAATTGAACAGTAATACAGATGAGCTTGCTTATCCTTCTTGTGTTGTCAGCCTACACAAATGCAGATTGATGCTGCACATTAAGAGGCAAAGTGAAGAAGGATACACAAAAAGGACTATATGGGAATTGGTAGCCTTTCTACGCTCACACTAAAGGACACTAGAAGAGATGAATAGGCTCGAGGATTTGTCTCGCAGAAAAGGGGTATCATCCTTGTGTAGTGTGAGTGGGTATTGTGGGGCCATGCTAGCCTGCAGTCAAGTGAGTCACCTATGGAGTTCCTGGAGGCAACCACTGGTTGCATAAGAGAAGCAGCCATGTAATCATATTATGTTGTTCATATTGCCTGATAAACCTAGTCGATGTACTGGCTTGGCAATGGTTGTTGTATGCCTGATAAACCCAGTCGGTGTACTGGATTGGCATGTTGTTAAATTGATGCCTGACAAACCCAGTTGGTGTAGTGGCTTGGCATTGGTTATTTGCATGTTGTGGAGGTATTGTTGAAGGGTGTTATTTCCTGACAAACCCAGTCGAAGAACTGGCCTGGAAATGGTTATTGTATGCTTGATAAACCCAATCGGCGTATTGGCTTAGCATACTGATTTTTTAAATGATTGATAAACCCAGTCTGCATACTAGCTTAGCATACTGACTTTAGGGATGCTTGATAAACCCAATTGGCGTACTGGCTTGGCATTGCCTATTTGGATGATGTTGTGGAGTAGCATGTGTGTTGGCCAAGCATCCACCCCACAGGTGATCCAATGCTTGTAAAGCAGAGAGGGAAACCTGTGGAGTAGCGAGGGAATGCACAATACAAATAAGCATTCATTTCCATTTATTTCTTGCTTGAAATAATGAAGATTTTAGGTATAAGTGTTCTAACAGCTAAGATGATACACTGTTGTTTCTTTGTTGGAAACCTTGGTCATTGCAGGAAGCAAGGACCCTGAAAGAACTATAAATTCTTGGTAAACCCAAGGAGTGACTGGTTGGAGCTACAAAATTTTTGGTAAAGCCATAGAGTAACTGGTTGAGCACTACAAAATTCCTGGTAAAGCTAGAGAGTAATTGGTCTGGCACTACAAAATTCTTGGTAAAGCCAGAGAGTAACTGGTTGGAGCTATAAAAATTTTGGTAAAGCCAGAGAGTAACTGGTTGGGCACTACAAAATTCCTGGTAAAGCCAAAGAGTAATTGGTTGGGCACTACAAAATTCTTGGTAAGTCCAGAGAGTAACTGCTTGGGAATTAACTATGTGATGTAGGGGAGTATCCTATGTGCTGGCCCAACATTCATTATTGCATGCAAGGGCAATCCAAGGCTTATAAAGTGAAGAAGGAGCCTATGGAATAAAGTGAAGACATCCAATGTAGATAAGTATTTGGTTACATTACAGCTTCTTTCTTATGAAATATGTGTGTATATGATTTGTTTATGATTTCTCAAACTCTTGTTTAGAAATAAAAGCTATGAGAATAAACTGAACATGTGAATTAATTCAATGTTTGAATATAGGAATTGTTGGAAGCAAAGACTATGAAGGCATCATAGAAATGCATGTGGACATGTGATCGTCTGAAAGAGCTCAGCATGAGCAATAATGAAAGATGGTGCTAGTGGAACTGCGTGGGTCCTAGCAGCCAAGAGCTGTAGACAAACCATGTGGAGAGACTCCATGGTTGAGAGGTCTGAAATAGACCATAGACACCAAGTGTCATAGCCAAGAACGGACAAGTCAAGCATTCACATTGGAGTGAAAGAGGCTAAGGAGCATGAAACCACAGTGATGGTGTGGCTCCGGATTGGAACAAGAGTAAGAGGGGGAAACTCTTACTCTTCTTTCTTTCCTTTTGATTGATGCATTTCAGAAACAAAGGACTGTTGAATGCATGTTGTGACTGGAAGTAGAATGTGTTTATTTGCTTGAATTAAATTGTGAACGCTAAAATAGTTATTTCACTGTGAAATGATGAACATGAAAGAGATCATGTGTATGTTGGGAAAGCATGAAAAAAATTTGGAAGTCGCATGAGTGAAGCATGGACATTCCATGTCAATTGGGAAATAATTGATTAATTTTAATGTTTATATTATGCTTGTCCTAACAAAGAGTTTCCATGATAAATTTCACAGGGATAAATTGAAACAATTGGTTGCATCCGACACTAGCCAAGTGTTGCTAGTAAGAAAAGTGAGATCCAGTTGTGCACTATGATCATGGTAGCAGACAAAAAGCTATTTGATTTGGTTGAAAATATTCCTCAAATAGTTTCCAGGACAGCAAGAAACATGTCATCCATGAAATTCCAGACTTGCAGAGTAGCTGGAAGGTGAATAAAATGAAGGGATTGCTGTGGAGCAATGCCCAACGGCAGAGATGGAAGGTCAAATCCAGTAGGAGCGATTGTGGAAGCCAAAGGACTTGATCCTAAAGGTTCAAAGTGAAGAGATGAAACGTTGGACAGACCTATCGGCAGTTGTGAATTTTGAGCCATGTGTAAAGTGGGTATATATTCTGAAGTATTGGAACACTGAGGACGGTGTTATTCCAAGGGGAGGGGAATGTAACGTCCCCATTTTGACCCTATTGCATTAAAAATGTAACGATATAATATTGCTATAAAATCATGGTGAGGAGCTCAATTCCAAGGCCCCGTCATCGATTTATTGATGCATATGGTTTACGTGCTAGCCAGGCACATTGGAATTGTAAATATGCATTTTAATAAAAATACCCACAACTAGCTATGCAATGCAACAAGATATGGGGGCATGATATTACAAGGAATTGGGAGGGAAATATTCAAACCCTTGAGCCAATGAAGTCAAGCCAAGTGTCAATGAGAGAACCCATCAACCATCAATACCCATGTTGACTTTGGTGCCCAATCATTCATTTCTCCCCAGAGTTGGGTGAAGTGGTTAATGCCTTGGGGATTGGGGAGGTATGGTTGTCCAAATTAAAGTACGGGAAAGCCACCCTCATGGAAAATCGTGTTTCTCCTTCCTGGGAATGAAAACACCCACGAATTTCCTTCCGAAGCCATTATGCAGGATTAGACTTCACTCTCTCACATTTTTGGAGCTTGCTGGGCGTTTCTCTAATGGAGTACGTTGTAAATTCACTGGTTTTCAAGCTGAGAATCCTGTTTTTGTGATGGATGTACTGTGGGGAAAGAAGAGAATCCATTGGGAAGCTCGACAGATAAGTTTGATAGCTTGTTATTTCCATTATTGTTGTAAAAACGTTTTTGAGTTTCTAGATTTGGTTTCTTTTGTGGAAAAATCATTTTTGTGAACCCAGCAGTTATCTCCTACCTCAGAAAATCGTTTTTGAATGTTCCATCAACTGTGTGACTGAGTATATGTCATTTTCGGGTGCCAACCTATCACAGTTTTGCCCAAAAGTTGTTTTGGTTCCTTTCTTCTAGATAATGACTGTGTGAAGGCCGTTTTTGGCCCTTGAATGCCCATAATCATTTTTCTGAGAACGACTTCCTCTCCCAGAGTTGTTCCCCATCTTCCATTTTCATTTTGGGTTTCCCACATTTTTCTGAAACTAACAAAAACCCCATTTGGGCATCCCACTGTAAAAACATTTTTCTACATGCCCAGCACTTATGAGTTTTGCTGTTATGAGTATCCATGCTTAGTTTATGAGATTGTTGGGGTTGAAATGGGTCTCCATTGTTTTGGCTTGAGCTTGAGTGGAAGCATCCACAAATGAAGAGGGTTCAGATTTAGACTGATAAACCCAGCTGTGGACTGGCTTGGCTTAAATGCAAATGATTATTTGGCTGTGTATGAGCTTGAGAGTCCCCTTTTCCTTGTAGATATCATGTCCATCTCGAGGGTGGTCTCTGAGTGCTGAAATAAGACAGGCTGGGCAGAGACCTACGGATGGGAGGAACATTGCAGCGACATAGCTATTTATGTGGAACAATTGCACGACAAAGATAAGTGTTGTCTATTTATGTGTTTTTCCCCTGCAATGTTTAAATTAAATGACTGTTATTGATTTATTGAATGCATATGAAATTATGTGTGCTGATGAGTTTATCTCCGTTGTGCATGTCTGTTGAATTTACATCTGCACACATGGGTTTTTAATTGTATGAATCTAATGAATGGGCTTATTTTGCTTAAAAAGCCCCATAGATTGGCATCATGTTACCTCCCTTGCCTTGGATGGATGGGTGGGTACGTTACAAAGCATGCAAATCATTAATAAGCATGTAATCATTAGTTATCATATGAATATTAGTCACAGTGTCCAAGCAAAACATTAAGGTCCACTATTTTACATAATTAATTGTGCCAAGAGGTAGTGTACAACTCTACAACTTTGTATGGGGGAGATATGGGGGGAGATGTTGTGATGTGATATATTTTAATAACAAGATAAAAAAAACATGTAGGCTTAAAAAATAATAAAATAAATAAACATGTGGCCTTAAAAAAATTATAGATATTTTAACTTGTATAGGGGAGATGTGATGTGATGTGATGTAACATGACATATTTTAATAATAAAATAATAACAAATTAAAAAATTAAAAAAATATATAGACTTAAAAAAGTTTACATATATTTTAATTAAAATTAAATATATATTATGCTAATGGAATACTCATGAGTACTCTTGAGGAGGTGCATCTCTAATATTTAGAAGTAAAATATTAAAATAATTCAAATGAGTTGGTTTTAGGGTGTGAGTAAACTAAAATAATAAAATGTATAGATTGGTTTTATTTTGTGACCAAACTAAAAAAATAAAATAATAGATTAGTTTAAATGAGTCTGTTTTAGTTTGTAAAAAATAGAATTAAAATTAGAAGTAAGAAATTAGTATGATGAAGAAGCATGGGCATAATTTTGTGTTTCTTTTACAAATCAAAATTAAAATAAATACTAAGCCCGACAAAAATAAGAAGTAAAAAAAGGGAAAAGAATTAAGGCCAGTAGATATTAGAAAAAAAAGTAAAAATTAAGCCCATTCAATATTAGAAGTAAAAAGGGGTAAAAATTAAGCCCTATCAAAATTAGAAGTTAAAAAGTAATAAAAGACACATAAAACAATCATTCATTTATGAGCAAGCTCTGAACATCAGTGGAGAGTATCACAACCAATGCTTCGAACCACCCAATCTAAGCTCTATTGATTATAAATGTGTGTAAATTTAATTATATGTTCACTAAAAATTAATTGAACTAAACATCATTATGTGCATAATATGTTTTACATAGAGTAATGGATGATAAATAGGTATAACTAGTTAGCACAAAATAATAATATTTTATGGTTTGTGAAATAAACAAGACAATTAAAATATACAATTATGCATTGATTTCATTGATTGCTGCATTGAAATTAGTGTCACTACATTGATTTCTAATATTGTTGCATTAATTTAAATGTTGCATTGATTGCAATGGTTGTTGCATTGAATTCAATGTTGGTAAATTGATTTCTGAGCCTGTTTCACTGATTGGAGTAACTGTTGCATTGAATTTAGTGTCGGTGCATTAATTTTTAACATTTTTCCATTGAATTTGGTGTTGCATTGAATTTAGTGTCAGTGCATTAATTTCTGAGATTGTTGCATTGATTTGAGCTCTTTCTTGATTTTAGTGATTGTTGCATTGAATTCAGTGTCAAAACATTTATTTTTGAGACTGTTGTATTGATTAAGTACAGTTCATTGATTTCAGTGTTATCTGTTTCAATTCAATAGACCATGACTCTTGATTGTGTGTAGTGCACTGATTTCAATGTTATCATATTCAATTCAATTGAATATGGTTCTTGATTGAGTAAAGTGCATTGAATTCATTGTTACCGATTCAATTTAGTTGATTATGGCTCTTGATTGTCTATAATGAATCGATTTCAATGATATCCATTTCAATTTAATAGACTATAGCTCTTGATTGAGTACAATGAATTAATTTCAGTGTTATCAAGTTCAGTTTAGTAGACCATGCCTCCTAATTGAGTATAATGCATTCATTTCAGTGTTATCTGATTCAATTGAATAAACTATGGCTCTTGATTGAGTAAAGTGCATTGATTTCAATGTTATGCTATTCAATTCAATAAACTATGGATCTTGCTTGAGTATACTGCACTGATTTCAATGTTGTCCAATTTAAATCAATTGACTATAGTTCTTGATTGAGTACAATGCATTGATTCAGTTTTATCCAATTCAATAAAATTGACTACAGTGCTTGATTGTGGTACAATAATTAATGTTATCATGTCTTCTCATAATGGAGATATTGGTGCTATGCATGTTGAGGGAGCAAGAAAATTAAATATGTATTATGCTAATTGAGTCATCATGACTACTCTTGAGGAGCTGTGTCTGTTGTATCATTCAAAGATAAAATTTATAGTGAGCCCATACAATTACATTACAAGGAGAACATGTACAGAAAGAAATAAATCAAAGTCTTTCAAGTATTTTACTATGCATTACTAGGCGTTAATATTGATAGGTGTTACTGTGAATTATTCCACACTAATATTACTATGTATTAATGTGCATATGAGATAGAATGAGATCATATAAATCAATTTAGGCATTTAATATTCGTATCTCTCATATCGATCTGGAGTTTAATGTTACTATGTATTACTACGCATTAATATTACTCTGCATTACTATTACTGCACATTACTATGTTTACATTGACATGCTATCTCAAATGAGGTCGTGACTAAATTAAAATACTACAATAATAAACTAATTCAACCATATAGATTTGTTGTATTTTGGGACTAAACTAAAAATAATAATAGATTTGTTTCAAATGAATTGTTTTTAATTTGTTCCCATGGGGTGTAGAATAGATGGTGATTAGGTGCATTGTTAAGGCACTCCTTGCTGTAAGGTCATGATTTTGAAATTTGTGGGTACTTAAAAAAATATGGTTTTAGTTTGTAAAGTTTTTGTTAACTGTAATTCATGTTATCATGTCTTCTAATAATGGAGATATTGATGCTATGCATGTTGATGAAGTAAAAAGATAGACATGAGAATGTGTTAGGTTATATAGAAAGAAGTTAACATATATCATTGACGAAGAAAATGAAGAATGCAGAAGAAAATAAATGAACAATAAAGATTATGACGTTAAATTCAATCACAACAAATGATAGGTAATTTTCAGAGAGGAAATGATGCAAGAAATGTTGAGATAGGCACAATTAAAGAAATTAAAAATGAAGATAATATGTCGGTAGCATTTGCAAATATGCTACAACTAGCATTTCCACATAATCTATTTCTTATTGATTATACACATCCTCTTACTTTCTGCCTATTCGCGTTTCATCAATCAACATTTTCATTCATCAAATTTCTCCTTTAACTATTGAAGTTGCGTTTTACATACTTCATATGCATAATCATGATCATTTAAAAATTTAATGTGAACTCCCTTGAATGAAACCGGCCTATATCCATCTATAATCTAGAACTACCATGCGTTGAGAGGGATCAAATACCTTGAGGTGAAAACATATCTAATAAAATATACTAGACATTGAAAAAAGGTTTTCACCTCTAGGTATTTTATCCCTCTTGATGGACTGTAGATCCAAAGTATAGATGGATCTAGGATGGTATTTATGAAATATGTGTGAAAATTTGAACTGGGTGGCGAGTATCGCAACCAATGATCTGAACCACCCAATATAATCTCTATTCACTATAAATATCCGTAAATGTAATTGTATTTTCACTAAACATTATTATATGTAGAATATGCTTCCTATGTGCATAATATCTTTTACATAGAGTAATGGATGATAAATAGGTATAAATAATTAGCACAGAATAATAATATTTTATGATTTGTGAAATAAACAAGAAAATTAAAATATGCAATTATGCATTGATTTCATTGATTGCTACATTGAATTTAGTGTCACTGCATTGATTTATAAGACTGTTGCATCGATTTCAATATTGCATTGATTACAATGATTGTTGCATTGAATCCAGTGTTGGTGCATTGATTTCTGAGGCTGCTCCATTGATTGGAGTAATTGTTGCATTGAATTCAATGTCAGTGCATTAATTTAAAAAAAAAATCCACTGAATTTGGTGTTGCATTCAATTTAGTTTCGGTGCATTGATTTTTGAGACTGTTGCATTGATTTTAGTTCTTTCTTGATTACAACGATTGTTGCATTGAATTCAGTGTCAAAACATTGATTTCAAAGACTATTGTATTGATTGAGTACAATGCATTGATTTCATTGTTATCTGTTTCAATTCAATAGACCACGACTCTTGATTTTGTGTAGTGCATTGATTTCAATGTTATCAAATTCAATTCAGATGAATATGGTTCTTGATTGAGTAAAGTGCGTTGATTTCAGTGTTATCCGATTCAATTCAATTGACTATATCTCTTGATTGTGTACAATGCATTGATTTCAGTGATATCCATTTCAATTCAATAGATTATCGCTCTTGATTGAGTGCAGTGAATTGATTTTAGTGTTATCCATTTTAGTTCAATAGACCATAGCTCCTAATTGAGTATAATACATTGATTTCAGTTTTATCTGATTGAATTGAATATACTATGGCTCTTGATTGAGTACATTGCATTGATTTCAATGTTATCCTATTTAATTCAATAAAATATGGATCTTGATTCAGTATAGTGCATTGATTTCAGGGTTATCCAGTTTAATTCAATTGACTATAGTTCTTGATTGAGTACAATGCACTGATTTCAGTTTTATTTGATTCAATAAAACTAACTACAGTGCTTGATTCTGGTACAATAGTTCATGTTATCATGTCTTCTCATAATGGATAGATATATATTATGCTAATTCAGTCATCACGACTAGTCTTGAGGAGTTGTGTCTATTGTATCATAGTCAAAGATAAAATTTATAGTGAGCTCATCCAATTACTTTGCAAGGAAAAAATCCACGGAAAGGAACAAATCAAAGTATTTCAAGTATTTTACTATGCATTACTAAGCGTTAATATTGATGGGTGTTACTATGAATTGCTTCACATTAATATTACTACGTATTAATGCGCATATGAGATCATATAAATCAATTCATGAATTTAATATTTGTATCTCTCATATCGATCCGGAGTTTAATGTTACTATGTATTACTATGCATTAATATTACTCTACATTACTATTATTGGACATTACTATGTTTACATTGACATGCTAGGTCAAATGAGGTTGTGACTAAATTAAAATACTACAATAATAAACTAATTCAACCATATAGATTGGTTTTAGTTTGGGACTAAACTAAAAATAATAATAGATTTGGTTCGAATGAACTGGTTTTAGTTTGTTCCCATGGGGTGTAGAATGGATGGTGATTGGGTGCAATATTAAGGAACTCCTTGTTGTAAGGTCACATGTTCAAAATCCATGTGTACTCACCTTTAAAAAAATGGTTTTAGTTTGTAAAGTTTATGTTAATTGTAATTCATGTTAGCATGTCTTCTCATAATGGAGATATTGATGATATGCATGCTGATAAAGTAAAAATATAGACACGAGAATGTGTTAGGCGACATAGAAAGAAGTTAGCAGATATCACTAACAAACAAAATGAAGAATGTAGAAGAAAATAAATGAACAATAAAGAGTATGATGAAAAATTCAACCACAACACATGATATGTAATTGTCAGAGAGGAAATGATGCAAGAAATGTTGAGATATCCCTAATTGAAGAAATTCAAAATGAGGATAATATGTTGGCAGAATTTTCAAATATGCTACAACTATCATTTGCACATAACCTATTTCTTATTGATTATAACAAATCCTCTTACTTTCTCCCTATTCACATTTCATCATTCGACATTGTTTTTCATCTTATTTCTCATTTAACTTTTGAAGTTGCATTTTATATACTTGATATGCATAATCATGATCATCTAAATATTTAATGTGACCGCCCCAAAATGAAACTGTCGTAGATCCATCTATACTCTGTATCTACCATGCACTGAGAGAGATCAAATACCTCAAGGTGCAAACCTATCCAATAAAAAATAGACAGTAAAAAAAGGTTTGCACCTCTAGGTATTTTATCCCTCTCGATGGATGGTAGATCCAGAGTATAGATCGATCTATGATGGTATTTATGAACTATGTGTGAAAAATTTATTATAGTCTAGATCTAGTTCATGAAATAATCCTCACAATGATTTTACAAGAATTCATAGAAGAGAGAAAATTTGAGCAGAGTCACTTGAGAAATAAAACTCAATTGGAGAAAATTCCATCACCTTATTAATGAACAATATGAGTACATTAAATAATACATCCCTAAGGAAAATTTTGAATTCCTTAGAGGAAGTTCATGTAGATCACAAGTGGTAGGCTTAGACATAGGAAAAATATCCATCTATGGCAATTTACTAACTCCAACTCGTACTAGATTATCACAAATTAGTTCACCAAGATTAGATAGGTCAGGAGTGATAAAAAATAAGCAAATCAGTGGATTTTCAGGAGAGAAAGATAGAAGGAGGTTAGGAAAAAGCTAGCAAACTTGCCAAAGTTAACAAAGAGCACCTAAATCATCCTTATCGGGATAAAAGTAGTGCAAAATCTGGCTTTAACTCAATAAAGTAGGATAAATAAGGAATAAAGCATATTGTAATGTCCCCATCCAAATAAATACTAGAAGGCAAAATTCCACCAATCTACTAATTCCCTAGGTTGGGGTGGAAACATTTGGATTTTGAATAAGGGAGGTAATAAACCCAAAATGGATATTATCTTGAAATAAAACTATTAAAAGGGGTTAAATAAATATTTACAATAGGAAAATAAAGTGGCACTTGGTTATGGAGGCACATTGGTGGTGTGGGACCCACATAAAGAAATATTCCTCATGCCACATGGCATCCCATTCTCACCCATTCGAATACAAGGTGGATTATAATGTTCTTGGGGGAGTTGGACAGTCATTATACTTGGAATGAATCAATGAAGGTCGAATTGGAGTGGAATATTAACTCCCATGGAAGAGGAAGAGGTATTTTAGAGATATTGAGACACTTGGGCTATATTCCCTAGCTTATACGACAACAATGATGAAGATGCTATGAAACATATGACAAGAATCATACCGGATGGCTGACATATAAACAATATGACATGTAAGGGATAAAAATAGACTCCAAGAAGGCGCACAAGGGAGTTAGGGCAGCCAAAGAGCCTCCCCATTCGAATTGGTGGAAGATGGAGACTAGAAATTGTTGGAGAACTGACACACTTTGGAATCTCTTCCCAATTCGAGTTGGCATGAAAATTTTGGAAGGAATTAGAACCATGGAAGGATTTGGAATTTTATAAATGACAAGAATAGAGAATTATAGCATCTTTTGATCATTTCTCATTTTGCAAATTGGATATCATAGCTTGTCCATGCTAGTGGAGTGTTTACTCTACTTGCCTTAGTACCAATTTTGAGGGTGAAATATTCCCATCCTAAATGGAAATTGGAGAGGAAATTCATAAATTTAATTTCTAGATACAATGGATTCATTTGTATCATGTTTAAGATATAGGGCTTCTTGTGATCTTCTCTTCTTCAACTTGTTCCCACCTCTCTCTCACATGTCTCTTCATATTTTGGCTCTTAGAGGAAGGGCGCACTTGGTGAGATGTTGATATATTTGGGGGAGATATTGGGGCCCCATTTATTTTTAATATTACTTATTTAATATATATTTTATGATAAGAATAACCTCATGTCAAAAATATAAGTGAAACTATGTAAAAATGCCAAACTATGTATGAATGGTGCCATTTTCCCTATATCTTGTTGTGAGAGCCTGAAGTTACTTAGTTTCGATTTGTTTTAGTTAAAATATGTGATTTTATTTTTTTATGGAGAGCCATTAATGTACTTAATAAGTATCATGAAAATTATACAATTCATTGGAACAATTATCTCAAATTTCATAGCAAGTTGCGGAGTTTTTCTAGCATTTCCCCCTATGTGAAAACATGTTTACAAATATCTGATACATGGGAGTTGCAGAAGCCTTTAGGAATTGATTAATGATGCATTTGAGAGAAAATTGAAGTCCTATAACTATCCCATGTCTGTACTCTAAAATTTGGGAGGGTCATACTACATTTTGGAAGCCAATTGTGTCTCCTACCCTTGGGGTTTTTGAACCTCAAATTTACTAGTAAATTTCCCTATTTTCTCTTGAACTTAAATGAATGTTGCAGAAGTATTTTGAGAGTTTAAAAGAATCCATAATATTAATTTTTATTTCTTAAAACCCTTCAAACACTTTCAGACCCCATTTGGAAGCATTTGATCATTACTAGTCTAAGGGTCGAATTAGCCAAAAATTGAAAATTTCCCTAATTTTTCCAAATTTATTAAAAGGGACAATACAAGTGGTATCAGAGAATGGTCCTTTCATATGAAATGTATGAAAATTAATGAGTAGAATAAGTCATAAAAATAATTCCCCACCCTTAGAAACTAAAACTGAAAGTACTTTTGGTGAAAGGGAAGAAGCAAGAGAATAAGTGCATTCTTTGGTAACCATGACTAAGGATGAGAAAGGAACTTCAGAGACAGAGGATAATGAGGAGTTTAGGAAATTCATGAAACCATTATTTGAAGACATGAAAAATCAGATAATGCAATGGTTCTAATTGTTGGCTAGTCAAATTGGAAGCAAATTGGCATTAGGAGGTAGCAGTAGTTCTTCTTTCGAGTAAAATAAGGCAATGGGTGAAAGTATTTTCTCAAGGACGGGGCCCCATAATTGACCTCATGAATTTCATATCTCAACAAGAGATACTACACCTAAATTTATTAATTCCAAATAATATCATAACACCCAATATGGAATGAATGAAGTTCTAGCAGAATGGTAGCAATTGAGTGAAGATTGTAGAAGGACCCTACCATTTGATCAATTATGTATTGTCTCAAACAAACTCAAAATGAGGGGAGGTAATAGGAATCCATTTCAAAATAAAGAATTGAATTATTCCATAGTTCAAATGCCCCTTCCTACCTTTGATGGATCATCTCAAAGTTATGCAAATACTTGGATACAAAAATTAGATGTGTATTTTCAGTTGAATCCGATGGTTGAAGATGATGCTCTTAAAATGGATATTTTGCACCTTGAGGGAGAATCCAATGATTGGTGGTTCCATGGAATTAAAAATTTGGTACATTCTCGGGTTACAACATATGAAAAATTTCTTAACGAGGTATTGATAATATTTGAGCAAAAAGACCCAGAAATGCCTTTCAAGGAACTAGCACAGTTGAAGTAAAGTGGAACCCCTGATGAGTACATGTTGGAATTCCAAAAAATATCAGTTAAGGTGGCTTATATATCTATGGTAATATTAGTATTTCTATTTATTGAAGGTTTGGTTGAACCTTTGAAGGGTTTAGTTAAGTCCCACAAACCTACTTCATTGAAAGATGCCATGAACATGGAAAGAGATCTGCAAAATGTGCTACCCAAGACAAAGTATCCTCCCAAGCCCAACTTTCCTTCCAAGTTCAGATTTGAAAAGAATCCATGGAAAAAATATTCATTTGGAAAGGATAAGAAAGAGGGACCAATCAAGGAAGAACTCAAAAGAAAGAAACTATCTTACAACATGCTTCCAACAATGGGTACCAGGGCAAAAATGTGCTAAGGGAAAAGCACAATTCATTGAAGTACTTTCTGATGATGATGAGTGTGAAGGGCGTATGGAGAAAGAATAAAATATTTCATCCCAGGAAGAGGGATATGAAAAAGTATAATAAGATTATCCATCACCTGACAAAGGGATAATGGCAGTACTTTCAGGAGTGCCTTTTTTTCACACCATTCGATGCAAAGGAGTGGTACAAGGGAAAAGGGTTTTGGTCTTGGTAGATGGAGGAGAAACGCAGAAATTCATTGATACAGCCATGGTGGAGAGGATAAATTTACCTAATAAACCATTTGATGGGTTCACAGTCATCATTCTAGGTCAAAATGCTATGGAGTTCCAAACATGGATTCCAAATCTACAACTCACCATAGGTAATTACACATTTTCTGATAGTTATTATGTGTTTGATGTTGCTGATACTAATGTTGTATTAGGAGTGCAATGGTTATACTATATAGGGGAACATAAAGTGAACTATCAAATACCTGAAATGAAATTCAAATATTCGGAGGGAAAACAAAGGGTGGTGAGAGGAATGCACACCTATGTGAATCAAGTGGTGTCTTCCCACAGTATGAGGTCCATATTGAGGAATGAGGATATTGAATTGGAGGCTAAGTGTTTCATCACTTCCCCCAAGCCAAACATAAATATTGAAGAACATCCAAGGGAGATAAAGCAACTACTGCAGAAATATGAAAGGGTTTTTGGAGACCTTCCTCCTAGAAGGCCACCTAACAGAGAAGTTGAGCACACCATTGTTTTTCAGGTGGGTAATTCACCTATCCAAATACAACCATATAGACACCAAAAAAGTTTCATATATGAGATTGAGAAGGCTATTCAAGAGCTCTTGGAATTGGTACTCATTAGACTAAGCTCTAGTTCCTATGCTTCTTCAATTGTTTTGGTGAAGCAAAAGGATGGAACCTTAAGGATGTGCATTGATTTTAGAGCTCTAAACAAGAAGAAAATTAATAATAGATATCCCATCCCTAGAATAGATGAGCTCATCGATGATATATTTGGAGCAAAATCATTCTCCAAAATTGATCTCAGATCTGGTTACCCTCAGATTCGAATGAAGGAGGATGTGCAGAAAACTGCTTTCAGATGTCACTATGGACATTTCAAATTTCTTGTCATGACTTTTTGTTTGACCAATGGTCCATCCAAATTCCAATCATGCATGAACAAAATATTTTTCAAGCAGATCTGTAAGTTTGTTTTGGTTTTCTTTGATGATATTTTGATTTATAGTAAGACATCGGAGGAACATTTGCACCATTTAGAAGTTGTATTGAAAATCTTGCATGAACAATATTTGTTTGCTAAATTCTCCAAGCGTGAATTTGGGTTGAAAGAAGTTTTGTATCTTGGGAATATCATTGGGAAAGATGAAGTAAAGGTGCACATGGAGAAAATAAAGGCTATTATTGAATGGCCATCACCCAAAAACATCACAGAATTGAGAGGCTTAATTGGAATATGCACTTACTATAGGAAGTTTGTGAAGGGGTTCTCCAAATTAACTGCTCCACTTACTGATTTGACCAAGAAGGATGATTTAAAATGGGATTAAGAGGTTGAAAAGAATTTCCAAAGAATGAAAGAGGTAATGAGTAGTTGTCCAGTACTTGCATTACCATATTTTTCTAAACCTTTTGTCTTGGAATGTGATGCATCAGGAGAAGGAATAGGGGCGGTCCTAAAGAAAAATCAACACCCCATAGCTTTTGAGATCAGAAAATTGCAGCCACATGAGAAGCTCTACTCCATATATGACAAAGAAATGTTAGCCATCATGCACGCCTTGGCCAAGTTTAGACAATATCTTTTGGGGAACAAGTTTGTGGTCAAAACTGATCATAATATTTTAAGGCATTTTCTCACACAAAAGGATCTCAATGAAAGGCAACAAAAGTTAATAAGTAAGGTCCAAGATTTCGATTTTGAGATTGAATATGTAAAATGGAAGAATAATATTGTATCAGATGCATTATCTAGGAGGCCTTCATTTTCCCTTATGGACATTTTGAAAGATTGGAAAAATATGCTAATAGTTGAGTATGCCAAAGATAGTTTTTCTTGTGATGTGTTAGATGGAGTCAAAGGAGATGATAGATACAATATTTTGAATGGACTAATCTACTATAAGGATAGAATATACTTGGTTTATGGTTTGAATCTAAAGCACATGATTCTGAAGGAAGCTCATGATTCTCCTTTAGGAGGCCATCCAGGTTTATTAAAAACATATAGGCAACTAAGGAAAAGTTTCTCTCGGGAAGGGATGAAGGAATATGTTATTTATGTGAATGAATGCAAGATATGTCAGCAAAACAAAGTTAAACACACACATCCTGTTGGTCTATTGCAACCATTGCCCATTCCAAAACAAAAATGGGAAAGTATTTGAATGGATTTCATCATATGTTTGCCCAAATATTTGGGTAAGGATTGTATTTATGTTGTGGTGGATAGACTCACCAAATTTGCTCATTTATTTTCTATTACATCATCTTTCACTACTGCACAAGTGGCTCGTCTATCCTTTAGAGAAACTTTCAGATTGCATGGACTTCGCAAGAACATTGTGAGTGATTAAGATAGAATATTTATGAGTTCCTTTTGGAAAGAACTTTTCAAGTTGGTGGGCACTCAATTGACTCCAAGAACAATCTATCATCCTCAAACTGATGGCCAAACAGAAAGACTGAACCAATGGTTGGAGGGGTACTTGAGGAACTATCTTGGTGAGCAGTAGAAAGCATGGGTTAAATGGCTACACTTGGGCGAGTTTTGCTACAATACTACTTTCCATATGTCCATTGGCATGTCTCCCTTCAAAGAAATTTATGGTTATGAAGCACTCACATTTGTTGAGCACAACTTTGGTGATAGTAGAACCCCAAAAGGTAAGGATTGGGTGGAATAAAGTCAAGATATTTTGAAGCTTCTAAAAGAAATTTTGCAGGTTCCCCAAAATCAACAAAAACAATATGTGGATCGACATAGGGAGGAAAGAAATTTTCAGGTGAATGATTTCATTTATTTGAGGCTACAGCCATATAAGCAAACCTCCTTGAAATGGAAAGGATCAGAAAATCTCAAACCAAGGTATTATGGTCCATACAAGATAGTTCGAAAAGTTGGGGAGGTAGCTTATGAGTTAGAACATCCGGAAGGTAGCAAAATACACAATGTATTTCATGTATCATGACTTAAGAAGGATATTGGTCAGCAAATTTATATTTCAGAAACACTCCCTCCATTGGATGATGATAGACAACTCATACTTATTCCAGAAAAAAATTTGAAGACAAGAGAAAGGAAATTGAGGAGCAGAACCATAAGAGAATATTTGGTACAATGGAAAGATTTTCTAAGTGAGGATGCCACATGGGAAGAGGAACAAATTTTGTAGAATCCTAATTAAGAATTGCTTGAGGGAAAGCAATATTGGGTGGGGAGGACTATAATGTCCCCATCCAAATAAATACTAGAAGGGAAAATTCCACCAATCTACTAGTTCCCTAGGTTGGGGTGGAAACATTTGGATTTTGAATAAGGACGCTAATAAACCCCAAATTGAAATTAGCTTGACATAAATCTATTAAAAGGGGATAAATAAATATTTACAATAGGAAAACGAGGTGGCACTTGGTTATGGAGGCACATTGGTGGTGTGGGACCCACACAAAGCAAGATTCCTCATGCCAAATGGCATCCCATTCTCACCCATTCGAATCCAAGGTGGAGTCTAATTTTCTTGGGGAAGTTGGAAGGTCATTATACTTTGGGTGACTCAATGAAGTTCGAATTGGAGTGGAATATTAACTCCCATGGAAGAGGAAGAGGAATTTTAGAGTTATTGCGACACTTGGGCTAGATTCCATAGCTTCTATGACAACAATGATGAAGATGCTATGACACTTATGACAATAATCAGACTTGATGTCTGAAATATTACCAGTATGACATGTCAGGTCTAAAAATAGCCTCCAAGAAGGCATGCAAGGGAGTTAGGGAAGCCAAAGAGCCTCCTCATTCGAATTGGTGGAAGATGGAGACTAGAAATTGTTGGACAAGTGGCACACTTTGGAATATCTCCCCAATTTGAGTCGGCATGAAGACTTTGGAAGGAATTAAAACCATGGAAGGATTGGGAAGTTTATAAAATACAAGAAAAAAGAAGGAGAGTATCTTTTGATCATTTCTCATTTTGCAAACTGGAGAGCATAGATTTTCCATGCTAGTGGAGTGTTTACTCTACTTGCCTTAGTACCAATTCCGAGGGTGAAAGATTCCCATCCTAATTGGAAATTGGAGAGGTCATTCATACATTTCATTTGGAGCTACAATGGAGTAATTTCTTGTAGGTTGAAGCTACAGGGTTGCTCGTGATCTTCTCTTCTTCAACTTGTTCCCACCTCTCTCTCACATTTCTCTTCATAGTTTGGCTCTTCGAGGAAGGGCGCACTTGGTGAGATTCTGATCTCTTTGGGGGAGATTTTGGGGCCCCATTTATTTTTAATATGATGTATTTTCTCTATATCTAATTCTCATATGAACCTCAGGTCAAAAATCCAATTGAAACTATGTAAAAATGCCAAACTATGTATGAATGGTGCCATTTCCCCCTATATCGTGTTGTGAGAGCATGAAGTTACTTAGTTTCGATTTATTTCAGTCACCCTATGTGATTTTATTACTATATGGAGAGACATTAATGTACTAAATAATTCTCATGAACATTATACAATTCATTGGAACATTTATCTCAAATTTCATAGCAAGTTGTGAAGTTTTTCTAGCATTTCCCCCTATGTCAAATGGAGCAATTGTTTGATCTACACCAGGTTTCAACTTTGCAAAAGGTAACTATTTCATCATTATATTTAGAGCCTAATCAATTTGTATGGTACCAATGGATTTGTGACCGTAAAAAGGACTCTATTATATCTTGGTCTATATTCACCGAAGAATCGATTGCACATTATGGGGATATTAATAGAAATACCTTCTTTATCCAGTTAATAAGTCTCAAGAAAAAAGGTCCAGTTGCAGAGCACATAAAACTATTTCAGAAGCTAAGTGTAGTGCCCCTAGACTACTGTAGACATTGAGGGCACTTGCTTAGTGACCCGACTGTTTGAAACATTAATAAAATAATCCTTTGATTTTATTTTGAGTATATTTATGATTACGATTGATTGTAAATCAATAAAATAATGATTTATGTTTGTGAGAAATGTGTGTAGCGACGGGTGAAACGGTTCACCGAAGGACACACAAAGGAATATGAAGGGTCGTAGAGTACGGGTAAATCACACACAGGGGGAGCGACGACGATGTCGACTTCTGACAAGAATACCACGCATGAGCAGATAAGCACTGATCCGCTTGCTCAAGAGGAATGTGTGAGGGCGTACAAGGTAGGCCACGACGGAGCTGGTCATGTACGAGTTGAGGGGCGCGCAGTGAGAACGGACTCACTCCTCAGCGCCATTAGTCCCTAGATAGCATGTAGACGGAGGATGGATGGTAACGATTCCTAAAATCCCTACAAGAGTTCCCGCAAGTCAAAACGGAAAGATGGTGGCAGAAGGGCCCGACGATGCGGTACCCTGTCGAGAAATGAAAGAATGGACGCAAGGACCCAACGATGTGGTACCATGCCGAGGAATGAAAACCATGGATGACTGGACCCGACGGAGTGGTGCCATGTCAGAGAATTAAAGTTAAGGAACCAGGAGCCCAACGGCGCGGCACCGTGATCCTAGTGAGTTTGATTGTTAAATTAAACTGCATAAAAACTTAGGAGAATAACTCTAGATTATTACTTAGCAAATGCATAAAAAAAAATAGTTTAGACATTTGCACTTGAGTAGTTGTTTTTGTTGAGCATTTAAAATAATAGAAATCATTATTTAGAATCAAAATAGAATCCTAAGATTAGACACCTAGTCAACTAAAAGCTAGGAGTTGATTAAAATATCTGGGGGACAAACTAGAGCAAACTTAGGGATGTAGGTGCACTTCCCAGAGAAACTGACACTTGGATGGGTGAGTGTTTTAATTAAATAATTAAATAAAAATATTTAATTATGCATGAAGCGACATGTGTCGCAGGAGATTTTCCTTTATAAGGAAGGCTTAGGGAATGGGTAAAGGGCCCATAATTTGGATGATTGTCGTAATTTTCGAATGCCTCAAAGACTTGCTGCTATCTAAGGGTTTGGCTAAGAAATCCTGGTGGGAAGGGAAACCCAAGCTGGATTTCTGAAAAACGTGTGTGAGCTCTACGACCCAAAGCTCGGGGGAGGCCATGCGACTGAAAGCATGAGCCTATGGTTGGGTGGCGACGCTAACGGTTGCTTCGCCTACAGTTAAACGAGCTTTGCTGGTTATGGTTATGGTTTGTTTTAAATTTGCTAGTTTATTCGTTTATTTAGTTTATTTATCCAGTCATTATGCTTTCTAATCTCTTTTGTATCAAGTGGCTGAGTTTCAGGTTAAACAGGAAGGACCCTAGAGGAGGGGCTTTACATTTGGTATCAGAGCCGGTCGAGCCTTGAGGGCACCGAACTCAGATTATACACGGGTTGTCGGTATCGTCAAAACTGGGTGGATCCGGACATTCGAATCAACTACTGCTACAACCAAATTTGACTCGCAGCTCAACCGCCGAACAGGTTCAATGTTAATTCATCATTACATTAAATGTTTAAATGATTATTCCTTTTGCCTATTATGTGGAATAGTGATTTCTGATTAGGATTTAGAATGCATGCTTCTATTGAACGGCCATTACCCAACTATATGCTGAAATTGGGTTTAGATCTCTGCACAAACCGAAACTTCGAATCTTATATTATATTTTTGAGCTCTCTGCGTTTACATTTAAGTCGAAAATCTTACTGTAGACTGAAATTCAGAATCTTTTTTTTTTTTTATATATCTCTGTGATGAAGAAGGAAGTCGAAAACTCTCTGCATAATTCGGAACTTAAAACTTGTATTTATATTTCTGAGATCTCTGTGTTTAAAGAGTAAATCGAAAATCTAATTATAAACTGAAATTCAGGATCTTGATTTATACCTCTTTGTTTAAGAAGGAAGTTGAAATTCTCTGCATAATCGTAACTTAAATATTGTATCTATAATTTAAGATCTTTGCATTTAAGGAATAAGTCGGAAATCTTGTATGAACTGAACTTCTGGATCTTGTTTTATGATTGTATGGAGATCTCTGCGTTCAAACTGTGTCGTCGAAAAAACCGCTGCATAGATTGAAATCACGAATCTTAACTCACTTTTATTTTATAAGATCTCTGAGATAGATCGAAGTGGATCGTCTCAATATAGATCGAATTATTCGGATCACATCTGTATGTCCAAATTGCTGGTCTCTGCGTACCTGGATAAGTGTCGGTCGTGAAAGACCTCTCTGTGTAACCGCCATCTTGAGACCTCTGTCCAATTGAAGACCATCATGAGATCATCGATCCTGAGAGTTTTCCCTGTGCAACTAACGTGAAGATTTTCTGTGTGGTTTTTAACTTATGTGCAATTATAAATTGAAAGTTTAAGATTCTGTGAGGATGTATGACTGAAACATCTATGTTGTAAATCGAAAGGAAAAGTTTATAGGTATGCTCAAGTATTTGCATCTCTGATTGGGGAGTTGTTTCAATGGGAACGATTTAGTATTATACTTAGGCTGGGTTGAGTTCTGTACACGGATTGATCTCTGTAATATTTATTCTTTCTTGAGTACTGTATACACATATGTGTAAACCGAAATCCGATTTGTGGTGATTGAATCCATTGGAGACGATCGGATCCACAGTCCTTTTATTAAACGTTGTTGCGTCTTTTGCGTTTCCAGATCTATTATATTAGAAGTCGATTGGGTATCGGACCACTCAATCTCTGTTCACTTCTTTTTGCGTTCCAGATTTATATATTTTAAGTCGAATCTTTCAAATCTCTGTTCGCAACTTTTGCGTTTCCAGATTTAGTATATTAGAAGTCGACTGGATATTAGATCACTCAGTCTCTGTTCACATCTCTCTGCGATCCAGAATTATTTTTTTAAGACGATTGGATATCAGATCTGTCAAACTCTGTCTTCGTGTCGGTGAGATCCATATGGATCCGGTTCGTGTCCCCATTTTTTTTTTTGTGTGTGTGAAGATCTATTTCAACTCCAGATTTTGCATTGATCTCAATTTGTTCTATAAAATCACAGTGCTTCCATTTCCAGAATCTGTGGCGCGAATTGCAGCTTAATCATTAAAAGTTTCTATGTACTTAATTCGGATGGCAACTCCAGATTCAGCTTTGATGATCTTAAATTGTTCTTTAAAATCATAGTGCTTCCATAATCGATTGACATTCCTGCAAGTTGTGATTTGAATCGTTCTTGATCTATTACATTCACTGTGCTATTATAATTCTGTTTAAATGTTTTCATAAGTATAAATTTCTGAGAATGCGTAGAGGGTTGGGGAAAGTACAGAAGTAAATCGATCTGGTATTTTATGAAATAATAACTCTGTTTTCAATATATAGATCTATTTCAACCCCTCTGAATGTGTTGAGATCTTGGGAAAATATAACTGTAAATCGATCTGACTTTCTATGAGATTTATAATCCTGTGGCATCCATTGACGTTTCCAGATCCCTTAAGACGAATTGTAAGTTGCTATGAAGATTCTATGTGTTGATCAAATTCGTCGAGCATTCCCAAAATTGTTAAAAACATCTTGTAATTTATCCTGTAAAAATATGTGTTTATCCAATTCGGTGTGGTGTCTCCAGATCTCATAAGTCGATTTTCAAATTGTTCTTTAAACTCTATGTTTATCCAATTCGGTATGGTGCTCCCAGATCTCATAATGGATATTGTGTAATTGTCCTTTAAAAGTTTGTGTAGATCCATTTCTGTTGGCATTCCATTATCTCTCTGTCAGTGTGAGTCATGCTGATCTCTGCGATTTAGCATTAGAATCATTTTTATTTATAGCAGTGATCTTGTCATTTAAACCCTGGGATCGATGTCCATTATCTCTCTGTCAGTTTGAGTCATGCTGATCTCTGCGATTTAGCATTGGATTCATTTTTAATTATAGCAGTAATCTTGTCATTTAAACCCTAGGATCACTGTCCATTATCTCTCTTTAGTTTGATTCATGCTGATTTCTGCGATTTAGCATTGGATTCATGTTTAATTATAGCAGTGATCTTGTCATTTAAACCCTGGGATCGCTATCCATTATCTCTTTGTCAGTTTGAGTCATGTTGATCTCTGCGATTTAGCATTGGATTCATTTTTATTTATAGTAGTGATCTTGTCATTTAAAGTCTGGAAAATCTGTCCTTTATCTCTCCGTCATTTCGAATGATATTGATCTCTGTCAAATTAAAACTGGAAGGGACTCTCCGCTGGCATAGTTACCTTTATAATTGTTTTATTCACCAAGAAAGTTAGTATTCGCTAAGTCAAAGGTCAACACTCCGTTTAGATATGAAATTCTGATGGCTCATTGTTTATTTTTAAATCCTCTTGCTTTGTTTTCGAATTGGAAAGGCGTTTCCAAGATCCACAATTCGATGGCACTTTATTTATTTTAAAAAAAATCTATGCACTCTATTTGGAATAAATGAAAGATTGGGAAATGTTAAATATGGTCTAATATGCACTCTCATATTAATATGCGGTTTCGGAAAATCCTAAGCTATGGAAATCAATTGCCATAGTGATGATTGTTTTATACTCGAGTTTTGATCCAATTCCTCTTCACTGTTAATTCCTGAATCTTTGTCAATTGGATGAAACCCGATTTTAATCAGCATTCTGCCCAGACATTAAACTTTTAAATTCATCTCTGCGATTGAGTATTGAATTAATACTCTGCCAGGCATTAAACTTTTAAATTCATCTCTGCCATTGAGCATTGAATTAATACTCTGCCAGGCATTAATACTTTAATTCACTAAGATCGGAAATAATGCTTTAACTTCTTTTTTTTTTTTAACCACTTGTCTTACATTATATCTGTTGTTTTGATGCAATTCAGTTATATATGGATAAAGAAATAACGCAATAATAACGAAGGACTCGCTGTAGAGTTCCTGACCGCCGATCAAACTAACCCCAGAGTCAGTAAATATCAACCCTGGATGAAGTTAGTAAATCTCTTTTTCCTTTCCTACTCTGTTGCATTAAAGTCCACTAACTATAGGCTATGTGCAAATGCTTACACTTGATCTCCGGATGACAATTAAGTGTAATTTGTGGGTATGCCACAAATTTTGGTCAAAATCCGCATTATTCTCAGCGATGCATGGAGAAAATCTCGCAATCACCAAGAGAAGCTTATAGTCGTGAAATTAATGACTGTGTAACGTCCGCGGTTCATTGTGTGAAGTATTAAGTGTTCGTCCTGCAGAGTCATCGAATATGTATTAGTTAATGTAGTATTTGTTAAATTAATGGGGTACCCGTTCCAATCAATGAGTAAAACTGAACTACGTATGCTATATTAATGATAGCGGAGTAATACATGATGTGTGCATTTACATATATATAAAATATGATTCTAGTAAATAAGAACAGTATCATATATATGTACATTGTATCATAATGCCGAATGTGCACACATAAAATGTGATATGGGTGTAGTTAGGTATAAACATCTCACCGTATTAAAATTTTAGTTTATAAGTGAATTACGATACGTGTCAACGAATCTTTATTTAAGATTTGAGTTAGTATATCCAAACTAGCCGAGAAGTGTAAGTCCGTTATGAATCATTATAATCTAGAAGGGAAGAATATACGTGTTACTATATCAAGTTAAATAAGGGTGGACGCAACATATGTGTCAATGCATTCATATTTGAAACCAACACAAAAGTTATTATATCCAAGTGAACCATGAAGTGATACCCGAGTTATCACATTAAAAGACAGTCAAGAAGTAGAGGTCAATGTGTGCCTTGTATTAATTGTAGTTAAGGAATGGGATTGAGACAAGAATGATTGTTCATGTACATAAAGTGATTGTTATAGTATTTAATAAGAAAATAATATATGTCCCTTTTATATTGAATTACAGTTTATGTTATAGAAGTTTCGACGATGGATTCCACAAATCCATTATAGTCATATTGTAGAGACAATGCACCACTATATATATATTTTATATTCGAATGAAATGCATTAAATAGGATATGTCTTGTTATATTTCATGTATACATGAAGTTAAAAGATCAGATTTGATGTGGTGCTAAAATGAGGTTCCATACATATATTATATATTTTATATTCCGATGAAGTACATGGAATAGAATATGTTATATCTATAATTCATTTGAAATTTTTTTTTTATATAAAAGGTTCATGGTTGAAGTATGTTAATCTGGTGGAGTTTTTATTTTTATTTTTTATGTTAAACTTTATGAGATGATTTAAGTTGATTATTTTATTAGAGTAGTAACAATGATAGAAGTTGCTTTTATAAGTATAGGTATACATATAAAGTTAATAAAAATGGAAAAGAATATATATATATATATGATATGTTAGGTACATGTTATCACAGTTAGTTTATTAAGGATATGATTGTGATGAGTTAGGAAAAATGGAAAGGTATATATTTAGACTGCTAGGTTGTTATTTTATAAGTTTATTTATTAAAGGTTAAATAATGTTTAATATTAGTACAAAAAAAGTAAAAGTACATTTTAATTTAATACAAATGACATGGCATCAGTTTAGTCGAGAAGGAAAGTCTAGTGAAAATGTCATCTAATTATGGTTAAAAAGTAAAGGAAAGAATGGATCTAGGATAAGATAGGCTGTAGAGACAATATGGATCACATAAATTATATTTCAAGGGAAATGCACTAGGAGAAAGGAACCAACATGAAGGATATTTTTAAACTTTTCCTACATAGCAGTGATGAGAATACTAATGGACTGATGCATTGGGAGAATTTATTAAATGTTGGGAAATTGAAAAATTCTTAATTGACGAAACACCAAGATGATTACATTGACGAGACTTTGACAGGCTGTCAAGGAAGTGAAATAAACTTAAAATTTGAAAAATGAGATATCACTATGATCAGAAGGATGAGATGAACTCAACGACATTTTTTTTTCTTTATGAAAACTAAAGACTACAGAATTGACTTTAACCATGATATGGCAATGGGGAAAAATAAACTTAGCAAAACTAATGAAAGAGCCAAATGAAGACGACTTTAGTAAAACGAAGTATGGAGACAATCAACACGAAAAGTTGAGCACAACGATGCTAACCACCTGACAAGATGCACTTAAGTGAAGAGATGACTAGTTCTGATGATAGGACTCAATGAGATTAATGATGGCCCATACGGTTAAGAAGACGTTGCTGAATCGATCATATGGACTTGAAAATAATGAACGAAGTAAGAACGTGATGAGCTCATTAACCTAGACATGATATTACCGATGAAAGAGATAGGTGTTAAAGTTTAATATGTTCGACTAAGTTGCCAAGTTCCAACACTAGGGACCATGTCATATTGAGAATCAAACGCATTAAAATTTATGGAATTGGAGTAGTCTTACGGAAATCGGTTTTGGATTATTTGACAGTCGCTCTTGATTTGATTATTCGTATTTTACTAAATACTATAGGATGTTTATCTTCACGCCTTGGAGGAAGGGATAGCCAACAGATTTGCATTCTTGTTCGGATTCATTGTGCGAAGGGATGATTGAGTAACTGTGGTATGGCCATTGGTGCCTTATAACTTGAAGTCAATTTGGATATTATGGATCTTTGCACATGACTAGAAGACATAGAAAATCTAGTGTGGTATTAACAATTATGAGGGCATTATTGGAGTTGCATTGCACAAAATTACGATTGAGAATGTATTATAACCATACTAGAAGATTTGGAAAACTAATTATTAGAACATGGCCATGATTGCTTAAAAGAAATAGAAGAAAATGGCAAGAAGGTGAGAATAGGAAATTAAAAGTTAAGCCTAGTGTCGGAAGTACGAGAAAAAAAAAAAAAAAATTAACTTCGGGACGAAGTTCTATACAAGAGGGGGTGTATGTAATGCCCCTAAAAAAGACTATGGACTTTAAGAGCACCTGTCGAGTGACCTGGTGTAACAGACTTCAATAAAGTGGCCCTTCGAGTTAGGATGTGTCTTAATAAGGGAGAATCACCTGATGATGTGCATGACTATAGTTGATAAATAAATTAATGAATTGAATTATATGTGTGGACTGGGTTAATTGATTAATCGGTTCTTGCTTAAATGCTTAGCCTTGATTGGTCAAGTCAAAGTATAGTAGGATAGCTACAACCCTAGCTTTGTGACTTGGGAGGACGCAACTAAGATGTGTCATAGCTTTCCGCATTTATTCTGAACTTCGGGACGAAGTTCTAAATACGTAGGGGTGTATGTAGTGCCCCTAGACTACTGTAGACATTGAGGGCACTTGCTTAGTGACCCGACTGTTTGAAACATTAATAAAATAATCCTTTGATTTTATTTTGAGTATATTTATGATTACGATTGATTGTAAATCAATAAAATAATGATTTATGTTTGTGAGAAATGTGTGTAGCGACGGGTGAAACGGTTCACCGAAGGACACACAAAGGAATATGAAGGGTCGTAGAGTACGGGTAAATCACACACAGGGGGAGCGACGACGATGTCGACTTCTGACAAGAATACCACGCATGAGCAGATAAGCACTGATCCGCTTGCTCAAGAGGAATGTGTGAGGGCGTACAAGGTAGGCCACGACGGAGCTGGTCACGTACGAGTTGAGGGGCGCGCAGTGAGAACGGACTCACTCCTCAGCGCCATTAGTCCCTAGATAGCATGTAGACGGAGGATGGATGGTAACGATTCCTAAAATCCCTACAAGAGTTCCCGCAAGTCAAAACGGAAAGATGGTGGCAGAAGGGCCCGACGATGCGGTACCCTGTCGAGAAATGAAAGAATGGACGCAAGGACCCAACGATGTGGTACCATGCCGAGGAATGGAAACCATGGATGACTGGACCCGACGGAGTGGTGCCATGTCAGAGAATTAAAGTTAAGGAACCAGGAGCCCAACGGCGCGGCACCGTGATCCTAGTGAGTTTGATTGTTAAATTAAACTGCATAAAAACTTAGGAGAATAACTCTAGATTATTACTTAGCAAATGCATAAAAAAAAATAGTTTAGACATTTGCACTTGAGTAGTTGTTTTTGTTGAGCATTTAAAATAATAGAAATCATTATTTAGAATCAAAATAGAATCCTAAGATTAGACACCTAGTCAACTAAAAGCTAGGAGTTGATTAAAATATCTGGGGGACAAACTAGAGCAAACTTAGGGATGTAGGTGCACTTCCCAGAGAAACTGACACTTGGATGGGTGAGTGTTTTAATTAAATAATTAAATAAAAATATTTAATTATGCATGAAGCGACATGTGTCGCAGGAGATTTTCCTTTATAAGGAAGGCTTAGGGAATGGGTAAAGGGCCCATAATTTGGATGATTGTCGTAATTTTCGAATGCCTCAAAGACTTGCTGCTATCTAAGGGTTTGGCTAAGAAATCCTGGTGGGAAGGGAAACCCAAGCTGGATTTCTGAAAAACGTGTGTGAGCTCTACGACCCAAAGCTCGGGGGAGGCCATGCGACTGAAAGCATGAGCCTATGGTTGGGTGGCGAAGCTAACGGTTGCTTCGCCTACGGTTAAACGAGCTTTGCTGGTTATGGTTATGGTTTGTTTTAAATTTGCTAGTTTATTCGTTTATTTAGTTTATTTATCCAGTCATTATGCTTTCTAATCTCTTTTGTATCAAGTGGCTGAGTTTCAGGTTAAACAGGAAGGACCCTAGAGGAGGGGCTTTACACTAAGTCTTAGAGTGAAGAACATTTCAGAAGATAATATGTTGGATCTCTTCATTGGCACCTTGAAGGATAGCATTCAACATGAGGTGCGTCTCTTTGAAGCACCATCCTTGGAGAAGGCCTTCATGATGGAAAGAAAGGTTGAAAGTAAAAATATGACGATGGATACTAGAAAGAGAACCTCCAACATGTACCGAGAGAATACTGCTACTTCTTCTAACCCACCTCAAAGGTTGAAACCTCAACAAATAGAGGAAAGAAGAGAAAAATACCTGCGCTTTAATTGTGATAGCAAGTATAGTAAGGGACATCAGTGTGGTGAGAAGAAATTATTTTACATAGAGTGTGAAGAGGAAAAACCATCTCCAGATGAACAAATAGAAGATACTACCTCAGAAGATATTACTCCCAAAATATCATGTCATGCATTGGATAGAATTAGCACTCCTCAAACTCTCAAGATCGAAGGTTTTATCAAAAAGAAAAAGGTAACAGTGTGGATTGATTCTGGTAGTACTCATAGTTTCATTCACTATAAATTAGCAAAATCTCTCAATTTTTTTGTATATCCAGCACTAGTGTTTCAAGTAATGATTGCAGATGGAGGAACTATCAACTGCTCAGGGAAATTCTATAATATAAATCTTACTATGGGAGAATATGTATTGAATAGTCCAATGATTTTTATTCCCATGGGTGGTGTTGATGTTGTATTAGGATTTAAATGGCTACAATCCTTGGGAACTATGGCTTTTAATTTTCAGAAGCTTTTCATGAAAGTTTTGTGGAAAGGAAAGGAATATGAATTACAGGGTATCACAGGGAAACCTAGCAAGGTGATAATCTCTAATGGTATGAAAAAATTGATGAAAAAAGGGACATCAAGGTGTAATTGCACAATTATGCTCATTAGATGTTCAAACATCTAAGGCTCCTATTTCCCCATATCTCCAAAAGGTATTTAATAATCATTCCAAGGTATTTGAAGATATTCCTAAAGGTATTCCACCATCTGATATTTTGATCATGTTATTCACTTAATCCTAGGAAGTGTTCATCCTAACATCAAACCTTATATATACCCCTGTGGACAGAAGAGTGAAATTGAGCATATGGTTGAAGAAATGTTAGAGGATGGAATAATTAGGCGTAGCCAAATTTCTTACTCTGCACTAGTGGTAATGGTACACAAGCCGGATGGATCATGGCGTATGTGACCAGATTATAGAGAGCTTAACAAGATCACCATTAAAGATAAGTTTCCCATTCCTGTCATTGATAAATACCTAGATGAATTACATGGAGCAATTGTCTTCACAAAGTTGGATCTTCGTTTTGGGTATCATCAAATTGGATCTTTCCAGTATTTTTTTTATCTCTTTTATCCTCTAAGAGGCCTTGTAGGTCACCCCTACCTTCTTTCCTTTGCTTGACTCAGCCCTTTTTCACCTCTGCAAACTTGATTTCAACCTCCTCTGACTTGTGCGCTACTCCTCTGTATATACAGTAGCATATACCTGAGTTTGTGCACTACTTTCCCTACTGCACAGTAGGGCACATCTTCTAGAATGTGCTAGTTTTGCTACTGCACAGTAGACCACACTCCTGTAACTCTTTGTTTGATGTGGGGATTGGATTTCCATCTATTTGGTTTGATTTCTAGCTTTGTACTTGGCTTTCTTAACTGATTCTTGAGGTGTGTAAGCTTTGTTGAGTCCCGTTAGCCTCTCCTAAGTCCCTTAGGTCATCTTTTGTTTGCTTGAGTACTTTTGAGGTGTCTTCCTTCTTTTGGATTTTTTTTTAAAACCATGCTTTGTCCCTTGGTAGACATAAATGCTCACCCATACCCTAGTAGTGTGCCTCAGATATACAAACATTTGTGCATAACATTTGTTGTTTGTTGCGACACTAGTATGCTCTGTTGGTGTCTTATCCTTTGATTTAGGGTTTGGCCCATCTTTGGAGTCTTTAGGGTGTCTTTCAAAAACGTTTTGAGTCCCGACACTTCTTGATCTCGTTGTTATTTTCAGTTTCAAGCAAGTTGGAGTATCTTAGTTTGTTTCCTTTTGAGTCTTTGTGATAGTAAAGTCATCTTTAGTTCACTTTCCTGCCTTCTACTTGGCTTAGTGCTTTTGTTTATGGTTTGGTGCTTTGGAGCAATTTTAGAGGTTTGCTTTCCAGTTATAAGTGTCTCTCATCCCTGTTTTCTTTCCACTTTGTTTCCAAGTTCGAAGCTTTTCATTTGGAAAACTTCATAGGACAAGTGTTTATCAAGTCATCCATTTGATTGTTGTGAGCTTTAGAGTCATTTTTCCTTACTCGCATATCTTTTATAGGTCTTACTTGCTTCCATTTTCGAGTACTTTTTCTTTTACATATAACGAAAAAAGCAAAAAAATGAGTTTGGTAGTTTAAAGTAGTAAGGCTTATAATCATTTCAGAGTAGCATAGTTTACATTGTTGTGAAATTGAAAAGAAAATTAAAAAAGAGAACTTTGTTTAGGTTTTCTTAGTCTTCCTTTTGGAAGGAGCATAAACGAAAAAGAAAAAGAGTCATTTTGTTGATGAAATTTGATTCATTTCTCACACTTTAATTTCTATTGCAACCACACCACACAATGCACTACCCCGTTGAGTAAAAAGTAACCTTAAAAAGAACTTTAATAAAATCAATTAGAAACAAATTTCTTTCTAGGGATACATGACACCAACTAGCTTAGGCTAGAGTTTCGAGCTTAAAACACCTTAAACTGCTCGAAGCTTGTTTCATTGCTAAAAAATTGTAGTGCGACTTGCATATAGGTAAACCCATCTGTATCAAATACTCTTGGGAAACTCTAGTGAAACCAGAGCTAAGCATGAGGCCGTAGAAGATTGGAATTGTTGAGGATATCCCCTCACTTTCCCTTCAACCATAAACTAGGGTTAATTCGTGTACGGGGGTCCATCCGGACTTCGGGCTTTGCTACCCTGCCCACGCGTTTTGATCAGGCTGACGACTGTCCCCCCGGGATATTTTGTACTTATGGTATCCTTTGTATCAGACCTATAGGATCATACACAGGTGACAGTGGAGGATTATATCTGCTGTAATTAGGACAGATGTAAGAGGAAATCCCTTGCAGGTCTTTGGGAGGGCAGTTCGGTGATTCCAATGCTTGCACCCTTAGTCATTGTATTGTGGACCCTGGGTAACTGTCTTTCTTCCTTCATTGATCTGTTCTGGGCCCTCATCATCCTAGACTCTTCTCCGGAAGGCATCTTGTTTTCCTAGTTTGTATACTTGGGATTTTTTAGTGGTATACTGTTTGCCCCTTAGTCTTAGTGGCCACTAGGTTTTTACTTAGTTTTATTTTTATATATAATTTTGGAAGACCAACAACTTCGTAGGTCTAGAAGGTTGCAAAACCTTCTCCCACTTAGAGTGGAAGCACTACCACCGCCACGATGATAGAGGACAGACTCCAATGGTCTTTTTGAAACTACTAGTGAAATAGAGGTTCCTGGTGAACCACAACCTAGAACCCCGGATCAACAAGCTTTTAATACAGTCAAGATTGAAGATCTCACTTCTGGTGAGTTTAATACTCCTTTTAATTCTCCTCTGACTGGACTTAATGATCCGCTTTTGGTACCTGTGGGTTTCCAGCAACTTTATTATAGTGCATATTTGTTCACACCTGGGCATATTATGACTAACCCGGGAGGCGAGCTGGGAGTTCCACAGACTCCCACAATAGGTATGAATACAAATACTGTAAATCCGCCTTCCACTGCTACACCGAGTTCGACTCAGACAATTTCTGTTTCAACTTTGTCCTTCAGTTTTAATACTGGTACGTTAGGCATGCCAAACTCAATAGCTTTGACATCCGCCTCTACCCCTACTTTTGGACCTAGTAATATAGTGAATGTCATTCCACCTCCTGTGACTCAACAGTCATACGATATACCTAGTACATGCATTCCACACCCAATGTAGGGCTGAATACCTCTACAACTCTCCCTATCATTAGTACCATGAATGCACCGTCCACCTCGACTACTCCTGGTTTTAACACCTTTGTAGGTTACAACATGAATCAAAATAATGTACCTGTGGGAAACACCCATTTTTCTTTATTTTCAGGAGGAGGGGGGTAACATCCTTAATCAACAGTATGGTGGGGCTAACACCCAACCACAGTGGACGAACATATAGAGTACCAACCCACTTTCATTTGGATGGGGGAATTTCAACAACACTTTCACACAACAACAGATGGCAGGGTGCAACTCCAGCCAACAGATGGCAGGGTGCAACTCCAGCCAACAGATGGATGGGGGAAACCCCTACCAGTAGATGGATTGGGGCAACCCCTACTAGCAAATGGCTAGGAGAAACCCTAACCAGCAGTTTATGAGTCAAAATATGGGTGGTTACCCCTTCATGACTCCAGCTTATCAAATGCCATCCTATAGACCTCGTTTACCATTGTTGGCAACCCTGAATTTGCCATATCTTTGCAATTTAACAAATGATCCGGTGTACCATAACGCAACGTGGCCGCCTGTTCCTACTAAGCTACCTTCGGACATTCCAAAATTTGAAGGAAAAAATGGTGAGGACCCTTGTGATCATGTTACCACTTTCCATTTATGGTGTTCTTCGAACTCGAGGAACGAATATTCCATTAGGTTGAGACTTTTTCAGAGAACCTTAACCGGTGCTGCAACCAAATGGTACATTGAGTTACCTGCAGCCACTTTTTTTAATTTTTGGGATCTCACAACAGTTTTTCTGAACCACTTCCAACTTCCTGTTCGGTATGATGCCAAGACAGATCTTTTGTCTACATTTAGATGTAATAAGGTCACTCACTTATCTGATCACATTCAGGAGTGGCGAAGATGGAAGAGGCTCATTAAAGCCAATATACCTCCAAAATTCCTTTTGGAGTGGTATCTGAAATCACTCCTTCCTTACATTTCTAAGGAAGTAGATACTTCTGGAGTGTCTTCAGAGGAAGAAGCCATCTTATGGACCCAGCAGCTAGACCTATTTTATGAATAGTCTGGGCTACTTTACGAGATTATACCGGATGCACCTCCATCAAACACTGATCTTAGCAGACCTAAACCTAGACCATATGCTGACGGCATAGTGGGTTTAGTTGATTCTGCAGCTTTCGACGCATTGACTAAGCAGGTTCATTCCTTATTCCTCAAACAATCGACTGTAGAAGCAACCTCCGTCACAACCTCTCCTTCTACTACTGAATCTGTAAACCAGGTTCAGAACAATCAAAAGGGCCCTCAGCAGCCCAACAATAAAAAGAAGGGCAAGAAAGGAGAGGGGAACCAACAAAAGCCCAAAAATAAAGAGAATGCCGAGGGTAACAGAGAAAAGAAGAAGGTTGAGTTCCCTTGTAAGCTTTGCAAGCAAGATCACCTCACTCATCAATGCCCTCTACTCGAAGAAGCCCAAAAGCTACTTCAAGAAAAGAAACTTGCCGTACTTAAAGATCCATTTCCTAAGGGGAAGGGTTTAGCTTGGCACCTCCAATACTAGGGGCACTACTCATGCTTCAGTTTATCAAACTTTCATTAACATGGTTAGTGCGGATGCACTTTTGCAAATGCAAGCACGAAATTATACCCCAGATGTGCAGAATCAGGATAAGGAGATTCCCGAATCTTCCACTCCTTTCCACATGCCTATGGATCCACTACCTAAGATCCTGAAAGGTGTCTTGAAATGGGCTTCGCACAATCCCAACGCACGGGCTACTGCCAACTACAATGTGGTTGAATATTTAGCCTAGTCCCCTTGTGCCATGTCCACCTTAAAAGTTCTGCAAAGTTGTCCTTTACAACGAAATGCACTTATGGCAGCAATCGAAAGTATGGAATCATCAAACATGTCTGCACACTTTGATATGTCTGATATCAAGTATCGGTTTCCATACCACGTTTCCCTACAAATAGAAGTAGTTCATGGTCCCATGAACATTGGACAGGCTGTTGTAGATGAGGGCGCATTGACGTGCGTGATGTCCATTTCTTGCTGGAAAGCTTTAGGCTCTCTTGAGTTAGCCCCCTCTAACACACTACTTACCGCACTTGATGGAAGAACTTTCTGTCCACATGGAGTCTTGCCATCATTTGACGTCACTCTGGCCGGTAAGACAATTGTTGTAGAGATTGAAGTTCTGGACACTCCGCTTGATTACAACATGTTATTAGGTAGGAGTTGGAAATATGCCATGCAAGCTATTGTATCGACAGTTTTCTGAGTTATTATGTTCCCTCACGAAGGTAAGATCATCACGGTCGATCAACTTTCATTCTCTCGGTGAAACAACCAGACTTCATCAGAATCCATAGTTCCTTTAGTTGATCAATCTACCCCAGTAAGTGAGAGTTTAGGAGTAGGGCTTTACCAGTCATTAATAGGCACTTTTGACCTACCCTCTCCAGTTCTTTTTATGCGTTCTGATGTAGGTACATCTACTGAAACTTTCACGGTTGATTTAAGGATTGATCCATGGATCCTTCCTATTGTATCAGAACCATCAATGCCTTTAACCATTGCAGAAGTAGCATACATAGAAGCACAACACACTAGAACGGAACATATCGTGACTATGCCAGTCTCTGCTGAGTCGGATATGGACTATGCTCCTGCATGGTTAGATTCTACCCACTCTTTTGATTGTTTAGACACGGTTTTACCTTCTGATGAAGCCATTTTGGAAGCCATGATGGGCCTGGACCATCCATGGGAACATATGCATCACAGGTCTTACCTGCTTCCAAATCTAGATAGGATAGAGAGAGGAGACTTCTTTATGAGACATAGTGGATTTGTTGATTTGTCTATTTTCCTTCTACTTCAAGAGCTATTTACACTGAAGGGAATATGTCTAATATATCGAGAACCATCCCCATTAACATTTACACCAAACCCAGGGTCGTGGAAAACATTTTTATTGGAGCAAACTGTTCTCCAGAAGAGATCGCTCTGTATACCAATCTTTTTAAAGAATTCCACGACATTTTTGCCTCGTCTTATGAGGAGATGCTAGGCATTGATCCAGCCATCGTTGAGCATGTGATCACAAAATACCATAATGAAAAACCTGTGAGATAGAAGCTTCGTCCTGTGAATCCTTGAAAAGTGGCTGCCATTAAGGCGGAGGTTGAAAAATTGCTTTTAAAGCTAGATTTATTTACCCAATTGACATGACGGAATGGGTTTCAAATCCTGTTCCGGTTGATAAAAAACAAGGTACCATCTGAGTCTATACCGACTTCCGAGACTTGAATAAATCTTGTCCGAAAGATATCTATCCCACACCATTTATCGACCAGATCATAGATTCCTGTGTGGGACACGAGATGTTTGTTAAATTTTCAGTATTAAATCACAATACTATAGGATCTTTGCTGAGAGAATAACATCTACAGTATATCAATGCATGACAATCATAATATGACAAGCATCACAAGCACCACAAGAATCAAAAGCATAGAGACAAGAGACACAGAGTTTCCGTGGGGAAAACCCTAAGGTGAAAAACCCCACAAACTTCCTCAGAGATAGAGAGAGAGCAATGGCTCAACCAAAATACAACCAAATAATACAGAGATAGTCTCCTAGCAGATGATCCTCCTCCTCCTCACTAGTGCGCCACTTTCCAGAGAGAGAGATAGATACTTTTCCGAGTGAGTAAAATAGAGATCTCCTATCTCTATTAATACTCACCTTTTTGCCCAGTGACCTACTGGGGCCGACTTGTCTACTTTAGTACATCCACATTATATTATATATTAATTAGGGCCGACCCCATAAGGTGGTCTAATAACCCATCGGCAAGTACACACACTTGCGACACTTGTCAATCCACATGACGACACTTCCTTATAGAGGAATAACACATCTCTTATAAGGGTACAATAAATATACATATAATATACTGATGAAATACATTCCGAAGTTACATATACATCAACACTCCCTCTTAACTAGGAAGGTATTTCTCGACACAGATCTGCTAGACAAGTCTTCTTCTCTGGATCATCGTCATCGATGCATCGTCATCATCATCGTCACTGCTGCTGCTATCTCATCCAATCTCTGTCTCTACTCGTCATAGGAAGTTCTACAGAGCCAGTCCTTTTTCATACTGGATGTAGGCCCACCACCTGTAGGTCTTCGTCATCACTGGCCATACTGTGGAATTCTCAGGACTTTTACGTGCGTCACAAAACCTCGCAAGAGCATCCCAGGCTGTTACGAGCATACAGCTCTACCTATAGGATCTCCCAGGGAAACGAATTACATGTGACCTCACCACAAAACCTCGCAAGAGCATCCCAGGCTGTTACGAGCACACAGCTCTACCTATAGGATCTCCCAGGGCAACGAATTACATGTGGTCATGGCAAAACCTCGCAAGAGCATCCCAGGACTGATTACGGGCACACAGCCCAACCTATCAGATCTCCCAGGGAAACGAATTACATGCAATAGGACAAAACCTCGCAAGAGCATCTGCCAGATATCCCAGGGCAACGAATTACATGCCATAGGCAAAACCTTGCAAGACTATCTGTAGATCTCCCAGGGCAACGAATTACATGTCCTCCCAGAGAAAAACCTCGAAAGAGCATTTGCCAGATGTCCCAGGGCAACGAATTACATGCCATAGGAAAAACCTCGCAAGACCATCTGCAAATCTCCCAGGGCAACGAATTACATGCTCATCTGCACAACCTGATCCACGGCCACAGAGTATCAGCTTGATACTCACCATACATCATCCTGATGTATCCACGATCATCCTGATCATCATCACTGCAACGTCCTCATGCATGTCATCTGGAGCAACATCCTGAAGCTCGTCATCTATTATCATCCTGATCATCACTGCAACATCCTGCTGCATGTCATCTGGAGCAACATCCTGAAGCTCGTCATCTATGATCATCCTGATCATCACTGCAACATCCTGCTGCATGTCATCTGGAGCAACATCCTGAAGCTCGTCATCTACGATCATCCTGATCATCAATGCAACATCCTGCTGCATACCAAGTATCTACCTGATACATATCATCATACATGATCCTCCTGATCATCAATGTATCCACCTGATACAAATACAAAACATATGATATATATCATCATACATGATCCACCTGATCATACAATGTATCCACCTGATACATATACAGATACATGGTCCAAGCATCCAACATGATGCATATAAAATACATACACATGATCCAACTGATCATATCCAGCATCCAACATGATGCGTACATACATACATAAAATGATCCAACTGATCATATCCAGCATCCAACATGATGCGTACATACATACATAAAATGATCTAACTGATCATATCAAGCAGAAACTAGAACATCATCCTGATGTTCATCATCCAGCGCTTACATCCACAGCCATGTGAAGGATCCTCCTTCCAACATGCTTGGAATGGCTTCAGCAGATGTGTCCATCACTTCTTCCTTGAAGTGTCCTCGATCTGAATAATGCCAAGCCTCTCTCTGAAGTACTCGAACTTCACCCTGGCTAGTGGCTTCGTCAGCACATCTGCAATCTGCTCGTCCGTCGCAACATACAGGAGCTTCACAGCTCCTCTCTGCACCATATCCCTGATATAGTGATATTTGATCTCTATGTGTTTCGACCTGTCATGAAACACTGGGTTCTCGGACAGCTTCACACAACTCTGGTTATCACAGAAGATACCGGTAGCCTCCAACGAAAGATCAAATAACTCAGACAGTAGCTTCCGTAGCCATACTGCCTCACAACTAGCTGAACAGGCTGCAACATAATCTGCCTCAGCTGTACTCAATGCTACACAGGACTGCTTCCTGCTAAACCAAGAGATCACTCCTGATCCCATACTGAAGCAACACCCAGATGTGCTCTTCCTATATGCAGCACTGCCAGCCCAATCCGAATCAACATAACCCTGCAGGTTAAACTTTTGATTCGCCTCATATCTGAGCCCATAATCCACTGTACCCTTCAGGTACCTCAGAACATGCTTTACAGCAACTAGGTGAACACTCCTCGGATCCGTCAGGAACTGGCTCAATGTGTTCACAGCAAAGCAAATGTCTGGTCTCGTGTTCGTCGGGTACATCAAGGACCCCATAATCTGATGATACATAGAAACATCAACTGGCTCAGATGAAGCATCACATAGAAGCTTCAGATTCGATGCCATCGGTGTGGCCATGGCCTTGCAATCCATCATCCCGAATCTCTTCAGGATCTCTACTGCATACTTCCCTTGTCCAAGGAAGATTCCTTCTGCATTCTGCCACACCTCCATGTCAAAAAACAAATAGTGCATCATCCCCAAGTTCTTCATCTCGAACTCGGTAGTAAGCTTCTGCTGCGTGTCGGCAATCAATCTATTTTCACCTGTAACAAACATGTTATCTGTGTACAAAAGTAGTATCACTGAATTGCCTTCCTCAACCTTGTAGTAAAGGTTGGAATCCACATTATTCTTGGTAAGGCCCAAACTGGATAGAAAGCTGTCTATCCTATCATACCAAGTTCTTCACACATATATGACTACACCATGCTGTCTTGAGATCCATCTGGTGCATCTTCTATTTCATCACTTTTATATTTCTCAATGCTGCCATCTGCAACATGCTTGATCTGATAGTTCCATTTGGAAGTCATAACAAAATTCCATTCACATCTTGGGACTACATCCCAAACATCATTCTTCATGATCGACGGATCATGGCATTTCATTTCTTCATCCCAGATCCTGGGAACTTCAATATCTTCAATAAATAAATTTGTTGCTGAACAAATGTTGTAGTTCTTCTTTTGTAGGAGATGGCATACGATCTTTCCTACACAACAAGTTAAATTGCATGATTAGAAACATCTCATAGTTTTCAGAACAAATTCTTACACATAAATAAATATGTCATACAGTCATGCAATTATCTTAGCCAATGCTTCAATACAACATTTATCCATATCCCGTAACTTTCTAGATGCCTTCCAATCTCTACCAGAACATTGTTAAGAGTGTGCACAACTCCCAACATGTCACCAAAGAGGTTTCATTCTAGATAAGTAGAAATGGAATGTTGTACAGTGCCATAGGCCACTTACCCAACACATGCATATTAGTAGTATACTGTTCATTAATTCAGTCATTCTAATATGCACAATACATATCCTAAGTCTAGGAACATGAGCATATACATCATTGAACAATTTTATTTAAGCAAACAAATATGCAAGAAAATTAAAATACTTATCTTTGTTTGTTTGTTGGGTGGACTCCCTCTGAGTCTTTTCTTCCTTGCAGGAGCTGCTGGAGTCCTTCTAAATCTTCTTGTTGTGGAATGTAGAGATATGGAAAACTCCCTCTGAATATCTGCACCCTTGCAGAAACCACTGGAGTGTGCTCCCTCTTGATCTTTGCTTCCTGGATTACCTGTTCTTGAACTCATATTCATCCTTGGTCCCTATGCATGCTTATTAGTATCATGATTGTGTTATCCTTGTAATCTCATACAAAATCATACATTCATTAAAACACAATAGTCATGATCATTTCAAACAGAAATAATAAGCATTAGCATTCAAGGTTTATATAGGACTCTTATGGTTAGTCATATCATAAGAAACATAACATGTATAAACCTGTAATTACTCAAACCTATGACTCTTCTGGTTAGTCATATTATTAATTAAGGTAAGACACATAATATGCATATGCCCATGATTATTCAAACTTATGACTTTATGAACAATCATCATCAATCATGCCATGCATACTTATATGATAGATCCTATGATATAAGAAACACATACCTGGTCACCATATTTGCTAGTTATGTCTAGCAATGTGTTCTTGTTCTCTTCAATGACCTGCATAACTCATTAGTTAACAAATTATACATACCTCTATGTGATTCATGACTATGGATGAATCTTTATGTCACCATGGCATGTTCAGGTTGTCCCTTCAAATTGTACAAACCTCCCTCTTGCTTTCCAATCACTACTGCATCATCTATGGTCTTTCCCTTTGGCCACATTAGGACTTGGCCATCCACAAATGCAACCCTCATACCTTTTGCATCTAATGCAGAAATGGAGAGTAAGTTCTTTTTGAGCCCAGGTACATAAAGTACTTCTTTCATCTTCAATGATTTTCCAGAATCTAGATTGTAGGAGGCTTCACCACTTCCTTTGATTGGGTATTGATAATCATCCCCAAGTTTCACCTTATGGGGTGATTCATGTTCAGAAAGATTCACAAAAGATTCCTTGAACCCAGTCATGTGTTTGGAGGCCCCACTATCAATTAACCAATCATTACATCCATGGGAGATGGTACCTGTAAGAGCAGAGATCAGAACATACTCTTCTTCACTTGATGAGTCATCATCACTATCACTTTCTTCCCTAGCCTTCTTCTTTGGGGGTTCATCATCTTCGGCAGCATGAGCATGAAATCTTCTTTTGCTGCCCTTCTTCTTCTTACTGAAGTTGTTGTTATTATCCCTTTTGTTCTTGGGACAATCTGAAGCATAGTGACCCTTCTCATTGCATGTAAAGCATATTAGGTCCTTCTTGTTCCTTTGATGAGTTCTTTTGTGGTGAGAGTGATCCTTCTTGGTTTTGCTTCTTTTGGTGTGAGTTGCAAGAGCTTGATCTTCTCCTCCCATCTTTTCCTCACGAGCTATAAGTCTAGCTTCTTCTTGAGAGCATTCTTCCCGAAGTCTACTGAAGGAAATCAACTTCTTCCTTGCACAAATTCCTTGAATAAAGGAATCCCATGACCTGGGTAGGCCATTTAGAGTAGTCATCACCACCTCACCATTCTCCACCATTTCATCTACTGCTTCTAATTGTTCCTTGATCTGAGAGACCCTTGAAAAGTAAGATTGAATGGTTTCTCCATTCTGGAACTTCACTGCTTTCAATTGGTTCCGCAGGGTCATCTTTCGATTTATGTTCTTTCCTTCAAATAGCTTGGTTAAAGATTCAAACATCTCTTTGGGTGTCTTAAGAGAAGACACATGGGGTATGAGATGGTCTTTGATGGAATCAGCAATGATTCTCTTTGCCTTGACCAAGTTCTTCTTGTGCAATGCCTTGGCTTCTTCATCCTCTGGGATAGGGATGTCTTCTTTCACATATGAGTCCAATTCATTCTCTTCCAGGATTAACCCAATCCTATACTTCCAGGCTCGAAAGTTATCAGCCCCTTCAAGCTTATCCTCAAGCTTGGTGTGAAGAGACATCTTTAAGAGTACTTCAAATGGAAATAGAAAAGATTTAGAACTTACCACTTGAAGTGCTGAAAACTGGATCTGGCCCCGGATTAGGGTTTGTCAGAGAAACCCTAAAAATTCAAAATGTGAATTTCAAAATTCCGAAAGGATAGAAATATGCGCCTTGGAGAGCTTATCAGCCTGGTACATTCAGAATTTGAGATCAGCAAAGTCTTGCCCTTCAGAATTGCCTTTTTGTCCTCCCGGGTTCACTGGGGAGAGCCCTGAATTAGGGTTTGAGTTTCCCGGAGATCTACCCAGCCAAAAATCTCGATCCAAAGCTCAAACCTTCGATTTTTGCAAGGAGCTTCCAGCTGTACCTTCAGTTTCCAGAAATTCCTATTTTTGTGGAAACCCTAATTTTTAGGGCCAAAACTGAAAATGCTCGGAACTGAAATCTGATTGGACAGAAAGATGCGCCTTGATGAGTAGATCCAATCTACTATACTGAATTTCAAAAATCTGTGGAGAGAAACCCAATAAACAAGGAATACAAGCTTCCGTCACTGCAAAATGTCTTCTTCTCAGTTAAGCTCTGATACCATGTTAAATTTTCAGTATTAAATCACAATACTATAGGATCTTTGCTGAGAGAATAACATCTACAGTATATCAATGCATGACAATCATAATATGACAAGCATCACAAGCACCACAAGAATCAAAAGCATAGAGACAAGAGACACAGAGTTTCCGTGGGGAAAACCCTAAGGTGAAAAACCCCACAAACTTCCTTAGAGATAGAGAGAGAGCAATGGCTCAACCAAAATACAACCAAATAATACAGAGATAGTATCCTAGCAGATGATCCTCCTCCTCCTCACTAGTGCGCCACTTTCCAGAGAGAGAGATAGATACTTTTCCGAGTGAGTAAAATAGAGATCTCCTATCTCTATTTATACTCACCTTTTTGCCCAGTGACCTACTGGGGCCGACTTGTCTACTTTAGTACATCCACATTATATTATATATTAATTAGGGCCGACCCCATAAGGTGGTCTAATAACCCATCGGCAAGTACACACACTTGCGACACTTGTCAATCCACATGACGACACTTCCTTATAGAGGAATAACACATCTCTTATAAGGGTACAATAAATATACATATAATATACTGATGAAATACATTCCGAAGTTACATATACATCAACAATGTTTTCTTTCATGGATGGATTTTCAGGATATAATCAAATTCAAATCAAACCCGAAGATCAACACAAAACAACTTTTATTTTCCCGTGGGGAACCTTTTCTTATCAGAAGATGTCGTTTGGATTAAAGAATGCTGGAGCTACTTTCCAGTGAGTGATGAATTTCGCTTTTCATGATATCAAGCACATAGTTGAACCCTACTTGGATGACCTAGCAGTGCGATCTCGAAAGAGAAGGGATCATCCAGCTCATTTGAGACTTGTGTTTGAACGATGCAGAAAATATAAGATTTGATTGAATCCTAATAAGTGCATATTCTGCGTCGAATCAGGACGTTTACTGGGTTTTATTGTATCCAGTCACCTCATCATGGTCGACCCGTTAAAAGTTGAGGCAATTGTAAATCTGCCTCCTCCTTGCACCCTACAACAACTTCAAAGTACGCAAGGCATGTCTAACTTCTTGAGACGCTTTATCATAAACTATGCTAAAATTACAAAAGGTTTCATGAGACTGCTTAAACAAGATACCTACTTCTTGTGGGATGAGGCTACTTAGGCATCTTTTGAGGCCTTGAAAAAGGCACTACTTTCAGCCCCATTGTTAAGCCCGCCTGATTATGCAAAAGATTTTCTCTTATATCTGGTGGCGTCTGTTTACATAATTGGCATAGTACTAGTTCAGGAGGATGACACGCTCCAAGAGCATGTTGTTTATTATCTCTCGCGTGCATTGATAGCTCCTGAGATCAAGTATTCACATGTTGAGAAGTTAGCACTAGCTGCGGTCTATGCGGTGTAGAGTCTTCGTCACTACATCCTTTGTCACTACATCAATTCAGGCATTACTTGTTGGGTGGCCACTTTAAAATGTTTACTGATCATTCTGCATTTAAATACTTGGTCAATAATCCTGTGTTGGGGGCAAAGATCTGCCGGTGGCTACTTTTGTTTCAGGACTTTGATTTCAAAGTCATTGTGAAACCGGGGCGGTTGAATGCTGGACCAGATCATTTGTCATGGATTGATACAGGGGAGGAACCGACTAATATCGAAGACGGGTTGCCGGATGCCCAACTGTTTCACGTTGCTGCTACTGATCAATATTTTGATGACATCCTTCAGTTTCTGGTGACCGACACCGAGCCCGATGACTTTACTACTACTCAGAAGAAGCAATTGCTCATCAAGGCTGCTGACTTTCAACTGATCGCGGGAGAATGGTATAAATTGGGTGTTGATGAGATATTGCGCATATGTGTCTTGTTGCATGAGTAAGCGCAGATATTGGCTGAGGCACATGGTGGAGTAGTAGGAGGACACTATGGTGGCCAGACGACTGCCCAAAAAGTACTGCGTACAGGGATTTGGTGTCCCACATTACATAATGATGTGATAGACTACGCGCGGTCTTGTGATGTTTTTCAACAAACTGGAAAGCCATCCAGACGAGACGAGCTGCCGCTACTACCTCAGGTGACATTGCAACCATTCAAAAAATGGGTTGTGGATTTCATCGGCCCGATCAATCCACCAGGGAAATTCACAGGTGCGCGGTATATTATCACGGCGACAGAATACTTGACCCAATGGGCTGAGGCAGCACGTGTAGTTGATTGCTCTACCGCAACGACTGCTCGATTTTTGTTTGACCATAATATCACTCGTTTCGGCTGCCCCAAAATATTGCTGAGTGATCAAGGCAGCCATTTTCTCATTCGCACTATCAATGCATTGACGGAAGAATTGCAAATACAACATAAGAAGAGTACACCCTATCACCCCTAGGTGAATGGAACGATAGAGGCATTTAACAAAGTATTGGAGCATGTGTTGAAAAAGGTGTTCAATGTGAACTGAGACGACTGGGATTTGAAAGTTCCAGCGGTATTATGGGCCTATCACACCACATGTATTAAGTTGACTGGTCAAACACCTTTCAAGCTGGTATATGGGAAGGAAGTAATTATGCCTATGGAGTACATCATTCCAAGTCTACGAATTGCGGCTGTTACAAGCATGGATGATGTTGCAGCATTAGACGAATGTCTAGCACAATTGGTGGAGCTGGAAGAGGATCGATTTATCACTGGCTTTCACCAAGGAGTGGAGAAGGACCGCCAAAAGGCATGGCATGATCGCCACATCAAAGACAAATAGTTTCAGCAAGGCGACTTAGTGTTACTATACAACAGTAAGTTTATGAAACATTCAGGCAAGTTGCAGATGCATTGGTTGGGTCCCTATCGCATAAATAGTATTACTTCAGGAGGAGTGGTTCAGTTGCAATGATTGGATGGGGGGATGCTCCCCAAGCTGGTAAATGGTCACAGGTTGAAGCCTTATCGCTCGGGCTTGGAGCAGTGCAATGTCTAAGTCGCATTGGTAAAAAAAATTAAAAAAAAAATAAATAAAAAATGAAACAAATGGTTGATTGTTGCAGGTTGCTTGGTGGCAAACGGCACACCAACAGAAGAAGAGGTATGTGACAGCAGGGAGGCTTGCACCGCAAGTTTGGAGCATTCGAAGACTCATGGCAATATTACGACTAGGACCGACGGGAGATTTTGTTCAAGGAGTTGTAATGATTACAGAGGATTTGGAGGTATGGGGCAGTGTTCTGACTACTGCTCCACTAGTATTTTGTCACCAATGTCCATCATCCCTGTACATGGTTGCAACTCACCGAGTCAGCCGAATAACCATAAGACAACGCTATGTTTTGCACATGGCATGTGGGGCCGGTACGATCATCACATTGTGAGGAGATTGCTCACACATTGGCACGTAGGATCTTCGGTGATAGTATGGCTACCCCTCCGGTTGCTTCAGTTGATGGGGTCACACACATAGATGAGAGATAGTGAGACATCATATCCACTGTCACAAACCGGGAACAGCCTGTCTATAAGTAGCTGAGGCAGCTTGTAGCTTGCTACAATGAAGTTATTATGAACTAGAGTGGTTATGTTGGTTGATCAATTTGGGAGTTCAGTTGTGAGGAATTCCAAGGAGGCTGTGGAAATGCTTCACTTTGTTTCCCATGGCAGCACACCAGGGGCCCTGTGAGCCCGAACGATGAGTGTCCCTGAGCGCCTTGATATAGTGGATGCACTTACACTGTGTTATGCCCGAGTCGAGGGATAGTTCGGCATGTTTCAATATGCAGTAGTTGTTCGAAGGATCGTGCTTTTCTAGACCAATGAGGTGGTTGGGACCGAAGCTCCTCGAACATAAATGGAGCCGGTTGCCGGTGCGAAACAGATGTGCCAGAGTCATCTGTGAAGTTCGCATCTTGGTACTGTTCGTCCTCTTTTCTTTCTCGTCGGTACCATTCCAAGAGACTAGAGGATGAGTTTGAAAAGTACATGACATAAATTCGGGTGATGATTATTAGATAGACCTGACCATGTGTTGACGATAAGTGTAGCAAAAGGTGTCGGACAACACCGCGTGATCCAAACAACAAGAACAGTTACCAGAACATAGTTCGAACTGCATTTTGTCTAGTAGTTGACGTGGCTCGAGGACAAGCCACAAGATTGTGTTGGGGGCCTGTTGGCAGGCGGTCTGATGGGGAAAGATCGCGGTACCATTGATGCCGCGACACGCCAGAGGAGGACACAAAAGGAGTATTTTGTGCGAAAGAATACTGCAGTTGGCGGGTTTTGGGTCACTTGTACCATACATTATGTAATAGTGAGTCAGTATACCGCGATATGCAGGTTTTGGGGGTCATTTGGACCAAGTAAGTTAGATAGTGGGTCAATTGTCCATAGTGTCAGTTAGGGAGTCAGTTGTAAGTGGACAAATATTGTAAGGGTAAAAGATTATAAATACATGAGAGTTGTAAGTGTTAGGAGACAGACATACATGCATGAATAAGGAAGAAGACAAATTGGATGTGAGATCCATGTTTTTGCTGGTGTATATTCGTGGCAGTAATATAATGATGTTTTGGTACAAACTTTGTGCAATGTTGCGATGTATGAATGTTGTTTAATGCAATGTCTGCTTATTGTTTCCTTGATGATAAATGTTGTGATTAAGTAATATGTTTTATGTAGAATGTGATGATAAATGTTGCAATGAAGTAAATGGTATAACTCCTTGAATGCTGTGATGAAGTGATATGTTTTAACTCCTTGCTGAATGTCTAATGTTTCTGGTTAAAGTACCGCAATAGAGTCAGTCCATGCAGCCACAACTCTCCTCCTCCCTCGGCGGAAACATGGTTATGTCTTCTCTTCTTGGACGCCTCGGGTGAGACCTCATCCGCTCTGTGGGTGTTGCTGGGTGGGTTCAAACCTGCCCGGGCCAGTGCCTAGGGAGACTACGGTAGGCGTCGACAGTGAGGTGAACCCCTGTCGAATGAGATCGCGTTGGTCAACAACTATGAGTGATAATAATAACGCTAATTATAATAATAATATTTCTAACCTAGGTATTAATACATTATTAATACTATTTACAAAGGTGGTTGTCCACTAAATATTAGTACTTTATTAATACTATTAAATAATGTGGCATCCCACTATGCATAACTATATGCAATACATGTCTTTTATAAATAAATAATCATATCATTGTTTATTAAAATTCTTAATAATAATTTTTAATCGTGTATCTTCACCTGATACTTTGTTTAACAATTTAACGGTAAGGTCCACTTATTTGGATGGTCTTTTGGTAATTTTGGATAGGCACCTCTAGTCTCTCTCTTTGCATGCCGGATTCCCTCGTTTAACATGGTCGTTCCTGCAGTATTTGATGATAGATAAGAGATGAATCATTTAATCAATTTAATAAATGTGATGAAAGTAGAAGTGATATTCAGAGTCTTTCCGACTCAACACTTTTATATTTTAGTAACCACGAGTTCTCTTCAGATCCTTTTAACTCAACACTTTCACATGGGCGTTACGCTAGTGCAATTCTAGACCATCCTCCTCAACACCAGTGCTAGAATGCGGTTGTGAGGCACATCTAGTATATTCAAGTGGCCTCGGATCTGGTATTCATTTATCAAGCTTGGAGTGCTCCAAGGCTTATGCCCAACACTCAATGTACCTCAGGGCTTACTCCCAGTACATAAACATTCTTCTAGGTACATCGGGTTTTATGCCAAGTACATAGGTTATATGTGTGTTTCTGAGTCCACGTTCAACACACTCATAAGTCAAATCATATAAAATCATAGCTCTGCACAATAAGTAACAAAATATCATCTTAGTATATTAGGGTTTGTACCCATATCAAAGCTGACGAACATCATTAAAACATTGGGGCCTTCTTGCCCAGTATACACCCAAATAAAGAAGTTAGTCAGGGTCGATGCCCGATATGTCAATATATATAAAAGAATAAATCATAGGTGCTAGGGCTCATGCCCAGTACTCAAAATAAAACATATGTGCTGGGGCCGTGGCCCAATATAACAATAAAATAGTTAGTCCAAAATTCAGGATATTACACCAACACTACAGACATCATGCAAAGGAACATAGCCAGAATACTTTGTTTCTCTGAATCCTCAATCCCCTCCAAATATTTGGGAGCCTCGCTCACTGATTCAGTTATTAAACACTCTTCCTGGAGAGAACTGCTTGATAAGATAGAGGTTAAGCTCTCCTAATGGAATTTTAGGTCTCTAAGCCTTGTTGGTCACCTTGTTCTCATCAAATCCATTCTTCAAACCATGCCACTCTATCTGTTTTATGTTCTTGCAGCTCCTAAATGGGTCCTAAAAGCTATCAAAAGTCTTCAACACACCTTTCTATGGGGGGGTGATAGAAATCACTTCAAATGGACTCTTGTTAAATGGAACACGGTCTGCACACACAAATATTGTGGAGGTCTAGGCCTGAGAGATCCTGCCATCAGCAATGAGATGTTCAATGCCAAAATTTGGTGGAACTAGGTGACTAAAAACTTAACATTGTGGGCCCAACTTTGGAATTGGAAATATGCCCCTAATCGGGACCCATAGGAAATCATTTGTTTCAATCTCTCAATACAAGGTTCACACATATGGAATGGTGCTAAATCCCAGAGGTACCTAGTCTAACAACACAGTTTTTGGGAAATAAAAAATGGGTCCTCTGGCTACTTCCAGACAAACTCCTATCAAAAAAATGCCAAACTTTCATAGCCTACTTCAATTGTCGCTCCTACAGGACTTCATTATAGGAATTTTAAAAGATATTATTTAAGGACTACTGGGAAAATGAAATGCAGCACGATTTCGAGATCTGGACACACCAAAGGAAATGGGGCATTAAAACGCATGATGAGGATATAGCTAGGATTTGGAAGGAGATGCAAAAGAGGAAAATTCACATTTATTCAGAGTCTAAGATCAATAGATGGGGCTACAATCCCAATGGATCCTTCATGATCAAGGAGGCTTATCACCTACATACTCATAATCACTTGGATTAATGGGACCCCATTTGGAAAAAAAATTGGAATACAAAGACCTGGCCAAAAGTCACCACCTTCCTTTGGCTCATCATCCACAAACGGTTCCTATCCTAGGAAAATCTCATTAAATGGGGATTTCATGGTCCTTCTAGATGCGCTGTTTGCTACAATCGGGAGGAAACCATGGAGCACTTGCTTGACTCTTGCTCTTTCTCAAGTAACTTATGGGACAGGATGAGTATCCTTTGTAGAAGAACTGATTAGGTGCATGGTAATCCTATCCAAAACTTTAAAATTGGACTGAAAAACCTTAGAACAACAACATCCTCAACCAATTTTGGAATTTAGTTCCATGTTTTGTGTTTTAGGAAATATGGAAAGAACGCAACTCCATAATTTTTGGAGATGAGGCTAGAAATGAGGATCTAGTTTGGGCTCAGTGTAGGGATCACATCCTCGAAACTCTCCTAGTTCACAATTATCCTGAACAAGACTTCAAACCTGAGGCTCTTGAGACCGTGATTTTAAATAGTTGCGAAATTGCCCCTAAAGAATTCTCTTCTAACAATATCACCATACCTGCAACTCCTCCTAGTCCTGATTCCTGGATTTTTCCTCCCACTAGTTTTCTTCAACTCAATTTTGATGGAGCTTCTAAAGGGAATCCAGGTCTTGCTAACTTTGGTGGAGTTTTGAGGGATGGATTTTTCAGGGACAGCTTAGGGAAAATTATCCACCTCCACTTTGGAAATCTAGGTCATGACAACAATAATGCGATGGAGCTTGCAGTGCTTCTAAATGGGCTCCAAATAGATTCTTCTCGATCCTTTCTTCCACTGATTCTCAAATTCTCATCTCCGTAGCTAAAAAAATCCAGTGTGGCTCTCAAATAACCAAGCTATCTCCCAGCTGGAGCTCAACTTTGGACTCTCTCATCTGGTAGCCCTTATTCCAATAACGGGGTCCATTACTTTCCATCACGTCAAAAGGAAATCCAACACACTTACAGATAATCTTGCCAATGAAGGAGTCTCAAGCAATGTCTCCCTCCAAGATTTGGATCCCACCCTTCTTTCTGATTCTCCTCTCAAATTGGATTATCTCTCCCAAATGGAACATGATTGTCAGACCCTTGATGTGGGTGATATGGTTAGGCACATGGATCGCACCATGATGGTATCACCTCTCATCCACGTGGAGCATGTTAGAGCTTCACGACATGGGAATTAATAAGGCCTCTGCCTCAATGCATATTTTCATTAACTCTTCGGTCATTCGAGTCCCCACTCGAGTTGGCATTGGTACCGATACATTTGTCCTTCCCCCGCGCGAATTAATGGCCTTTGCAGGCTCTGGTTTGAGTCCTTCAGGTCAACATTACTTCTACATTCGACCTCCAAGTAACTGGAATGTCGATAACATCTATCCTTATCTTTTTGATAATTGTATATTAACGATTTGGGTTTGGTTCTCTCACATTCGCACTATGTTCTACCCTGGTTCTTCCACTCTCGAGCTCTCCTCTGAGCCCCCCTGGCTCTTTGCAGAGACCCATCAGAATTCAAGGGATGCTTCTCAGCTTACAAAGGTGTACCAAAGACTTCGTGGTGTCCCCCACCGAGGTGGTGGAGGTCATGGCAACCATGGAAATCGTGGGCATGGAAGAGGTAATCTCAATGGGTATGAAAATTCAATCCCAGAGCATTTGAGAATGATAATCAATGACTGGGAAGCGGAATTGTCTATGCAACATCTAGTCACCCAAAGGACTCGTGTCAAACACAGGCACTTCCGGATGGTTCAAAATATGTTGGCTAACATTCTCATGCAAGCTTAGGAGCCCCAACAGGGGATTCAACCCCCTTCTCCACCTCCGACTCTTGCCCCTGCTAAGCATTCAGCTTCCTCTCCCGCTTCCTCACGGATTTCAAAGCCAATAGACACCAACAATTCTCAGCTTGACAATTGTCCAGTGCAACTTGTGGATTTCAACAACGTGGCATCCACTAGTGTCCACAAGCCAAAAGGGTGGAACATATTTGTTCTTCCATCCTGACTACCCCCATAAAGATGGAGCCATTACCAGTTAAGAAGGCCATTCATAGCTCCTCCAGCTTTGAAACCAAGGCAGCCATTGATAGCTCCATGAGCTACATAAACAAGAGCGACCATCGAAGCACTTCCAGCTTTAGAGAGTACCATTTCCCCCATAGTGGAGGAGAAGGTCGACGAGGTTAATTCCAATGGCGTCTCCTACTAATCATGTGGTTTCCTTTATCTAGTTTTAGCTCTAATGGACACTTTGCTTTGGGTCAACGAGGCTCTTTGTTCTTTCACTTATGCTTTTTTGAGAAGCCAATACAACCTCTTTTGTAGAAGGTCTAATCCTATGTTTTTAGTTGTTTTCTATATTTATGTCTATAACCTACATTTTGATGATAGATCATACTCTCAAACCATATGTGGGAAAGTCTACAAAGGCCATACTCTATATTTTTTGCTTTATAAGAGACCTCAAAAAGCTCTCAAAACTACAGACTATCTTGTGCATGTAATATTTTTTGTACATTAATATAATTTATCTTTGCAGTTTACATAAAAAAAAATGTATATCCAACAATCAAAATTTTGAATTGCAATTAAAAAAAATATAATTTTATAATTAGATGCATGAACTTTTCATTATCATTTACTTTCTCAATAAATATAAAATATTAATTCTTCTTTGAATTTTTTGAATTGTTGATAAATCAAAAAATATTCACATGTCTAAATGAATATATATATAATACTTAATGAATATAGAATTATTTATGTTTTCCTTGTATTAAAGACGAACTATAATAATGTAAGATGATGTAGAATACTTATATGATGTTAATCGTTTGTAAAAAATTGCTATTCAGATGATTAAGTATAAAGTATACCATTTAATATTCCAAATCATGAATCACACTTTTTATTTTTAATTAAATCCGAATAAATTAAAAATATATAAAAAAGTGACATATTGCGCTGCAAATAATGAATAGTCCTTAATAACCCTTATGCCATTTTTTTAATATATAGAAACGTGACATATATTACATTTCAAATAATGAATAATTTTTAATAACTTTTACGTCTTTTTTAACCAACAAAAAAAAAAGTCAACTAGTAGGTGAACTCTATGTAAGCTATATTCATAACTCATCCTCCTTATCCTTAGACATTAGACATGAGATAATGTGGTTTATCCTTCTACTCAACCCTAATATGATGCTACATAATGTGATGAAAGTGACAAAGGAGGAAATGTCTTCAAAATAAAGACAAGTAAATGAAATTTAGGCAATGGACCTTTCAATCATTTTAACCAACAACATTTAATAATCAATTAATAATAATAAAATAAAGTCAAGGGAGGTAAGAGCCTTCATTAGGTTTCATTAAAAAAATTTAACGGGCCTTAAGGATAGTTGAGGATCAACACACCATATTGGTTTCTACAATTATGAAATTCTTAATTTCAATGTCATTCTTCAAACGAATGCTAGTTGACCTTGGAGAAGGGTTTGCCAAATAATACTTTTTATATTTGACTTTAATTATTCAATTCATCATACAATATTATTCTATGAATATTATAGGTTTGTAGTATTTAATATTGGCAATAAATATCGAGTTAGGTTATTTAATGCGATGGTAACAGGTTGATTGAGAGTTGAATCTCAAGCAATTTGAAATCTAACATCAGCGTGCTTCCATCGCATTAAATGACATACAACATGCGAATAATATTCATTTTTGATATTGACATTATTTTAGTTTATTTGACAAATTTGATATATTTTATAAATGTTTCAAAATAATTTGGTTTTTAATTAATAACGATTACAAGATTTATCTAATATTAATTTATTATTTTTTAAAAATATTGAAAATTTTTAATATTAATTTAAACTAGATTTAAAGTGATTTATTAATACATCATATTATTTTCTTATCTAATAAAACATATTATATTTAGTTAATAATATTTATTATTATTATAAATGATTATTAAATATTAAATATTTATTTTTGTTAATTATTACTATACTAAGAGGTTTAGAAGATTCTTATTATCTCTACCTAGGTTCAATTCCCATAAGTGATATGAGTTATTAAGTGAATATATTGTTGAAATTTTTTTGTTCTTACCCTCAATAACATCACTCGATTGAGGTCATGTGCCCAATAGGTTTCTCTAAGAAATGGATTCCATCTAAAAAGAAAAAAAATAAAGAAAATAACACTATTCATTATATTTAATTTAAAAAAAATATAATTAATATCAGTTATTATACTTAATATCATACTAATTCTATTAATAATATTAAAATTATAGTAGCTTACTAATCATAGTCATAGTTAATTGTGTTACTGAGAAACACACACATAGTGAAGAGGGTTTAGCTCGAGTGCCTGTGATGAAAATTTATCCTCCACAGCTAGGTTTAAATGTCACTATGTGATGTGTATGAAAATTGCCATGAATTTGCTAACAATGGTCTTAACCACTTACATCGACACCATCTACTTATTGATTTGGTGCAACAACTGCAATACATAAATTTTCGAAAAACCATTTATTTTGTTGTAAATAGAATAACAAACATTAGAGTCAATCTGAGGTCTAAAATGGACCTCCTAAAAAAAAGATTAAATAATTCTATGTCACATACAAAAAATATTAATATTTTCCATATCACACTAAATTTAATTTGTATTCTCTCATTAATAATAGTTCTCAAAATATATTAGGTTAGTAAAAAATTAAGAAGTAATTCTTAAAAATAATAATGAAAATTTTAGATTCTTATGCCAACACAATAATAAATATTTTAAATGTATACATTAATTTATTTAAAATAGTTTATAATTATTATTTTTTATATTTAATAATTAAATTAAATTTTACCATGTAACTAAAATTATAATTTAATAATAATTTATTATAATAATATTAAAAAAAATATTATTATAAAAAAATATGTATAGAATAATATAGTATTTAGTAATATAATATAAAAAACTATTCTAAAATATAATAGGTAACAATATACTAATAAAATATTTAATAATAGAATATAAAACTATTCTAGTAATGATCATGTATTACAAACTATTAAAGAAGGTGTATATTGTAACATATAATGTCGTATAGGGTGGTTACACATTATTTCGCTAGTTAGTTAGGTATTATATTATATATAGTATTATTTATATGTATAGTATATGATATAATATAAAAAACTATTATTACAATATACATAAAAATGACTAAAAAGTGTGTATATAATATTATATATTATATTAAAAAATATTGAAAAGTGTATATGGTATTACATTAATATTATAGAGTAATTACACTATTTAGCTAATATATTAGTATTAGTTATAATTATAGTATATCTTATAAAATGCTCGTTATATTATTATGTTACTTAGGTAGTATATAATATAATAGTATTTTGTTGTCCCTGTGTAGTACGGGACATATAATGATCAACAATTTCAAATAATTCTAGGTTTTTTAACTTACGATATGGTATAGTTTTGTGAATTTATTTTATGAAATGTTAAAAAAAATTATTGCAATTTTTACTGGTTATAATAAATGTTTTTATTAAAAGTTTTGTTTTTAAAAAAATTGCCTGGGTCATTCTGTATCATTTTTTTTCGGGTTTTGGTTTATGGGGTGTGGTGGTGGGGTTTCAGCTTTGAAGTGCATTATACATGTGGAAGAATTAATGTTCTAATTGATTGATTTAGATTTATTGATTATGTAGCGTGCTGATGTTGTTCTTGTATTTCTTATGTGAAATTCTCAGGGTTGAAATTTGACCTCCTACCTTGCACATCAAGAAATGTTTATATGACGTTTTTATTTTAACAATGCCTTTCATTTGATGTTTAAATCTTAATTTTACCCGTCATAATAATAGTTGATTTTTTTTTAAATAACATTTACATTAACTATATGAAACATTGAATGCTCATATCTTCATATGTTGCCTCATATAATAATAAAAAATGCAAAAATATAATAAACAAAAAAATCATAATGATTAAACCAGGCACACACATAATGACATAGAAGGTTTATCCTCAAAACCTTTAAATAGGATTCTTCACAAACAATACAATGGGTCATTACGGCGGGCCACCAAATACTATGGGCCCAAAAAACTTTGAGTGAGTCAAGTTTACCTAACAAGGGGAAAAACCAACTAGACCATGACAAAATCAAAATTTCCATATTAGAAATAGAAATATAAAGAGAATATGTGTGTGTGTGTGGGCCACCCCCAAAAACATTGATCGAGTCAAGTTTACTTAACAAAGGAAGAAAACCAACCAAACCATGACAAAATCTAAATTTCCATATTAGAAATAAAAATATAAAGAGAATATATGTGTGTGTGTGTGTGCGGGTGCACGCGCATGTGCGTGGGCTTGGGATATACATATTAATGAGGTGTAAAAATAAAAATGCACTTCAAAATGATGGGTAAAATTAAAATTCACACTTCACTAATGAAGTTTAATTTTATGAAGTGGCCATATTTTGACATATAAAATGGAAAATGATGACTATTTACCATCAAATTTAAACACTATATGAGAATAGCATGATGGATGCCACTAGGTTCTATTCCCACTAATATTCTAATATTTTTGCCTCTTTCTTTAGGCCATTGGCGATGTTACTGCCCTCGTTGCAGACCAGGTGATCGATTATGCGATGGACAACTCTCTGGCCTTGGGGTACCATGTGCCTCATAATAAAGTCGCGCTTCATTGTTAAAGAATATGATATGACCGATACTTGGTCATCCAGACTCAATGAATAAATTACTAACCTCATCACCCCACCATCACCCCCTTTAAGAGATGCAATATGGTTCCTGACATGTTGTCGCTTACATCCAGAATGGTTACTAGATCAATAGGTGCATTATCGCTAGGATCCAATAGTAAAGAAGATGAAATCCACTTCATGTTTTTTTGATGTCTGTTGATTACAGGTGGAGCTTTCACTTCCAGTAATACTGTGAAGTTCTCCTATGACTTCCCCACTTCTAGAACTCCAATCACTAGCTATAAATTCACCTTAGATTTCTGGTTATATGCCATTGGTTGTGGAATTATTCGTGTCATTCCCTATGACGTTTTCCCTTGGAATTTGGTTCCCAGGGTATGGTGGTTGGGGTTTGTTTTTGAAGTCCATTAACCAGGTGGAATAATTACTTCCTTGATCCATTGATTCATTCATGAGGCTCCAGGATTTTGGCTTCAAGTTTCGTATCCTGCACTTCTTCAGGATCCGGTGTCATGTAGCATGCTAGCTTGGGAAGTAGGTAAGGTCTCAATAGCTCCGTCCATGTATTTATTTCATGACGAAGGTGAGTTGGATTTGGTGCATTTGGCCATGATTATCGAGCTCATGGAAGGATTTCAAGGGCTAATTAAAGAGACTCTAGAGGAGGATTTGGATCAAAGGTTTCAAAATTGTGGTTTTAATGATGAAGAGGTCTTTGAGTTAACTTGCCAAGGGGTGAATGTAATATACCGAAAATATATATTTGTACAAATAATTGTAAAGATGATTTCTACAAAATAACCACACTCCCACCTTATACTCAAGGTAGAAATGGGAAAGCCTTGTTGATGTATATGTAACTTCGGAATGTATTTCATATATGTTGTATGTACTCCTATAGAGATGGTATTATTCCTCTATACGGAAGTGTCGTCATTTATATTGTAAATGTCGTAACTTATACTTGATGGGTTATTAGACCACCCTATTGGGGGTCGGCCATGTGGGTCAAAGGGTTATTAGACCACCCTATTGGGGGTCGGCCCAGTTAGCATTATGTTATGTGGTTAAGTTCGAGCTTACATGATTTATGTAAAAGGCAAGTCAAGTCAAGTATAAATAGAGTGCGGGAGGCACTCTATTTGTTCACTCACTTCTCACTCATGCACTCAAGGAGGAGTGGCGCACTTATGGTGGAGGAGGATCTGCTGCTAGGATATGTCTATCTCTTATGGTTGGGTTGTATCATTGCTCTATCTATCTCTGACGAAGTTATTGGGGTTTTTCACCTTTATGGTTTTCCCCAAGTAAATCTTTGTGTCTCTTGTGTGCCTGCATTATTGTCTCCATGATTGATATGCTGTAGATATGGTGTACATGTTGTTCTCTCAGTTAAGATCCTCAATCAGATTGATGTAAATTCTGAAAATTTAACATGGTACCAGAGCAAGCCTGAAAGAAGGCATGATATGGCATGTATGACACTTGTTGCACTTACGATGCTAGGGCTTGATATAGCAAAAACCAATCATCGTAGAACTTTCGCTATAAATCCGATTTGGCAAAGTTTTCGGATCTGAAATATTTACAGGTCGAAGATTAAATCTCGATGTACCTTGTGTCCAAAGGACAACCTCTAATTCGTTGTACTTTGTGATTTATGATCTGTACAATATAGGGTTTTTGCCTCTTCCAGATCTGAGTCAAAATCAGGTGACCTTGGGAAAAAGGTCATAACTTGGGCTAGGAAGCTCCAAATGAAATTTCGTAAGAAGTGACAGGTAGTACACAGACTGTAATATCTCAAAAAAAGTTTGCAGAGACCGAAGTTGAAACAGTGACACATGGAACGTCGTACAAGTTCGCTCTCTTGTATTATCCCATAAACAGGTCACGTTGCGACACTTGGCATAACTATCTCTCAGAGAATCCAATTAAGGTCAGACCTGTCAGGATGGATAGATAACGGGTCAGGCTATTTCACAAAACTTTTTCAGACCCTGTGGATCAAAAAGTTCGGAGTTACACCAGAAACAACCAGGTACATATTTATGTCAAAAAAGAATTATTTTTGAGTACCTTCATTCATGGCTTCCGGAATTTAGGGCTTCGGAGAAAGTTGGAATTTTTGTAATTGGAGACCACGGCTGGATGATACTCATCAAAATAGAAATTTAGAGACCAAGATCAGAATTTTTGGTTGGGCAGAAGGTCGGGCTTGATCAGACCCTAGTTCAGGACTTTGATCAGAAAAGTGGAAAATTAGGGCTTCTGTAAAAATGGGAATTTTTGAAATCTATGACCACGACTGGAATCTCCTCAGAAAAATAGAAGCTTAGAGCTTTGGATCAAAATTTTTGATTGGGAAGAAGAGTGGGCTTCATCAAACCCCAGTTCAGGGTCACGTCCAGTGAATCCGGAAGTTTCAAAGGAAAAATTGAGGAGTGAAACTTTGTAGTTTTCAAATTCTAAATATACCAGCTTGATCAGCTCATCAAGGCGCATATTTCTATCCTTTTGGAAGTTTGAAATTCAAAGCTTGAATTTTTGGGGTTTCTCTAACAAACCCTAATATAGCTCCAGATCCAGTTCCTGGAAATCAAGTGGATTGGGTTAATCCTAGAAGAGGATGGATTGGTCACTTGCATAAGTGAAGAAGTTCCTGTTTCAGAGGGAGATGAGGCTAAGGCCTTACATAAGAAGATTACAAGCGATCTCGACAGGTATGACTCATCGAGGTATGTTTTGAGATTTGTTCATGATTAAGTTTATGGTATGTTTTACGATTAGTACAATCTTGATTTTAGACTTGTCATATCACCTTAATAAAATTATGAATGCACGATAGAAAATATTCATTGATTAGGGTGTTGACACTTATGATTGTACTAATGCATTATGGTGTTGTATGAGTTTTATGTTGTCTACTAACATGAAAGGTACACCAAGAAAGACAAATCATGTTCTGGTTCAAGAACATATGATCATGATGACATGAGGACAAAGATTCATCCATTGTCATGGATCTCATAGAAGATCCATTTATGAGGTATTTATAACTTGGTTTTATAATGGTTAACCTATGAGATATACAGGTTACTAGCACAAGTCATTGAAGAAGAACAAGAAGACATCATGTGAGTATGTTAGACATAACTAGCTAGCATGCTAATCCAGGTATGTTTTTCCTATATCAAGATAGAATCCTACCTTGTGTTAGGATCTTATACTGTTGTGTTGTTGATAATGATTATTCATGAAATCATAGTTTTGAATAGTCATGGTTGTATGCATATTGTAATTGATGATATGACTAACCTGAAGAATCATGAAGGTATAAGTTTGAGTAATCACGGATTTTATGCATATTATATCTCTTATCTTGATTGATGATTTAACTAACCAAAAGAGTCCTATGATCAAATAAGAATATGCATGAGTAAAAGAAGACTTACCTGAAACCTTGAACACTAATGTTTATTATCTGTGTTTGAAATGATCCTGACTATACATGCTTGAGATTATTGTGATTATACTAATGAATGTTTGATTACGTATGAGACCTAGAGGATAACACAATGGTGATACTAACAAGCATGTATAGGGATCGAGAATGAATATAAGTTCGAGGACAAGTAATCCAGGAAGCAAAGATCAAGAGGGAGTACACTCCAGTGGTTTCTGCAAGGATGCAGATATTCAGGGGGAGTTGACCATCTCTCTACATTCCACATCAAAAAGGTGTAGAAGAAGCTACTTCAGATTAGGACTCCAGTAGCTCCTACAAGGAAGCGAAGACTCAGAGGGAGTCCACCCAACGAACAAACAAAGATAAGTATTTGAATTGTCATTTCTTAAATAATACTGTTCAATAATGTATATACTGATGTTCCTAGAATTAGGTTGTGTATTATGCATATTAGAATAATTGCATTGATGAACAGTATACTACTAATATGCATGGGTAAGTGGCCTATGGCACTGTACAACATTCCATTGCTACTTATCTAGAATGAAACCTCTTTGCTGACATGTTGGGAGTTGTGCACACTCTTAACAATGTTCTAGTAGAGATTGGAAGGAATCTAGAAAGTTACGGGATATGGATAAATGTTGTATTGAAGCATTGGCTAAGATAATTGCATGACTGTATGACATATTTCTTTATGTGTAAGAATTTGTTCTGAAAATTATGAGATGTTTATAATCATGCAATTTAACCTGTTTTGTAGGAAAGACCTTATATCTTCACCTACAAAAGGACTGCAACATTTGTTCCAGTAACAAAGATATCTATTGAAGATATTGAAGATATTGAAGTTCCCAGGATCTGGGATGAAGAAATGGAATACCATGATCCGTCGATCATGAAGAATGATGTTTGGGATGTAGTCCCAAGACCTTAAGGGAGTTTGTTATGACTTCCATATGGATCTATCAAGATCAAGCATGTTGCAGATGGCAGCATAGAGAAATATAAAAGTGATGAAATAGAAGATACACCAGATGGATTCAAGACAACTTTCTTGAATGGTGTAGTTGAAGAAGAAGTGTATGTGGAGCAGCCACTTGGTTTTGAGACACATGACAGGGAGTCATATATGTGCAAAACTTGGGTATGATGCACCACTTTTTAGGTATGGAGGTGTGGCAGAGTGCAGATGGAATCTTCCTTGGACAAGGGAAGTATGCAGTAGAGATCCTGAAGAGGTTCGGGATGATGGACTGCGTGGCTATGGCATCGAACCTGAAGCTTCTGTGCGATGCTTCATCTGAACCAGTTGATGTCACTATGTATCATCAGATGATTGGGTCCTTGATGTACCTGACGAACATGAGACCAGATATTTGCTTTGTGGGGAACACATTGAGCTAGTTCCTGACAGATCCAAGGAGTGTTCACCTGGTTGCTATAAAGCATGTTCTGAGGTACCTAAAAGGTACAGTGGATTATGGGCTCAAGTATGAAGCGAATCAAAAGTTTAACCTGCAGGGTTATGTTGATTCAGATTGAGTAGGCAGTGCTGCAGATAGGAAGAGCACATCTGGGTGTTGCTTCAGTATGGGATTAGGTGTGATCTCTTGGTTTAGCAGGAAGTAGTTCTGCGTAGCATTGAGTACAACTAAGGCAGAGTATGTTGCAGCCTGTTCAGCTAGTTGAGAGGCAGTATGGCTACGGAAGCTACTGTCTGAGTTATTTGATCTCCCGTTGGATGCTACTGGTATCTTCTGTGATAACCAGAGTTGTGTGAAGCTGTCCGAGAACCCAGTGTTTCAGGACAGGTTGAAACACATAGAGATCAAATATCACTATATCAGGGATATGGTGCAGAGAGGAGCCGTGAAGCTCCTGTATGTTGAGATGGACGAGCAGATTGCAGATGTGTTGACGAAGCCACTAGCCAGGGTGAAGTTCGAGTACTTCAAAGAGAGGCTTGGCGTTCTTCAGATCGAGGACACTTCGAGGAAGAAGTGATGGACACATTTGCTGAAGCCATTCCAAGCATGTTGGAAAGAGGATCCTTCACATGGCTGTGGATGTAAGCATGGGATGATGAACATCAGGATGATGTTTTGGTTTCTGCTGGATATGATCAGTTGGATCATTTTTATGTATGTATGTACGCATCATGTTGGATGTTTGATATGATCAGTTGGATCATTTTTATGTATGTATGTACGCATCATGTTGGATGCTGGATATGATCAGTTGGATCATTTTTATGTATGTATTTACGCATCATGTTGGATGCTGGATATGATCAGTTGGATCATTTATATGTATGTACGCATCATGTTGGATGCTGGAGATGATCGGTTGGATCATGTGTATGTATTTTGTATATGCATCATGTTGGATGCTGGAGATGATCGGTTGGATCATGTGTATGTATTTTGTATATGCATCATGTTGGATGCTTGGACCATGTATCTGTATATGTTTCAAGTGGATACATTATATGATCAGGTAGATCATGTATATTGATATGTATCAGATATGATCAGGTAGATCATGTATGTTGATGGATACATTGTGTGGATCATGTATCTATGTATCAGGTGGATACACTATGTATGATGATATGTATCAGGTAGATACGTGGTGTGCATCAGATGGATGCATTGTATGATCAGGTAGATCATGTATATTGATATGTATTAGGTATGATCAGGTAGATCATGTATGTTGATGGATACATTGTGTGGATCATGTATCTATGTATCAGGTGGATACACTATGTATGATGATATGTATTAGGTAGATACTTGGTGTGCATCAGATGGATGCATTGTATGATCAGGATGATCGTGGATGACGAGCTTCTCCAGATGACATGCAGCAGGATGTTGCAGTGATGATGATCAGGGTGATCATGTGTATATCAGGATGATGTATGATGAGTATCAGATGATACTTTGTGGCCGTGGATCAGGTTGTGCAGGTAAGCATGTAGTTTGTGCCCTGGGAGATTTGCAGATGGTATTTCAAGGTTTTTCCTATGGCATGTAATTCGGTGCCCTGGGACATCTGGCAAATGCTCTTTCAAGGTTTTTCTTGGGAGGACATATAATTTGTGCCCTGGGAGATCTGCAGATAGTCTTTCGAGGTTTTGCCTATGGCATGTAATTCGGTGCCCTGGGATATCTGGCAGATGCTCTTTCTAGGTTTTGTCCTATGGCATGTAATTTGCTCCTAGGAGATCTGGACAGAATGAAAAAGGCCTCAGATGCTTCAGCCAGGTTTTGCCATGACCACATCTAATTTGCTCTTGGTAGATCTGGACAGGATGAAAAAGGCCTTAGATGCTTCAGCCAGGTTTTGTGGTGGACCACATGTAATGTGCTCCTGGGAGATCCGACAGGTAGAGCCGTGTGCTCATAATAGCCTGGGATGCTTCAGCCAGGTTTTGTGGTGAGATCACATGTAATGTGATCCTGGGAGATCCGACAGGTAGAGCCGTGTGCTTGTAACAGCCTGGGATGCTTCAGCCAGGTTTTGTGATGGGTCACATGTAATGTGCTTCTGGGAGATCCTACAGGTAGAGCTGTGTGCTCGTAATAGCCTGGGATGCTGCAGCCAGGTTTTGTGATGCACGTAATAAGTCCTGAGGATTCCATAGTATGGCCAGTGATGATGAAGACTTGCAGGTGGTGGGCCTACATCCAGTATGAAAAAGGACTGGCTCTGTAGAACTTCCTATGGCGAGTAGATTTAGAGATTAATTGAGATAGCAGCAGCAGTGACGATGATCCAGAGAAGATGACTTGTGCTAGAAGACCTATGCTGAGAAATACCTTCCTAGTTAAGAGGGAGTGTTGATGTATATGTAACTTTGGAATGTATTTCATATATGTTGTATGTACTCCTATAGAGATGGTATTATTCCTCTATACGGAAGTGTCGTCATTTATATTGTAAATGTCATAACTTATACTTGATGGGTTATTAGACCACCCTATTGGGGGTCAGCCATGTGGGTCAAAGGGTTATTAGACCACCCTATTGGGGGTTGGCCCAGTCAGCATTATGTTATGCGGTTAAGTTCGAGCTTACATGATTTATGTAAAAGGAAATTCAAGTCATGTATAAATAGAGTGCGGGAGGCACTCTATTTGTTCACTCACTTCTCACTCATGCACTCAAGGAGGAGTGGCGCACTTATGGAGGAGGAGGATCTGCTACTAGGATATGTCTATCTCTTATGGTTGGGTTGTATCATTGCTCTATCTATCTCTGACGAAGTTATTGGGGTTTTTTACCTTTATGGTTTTCCCCAAGTAAATCTTTGTGTCTCTTGTGTGCTTGCATTATTGTATCCATGATTGATATGCTGTAGATATGCTGTACATGTTGTTTTCTCAGTTAAGATCCTAGATCAGATTGAAGTAAATTCTGAAAATTTAACAAGCCTTAACTTCTTTTCTTAGGAATTCTAAGGATAATTCTTTGGTACCCTTTGCTGTATTTAAAATGATTGTTTATAATAATATTATTTAAGGTTAATTATTTAGTTTTCACTTAAGATGATATAATGATACTTAGTTGCATGGTAACATATAGGCCATAGAAGCTCACTAGTTACTTGCTGGTGAATACTAAATTAGTCGCTACCCTACTCAAGATCGACCTTAACTTAGGATGACACCTACACGATTTTGGCCAACAAGTGAACCTCAATAGTTCTTTTTCTTCCAGTTCCTGTAGCATCTTGATGTCAACCTATCATCATTGAAAGCATTCCCATGGCTCTCCTAGCCATTTACCTCTCCCCCTAGTGGATTTTGTTGCCCTTTTCATTTACGTGGCCCAACACATTCATCCCCTAGGAACATCTTAGTATTTCATCATTTTCCATTTACATGATACATGTGACATCACCATGATTAATAAGCACATGGTTTAGCTAAGACAACAAAATGTTACCGGGTTCGTTGGCAGGGCCTTTCCCTTGAGATCCATGCCAGGAACTATTACATAAATGCATTTACAATTCGTAATTACTTACAACGATGGAGTGAGGAATGATGGATATTACATCTGCTCCTCCTTAAGACAACACCATCCCAGGTGTTCTAATATGTTTGGAACCTCCTTTTAGCCTCCAGCTTCTTGTCCCCAACTACAACTTTGTTTCCAAATATCTGATTGCCTCGGCTGGATTTCCAAGATAGACACGTGACCTTTACATCCATGAAATATCTTATTTTCATGTTGTTAGTACCTAGATTTTTTCATGGAAAAAATATCCTATGGATCCATTACGCATCGCACTTATGCTTTGTTTTCATCTCTTGGGGAGCTAAATAGATAAAGGAAAGATAGTGGAGAATATAAGGAGGCCAACATCTATATACCGGGGGCTTAAAATGAATGATACAGTATAAATATCAGTCGATCGTTAGATCTAGATAGAAATGATGGCCCATCTTGGGCCCTTGAAATGTCCCTTTTTAACCATACCTATTTCATTATTTCTCCAAATTTTACTTTACTTTCGTAAACCATATACATACCTTTTCCAAATCAATCAACAATTTTGACAAGGTATAAATCATTATTGTTTCATCAATTATGCCTAAGAATTTTATGGTTATGAATCCCGGCCCTTGGTTTATGCTAACATTTGTGAGTTTATTTAGTCAAAATCTAAAACACAAGTGTATCATCCAATTGGCACTAGTCGTTACTCTTCCAGGTCCGATTTCTCATACTCCAAGGAATAGTGCATCCTCCACATGAGCTGTAACAAATCCTCACTATAACAGATTCCACTGAAACAGAACCTAGCTGCGACAGATAGGTTGCATTCCAGTTGCTGAGTCTTTTGATCCATTAATTATTATAGCAACAACATCCTTCATGATTAACAACCTTGTTTAATACGGCTTTATCAATTAGCTGTAACTCCGCAGCATGAAGATCATAAATCTTCATTGCTGCACGGTTATAGTGGATCTGAAACTGTATTTTCTTTGTATAAATTCTAGAAGGCTCTCGTAGCCTAGGGTTGGACAATTACCATTTTACACAAGCTATAACAGAGCACTGATACTGTCAATTTCCATCATTAATATGAGAGCAGAGTTCTTCATATCTGTGTCTTAATTTGTTGTCATTCTCGGCGTCTCTGTTAGAAGGCCAGGGCCCGCCTTTGCACGGAGATAGCTGGTTTAAGTAGGTAGAGTAGTTTAGCTTTATTTCTGTTTTGTGGTGTGGAATTATTGCAGATGTTATTGGTAGCTGCAACAGAGAATTAGCTTTCCTTTTGGTAGTTCATAATTGCATCTTGAATAGCTGTAGCAGATTGGTGTGATAGTCGACTGTGTAGGATAATTCATTTCATGCATGTGTGTTTGAATTAGTTGTAACAGCCAAGCTCAATTCCAGAATCTCTCATTTTTTTATGCTTTCTACGATTTCCAGTAATTATCAGTTAGAGTCCAAGCTTAGATTCTGGTTACTATTGTATCTTCAATTGATTTAAACCAGGTAGATTAGGAGTGAGTAACAGTAGCTACTGGATGGATCATTTTGGTAAAGATCAATTATTGGTAGTTTGATAATTATAGGATTTAACTTCTTGCAAAAGCAATCTGGTTTATTTCTATTCTCAATTTCATAACTGCTGGGTGATTTCTGTAGGAAGGTAATTTCAATCAAATCCTTAGATGTGTGAATTAGCTTAGTTTCTTTTCTGGAGTGAGTTTGGCTGGATAGATTGGTAGGATCATTATCTACATTTAGTAAATCAACTGCTTGACATGTTTATGCACAGATTATGCTCATTACCATTGAAATAAAAAGACCTCCCTGGGTTTGACAATTTATATTGACCATCCTGTGTGTTAGCTTTAATTGATTGACATATAGGGTGACCAACATTTTGGCGCCATTTCCGGGGATGGTGATAGATAGACAGAGTTAGTAGTTGGTTTCATTTGATTTTATTTTAGTTCAATTATTTACAACATGCATGAATACAAGAAAAACAAATCGGGAACCCCCTTTGAATACTAACATTGTAGGTGGAAGAGGTCGAGTTCGTAATGCAGGTCAGGGAAGACACACATACATTGATGAGATAATTGCTAGAGCTGATTCTTCCACTAGACCACCATGGAACTCTACATCCAGGGGAAATTCTGTTCCTCCCAATCTTGAACATTCATCATCCACAGTGGAGAATACAACAGGACCTTCAACTCCTGTTGCAAAAAGTAAACCTCCTAAAGATAAGGGAAGCACTGTAGGTGCACCAGATAGAGAGGAGATCTATCATATTGACGGAACCAGAGTTACCAAAGAGGTGTGGTTGGAGACTCGCCGAATAGTAGAGGAAGAGAGAAGGAGAGGCGAATAGAGGAGAATAGAGGAAGAAGCTAGAGCAGAGGAAGAACGCATAAGGGAAGCTGTTGAATTTTGGACTAGAACCATGGCTGGTAGAGAACAGAAGGGAGAGAATGAACATGGGAATAACTGGGAGGAAGAAGGATAAAATAATCATCCTGGTAATACTGTGGCTGCATTAGAATTCCCTATCCTCCAGATACCTGGAGCAACTCCTATGAAGAATATTTCACCATCAGTTCTCCCGAATTTTCATGGTAAGTCCTTTGAGGATCCTGATGAGTTTCTTTTTGAATTTGATATCCTCTGTCGCAGCTATGATTACACCTCTAGTGCTCAGAAGCTGAAGTTAATCCCATCCACCTTGAAGGGAAATGCTCTGCGCTGGTTCATGAGTCTGGGTCGTGAGACCATTACTACTTGGGACCAAATGAAAAACACCTTCCTTTCTAAGTACCAAGAATATTGAAAAACTAGGGATAGAAAAGAGGAGCTGTTTAAAATGGTTCAGAAGGATGAAGAAATTTTGGAAGACTTTGTGGAAAGATTGTTGTACAATTTACAAAGATATGGTCATGCTGAGATTGGCAAGGATGTGCTCAAGATTATCTTACTAAGAGGAATTAGAGAAGATTGCCTTGATATGTTAAATCTGCAGAGAAAAGGTGATATCTCGAAAGAACCTTTTGAAAAGATTGTTGAATTATCTCGAAGGTACTCCAGGGGATCCTCTAGAACTAGCAAATGAGATAAAGACCAAGACCAGGATGTCCTCAATGGGACTTAGAAGTTAGCTAGTGGAGGAGCCACTCGAGTAGAAATAGGCAACTTACTAGAGAATTTTAAAACAGACATGATGAGCTCCATTTCCTCAGAGTTAGATGTCATGAGAACAAAGTAGAAGCAAGTGGTAGAAGATATTACACTTGGTGTATTCTTCCCTAGATGTAGGAAAAAGCACCCACTGAAGGAATGCCTGTTGGACAAAACAGAGGTATGTAGGATATGTGAAATCGACCATGATACTAAGGAATTTCCTTCCTCACCTAAGGTCAAAGCAATCCTGCAGGCATCTATTCTAGATGTGGATCCAGCATACTTCATGGCATAGAAGAAACCATGGCAGCCTTGAAACCAAGGTATGAATCTGTTGGGCCCTGGAAATGTCCCTTTTTAACCATACTTATCTCGTCATTTTGCCAAAATTCACTTTACCTTTGTAAACCATATACATGTTTTTTTCCAAATCAATCAACAATCCTAACAAGGTATAAGTTATTATTGTTTCATGTAATTATGCCTAAGATTGTTATGGTTACAAATCCTGACCTTTGGGTTATGCTAACATTTGTGAGTTTATTTAGTTCAAATCTAAAGCGCAAGTGTATCAGCCCAGTAGCGCCAGTTGTTACTCTTCAAAGCACCATCTCCTCATACTCCAAGGGACAGCGCATCTTCCACACAAGCTATAACAGATCCCCACTGTAACAGATTCCACTGAAGCAGAGCCTAGCTGCGACAGACAGGTGCCATTTCAGCTGCTGGATCTGTTGATCCATTAACTATTAGAGCAGCAACATCTTTCGCATTTAACAACCCTGTTTAATATGTTGTATCAGTTAGTTGTAACTCCGCAGCATGAAGATCATAGATATTCATTGCTGCACGATTTTAGTGGATCTGAAACTGTATTTTCCTTGTATAAATTCCAGAAGGCTCTCATAGCCTGGGGTTGGAAAATCACCACTTTGTGTAAGCTATAACAGAGCACTGAGACTCACAATCTTCCATCATTAATATGAGAGTAGAGTTCTTCACTTATGTGTCTTAATCTGCTTTGACTCTCGGTGTCTCTGTTAGAAGGCCAAGGCCCGCCTTCTCACAGAGATAGCTGATTTAAGTAGGTAGAGTAGTTTCGTTGTACTTATGTTGTGTGGTGTGGAATGATTGTTGATATTATTGGTAGATGTAATAGAGATTAGCTTCCCTTTTTGGTAGTTTATAATTGCATCTTGAATAGCTGTAACAGAGTGGTGTGACAGTTGACTGTGTAGGATAATTTATTTAATTACATGTGTGTTTTAATCAGCTGTGATAGCCAAGCTCAATTCCAATTATCTTTTAGTTGTTTATGCTTTCTAGGATTTCCAGTAATTATCAGTTAGAGTTCAAGCTTGTGTTTTAATTCTGGTTGTTGTTGTATATTCAATTGCATTCATAGATTAGACAGATAATGGTAGAATTACAATAGCTACCGGATATATTATTTTGGTAAAGATTGAATGCTGTAGTTTGATCATTATAGGATTTAACTTCTTGCAAAAGTAATCTAGTTCCATTTCATCATTAGATCATTAACTTGCCGGGTTGATTTCTGTAGGGAAGTTGTTTCACTTTGGATTCTTAGATGTATGAATTAGATTAGTGTTCTTATGGAATAAGTTGGTTGGACATATAGGTAGGGTCATTATTTACATTCAGCAAATCAACTGCTTGATCTGTTTATGCATAGACTATGGTTATTGCCTTTGAAATAAAAGACCTTCCTGGGTTTGACAATTTATATTGACCATTCTGTGTGTTAGCTTTAATTAACTGACATATAGGGTTACCAACATTTTGGCGCCATTGCCAGGGATGGTAATAGATAGACAGAGTTAGTAGTTGGTTTCATTTGATTTTATTTTAGTTCAATTATTTACAGCATGAATGAATACAAGAAAAACAAATCGGGAACCCCCTTTTAATACTAACATTGCAGGTGGAAGAGGTCGAGGTCGTAATGCAGGTCAGGGAAGACACACATATATTGATGAGATAATTGCTAGAGCTGATTCTTCCACTAGACCACCGCGGAACTCTACAGGGAGGGGAAATTCTGTTCCTCCCAACCTTGAACATTCAGCATCCACAGTGGAGAATACAACAGGACCTTCAACTCCTGTTGCAGAAAATAAACCTCCTGAAGATAAGGGAAGTGTTGTAGGTGCACCAGATAGAGAGGAGATCTATCATATTGATGGAACCAGATTTATTAAGGAAGTGTGGTTGGAGACTTGCAGAATATCATAGGAAGAAAGAAAGCAAAGAGAAGAGAGGAGAAAAAAAGAAGAAACTAAAGCAGAGTAAGAATGCATAAAGGAAGTTGTTAATTTCTGGACCAGAACCATGGCTGGTAGAGAACAGGGGGGTGAGAATGAACATGAGGATCTCCTAGAGGAAGAACGATAAAATAATCATCCTGGTAATACTGTGGCTACATTAGAATTCGCTATCCTTCAGACACCTAGAGCAGCTCCTATGAAGAATATCTCACCATCAGTTCTCCCGAATTTTCATGGTAAGTCCTCTGAGGATCCTGATGAGTTTCTTTTTGAGTTTGATATCCTCTGTTGTAGCTATGATTACACCTCTAGTGCTTAGAAGCTGAAGTTATTCCCAGCCACCTTGTGTAACATCCCAAAATTTCATAAAAATTTAAAAATTTTAATCATGACAATAATAGCTTAATTCATGATAATTTATAATTGCGGAAAAAAATAATTACTGAAAGTAACAATGTTAACTAAAGAGCTATTTGTACTAATCACAATTAAATTTCTGATATAACTAATGCGACAGTGACAACTTAATTACATTCGTAGCAACTAACATTAAGATAATTAAATGCATGATTAAATCAGACTTTTGATGCAAGAATTTTAAATGCAATGAGAAGTATCATTGATGTAATAATGAAGTGCCAGGTTAGAAATATGATATGATACTTTTTCTCTTAGATGATACAGACAGTTTTCTTCTTTGCTGCCCAAGGGAGTCCTATGACAGACCCCAAAGCTTACTTAGCTGTAACACTAAAGCATTAGAACTGTTCTATGTGTAGACAACAGGTAAGGAGTTTCATGATTGCAATAGATTACAGTTTGTGTGAACTCAATTTCGTCGTTTTGAATTAAAATAGAATAAATAGAGACTACTGCAAATTTTACAAGTACATAGGTACGATTCACATACTTGCACTTCTGCTTTCCAAGTTCGTCTTGTATCTGAGTGAAATCAACTCAAGTTAGCTTGTTTGAGTAGGCATTTAAATAGCAGCATCGTTACCGTAGTCGTCATTATACTTGCTAGTTCTATCGTCGTCCCTGTCATAATGATATTTTTCTTATTGACATCAATCAAGGTAGTACAAAAATGATGTATTTTCATATACTTTTCGGTATCTCTTAGTACCTATCTATCACTATTACTATTTAATTCTTTTTCTTCTTCGGAAACAATATAATTCTTTTTACAATATTTAGACATAGCATAACCCTTGAAATAGAAACAATTAACTTATATATAAAAATATAAACATAAATAAAACAAACCATAACATATTATGGTGCAAACCCAAACTTGACTATATAATGTCGATCTATTGATAAAACATTATCTATTAGATGCATCGTGATTATATATTGTAAGACTATATAAAAATCAACAATATAAATCATTGAAACTTATATTCTAACGAATGAAGTACACACAATGAAAATAATGATTCAAAGTATTTCATAAGGTGTTTATCATATTGATGAATTGTACCATATGGCATGCAATTAATTTGATTGTTGACATGTTGTTGGTTCATTAAATGGCGCATCCCTCAAGCTTGACGTGGAGATCAAGACTCGATCCTATATTAAATAACTAGTACGATACACAGATAACTTGGTTTGTCCAATGTTCCATGTAAAACAAGGTTATTGTAATGTCCCCCGAGTTCATTGCTGTGAAATGTCGAAATACCTTCGAATTGATCATGGTCTGCTTGCTTCGTAAGCCATGTGCCAATGTTTATTGGTATTGGGGAAGGGGCATTAAATTCTATAAGGGACATGTCGTTGAATCAATTAAGTTATCATTTGTCTCGAGCTTTGATAGAGATCACTCATTGATCTCTCGTTAACAAGTTGGCACCATATCCCTGCTGAGTTGGATTTCTCACATTCTACGTAGATGAAATTTTCTTCTTGCTTGCTATTGTGAAAGAATATTGTGCCCTTGTACTAGTTGTTACTCACTAAAGTGTTTTCCATACTAGAAATGTCATCCTGTAGTGTAGGTTGGGCATTAAATGTTGACGTCGTTTATTTCAATGCTACAATCGCTGGCAAGATGGTAACCATCGATGGTGATGGAGACAGGCCATTGGATGATAACCCTAAAATTGACCGTATGTTTCATTTTTGAACTGGAAAAGTTGTTTCAAAGTGCTATTGTTTCGGACAAGGGTGGCTGATAGGATGCCAAATTTTTTGTAGAAGTTTGAGTGAAGGGTTGCGACCTCAAGAATGGTGAACCAGGTGGAGTTGCAGGTCTCAGACCTCTTCAATGGCGTTTTAGCTGGGATTTAGACTTCCTGGTTCAAAGTGTTAAGAGTTAGGGTTTCCAAGTTCTTTGTTTATGTGATAAGAGAGATATGCCTTCCTACAGTGTTACAGAGTTCTCTAGTCAAGAGTAAAACGATAACTCTTTGTCTAACTGGTAAATGCCAAGACTCGGCCACTGTGAAGAACGTGAGCAATCTTCTGTAGAAGAATGTTTCTTTTAACTGCTTTTCGGTTTTTATTTTTAATATAATAAGTAACTGACTTCGAGCTATCAATGTTTGGTGCAAGGTTTTTAAGAAGGTTTGTCGATGGTTTAATGAAAGGGGAAACTCAAGATCTTACACCGGTAAGCTTCGGGTCTTCCATACCCTCGTAGTGATCCTCGTCTTTGAATGCGAAGTTCCACGAGATGAAACACGATCTACCAAGGCTTGTCGAAGCTCTGTCGTTGATGATGGTTAAAGAACTTCAAAGAAAGATTGTAATCTATAGTTGTGACTCTCGTTCGCTTACCAGATACTTAGTTTCTTAAACTTGAAATATGGGTGTGTCGACAGGAGTTATAGTTGTTGGTGCAAAGAGTTTGAACTCTGTTACTATCGATTTTCTTTTGGGAACAATCCCTATAGGTTTGTATTTGCAAACATATTTAAAATGCTTGTTGTCGGCTTTGTTTTGAAGTTGACCCTTTGTAATCATTTAAGATCTATGAGAAACAACTTGTTTTCGTGTTCTTTGTGACAGTATGAAAAAGAGTTGAGGGCTCGATCTCTGTGTAAAGAAAATATTCCTTTTGGTAATACAATATATGCTAAAACATTTGTATAGATGTCTAGGTTGTTTGTCTACATACTGTAAATTGATGTTGTAATTTCTTGTTTGGTAATGTTGATAATAAAAACCAAGTCGAAAAGAGTTTTACCTTCGTTTGCAAAGAAAAGAATAGGGCCAAACCCTAATTTGTACTTCTGTTTGGAAAAGAAAATTTAGACAAGACATAAAATTTCGAATAGGGTTCGATTCACAGTTTGTGTTAAATGTAATGTTGTCTACTGAAATACGATGATAGAGGAAGACTGGACTTAACTAGGTTTTTGAAATGAAGCTAAACAAAATGCACTTATAGTTTGCAGATTCAAAAATGATAATCAGCATAGTGCTTATGATAAAAATAGAAATCAATGTGTATGTACAGTGTAGCAAATGTAAAACTATCAATTTCAGAGTCTATCCAACAATTCATTTCTTATAAACATAGTAATGTTTAAAAATGAATTCAATATCAACATTATATGTATGAAATAAATACAATGAAACAGTGGGTAGGTAAAATGTATGAAGTATGAAATTTGTGTGAACAACTATTGTTTCCAACTTGATGAAATGAATGTAATTTCTATTCAATTTTAGCAGTCTTAAAATATTATACAGAATGTAATTTTATCTACTTCCTATATACATAATAATGTTTAAATGTATTACAAGCTAATTGTATAGGAATTATATATTGATTGTTTATCATGTAACTGAAGAAAACATTATATATACTAACTATTATACAGAACCTTCTACAATTATTTAACTTAGGAATAGAAAAACTGATACATATATGATTACTATCTATCTATCGAATTCAATGGCAAATTTTGCCTATATTCTAATCTATTTTAATTTGCATATCTCTACTAGAGTACGATGCTCCCAAATAGCATGTGGAAAAATGGGGATATTGGTTTATCAATTTAACTTTAAACTTAAAAATTCAGACTTAAACATTTCTAGAATTAGATCCTTTTCGAAAGCAAATAAATAGAAAAATGCTAGATAACAGAACATAATTATTTACTGAAATAAGTTAGGAAATCTTTAAGAACCTGAGAAATTCTATAGGGTAACAAACAGCGCAAGAAGACTGTTCCACCCAACCAAATTCTTGAAAACAGTCAATTACTGTCTTAGGACCCCCAAGCTTGTTCATTGAACCACGAGGAGGAAGAAACTTCAGGAATTAGGACTTCTTCTTGCTGTAGTAGTAATCTTCTAAATATTCAATAGGTAGCAGTCCAAAAGACTGCTCCTACAACTCTATTTCTCCTCAATAATATGCAAAACTCAGTTTTTCAATCACCACTAACCTCCCTCATTCGAATCTCTCTTGAAATCACCTGATTTACAAGAGGAAAATATTCTACAGAAATATTTATCAAGGGCTGCCTGCCCAATTCGAATTTGCCTTTATAGGCTGCCTAGGCCTTTTCAAATGTTACTGGGGCATTAAATGGGCTTCCTGCTCACTCCCTCCACCTGGGGGATAATGCCCTATTTTAGGGGAATTTGTCCTATAACCAATAGTTAGTGGTGTGATGCAACTGCTGCCATGTGTCCTATATCTTCCAACAGCTTCCATTCCTCCTAGTGGGTCAGTGAACACTTATTCAACAGTCCTCTTGGGTGTTTGTCTCCTAATTAATTTATTTAAATAATAATATTCAGTAATTACATTCATCCATGATAAAACTGATCATAATTACAAAAGTTGTAATTAAATTTAACATAAAGTATTTTTGCAACTAAATAATAATGTTCAGAAATTTGGGTAGGTGACATACACCCCCCCTTAAGTCTCAACATCGTCATCGATGACGATGTTGGCTAGTCACTCCTTGAGTGTTCCTCAAATAGAGTTGGGTATGCTTCCCGCATACTACTCTCCAACTCCTAGGATTCCTCTTCTGGGCCAAGGTGCTTCCATTACACCTTCACTTGCCCAAGGCTGCGATTTCGGAGAATAGTTTCCCTCCTTCCGAGGGTACAATCCGGTTCCACCGAAAAATCTCCATCTTGTCCCACTTGTACATCATTCTAGTTTACAACATGAGTAGTATTGTGCACATATTTCTTTAAAAACGATATATGAAAAACATTATGTATTTTTAGGTTAGGTGGCAAAGCTGGTTGGTATGCCACTGCTCCAACCTTAGATAATATTTCAAAAGGACCACAATACATGGGTGCCAACTTGGCACAGCTCCCCAATATCAGTGAACTCTTTTTCAGTCTTACCTTGAGAAACACATGTTCTCCCACCTGGAACTCTTTATGAGTTCTTTTTGAATCTGCTTGACTTTTCTGCCTATCTTGGGTAGTTTTTAAATGTCCTTGCACCTGTTTCACAATTAGTTCTAACTCCTGCAATAATTCAAGTCCTAAAACAACTCTATTTACTGGATCATTCCACGAAACAGATGTATTACATTTCCTACCATAAAGAATTTCAAAAGGACTAAGTCTGGTTGAAGCATGATAATGATTATTATAAGCAAATTTTGCTAAGTGCAGATAATCTTCCCACTTACCAGGTTGATCCTTAACATACATTCTTAATAAATCTTCTAACACTTGATTTACCCTTTCTGTCTGTCCATCTGTTTGAGGGTGAAAAGTTGTACTGAAATTTAAAGTTGTGTTCAATCCCTTAAACAGTGACCTCCAAAAGTTTCATGTAAACTTCGAGTCACGATCTGAAATTATTACCTTTGGTATTCCATGCAGTCTAAAAATTTGTTTCATAAAAATTTCTGCAATGTTTGGGGCTTTATGCATGGTCTTAACTGGTATGAAGTGTGCTGCCTTGCTGAGTTTGTCCACCACCACCATGATAGAATCATGTTGTTTTTTATTTTTAGGTAATCCAGTAATGAAATCTATGCTAATCACTTCCCATTTCCAGCTTGGTATTGGTAATGGTTGCAACAATCCAACAGGATGTTGGTGTTCAACCTTCACCTTTTGACAGTCCAAGCATTTTGCGATGTATTCTGCTACTTCATCTTTCATTCTAGGCCAATAAAATTTCAGACCCATGTTATCTGTTAATAATGTAAACTTTCTGCCAATAAGGTGATGATGCCACATTTTTAAGGCATGAATAACTGCTAATAACTTTAAATCATATGTAGAATAATTATTTTCATGTGCTTTCAGCTTTCTAGATTCATGTGCTATTGCATGCCCTTCTTGTGTCAAGACTCCACCGAGTCCATCATTGCATTCATCTCTACAAACTACAAAATCCTTGTTGGGGTCAACTATCTTCAAGATAGGTGTTGTCGTCAATTGTTCCTTTAATTTCTTAAGACTCTCAGCACATTTCTGATCCCAAACAAATTTCTTCCCTTTCTTCTACAAGGAAGTTATGGGGTTGGCAATTTTTGAAAAATTCTCTATAAACTTTCTGTAATACCCAGTAATGCCCATAAATGATCTTACATCCGACACATCTTTAGGAACCGGCCAGTCATTAATGGCCGTTATCTTGTTGGGGTCAACCGAGATTCCTTCTGCTAAAATTATGTGTCCTAGATACTGAATTTTGTCTTTGTGGAAGTCACACTTACTAAATTTGGCATACAATTGATGATCTCTTAATACTTGTAAGATAATCCGTAAATGTTCATCATGATCTTCTTTTCTTTTTGAGTATACTAAAATATCGTCTATAAACACAACAACAAACTTGTCTAAGTACTTATGCAAAATATTATTCATCAAACACATAAATACAGCCGGGGCATTAGTCAAGCCAAACGGCATGACTACGAACTCGTAATGTCCATACCGAGTTTGGAAAGCTGTTTTGAAAATATCTTCATCCTTAACCCTTACTTGATGATACCCTGATCTTAGATCAATATTCAAAAATACTGTTGCTCCACGCAGCTAATCGAATAGATCATCTATGCAGGGCAACGGGTATCTATTCTTGATCGTCATCTTATTAAGCTGGCGATAATCTATGCACAGTCTTAATGTTCCATCTTTCTTCTTAACGAAGATGACAGGTGCTCCCCAAGGAGACACACTTGGTCTAATATACTTCTTGTCAATAAGTTCCTTCAGCTGAGATTTTAATTCGTTTAACTCCAGTATATTCATTCTGTATGGAGCTTTTGAATTTGGTACTGCTCCTGGTATCAACTCTATGGTAAAATCTAAATCTCTTCTAGGTGGTAATCCTGGAATCTTCTCAGGAAATACATCTTTAAAATCCCTTAGGACAGGTATGTCTTCTAACTTCAGTTTGTCCTCTTTATCTAAAAACTCATCATTTACTACGTTTATTGCAAACATTTGGCATCCTCTCCTAACTGCCCTCTTAACTTGCATGGCTAAAATCTGTCTAAGGGTTACTTTCCTTGGAATGCCTTTTATTTCTACAGTTTTCCCTTCATCATTTAAGCATGTAAAACTTTTTCCATAATAATCTAGGATGACATGATGAGCTTCTAACCAATCCATCCCAACTATGATATCATATGAACCTAAAGGTAAAATATTCAGCTTGATTTGTGTTTGCAAATGATTCATGGATAAAACACAGTTCTCTATAAAAATTGAAACTTTCCTCTTTGCTCTAGTTGCTAGTCTAACTAGCCATGATTTACTAAACTTTTCAGTTTTCAGTTTAAGACTTTCTACAACCTCTAGTGATATATAAATTAAACTAGCACCTGGGTCAATTAAAACAATAACAGGATGGTCATGTATCATACCTTCAATCTCTACCATGGATATTTGATGATCTACTTGCCTGTTGTCAAGTGCTGCATTAATTCTCGGCATCTCCCTTGCTACATCTCCAACAGTAGGTTCAGTCTATATAGAATTGATGTTGTTTGTTTTCCGCTTCCTTAAAGGACATTCTGATGAATAATGGGGGCCTTGACATTCAAAACATTTAATATGTGTCTTTGGCTCACTGGTCTTGGCAATATTAGATGCATTTCTGGGTGCTGTAGAATTTTGCTGGGAATTATTTATGGAATTATTCCCTTGGGAATTTCAATTCTGAAAATTCTTCCTTTGGAATCCGGAATTCCTACTGAATCTGAAATTTTTCTTCTTCTATTCAAAATTGTTGGGCTTATGATTTTTCCAATTAGACATACCCTCTCTCTTCTAATTTGTATCATAACAGAAAATTGCCTTCCTCATAGCCTCCTCTAATGTTTTAGGACTATCATACTCAATTTTGTCTTTAATGCTGAGAGGTAAACAGCTCAAGTACCTTTGAATTTTTGGTTTTTCTTCAATGAAATATGGTACATATCTCAGTAAGTTCAGATACTTACTGTTCAATTCCTTCATGTTCATACCTCCCAACTTCAAATCATAGAACTCTTTAGATTTTTCTTCGTAGTACTGTTCAAATAGATACTTGTTTTTGAAATATCGTTCGAAAGCACTCCAGTGTACATCTTTATCCTTGATGCCCTTTACCCTTTTGACATGCTGCCACCAGATATCCACTTTTCCGGTTAAGTTATATATGGCCATTTTTGATTTTAAGAACTCTGAATAGTTGTAGATATGGAAGTATTTCTTCATCCCTGACAGCTAAGCTTCAGCTGTCTCTCCCTTCTCAATTTCTCCATTGAAAGTTGAAGGTCTTATCTTCTTGAATTGTCCATAAATCTGCTCATATTCTTTATGATTTTTCCTTCTTGGTTTGAAATCTTCTTCACTGCTGTCAATGTTATAATTACGTTTCTTTTTGCATTCTGCAATAACATCTCCGGATGAGGTTGAGCTATCCTTTACTTCACTGATTTTGATGTTCTGATTTTTATCAGCGTGAGGCATATCCTCAACCTTGTAAACATCTTCATGGTTTCTTTCTTGTTCCTCTGTTTGGTTGTGTTCAAACAACACTTGATTGAGTTGTTCTTGAGCTTGCAGAATCTTTTCGTTATCTAGTTTCACAGATTTGATTTCTGCCTTTAATTCTTGAAAGGCACGTAACAGTTCCGTCGAACTGTTGTTTATTTCCCTGTGGGCTTCCTCTACATAGTGTTGTCCTGAATTGTGACTGTTTGGATGAAATCTGTCACTTAAATGTTCAGCTGAGTTATCCATACCTATAACTGAAAATAATTTCTGAAGATAACATAATGATTAATTTTTGAAGTTAGTATAATTTTCTGTTGTATATCAAAATTCCTACTGCGTGTTTTGGACCTCATTCAGGCCTAGAGTTTGAATCTGTGCTCTGATACCACATGTAACATCCCAAAATTTCATAAAAATTTAAAATTTTAAATCACGGCAATAATAGCTTAATTCATGATAATTTATAATTGCGGAAAATAATAATTACTGAAAGTAACAATGTTAACTAAACAACTGTTTCTACTAATCACAATTAAATTTCTGATATAACTAATGCGACAGTGACAACTTAATTACATTCGTAACAACTAACATTAAGATAATTAAATGCATGATTAGATTAGACTTTTGATGCGACAGTTTTAAATGCAATGAGAAGTATGATTGATGTAATAATGAAGTGCCAAGTTAGAAATATGATATGATACTTTTTCTCTTAGATGATACTGACAGTTTGCTTCTTTGCTGCCCAACGGAGTCCTATGAGGGACCCCGAAGCTTACTTAGATGTCACACTAAAGCATTAAACATGTTCTATGTGCAGACAACAGGTACGTAGTTTCACGATTGCAATAGATTATAGTTCGTGTGAACCCAATTTCATTGTTTTGAATTAAAATAGAATAAATAGAGACTACTACAAATTTTACAAGTACACAGGTACTATTCACATACTTGCACTTCTGCTTTCCAAGTTCGTCTTATATCTGAGTGAAATCAACTCAAGTTAGCTTGTTTGAGTAGGCATTTAAATAGCAACATCGTTACCGTAGTCATCATTATACTTGTTTGTTCTGTCATCGTCTTTGTCATAATGATATTTGTCTTATTGACGTCAATCAAGGTAGTACCAAAATGATGTATCTTCGTATACTTTTCGGTATCTCTTAGTACCTATCTATCACTGTTACTATTTAATTATTTTTCTTCTTAGGAAACAATATAATTCTTTTTACACTATTTAGACATAGCATAACCCTTGAAATAGCAACAATTAACTTATATATAAAAATATAAACATAAATAAAACAAACCATAACATATTATGGCGCAAACCCAAACTTGACTATATAATGTCGATCTATTGATAAAACATTATCTATTAGATGCATCGTGATTATATATTGTAAGACTATATAAACATCAACAATATAAATCAATGAAACTTATATTCTAAAGAACAAAGTACACACAATGCAAATAATAATTCAAAGTATTTCATAAGGTGTTTATCATATCGATGAATTGTACCAACTGGCATGTAATTAATTTGATTGTTCACAGGTTGTTGGTTCATTAAATGGCACATCCATTAAGCTTGCCGTGGAGATCAAGACTCGATCCTATATTAAATAACTCGTACAATACATGGCTAACTTGGTTTGTCCAATGTTCCATGTAAAACAAGGTTATTGTAATGTCACACAGGTTCATTGCTGTGAAATGTTGAAATACCTTCGAATTGATCCTTGTCTACTTGCTTCGTAAGCCATCTGAAAATGTTTATTGGTATTGGGGAAGGGGCATTAAATTCTATAAGGGACATGTCGTTGAATCAATTAAGTTATCATTTGTCTCGAGCTGTGATAGAGATCACACATTGATCTTTCATTAACAAGTTGGCGCCATATCCCTGCTGAGTTGGATTTCCCACATTCTACGTAGATGAAATTTTCTCCTTGCTTGCTATTGTGAAAGAATATTGCGCCCTTGTACTAGTTGTTACTGACTAAAGTGTTTGCCATAGTGGCAATGTCGTCATGTAGTGTAGGTCGGGCATTAAATGTTGACATCGTTTATTTCAATGCTACAATCACTGGCAAGATGGTTACCGTCGATGGTGATGGAGATGGGCCTTTGGATGATAACCCTAAAATTGACCATATGTTTGGTTTTTGAACTAGAAAAGTTGTTTCAAAGTGCTATTGTTTCGGTCGGGGGTGGTTGACAGGCTGCCGAATTTTTTGTAGAAGTTTGAGTTAAGGGTTGCGACCTCAAGACCGGTGAACCAGGTGGAGTTGCAGTTCTCAAACCTCTGCAATGGGGAAACTCAATCTCTTACACCGGTAAGCTTTGGGTCTTCCATACCCTCGTAGTGCTCCTCGTCTTTGAATGCAAAGTTCCACTAGATGAAAAACGATCTGCCAAGACCTGTCGAATCTCTATCATTGATGATGGTTAAAGAACTTCGAAGCAAGATTGTAATCTATAGTTGTGACTCTCGTTTGCTTACCAGATACTTGGTTTCTTAAACTTGAAATATGGGTGTATCGACAGGAGTTATAGTTGTTGGTGCAAAGAGTTTGAACTCTGTTACTATCGATTTTCTTTTGGGAACAATCCTTGTAGGTTTTTATTTGCAAACATATTTAAAATGCTTGTTGTCGGCTTCGTTTTGAAGTTGTCTCTTTGTAATAGTTTAAGATCTGTGAGAAACGACTTGTTTTCGTGTTCTTTTGTGACAGTAGGAAAAAGAGCTAAGGGCTTGATCTCTGTGTAAAGATAATATTCCTTTTGGTAATACAATATATGCTAAAACATTAGTATAGATGTCTGGGTTGTTTGTCTGGATACTGTAAATTGATGTCGTTATTTCTTGTCTGGTAATGTTGATAATAAAAACCAAGTCGAAAAGAGTTTTACCTTCGTTTGCAAAGAAACGAATAGGGCCAAACCCTAATTCGTACTTCTATTTGGAAAAGAAAATTTAGACAAGACATAAAATGTCGAATAGGGTTCGATTCACAGTTTGTGTTAAATGTAATGTTTTCTACTGAAATACGATGATAGAGGAAGACTAGACTTAACTAGGTTTTTGAAATGAAGCTAAACAAAACACACTTATAGTTTGCAGATCCAAAAATGATAATCACCATAATGCTTATGATAAAATTAGAAATCAATGTGTATGTACAGTGTAGCAAATGTCAAACTATCAATTTTAGATTCTATCCAACAATTCATTTCTTATAAACGTAGTAATGTTTAAAAATGAATTCAATATCAACATTATATGTATGAAATAAATACAATGAAACAGTGGGTGAGTAAAATGTATGAAGTATGAAATTTGTGTGAACAACTATTGTTTCCAACTTGATGAAATGAATGTAATTTCTATTCAATTTTAGCAGTCTTAAAATATCATACAGAATGTAATTTTATCTACTTCCTATATACATAATAATGTTTAAATGTATTACAAGCTGATTGTACAGGAATTATATATTGATTGTTTATCATGTAACTGAAGAAAACATTATATATACTAACTATTATACAGAACCTTCTACAATTATTTAACTTAGGAATAGAAAAACTAATACATATATGATTACTATCTATCTATCGAATTCAATGGCAAATTTTGCCTATCTTCTAATCTATTTTAATTTGCATATCTCTACTAGAGTACGATGCTCCCAAAAAACATGTGGAAAAATGGGGATATTGGTTTATCAATTTAACTTTAAACTTAAACATTTCTAGAATTAGCTCCTTTTCGAAAGCAAATAAACAGAAAAATGCTAGATAACATAACAAAATTATTTACTGAAATAAATTAGGAAATCTTTAAGAACCTGAGAAATTCTATAGGGCAACAAACAGCCCAAGAAGACTGTTCCACCCAACCAAATTCCTAAAAATAGTCAAGTACTGTCTTAGGACCCTCGAGCCTGTTCATTGAACCACCGGGAGGAAGAAACTTCAGGAATTAGGACTTCTTCTAGCTATGGTAGTAATCTTCTAAATCTTCAATAGGTAGTAGTCCAAAAGACTTGCTCCTACAACTCTATTTCTCCTCAATAATATGCAAAACTCAGTTTTTCAATCACCACTAACCTCCCTTATTCGAATCTCTCTTGAAATCACCTGATTCACAAGAGGAAAATATTCTACAGAAATATTGATCAAGGGCTGCCTGCCCAATTCGAATTTTCCTTTATAGGCTGCCTAGGCCTTTTCAAATGTTACTGGGTCATTAAATGAGCTACCTGCTCACTCCCTCCACCTGGGGGATAATGCCCTATTTTAGGGGAATTTGTCCCATAACCAAAAGTTAGTGGTGTGATGCAACTTCTTCCATGTGTCCCATACCTTCCAACAGCTTCCACTCCTCCTAGTGGGTCAGTGAACACTCATTCAACAGTCCTCTTGGGTGTTTGACTCCTAATTAATTAATTTAAATAATAATATTCAGTAATTACGTTCATCCATGATAAAAAATGATCATAATTACAAAACTTGTAACTAAATTTAACATAAAGTATTTTTGCAACTAAATAATAATGTTCAGAAATTCGAGTAGGTGACACCTTGAAAGAAAATGCTCTGTGTTGGTTCATGAGTTTGGGTAGTGAGACCATTACTACTTGGGACCAAATGAAAAACACCTTTCTTTCTAAGTAAGAAGAATATTGCAGAACTAGAGATGGAAAGGAAGAGTTGTTTAAAATGGTTTAGAAGGATGAAGAGAGTTTGGAAGACTTTATGGAGAGATTGTTGTACAATTTACAAAGATCTGGTCATGCTGAGATTGGCAGGGATGTGCTCAAGATTATCTTGATAAGAGGAATTAGAGAATATTGCCTTGATATGTTGAATTTGCTGGAGAAAGGAGATATCTCGAAGGAACCTTTTGAAAAGATTGTTGAATTATGTCGAAGGTACTCTAGGGGATCTTCCAGAACCAGCAAACGAGACAAAGACCGAGACCAGGATGTCTTCACTAGGACTTAGAAGTCATCTAGTTGAGGTGCCACTTGAGCAGAAATAGGAACCTACTGGAGAACTTTAAAACAAACATGATGAGCTCCATTTCCTTAGATTTGGATGCCACGAGGGAAAAACAGAAACAAGTAGTAGAAGATCTTACACTTGGGGTATTCTGCCCTAAATGTAGAAAGAAGCATCCACTGAAGGAGTGCCCATTGGACAAAGCAGAGGTATGTAGGATATGTGAACTTGAGCATGATACTCAGGAGTGTCCATCATTACCTAAGGTTAAAGCAGTCCTGTAGGCATCTATTCTGGATGTAGATCCAGCATACTTTATGGCACAAAAGAAACCATGGAAGCCTAGAAACCAAGATATGAATCCAGATACAACATTTTTCCTGCATAATATGAATGGAATGAACAACATGCATAATATGAATACATAATTCCCTTCACATTATTCCAACAGCCAGTGGCCTCCATCTCAGAACCCAATGCAAAATCCTAATTCATGGACACCATGGACACAACAGTCAAACCAAGCTCATTGGAATTCCAACTAGAGAAACTCTTACCAAGGAAATAAATTTCCCCATCACTAGACTTAGTATCAATAGTACTCTCCTCAACAGTATCAGCATTAGTATTATCAGCAACCACAACTCCCTTTCCAAAACAATGCCACACCTATGAATGCACCACTTCAACCACAGCTACCTGCACAACCTAACCCGAACCCAAACAATAAAGTAGTCCATCAATTTGAGACTGCCAACATGCCTGCATATTCCATTACTCAGATTCCCTGCAATGATATACAATTACGATCAAGGAGGGTAGTGGATCCAATTATCACTGAGGATGTGTCATCCCCAATGATTGAAACTGGAGTAAATCAACACTATGAGAACATGGTTAATTCAACAAGCCCCATTATTGAGGATGCTGATGCTCCTACTGAAGCAGCAGCTAAAACTCAGGAAGCAACACACAATGTGTCATAGCTTACACAGTTGAATAGAGAACCACCATACCTTGAACGATTGCAACTACTGAAAACAGTGGAACAGCCCCGATTTGATCTCGTGGGAGAGTTGAAAAATTTGTATGTTAAAATTCCACTGTTACAGGCCCTCCATGATGTGCCCATTTATGCTAAGACAGTTAAGAATTTGTGTGTCAAGAAACCAAGAAGAAGGCCCAGGGATCCTCCCACTGTCCATGTGTTGGGAAAAATTTCAGAATTAATAATGGGAAAGGCCCCTATGGCAAAGTACGATGAGCCTGGGAACTCAAATGTTACAGTGCACATAGGGAACAAAAAAATTCCAAATGTCTTGGTGGATTTGGGCATAGATATTAACGTTATGACCATAGAGACTGTGAAGAAATTGGGACTCACTAATCTTCGACCAACCCCTACTATTTTGGAACTTGCTGATAGATCAACGATCAAGCCTGAAGGAATCCTAGATGACTTGGTAATCTCAGTTGACTCGTGGCTATACCCTACAGATTTCTTGGTGTTATAGCAAAAATCCCAGTTGGGGGGACACCCACTGATCCTGGAAGACCATGGTTGGCCATAGCTGATGCCTGTATTAGCTATCGGTCAAGTTCTATGACCATTTCAGACGGGACTGAGATCAAGAATCTAACCCTATACCCTCCAGCTCGATGAAGCACAGAAGCTGAGACTCCATTATGGGCATATTTAGAGGAGGAAGAGGGTGTGCAGCCACTATTAACCATAGGGAGAGCCTTAACATTTAAAGATGAAACAAAGGATGATGCCATTAATAGTTTCATCAGTGAGCCCACATCAGTCAATAAGAATGTATATCAGATCTTGGACAGTACTCTAGCTGTAACAAAACAAGAAAAGCTTACAGAAGAAACTCTAATCGGTGATGACAGTGTAATTCCAGTACTTAAGAATTCGGAGAGTGTTCCAGTAGAAATTGGGCCAGGAAAAACATTGAATATCAATCCTAATTTGGCACCTAATGAGTTGGAACAGCTAGTCACTCTGCTAAAACAACGTAAGGGAGCCTTCGCTTGGGAGTAAACAGACATGAAAGGAATTCCTTCTCATCTGTGCACCCATCACATTTATATTAAGAGCGACTCCAGGCCTGTATGTCAACCCCAACGAAAGATGAACCCGAACTTAAGGGACATAGTGAAAGAGGAAATCCAAAAACTTTTGGAAGCAGGATTTATATACCCAATTTTAGACAGTGAGTGGGTTTCTCCACTTGTGATTGTGCCAAAGAAGAATGGGAAATGGAGGGTCTGCGTGGATTACAGAGAATTGAACAAGGCAACGCATAAGGACCATTTCCCCTTACCTTTCATTGATCAGGTCCTTGATACCTTGTCTAGGAAGAAGTATTTCTCTTTTCTGGATAGCTTTAGTGGCTATAACCAGATTCAGATTGCTCCAGAAGATCAGGACAAAACCACTTTCACTTGCCCCTGGGGGACCTTCGCATACCGAGTACTTCCTTTTGGGTTGTGCAACACACCATCTACATTTCAGAGAGTAGTGATTGAAATCTTTTTAGAAATGGTAAATGATTGCATGGAAATCTTTATGGATGACTTTACTCCATATGATGATAGTTATGAGGAAGCATTGAAAATATTAGAAAAGGTTTTGAAACGCTGTCAACAAAGCCAGCTCTCTTTAAGCACTAAAAAGTACGACATGATGATGAGTGAAGGCATAGTGCTGGGGCACTTCATCTCTTCTGATGGTATCTAGGTAGATCCATCCAAAATCAAGGTAATTGAAAATATACCAACTCCTGGAACACAGAAGGATGTACGTAACTTCTTGAGGCATGCTGGCTATTACAGAAGGTTCATAGAAAAATTTTCCAAACTAGCTCCTTCTTTGTTCACTCTATTGATGAAAGGTGCACAATTTGTCTGGAATAATGCATGCCAAACAATGTTTACTGAGCTAAAGAAAAGGATGTCTACAACACCAATCTTAAGAGGGCCCAATTGGGCTCTACCTTTTCACATTTCTTCAGATGCTTCAGATACTTCCATTGGAGTAGTTTTGGGACAGCAGGAAGGTAGTGCTCCTTATGCCATTTACTATATTAGTAAAAATTTGTCTCCTCCTGAACGAAATTATACTGTCACAGAAAAATAATTTCTTGCCATTGTTTATGCCATCAACAAATTTAGACATTATATTACTGGATATTCTACTTTTGTGCAGAATGATCATTCTGCTATCAAGTATTTAATGAATAAACCAATCACGAATGCTAGAGTTACTAGATGGCTGTTACTGTTACAGGAATTTGATATTACAATTATTGATAGACCAGGAGAGGAAAATGTTGTTGCATATTTTTTATCTGGACTTACTAACAGTGATGACAATTTATGCAGTGCCCCTCTAACCGGAAGGCCACTGAAGTTCTAGATTTTTAAATCAAGTTTTGTAACCAGCTCCTAGCAGTTGTTTTTCCTTCTTTTTATCAAAATAATAAATAAGTATCATTATGATTTCGTTATGCTAATTTTCTGCATAATTTTAGTGATTAGAAAAATGTCTAGCAGCATACAGTGCACCTACATATAGTAATTTTAACAACATACATATAATTGTAATTTCTTGCATAATACTCAGTATATTGAAATATAAATCATGTTTCTAACTACTAGTAGAATACCTGGACCGATGTAGGTTGTAGATTGCCCCTATCCACTTTGTAGATCCTTTGGTCCAAGCCTTAGTAACCAAAAATAGATGATCCACCCTGTCGACCAGCTCTTATCATGCTGGCCCTAGGAAACCGACGGGTTTCCTAGCCCCCGATCCCACAAACCAATAATCCTGACAGCATCCTTCCTTAGTACCTTTCCATAGTTCAAGAGTTAACCCCACCTCGTTCTTTTGAGTTTCCCACCTCCTCAAAGCTTCGAGTTATCCCCCTCCTCGGCATTCCTCCTTTTCATCAAAATACTAAGTTTACTTCTCCCCAAACCCCCCCCCCCTCATCTTCGTGAACCATTGCTTTATAGATCCATTTTCCTCCTCCAAACTTCATTCTCACTCCACCGCCTTATCCCTCCAGGTTTTTTTGGGATTCTTAAACCATTAATACCATCACACTCATCAAGGATAAAATAATATTTAAATATGATTGTCAGATTTCTTGTTTCTCTCGAGCAGTGGAATAATTCAATTCTAAGGATAAAATAATATTTAAATATGCTTGTCAGATTTCTTGTTTTTCTCGAGCAGTGGAATAATTCAATTCTAATTAAGGTTGTCCTTTTGTGTAGATTTCCTATTGTTCAAAAAAATAATTAAATAAATAAGCATGACTTGCCTTATCTAAACATATGGGACAAGTTAAATTGTATCGAATTTATCCCACCGCTTGATCTTTAAATGCGGATAGGATAATATAATAAATGCAAACTTGAATTTACACATGGAGGACGTTCATGTCTTTATTACTCAACTAAATCTTGATTCGAAAATGTTGTTTGATTTATAATTAAAGTTTAAATAACAATATAATATGGAATATAATAATATGACTCACTTTCAATTGTTTTTTAATAATTTTGGTTCCTTTTTATTATTCACATAAAACAATCGTGATAAATTCATCCATTTATGCAAAACATTAAGCTATGTTTATTTGACAACGATCATAATAACAAATAAGATTATGCATGTTAATAACAACTTTAATAATACTAATAACAATAGTAATATTAATATTAAAATATTTAATGATAATTATTTTATAACACTATGACCTTAAAGGTTATAAACATAACATTGAATTCCTTCTAACCAACATAATTTGACTGTTCAAAGAGAAGGACAATTATGCTAGAACAAACAACGCTAATTGTGTAAACTAAACAGGGACTATGTTAAATACAACATTATCCCCAACGCATCATAAATGATGTTAAGCACAACACTATTTCCAACAATTAGTTACTAATGCATGTAATTAACAACTAACAGACTCTTCCATTTATGCATTTTTACATTATTAACAACCATCATTTGGACTTCACTAATTCACGACTGAGTCTTATCTAGAATTCAATCACAACCAATAGTTATCACATTAATACTAGTGTACATGTACAAGGTGTGCATCCGTGGCCAGCGTATGCATAGATTGTACTCGTACTATAAGAAAACATCATTTCCCCTATGCATATATATTAACTTCAACAAAACAATGATTTGTACTGACATAACAATCATACATACAAACAATCACATATACTTAACCCATTCAACATGCATAAATCATAATCATTTCAGCATCATTAGGCATTGATAATTATCCAATTAAGTTGTAACATTTATGTTTTCCAGATTCACCATAATTAATCAATCAATTATTTTTAAGGAAGAGGCACCTACTACCACTAAATCAGGATCAAGGGATACCCAACCCTCAACAGTACTAACTAACATATCCCCCCACCCTAACCTACGTCCGCATCCTCCCTATCCTTCCTTTGCTAGTACAAAAGTGGATGTCAGCTATACTGACCTAGCCACGTAGAACGTGAGAGTGGTAGCATCGGCTAACTAGCGGACCTAACCTCTCCTAGCAGGCATCCGACCATCGTCATCACAACAACCTGGGGAGCGTGTCTCAGCACGGCCCTCCCACGACCTCGGGTATTATAGAAACATAGGGTGGGCAATACATCCATCCCTCTCAACATACTAGGCCTACGCCCTTATCAACTCATACTTTGTTGCTCTCGAGATTATTGGTTTGTGTCATCGTATGATCAACTTTGGTAAACAAGGCTCTCTGCAAAATAGGTACTATACCATACTTCGTATCAGGTATCCGACTATTACATAGCCCCGGTGTTTTGCAGATTAGTACTTTGCAGCCATAGATTTAATAACAATATTTCCATTCTATCATCGTCTGATCCATATTGTCAACATCATTTATTTTATCACATAAAATCATTAAATCGATCACAGCATAAATACCACATCATATATATCACATTTCATCCAGGACGATTATTAAACATATACTGTCATTATGAAATAAAAGAATCTCGTGATAACTACAACATAGTAACCACATAAACCAAATAACATCATGAGGATGGTAACATCATAACATCATAACCGTAGTATCAGCATGGGCACAGTAACATCCTAAACATAATAGCAACATATCATCATGTCTAACATGCTGAGAATATAGTTCACTCTGTCTAGCTAAGTCGAACAGATAATAAGCAAAGAAAGTGAAAGGTGTCTAACTCACAAATACGCCTAGTCAAAATATGGGGCGTTACAATTTACCAGTCGAAGATTCCTTCCCTGACAAACATTTGTTTGTAGTATCAACTCATTCCCCATGGTATGCAGATATTGCTAACTTTTTGGCTACAGGTAAGCTTCCAGCACATCTGTCAAAGAGAGAAAAAAGGAAGATCATACAACAGAGTGCTAGGTACTGTTGGATTGGATGTGTTAGAGAAGATCAAATATTCAACATTCTTAAAGCTTTCCATGATGAGTCCTATGGGGGACATTTTGCTGACAAGAGGATAGGTCATAAAATTTTGAGAATGGGCTATTTCTGGCCTACACTATTCAGAGATGTGAAGAAGTATGTTCAGGCATGTGATAGCTGCCAAAGGATGGGCCAACCAACAGATTAGATGAGATGCCTTTACAGCCACAGCTTGTGGTTGAACCATTTGATAGGTGGGATCTATATTTTGTAGGGCCTATCAACCCTCACTCAAAGTAGAAAGTTCATATCTTGGTTTGCACAGACTACATGACTAAATGGGTAGAAGCTGTAGCCTTGGTCAAGGCCAATGATCAGGCTGTAATTGACTTCCTATATGAAGATATTTTTACTCGGTTTGGAGTACCTGAGGAGTTCATTACAGATGGTGGACCACGGTTTGTATCTCACAAGCTGGAAGCACTATTGCAGAAATTTCATATTCAGCCTAGAATAACCTCACCATATCATCCACAGGCCAATGGGCAGGTGGAGAGCACAAACAAGGTTATTGAGGCTATTCTAACAAAAACAGTGAAGAGCCATCATAGAGATTGGGATGAAAGACTTTCAGAGGCACTGTGGGCCTATCGTACCACTTGGCATAACACCACTGGTTTTCCCCCATATGAGCTAGTGGATGGAAAGAACGTTGTTTTTCCAATTGAATTTGAAATCAGAACCTTGAAAACAACTGTGGAAGCAAATCTGGATTTATTAGAGGCACAGAGGAATCGACTGAAGCAGCTCAATGAATTGGATGAGAAGTGCACAGCTGCAGTACATCATATAGCTTTAATCCAACAACAACGCTCTAGATGGCATGACAAATTTATAAAAAAAAGAGTCTTCCAGGAAGGAGACTGGGCCCTGTTGTATGATTCATGATTTAAGAGGGACTTTAAAGGAAAATTGCGCACTCGTTGGTTGGGACCCTATCAGATAGATCAGGTATTTGATAATGGAACAGTCCGATTGATCACCATTGACGAGAACAAAGTACCATTATTCGCAAATGGTCATCGGCTGCGACTGTATCACAAGCAGATCTCAAGGGAGGCTTTTATTTCACAAGTTGCAGCTGATCCAGAGTATTAGTTAATGTCAAGGCAAGGATTCTTAAACCCCGTGAATTCCTAAAAGTTGCAATTTCCACACATATTTTTGTACTTAAATAATTGGTTTTTCTTTCATTCTTTATTTTATCTATTTTTAATTTTTCTTGCACTTGATCGGTTCGTTTTGAAGAACTGTGTGCAGGAAATTATTGGAGGAGCAGCAGCCGTGACTGGGCCAGATGACTGCAGACACCCCATATTTGTTCCTGATCTAATAAAGCTATTTGAAAAAGATGGATAATTCATGGTCTTCCACAGATAAAATTTGCTTATACTACAGTCTGACGCAGCTGCGACTCCGCCACATTTGCCCATCCTGCCAAATTTCACAGCTATGACTCCGCCACTTTTCCTTTGCTTCACTTTTCCACAGCTGTGACTCCGCCACTTTTTCTCATTTAGCCAAATTCCGCAGCTGCAACTCCGCTATTTTTGCTTACCTTTCTAAGTTGGGAGCTGCTACTCCGCTATTTCCGCTTCATTTTTACTCCTTCCCAGTAGCCGAGACTCCACTACCTTTTCCCATTCCACTAAATCTAGCAGCTGAGACTCCGCTACCTTTGTCCATTCCACTAAAACTTAGCAGCCACGATTCCGTTCTTTCCACTTCATTCTTGCTCCTTCCATACAGCTACGACTCCATTATCTTTTCCTATTTTTCCACGACCAACAGCTATGACTCCGCCAGTTTGTCTGCTCTCCGGTGATGATGCCAATAATGATTCAATCGAGCATCAGTCTTAGTGTTTTTCTCTATCAAGCCTAATTGCAGTCCTCCTCGAAGGAAACTATCTGAATGTTCTGTTACCTATCAGCTTAGGTGGCATAGCCACATCACTTCGTCACATGCGCATTTATTCATATTCTTAATGACGGGATGATGAAGGCAAACTATGATGGTTGGCACGCCATGACAATTAACTCATGGATGGACGCGTAGTGTCAAGGTATGGATTCTAACTATAATCATGATTAGGATTTTATTGACATCGTGAATAATAATGGTTATGCCTGTCATTTATCCCTACCATTTATCCCGGAAAAAACTGTGCTTAAATCCATTACCCGTGCTCCTGATCATGATTCTCATTTTATCTGATTCGTGTGACAAACCAGTCATAAATCTTACTTCGAAACAAGCACTGCCACCTTTCCAACATGGCTCAATTCAACTCTTGACTATCCATCAATTGTGCCCGGATGTAGACAGTTGAATAGTTGGAGCTATGACTGGCACATTTGTTACAATTTCTTGCAGAGGTCTAACAATATGGGTATTCCTGTGAGATATGAACCTCTAACAATAGAGTCCCTGTACAGAAATAGAGATGTCTTTGTCATTTTTCAAGAAGCAGGGTGGAAAATTGATTTCCAATGCTTGAAAGGTTTTCATGAGGAAGCAGCCCTTGAATTTTCTCAAAACTTGATGGACACTCATTCAAATGTTCGAGGAATAAGGGTAGATATTTCAGAGGCAATTCTGGCAGAAGTAACAGGACTTCCCAAAGTTGGGCGTCATTGGCGTCATTGGTTTAGTCGGAAGCGCTATCATCCCACCGCAGTTGAATATTTTCTTGCAACTGGAGAAAGGGTTCGACCATTGCACAGGGGAATAGCCTGGAAACTCTTCCACACCTGTGGAACCAAGTTGCAATCTTTTTGAAGAAATATATTACATGCGAGGGAAGGTATTATGTTGTTTATATCAATGAATTTTTGCTCCTATCACGTCTACGACACAGTCAATTGCTAAACATTCCATACTTTCTTTTTCAATCATTGCAACACATGGATTACTATGTTTAAGGTGCTCACCACCCCTTAGCATCCCTCACAAATCATGGGCTCATTAAATTGATAATTTTATGAGCCCTTGCACAACATAATTTGACATGGGATCAGTTTCTAGACCGGCCAAACCTCCCTCGTGAAATGTCTTTAGCAATATTGCATGAGGACTGGAGTTCCTCAAATTCAGTTGGGGGGAGGGAAGATGGAACACCTGAAAAGATAGAAACAGAAGGGGATGAAATGGGGGAAGCCAAAACTGAAAAGGGAAATGGAAACCCTCAAGCAAAGGCAATATCAGAAAATGAACAAGCAGTCCCGAATGTAGAATCTTCTCCCACAACCACAAGTACTCTAAATCAAAAGGAGGGAGTTGACTCTATTTTTAAGGCAATAAAATTTTCCTTGCCCCAAAGAAAGAGAGAGCCAATGAACATGGACCAGTCATCATGCTCAGTGAAGAAGAGAAGAATCGGAATTGTGACTGCAGCAGAAGCAGGTCATTTGGTTAGGGTAGACAGTGGGACTCCAATTTTTAAACCCCAACCACCTGGTAACACACAAGAACCTGCTGTAGAAGAGCCTCAATTAGATAATCTTCTATTTGAATATGATTTGCTAAAGAAGGAGGTGCAAGATCTTCGGGAAGAACTAGATAAATGGAAGGCGACATGCAGGGAACAAGCAAAGAAGCATGTGGACGCAAGGGTGGAAGCTGCAGACCAATTGAAGAATTTACTGATTACTTGGGGAATTGGAGTACATCAAGAGATAATCTGTCCAGAATGTGGACATATTTTTAATTTGGAAGGGCTTAAAGTTACAAAGGAAGACCTAGAAGTTCAGGGATCTACAAGAGCAAGGTAATCAGAGAAGTTCTTTCCGATCTCAACTTCATCATTTTTGAAGGCATCAAGATGACCCAACATACTAAAATTATCAGTAAAAAGGGCGTTGTTACACAAGAACCAGCCAGCTTAAAATTTTGTTGGAAGTCTATTTTAGATTGAAGCTGCTAAGGGTAGGAGGGTGCTCTCACACAAGAACCAGCATTCCCAATAATTGATTGGAAATTTTTATTTTCTCAACTGGCATAATATGAACAGGGGCCAGTCTTATAATCAAACTAATTAGTTGTTGCATGAGGACATGCAAATGGATAGTTGGGGGGAGATGTTGGGCCCTGGAAATGTCCCTTTTTAACCATACTTATCTCGTCATTTCTCCAAATTTCACTTTACCTTTGTAAACCATATACATGCCTTTTTCCAAATCAATCAACAATCCTGACAAGGTATAAGTTATTATTCTTTCATGTAATTATGCCTAAGATTGTTATGGTTACGAATCCTGACCTTTGGGTTATGCTAACATTTGTGAGTTTATTTAGTTCAAATCTAAAGCGTAGGTGTATCAGCCCAGTAGCGCCAACTGTTACTCTTCAAAGCACTAGATACTCATACTCCAAGAGATAGGGCATCCTCCACGCAAGCTGTAACAGATCCCCACTGTAACAAATTCCACTGAAGCAGATCCTAGCTACGACAGACAGGTGGCATTCGAGCTGCTGAGTCTGTTGATCCATTAACTGTCAAAGCAACAACATCTTTCACAATTAACATCCCTGTTTAATATGTTGTATCAGTTAGCTGTAACTCCGTAGCATGAATATCATAGATCTTCATTGCTGCGCGATTTTAGTGGATCTAAAACTGTATTTTCTTTGTATAAATTCCAGAAGGCTCTTGTAGCCTGGGGTTGGACAATCACCACTTTGTGTAAGCTATAACAGAGCACTGAGACTCACGATCTTCCATCATTAATATGAGAGCAGAGTTCTTCATTTTTGTGTCTTAATTTGCTGTGACTCTCGGCATCTCTGTTAGAAGGCCAAGGATTGCCTTCTCACAGAGATAACCGATTTAAGTAGGTAGAGTAGTTTAGTTTTACTTCTGTTGTGTGGTGTGGAATGATTGCAGATATTATTGGTAGTTGTAACAGAGATTAGCTTCCCTTTCTGGTAGTTTATAATTGCATCTTGAATAGATGTAACATAGTAGTGTGATAGTTTACTGTGTAGGATAATTTATTTAATTGCATGTGTGTTTTAATCAGTTGTGACAGCCAAGCTCAATTCCAATTATCTTTTAGTTGTTTATGCTTTCTAGGATTTACAGTAATTATCAGTTAGATTTCAAGCTTGTGTTTTAATTATGGTTGCTGTTGTATCTTCAATTGCATTCATAGATTAGACAGATAATGGTAGAATTACAGTAGCTACTGGATAGATCATTTTGGAAAATATTGAATGCTGTAGTTTGATAATTATAAGATTTAACTTCTTGCAAAAGTAATCTAGTTCCATTTCATTATTAGATCATTAACTTGCTGGGTTGATTTTTGTAGGGAAGTTGCTTCACTTTGGATTCTTAGATGTATGAATTAGATTAGTGTTCTTATGGAATGAGTTGGCTGGACATATAGGTAGTTTCATTATTTACATTTAGCAAATCAACTGCTTGATCTGTTTAGGCATAGACTATGCTTATTGCCTTTGAAATAAAAGACCTTCCTGGGTTTGACAATTTATATTGACCATTTTGTGTGTTAGCTTTAATTAACTGACATATAGGGTGACAAACAGAATCTAGACCCAGCATTTTTTATGAATAATTTGAATGGAATGAACAACATGCATAATATGAATACACAATTCCCTTCACATTATTCTAACAACTAGTGGCATCCATCTTAGAACCCAATGCAAAATCCTAATTCATGGACACCATGGTCACAACAATCAAACCATGCTCCTTGGAATTCCAACTGGAGAAATTCTTACCAAGAAAATAACTTTCCCCATCACCGGACTCAGTATCAACAGTACCCTCCTCAACAGTATCAGCATCAGTAGTATCAACACCAACAGTATCAGCAACCCTAGCTCCCTTTCCAAAAAAATGCCACATCTATGAATGCACCACTTCTACCACAGCTACCTGCACAACCTAACCCGAACCCAAAAAATAAAGCAGTCCATCAATTTAAGACTGCCAACATGCCTACGTATTCCATCACTTAGGTTCCCTGCAATGATATACAATTATGATCAGGGAAGGTGGTGGAACCTATTATCACTAAGGATGTTTCATCCCCAATGATTGAAAGTGGAGTAAATCAACACTATGAGAACATGGTTAATTCAGCAAGCCCCATCATTGAGGATGTTGATACTCCTACTGAAATAGTATCTGAAACTCAGAAAGTAACACACGATGTGTCACAGCCTACACAGTTGAATAAAGAACCACCATACCCTGAATGATTGTCCCTGCAGAAAAATGTGGAACAGCCCCGATTTGATCTCGTGGGAGAACTGAAAAATTTGTATGTTAAAATTCCACTGTTACAGGTCCTTCATGATGTGCCCATTTATGCCAAGACTATTAAGGATTTATGTTTCAAGAAACTAGGAAGAAGGCCCAGGTATCCCCCCACTGTCCGCGTGTTGGGAAAGCTTTCAGAATTAATAATGGGGAAGGTCCTTGTGGCAAAATACGATAACCCTGGGAACCCGACTGTTACAGTTCACATAGGGAACACACAAATTCCAAATGTCTTGGTGGATTTAGGCGCAGATATTAACATTATGACCATAGAAACTGTGAAGAAATTGGGACTCACTAATCTTCGGCCAACCCCTACCATTTTGGAACTTGTTGATAGATCCACGATCAAGCCTGAAGGGATCCTAGATGACCTCGTGATCTCATTCAACTCGTGGGAATACCTTGCGTATTTCTTGGTGTTGCAGCCGAAATCCCAGTTGGGGGGACACGCACTGATCCTGGGAAGACCGTGGTTGGCCACAGCAGATGCTTGTATCAGCTGTTGGTCAGGATCTATGACCATTTCAGATGGAACTGAGATCAAGAGCCTAACCCTGTACCCTTCAGCTTGACCAAGCACAAAAGCTGAGACTCCATTATGGGAGATTTGGAGGAGGAAGAGGGTGTGCAGCGATTACTAACCACAGGGAGAGCCTTAACGTTTAAAGATGAAACAGAGGATGATGCCATTAATAGTTTCATCAGTGATCCCACGTCAGTCAATAAAAATGTCTATCAGATCTTGGACAGTACTCTAGTTGCAACAGAACAAGAAAAGCTTACAGAAGAAACTCTAATCGGTGATGACAGTATAATTCCAGTACTTAAGAAATCAAAGAGTGTTCCAGTATAAATTGGGCTAGGAAAAACATTGAATATCAATCCTAATCTGGCACCTAATGAGCTGGAACAACTAGTCACTCTGTTGAAACAGCGTAGGGGAGCTTTCGCTTGGGAGTACACATACATGAAAGGAATTCCTTCCCATCTGTGCACCCATCATATTTATATTAAGAGTGGCTCCATGCCTGTATGTCAACCACAACGAAGGATGAACCCGAACCTAAGAGACATAGTGAAAGAAGAAATCCAAAAACTTTTGGAAGCAGGATTCATATACCCAATTTTAGATCGTGAGTGGGTTTCTCCACTTGTGATTTTTCCAAAGAAGAATGGGAAATGGAGGGTCTGTGTGGATTATAGAGAACTGAACAAAGCAACACAGAAAGACCATTTCCCCTTACCTTTCATCGATCAGGTCCTTGATACCTTGTCTGGGAAAAAGTATTTATCCTTTCTGGATGGCTTTAGTGGCTATAACCAGATCCAGATTGTTCCAGAAGATCAGGACAAAACCACTTTCACCTACCCTTAGGGAACTTTTTCCTACCGAGTACTTCCTTTTGGGTTGTGCAACACACCAACTACATTTCAGAGAGCAGTGATTGGAATATTTTCAGAAATGGTGAATGATTGCATGGAAATTTTTATGGATGACTTTACTCCATATGGTGATAGTTATGAAGAAGCACTGAAAAATTTAGAAAAGGTCTTGAAATGTTGTGAATAAAGACAACTCTCTTTAAGCACTGAAAAGTGCCACATGATGATGAGTGAAGGCATAGTGCTGGGGCACTTCATCTCTTCTGATGGTATCTAGGTAGATCCATCCAAAATCAAGGTAATTGAAAATATGCCAACTCCTGGAACACAAAAGGATGTACGTAGCTTCTTGGGGCATGCTGTCTATTACAGAAGGTTCATAGAAATTTTTTCCAAACTAGGTTCTCCTTTGTTCACCCTGTTGATGAAGGATGCACAGTTTGTCTAGAATGATGCATGCCAAACAACGTTTACTAAGCTAAAGAGAAGGCTGTCTACAAAACCCATCTTACGAGGGCCTAATTGGGCTCTGCCTTTTCACATTTCTTCAGATGCTTCAGATACTGCCATTGGAGCAGTTTTGGGACAGCAGGAAGGTAATGCTCCTTATTCCATTTACTCCATTAGTAAAAATTTGTCTCCTGCTGAACTAAATTATACTGTCACAGAAAAAGAAATTCTTGCCATTGTTAATGCCATCAACAAATTTAGACATTATATTACTGGATATCCTACTTTTGTGCACACTGATCATTCTTCTATCAAGTATTTAATGAATAAACCACTCATGAATGCTAGAGTTACTAGATGGTTGTTACTGTTATAGGAATTTGATATCACAATTATTGATGGACTAGGAAAGGAAAATGTTTTCGCAGATTTTTTATCTCGACTTACTAACAACGATGACAATTTACCAGTCAAAGATTCCTTCCCTGATGAACATTTTTTTGCAGTATGAGCTCATTCCCCGTGGTATGCAGATATTGCTAACTTTTTGGCTGCAGGTAAGCTCCCAGCATATCTGTGAAAGAGAGAAAAAAGGAAGATCATACAACAGAGTGCTAGGTACTGCTGGATTGATGGCCATCTTTTCTACACAGGGCTTGATTTAGAGATTAGAAGATGTGTTAGAGAATATGAAATCTTTAGCATTCTTAAAGATTTCCATGATGAGCCCTGTGGGGTACATTTTGCTGACAAACGGATAGGTCATAAAGTTTTGAGAATGGGCTATTTCTGGCCTACATTGTTCAGGGATGCGAAGAAGTATGTTCAGGAATGTGATAGCTGCTAAAGGATGGGACAACCCACCAGATTAGATGAGATCCCTTTGCAACCTCAACTTGTGGTTGAACCGTTTGATAGGTGGGCTCTAAATTTTGTAGGGCCTATCAACCCTCCCTCAAAGCAGAAAGTTCACATCTTGGTTTGCACAGATTACATGACCAAATGGGTAGAAGCTGTAGCCTTGGTTAAGGCCAATGATCAGGCTGTGATTGAGTACCTAAGGAAATCATTACAGATGGTTGACCACAATTTGTGTCTCACAAGCTAGAATCACTATTACAGAAATTTCATATTCAGCACAGAATAACCTCGCCATATTATCCACAGGCCAATGGCCAAGTGGAGAGCACAAACAAGGTTATCGAGGCTATTCTGACAAAAATAGTGGAGAGCCATCGTAAAGATTGGGCTGAAAGGCTTCCAGAGGCACTATGGGCCTATCGTACTACGTGGCGTAACACCACTGGTTTTTCCCCATATGAGTTAGTGTATGGTAAGAACGCTTTTTTTCCAATTGAATTTGAAATCAGAACCTTGAAAACAACTATGGAAGCAAACCTGGATTTATTAGAGGCATAGAGGGACCGACTGAATCAGCTCAATGAATTGGATGAGAAGCGCACAGTTGCAATACATCATACAACATTAATCCAACAACAGTGCTCTAAGTGGCATGATCGATTTATAAAGAAGAAAGTCTTCCAAGAGGGGGACTCAGTCCTGTTGTATGATTCACGGTTTAAGAGGGACTTTAAAGGCAAATTGCGCACCCGTTGGTTGGGACCCTATCAAATAGATCGGGTATTTGATAATGGAACAGTCTGGTTGATCACCATTGATGAAAACAAAGTACCATTATTCTCAGATGGTCATCGGCTGCGACTGTATCACAATCCGATCCCAAGGGAAGCTTTCGTTTTGCAGGTTGCAAGTGATCCAGAGTATCAGTTAACGCCATGGCAAGGATATTTCTCAAACCCTGTGAATTCCTAAAAGCTGCAATTTCCATACATATTTTGTACATAAATAATTGGTTTTTCTTTCATTATGTATTTTATCTATTTTTATTTTTTTTGCACTTGATCGGTTTGTTTTGAAGAACTGTGTGCAGGAACTAATTGGAAGAACAACAGTCATGACTGGGCCAGACGATTGCAGACACCCCACATTTGTTCCTGATCTAATAAATATTTTTTTTTTAAAAGATGGATGATTTGTTATCTTTCAGCAATCAACTGAAAAATTGCTTGTTACTTCATTCTGACACAGCTGTGACTCCTTGCCTTGCTCATTCTTCCTATTTTTGCAGCTTTGACTTCGCCACTTTTTCCCGTTCTGCCAAATTCCATAGCTGCGACTCCGCTATTTCCGCTCACCTTTCTAAGTTTGGCAGCTGCTACTCCACTATTTCCGTTTCATTTTTACCCTTTTCCAGCAGCCGTGACTTCGCCATTTTTTCTTAAGTTGCTTAATCCAACAGCAGCTGCGAATCCATTCTTTCGACTTCATTTCCGCTCCTTCTGTATAGCTCCGACTCCACCATTTTCTCTTATTTTGCTAAGTCTAGCAGTTGTGACTCTACCAGTTTTTTTACTCTCCGATTGTTGATGCCAATCATGATTTAATTGGGCATCAGTTTCAGTTGCTTGCTTCATCAGTCCAATCGCAGTCTGTGGTACCTGTCAGCTCATGTGGCATGGCCACATCACTTTAGCACATGTGCATTTATGATTATTTTTAATGATGGAGATGATGAAGGCGGGCTATGATGGTTGGCACACCATGACGATTAACTCATGGACGGATGCATAGCGTGAACGTACGGGTTCTTACTATAATCATGACTAGGCATTTATTGACGTCGCAAATAATAATGGTCATGTCTGTCATTCCTCCTTGCCATTTATCCCGGCAAAAATTGTGTTTAAAGCCACTACCCGTACTCCTGATCATGACTATCATTCTATCTGATTCGTGCGACAAACCAACCATAAATATTAATTCAAAACTAACACTGCCACATTTCCAACACGGCTCAATTCAACTCTTGACTATCCTTCAACCGTGCCCACATGTAGACAGTTCGATAGTTGGAGTTGTGACTGGCACATTTGTTACAACTTCTTGCAGAAGTCTAGTGATATGGGTATTCCTGTGAGGTACGAACCTTTAACAATAGAATCCCTATATATAAATAGAGATGTCGTTGTCATTTTTCAAGAAGCAAGATGGACGACTTATTTTCAATGCCTGAGTGGTTTTCATGAGGAAACGACCCTTGAATTTGCTCAAAATTTCATGAACACTCATTCAGAGGTTCGAGGAATAAGGGTAGATGTTTCAGAGGTAATTCTGGTGGAAGTAACAGGACTTCCCAGAGTTGGGTGATGTTGATTTAGTTGAAAACGCTATCATCCAACCGCATTTGAAGATTTTCTTGCATCTAGAGAAAGTGTCTGACCATTGCGCAAGGGAACAGCCTTGGAAACTCTTCCACCTCCGTGTAACCAAGTTGCAATCTTTTTGAAGAAATATATTACCTGCGAGGGGAGGTATAGTGTTGTTTATATCAATGAATTTTTGCTCCTATCACATTTACGACACAGTTGATTGCTAAACATGCCATACTTTCTTTTTCAATCTTTACAACGCATGGCTTACTATGTTAAAGGTGCTCAACACCCCTTAGCATCCCTCACAAATCATGGGCTCATTAAATTGTCGATCTTACGAGCCCTTGCACAACATAATTTGACATGGGATCAATTTCTAGACCAGCCAAACCTCCCTCGTGAAATGTCTTTAGAAATATTGCATGAGGACTGGAGTTCCTCGGATTCAGTTGGGGGGAGGGAAGATGGAACACCTGAAGAGATAGAAACAGAGGAGGATGAAACAGGGACATTTGAAACTGAAATGGAAAATGAAAACCCTCAAGCAAAGGCAGTATCAGAAAATGAACAAATAGTCCCGAACATAGAATCTTCTCCCACAATCATAAAGACTGTAAATCAGAAGGAGGGAGTTGGCTCTATTTCTAAGGCAATGGGATTCTCCTTGCCTCGGAGAAAGGGAGGGCCGATGAGCATGGGCCAGTCATCTCGCTCAATGAAGAAGAGGAGAATCGAAATTGTGACTGCAGCAGAAGCAGGTCATCTGGTCAGGGTAGACAGTGGGACTCCTATTTTTAAACCTCAGCCACCTACTGATACACAAGAACCTGCTGTAGAAGAACCTCAATTAGATAATATTCTATTTGAAAATGAGTTGCTAAAGGAGGAGGTGCAAGATCTTCAGGAAAAACTAGATAAATGGAAGGAGACATGCAGGGAACAGGAAAAGAAGTATGTGGATGCAAGGGCAGAAGCTGCAGATCAATTGAGGAACTTACTGTCCATTCGGGGAATTAGAGTACAGCAAGAGATAATATGTCCAGAATGTGGAGATATTTTTAATCTAGAAAGGCTTAAAGTTACATAGGTAGACCTAGCAATTCAGGGAATTGCAGGAGCAAGGCAATTAGAGAAGTTATTTTCGAGCTTAGCCTCATCGTTTTGAAGGCATCAAGTTGATCTAATAGACTAAAATCATCAGGAAAAAGGACGTTGCTACACAAGAACCAACCACCTTAAAATTTTGTTGAAAGTGTAATTTAGATTGAAGTTGCTAAGGGCGGGAGGGTGCTGTCACACAAGAACCAGCATTCCCAATGATTGATTGGAAAATTTTATTTCCTCAACTGGCATAATATGAACAGGGGTCAGCCTCAGAATCAAACTATTCAGTTGTTGCATGAGGACATGCAAAGGGATAGTTGGGGGGATATGTTTGGCCCTGGAAATGTCCCTTTTTAACCATACCTATTTCATCATTTTGCCAAATTTTACTTTACTTTCGTAAACCATATACATACCTTTTTCCAAATCAATCAGCAATCTTGACAAGGTATAAAGCATTATTGTTTAATTTAATTATTCCTAAGATTGTTATGGTTACGAATCCTGACCCTTGGTTTATGCTAACATTTGTGAGTTCATTTAGTCAAAATATGAAACACAAGTGTATCAACCAATTGGAGCCAGCTATTACTCTTCCAGGTCCGATTTCTCATACTCCAAGGAACAACGCATCCTCCACATGAGCTTTAATAGATCCTCACTGTAACAGATTTCACTGAAACAGAACCTAGCTGCGACAGACAGGTTGCATTCTAGTTGCTGAGTCTATTGATCCATTAATTATTATAGAAACAAAATCCTTCATGATTAACAACCTTGTTTAATACGGCTATATCAGTTAGCTGTAACTCCGCAACATGAAGATCATAGATCTTCATTTCTGCACGATTATAGTGGATCTGAAACTGTATTTTCCTTGTATAAATTCCAGAAGGCTCTCGTAGCCTGGGGTTGAACAATTACCATTTTACACAAGCTATAACAGAGCACTGATACTGTCAATTTCCATCATTAATATGAGAGCAGAGTTCTTCATTTTTGTGTCTTAATTTGTTGTGATTCTCAGCATCTCTGTTAGAAGGCCAGTGCCCGCCTTCTCACAGAGATAGCCAATTTAAGTAGGTAGAGTAGTTTAGCCTTACTTCTGTTGTGTGGTGTGGAATTATCGCAGATGTTATTGGTAACTGCAACAGAGAATTAGCTTTCATTTTGGTAGTTCATAATTGCATCTTGAATAGCTGTAGCAGATTGGTGTGACAATCGACTGTGTAGGATAATTCATTTAATGCATGTGTGTTTGAATCAGCTGTAACATCCAAGCTCAATTCCAATATCTTTCAGTTGTTTATGCTTTCTAGGATTTCCAGTAATTATCAGTTAGAGTCCAAGCTTAGATTCTGGTTACTATTGTATCTTCAATTGATTTAAAGTAGGTAGATTAGGATTGAGTAACAGTAGCTGCTGGATGGATCATTTTGGTAAAGATCAATTATTGGTAGTTTGATAATTATAGGATTTAACGTCTTGCAAAAGCAATCTGGTTTATTTCTATTCTCAATTTTATAACTGCTGGGTGATTTCTGTAGGAAGGTAGTTTCAATCAAATCCTTAGATCAGTGAATTAGCTTAGTTTTCTTTCTGGAGTGAGTTTGGCTGGATAGATTGGTAGGATCATTATCTTCATTTAGTAAATCAACTGCTTGACATGTTTATGCACAGATTATGCTCATTACCATTGAAATAAAAAGACCTCCCTGGGTTTGACAATTTATATTGACCATCCTGTGTGGTAGCTTTAATTAACTGACATATAGGGTGACCAACAGCCCAGATATCATGTGCACCCATAAAGTGCAAGAAAGATAAAGGAAAGGAGGGTACATTCAGTTTCAAAGGTGCTTGATCCAGATCGATGACTGATATCTAAATTGCATTGATAAGTTGTGCCCTCCCAAAAGTGGCCTCAAGCGTGCATTGTCCTCAAAATCATCGAGGACACATGCTTGTTGATGGTTGGTCACTCCTCCTTGAGCGCGGTTTTCCATTACATCTAAATATTGATGCATTACCACTCTAGGAAACTAGAAGTGGTGTCCGTGAACTTTTTCAAAAGGTGCTCTACAGCTCATTTGGTTGACAACTGGTCAATCATCCTGCCTGCCACTTGTTGTGGGACCCCCATTTCTCATCACCATCCCACGCCTACCATCTATAATGGGACCCAATATTCCCAGCTGCCATCTGTCACATGGATCCCACCTTTTGTTACCATCTCTATCTTTTCCATTTTTCATGTGTGACTCGGTACTTACGTTTTTATCTCCACCTTAGATTCCAATGTGGGAAGTACATATTACCAAAAGGATAAAACTATTTTTGAACTATTTTAAAGAATTATTATATCTTTATCCAAATAAGGGTGCTTCCGATACCACAACACACCAAGTTTGCCGTGCACGAAGTATACCGGTCAAAATCAGTGTCCAAGCATTTCGAATCACCTGTCAATTGTCATCTAAGTATTTTTTTATTTCACTGTGTCTAACACTATTACTAAAACCTTATTTCTTCCATTCATTTATTAAATCCCTTCTATTGTGATGTTTCCCTAATATTTCTAAAAACCACTGAACCAGTCTAAAATGGCACCCAAATCCAAGGTTTCACTTGTGAATCCTTGTTTCTCAGGGGAAGAGCATGTATACGATCACTAATTTGATGTGTTTGATACCATCATCACTAGTTCTAACCTAATTGAAACTATTAGAGAATCCAAGACCCTATCCAATGATGACCAAGATAGATTCAACCTATGGAATTCAAATTTAGCCTCGATAACCTTCCCTAGGTCTATGGTTTTCCCCAAATTTGTCACTTGGTGTTCCAAACACTATTCCCCCACCAAGCGGGAGATTTTGTGATTGGATATTTTCAAAAACATGTGTTTTATCTCCCCGGATGCCCTCAGGAGAATTTTTTGCATACCAGAACCCTTGGCCCCCTACCCTTTAACGAAAAATCCCTAGAAAGTGCTTTCAATGGTTTGGGACCCTATGACCATCACCAATTGTTATCCAAACACCTAGAGCCAGGGATGGCTATGCCTACTATCCTACCTCCCTATGCCACTATTTTTTTCGCTGAAAATTCCATAAATTCCATATCCATCATTTGCACATTTGCAAGTTTAGAAGATGACAAGTCAGTTGATGAGGTAATCCTAGGAGTTTTTCTTAAATTAACCATTGAAGAAGGAACAAACCCTCCACAATTTGACCTTTGAACTCACCTAGATTCTTTAATCCATTAACAACTGGAAGAATTTCCTACAATTGAATACTTTAGGTTCCCTTCCTACTTATTCTTCTTGTTCTTTTATCAAAAATTTTAGAGCTTCAAACAATTGGGCCGAAAAACCCCTGATCATCAGAGAATATAGACTCTAGTATATGAGTGGGATGAGTTGGTCCTTAAAAGAGCAGACAATTATAACTTCTCCGAATTTACCGAAAAAGTGATGAGTTTATCATATATCCTGATTCATGGTAGCTCACCCCCAAGAATGCTACCAGATAACTAGAAGCATCTTCAATTTACCTCAAAGATCCAAGTGAGTGATTGGCTCCTATATGAATATCACACAATTATCAAGGTCTATGGATTTGAAGAAGAGCCATACAGGTTTCCCACCTTCCTAACACCTAGAATCTTTGCTATGGAATTTGTGAGATACAAGATGACCTCAGATGAATTGCATTTCAAACACTTCATACAAACTAGGTCATTCTTATTTCCAAAAGAGGTGGGAACTCTAGTCATAATGGGACTAAATGGTTCCCAATATGTGGAAGAATATTTGAGCCATCTCAACCCCAAGAAAGAAGAGAGAGATGCATATGATACACATCAGGTTATATCAAAACAGATGATGGAAAATAAGAATTTAGCATACACATGCCCAACCAGACCTCTTTGGGAAAGGATAGCCAATAAAGAAACCTAGGAGGAGATTTAGGAGGATATAGAGAGTTTTGAAGAAGAAATACAACAACAATTGATTGGACAAAAATCATTAGTGTACGTATCAGGGTCAGAATTAGTTGAGATCCCTAGGGAGATCACTGAGCTAAAACAAAATCCTCATTTCCCAAGAAAACTCCCAATACAATATGCTAGCTATCAATCTATTGAGTTTACCATTCTTCAAAAGATACAAGGGTCCTCGTCAGCAGAACCAGCCTGTAAAGATTGATCTTCAGAATGGCTACAGAAATATCAGGGAGAGAGGATTAAAGATGGCAAAAGAACTAAGGCAGGACATCCCAACTACAGGAAGAATACTAATATCAGTTGTTGATCACCAATAGGAAACAATCAGATTCTCTGTCCTTGAGCCTAAAGTTTCTAAAACTGTCAAGCTGCGTGACTAGAGAATAGAAGAGCGCATTGTAAACTTCAAAGAGTTCAATAATCTAGACAAATTGGATTTTTACAAGCAGACTAGTGATATGATATGCACTGAGATTTCCAAATTAGAGAAAGAGGAAATAAATCTTGGAACGACCCTTGAAAAGTTTGAAAAATTATATAAGATGGAGAAGTGGACCACTAGAGCTAAATAAATGACAATAAATTCATTGGAAGAAAAAATGGTTGCATTGGCAGATGACCCTTCAGATGGATCTCAAATTAAATCACTGATTGAGAAATGTTAATCCCTAAATATGGGCACATTCCCCCTATATTGTGGTTCATTACATTAGTTTTGATGTCATCTTTGGTCCATTAGTGGTAATTTTCATTAGTATGGTTATATCAGTTATGTCGGCATGGGTCAGTTAGTTGAGATTTTACCCCTTAGTCTCCTATATATAGGAATGAGACCTTTCATTTGGAGTATCTTGTCTTGTTTTGTCTTGTGTACTTAGTACATTGTGTAAGGAGGTTTCCCCCTCAAATAGGCTTATTATTCAGCTATTTTCTTCAATGAATTCATGGATTAATATTTATGATCCATTTCTACTCTTTTCATACTATTTTTGGAATTTGTTGCATAACATTTGGTATCAGAGCCCTTTCTTTGGGACTAGTTTCTTCAAAACGAGGAATATTGTAATTTTCACTAAAAAAACTTTTATAGAAGGGTTGAGAGAGATAAAATTAAAACCCATCTAGGAAAAAGGAATAACTAACTATGGTCCATGTTTCAGATCCTGAAATGTTACAGGTTCAGAGATATTCACTCTAGAATCTAGGGCTTCTAACTAGTCTAAACAGGAGTTCTGAGAAAAAAGGTCATATCAGGGGCATGAAATATCCAAATTGAGTGATACATGTTGCATATGAAATAAGAAGGACCAACTTATCTGTGGTAGGGTTTTCAAATCTAAATTAGGTGAGACCAGTGGAATTGGAAATAGGACACATCAAGATCAATAGTGCGAATTTTTAGACCCATAGCAGCATAAATTTAAAATTTACGTTAGTTTCAAGTCGGCCTTAAAACTATATTCCAATCAGGGTTTGAAAAGGTATGCTATTTTTAATTATTGATTAACTTTGAGTAGAAGGATCTAATTATAGTGACACCTAAGGTGTGATATCTATTTATATTGTTCAAAATGCCACCAAAAGGGAGTGTAAAGACCTACACTCCATCCAAACACCCAAAGGATCCATCCTCAACGCATGATGAAAGGGAAGACCTCTCTTTTCGAGTGTCCTAGTTGGAAGATATGATTAAATGGTCTATGAATAAAATTTATTTGGATAATTTAGAGGAGAGTTGAATAAAATGGAGGAAAATATGAAAGTTTCAGCGAGAACAGTTGATTTACTCAATCTAGAGGAGAAGTTGATGGGGGATATGACAAATATTGTTAATCTCATACAAAATGCAAGGGATACTCTTCCTACAGGTGATAATGTGTTCCAGGATACTCAGGGGGATAAAGATAATTCTCATGTTGTGAAACCTTCCATGAATAACAATATTCCAGGTGGAAATGATTTTGGTAATGGAAGTCATCAGGGATGGTCACCAAGGGGTACAAAACTTCCCAAGATTGAAATGATAAATTTTGATGGCAATGATCCAATAACATGGATATTCCAAATGGAACAATTCTTTGATTTACATCAAGTTCCAACTTTGCAAAAGGTAACTATTGCATCATTATATTTAGATCATGATCAGTTTGTATGGTACCAATGGTTTTGTGACCGTAAAAAGGACTCTATTATATATTGGTCTATATTCACCGAAGAATTGATTGCACATTATGGGGATATTAATGGAAATACCTTTTTTAGCCAGTTAATAAATCTCAAACAAAAATTTCCAATTGTAGAGCACATCAAACAGTTTCAGAAGCTAAGTCTTAGAGTGAAGAAAATTCCAGAAGATAATCTATTGGATCTCTTCATTGGAACCTTGAAGGATAACATTCAACATGAGGTGCGTCTCTTTGAACCACCATCCTTGGAGAAGGCCTTCATGATGGAAAGTAAGGTTGAAAGTAAAAATATGACGATGGATACTCGAAAGAGCACCTCTAACACATACTGATAGAATATTGTTACTTCTTCTAACCCATCTCAAAAGTTGACACCTCAACAAATAGAGGAAAGAAGAGAAAAAGGACTATGTTTTAATTGTGACAGAAAGTATAGTAAGGGACATAAGTGTGGTGAGAAGAAATGTTTTTACATAGAATGTGAAGAGGAAGAACTAAAAGAACAAGAACCATCTCCAAATGAAGAAATAGAAGATACTATGTCAACAGAGATTACTCCCACCATATCATGTCATGCATTGGCTGAAATTAGCACTCCTCAAACTCTCACAGTCAAAGGATTTATCAAAAATAAAAAGGTAGCAATGTTGATTGATTATGGTAGTACTCATAATTTCATTCACTATAAATTAGCAAAATCTCTCAATTGCTTTGTATATCCAGCACCATAGTTGCAAGTAAGGATTGCAAATGGAGGAACTATCAACTTCTCAGGGAAATTCCATAATATAAATCTTACTATGGGAGAATATGTATCGAATATTCCAATGATTGCTATTCCAATGGGTTGTGTTGATGTTGTCTTAGGATTTCAATGGTTACAATCTTTGGGAACTATGGCTTTTAATTTTCAGAATATTTTCATGAAATTTTTATGGGAAGGAAAGCAATATGAATTACAGGGTATCATAGGGAAACCAAGCAAGGTGATAAGCTCTAATGGTATGACAAAATTGATGAAAAATCGACATCAAGGTGTAATTACACAGTTATTCTCATTAGATGTTCAAACATCTAAGCCTCTTATTTCCTAAGATCTCCAAAGGGTCATTAATAAGCATTCCAAGGTATTTGAATATATTCCAAAAGCTATTCCACCTGTTCGAGATTTTGATCATGCTATTCACTTAATCCCACGAAGTGTTCCTCCTAACATTAGACCTTACAGATACCCCTATGGACAAAAGAGTGAAATTGAGCATATGGTTGAATAAATGTTAGAGGCTCGCATTATTAGGCCTAGCCAAATTTCTTACTCTGCACCAGTGGTAATGGTACACAAGCCGGATGGATCATAACATATGTGTCCAAATTATAGAGATCTCTCAAGATAACCATTAAAGATAAGTTTCTCATTCCTATAATTGATGAATTGCTAGATGAATTACATGGAGCAATTTTCTTCACAAAGTTGGATCTTCATTCCGGGTATCATCAAATTAGAATGAAAGATGAAGACATCCCAAAAACAACATTTAGAACTCATGAAGGTCATTATAAATTTCTAGTCATGCCATTTGGTCTCACGAATGCACCTTCCACATTTCAGGATTTGATGAATTCCATTTTCAAGCATTTTCTTAGAAAATTTGTGCTAGTATTCTTTGATGATATACTAATCTATAGAAAGTATTGGGAAGAACATTTTCAACATGTTGACATGGTACTAGAACTACTACAGGAGAAACAACTATACGCAAAACCTTTTAAATGTTTCTTTTGGGTGAAGGAAGTAGAGTATTTGGGTCATATTGTATCTCATGAAGGTGTCAAGGTAGACCCTAACAAAATTAAACCCATGATAGACTGGACGATTCCCAAAAACCTGAAGAATATTTGAGGATTCTTAGGTCTGACAGGGTACTTACGCAAGTTTGTTCGAAATTATGGAAGAATAAAAGCACCTCTAACAACATTATTGAAGAAAGATACATTTTCTTGGACTCCAGAAGCAACTCAAGCTTTTGAACAACTTAAACAAGCAATGTGCACAACTCCTGTATTGGCCACACCAAACTTCACAAAAACCTTTATTGTGGAATGTGATGCTTCATGAAATGGAATTGGTGTTGTTCTAATGCAACAAGGACACCCACTTGCTTTCACAAGTCATCCAATCAAGGGAAAGAACTTACAAAATCCCATTTATGAGAAGGAAATGTTGGAAATACTACACGTTATTAAGAAATGGTGTTCTTATCTATTAGGTAGGCACTTCAAGGTCAAAACAGATCATGATAGTCTAAAATACTTCTTGGAATAGAGACTCTCTTTAGAAGAGTAGCAAAAGTGGGTAACCAAGGTGTTGGTATGTGACTTTGAAATCATATATAGAAAAGGGAAACATAATGTAGTGGCAGATGCACTCTCCATAAAATATGAAGATGTTGGGGCATTACTTTATTTCATTTCCAATCTATAACCAGATTGGATAGTAGAAACAAGGGAAGAATGGAAAAAAGACCTATCTGTGTGGACGCTCATTCGAAAGCTACAAAATGATCCCAATGTTTGTGTGGAAAATGATTCACAATGGTATAAGGATTGCTTATATTTATGAAAAAAATACCAACTCAAGCAGAAGGTCCTTTTTGAATTACACGCCACTCCAATAGGTGGTCACTCAAGATTCTTGAAAACTTACCACAGGGTCAAGAAGGAATTTTTCTGGGAAGTTCTTAAATATGATGTTCAAAGTTTCATGGATGAATGCTTAGTTTTCCAACAGAATAAGAGTGAAACAATTAAGACCCCAAAACTTCTACAACCTTTAGACATACCTTGCTAGCACTGGGAGGAAGTCTCCATAGATTTCATCACAGGTCTACCCAAGTCCTAAGGAAAGAATGTTATTATGGTGGCTGTTGATAGACTCACGAAGTATGCACACTTTTGTGCAATCACTCACCCTTTTAATGCAAGCATAGTAGCTGCAGCCTGATGGGATTTTTAATTGCCTTCTAATTACTTAGAAAACAACTAAGAAGAGTACATTAATTGTCAACCCGGGGTTTGTTGAGAACTTGCGAGTTACCGTGCACTATATGTGCAAACCACAATCGCCTCTTACATTGGTTTATCTACTTGAAGTTGTAGTTCAATAACCTTACTTGCAAACAATGGTATGAGCAGTTACATTGTCTTAGAAAGGAACTAGCCATCTAAACAACTATGAAACTAAATTGCAAGGAAAGTAAATCACATGAGAGGAAAGTAAATGATAAAACTAAATTCACACTTGAAAGTAAATTCTAAATCTAAGTTCACACTCTACAAGAAAGTAAATTCTAGAACTATGTCACACTTTGCGGCAAAAGTAAATTCTAATACTATGTTCGCATTGTGCAAGAAAGTAAATTCTAAATCTAAGTTCACAACACACTTGACAGAAAGCTAAATTGCAGAAATAAAATCTAAAAACTATACTTTCCAAATACAAGTTACTATTTGTGATCCAATGGAGTAAATAACATTATTGCATTAATCACATTCCTTGTAAAAATAAACATTCAAATCACCGATCTATGGATTAAAATCAAACTGCAGAAATAAACTACATAATGAGAAATGCAAAATTATCTAATTGAAACAAAGCAACAAATTATAACTACATGACCATAAAATTAATAAAATCATGCTACAAAAAGAAAATAATAAAACTAAGAGCTACATGGAATCAAGATAAAATTGAAGTTATTCCATCATTAATTGGACTAATGCTCTAAGAGTCCTCCCATAGAATGAAGAATGAATTCTTATTTATACATAATTTATCCATAACAAATAATAAATGAGGATCCAAAATATCCTCAACCAATTCCTTAAAGTTTGGATCTCAAAACTAAATCAAAACGAATCCAAGATCCTTACTAACTACATGCTATTTAAAATACCTTTGAAGTATAATTCGAATTTAGGGATAGAGACTATAATAAAATAGTCAAAACTCATCCCAAATGTCTCCTAACAACTTTTGACTTCTTATGTCCATCATATATTTGATAGAGCTCTTCAAATCTTTGTGGATAAGCTAAATATTCACTCATATCCACCTCCATTTACCAACTTTAATTTAACATCATGATTTGAGACATATAAAATAATAAAAATAATGGATTTTAAAAAATCCATTACTCCTAATGAATATCTTTCTCCAAAGTTGGTGGCTGAAGGTAAATTTGAATTATTGACTTTCTATAGCTTATGTAGCTTCTCTGGGAGGTTTTGCAGCTTCATGTAAAGTTTCTGCAGCTGCCTATAGAGTTTCTGTAGTTCTGCAACAAAGGTTCTGCAACTGCTACAAAACTCCCTCAAATATTTTGTAGCTGCTTCCAACAATTGATTCAATATTCAAAGCAAATACATAGTACACTAATTCCTTCAATGTAAGTCAAAATATCAAATGAAATACTAAGACATGTAATGGAAAAACAACTTGAGCATAAAAATTGGTATATGAGCATAAGAAGGGATTATTGCATGAATATGGATGAGTAAAATGGAATATAGATAAGGTAAAATGAAGATAAAAAGATGATAAATCCAAGGCCCATCACATCCTTTATGGAAATTGTTCAGAAGTTACATGGAAATATGAAGATTATTGTAAGTGATAGAGATCCAATTTTCACTGAAAAATTTTGGACTGGATTATTTTCATTTTTGGGTACGTAATTGGCTCATAGTTCATCTTATCACCCTCAATCTGATGGGAAAAATGAGATCATGAACAAGTGTTTGGAATTCTATCTTTGTTTCTTTCCATCTGATAAACAAACATGGTGGGTGAAATGGTTGTCTTTGGCAGAATGGTGGTACAATACTTCCTTCCATACATCATGAAAAATGCCTCCAATTATGGAACTTTATGGGTACTTGCCTCCATCTATCACATCTCCCTTAAAAGTAAAATCTAAATTTCAAGCCATGGAAGATCACATAGAGCACCAACAAGAAGTTCTCCAGATACTTATGGACAGCCTCACTATGCCAAAAAACAAGATAAAACAACAAGTTGATCAACATCGTAGTAAAAGGATTTTTGAAGAAGGGGATTGGGTATTTCTCAGGCTACAACCTTACAAGCAGATGTCTCTCAAGCTATTAAACAAGGACAATAAATTGTCACCCAAATATTATGGTCCTTGTAACGTGTTGCAGAAGATTGGTAGTTATTGGTGAAAATATGTTCTATCTAATTCAACACTTAATTGTCAACCCGAGAAGGTAGCTTATGAGATGCAAACACTATATGTGCAGGACTGAAAGCCTAAACTACCCTAGCCTTATTGCAATAAAAGAAACTACTATTTTAGGAAAGCAATGCTTGGCCTAAGAACAACTAACTAATGGAAGAAAAACCACTTTAAGCAAACTTTTAATATATTCTATGGATTGGAAATATATTCTATTTGTGCAGAATGAAAGATCTATCTAAGAATTCAATTGCAGCTGACTACTAAGGATCTAAGCTATGTAACTTGTAAACTAATTACTTCAAACATAAAACTATGCTATTTCTACGCAAGAAAACTAACTACTTTGAACTATGTAATTTAATCTAACTAATTAACTGTGAGTTCAAAAAAACAAAGCAAAAACACTATTCTAAATACCAAGCATAAATAAATGCGTTGCAAAACAATAAACTAATCAAAGCAAACAAAACTTGGAGTTCAAGCAAACCTAACTAAACCTAAGCATATTCAACTAGTTGGAAATGAACTCAATTTGTAAGCAAACAGAAAACCAAGTATTGTTGTTCTATTTCTATATCAAACCATGAGCATTTTAATCGATTAAGTAATTGAAAAGAAAATCCTATGCTGATCTAAAATTGAAGCGCAGAACTATGTTAAACTGAGATATACAATGAAACCATAAACACTAATGTACCAAAATGAGATTACTGAGTTCTAATTCAAAATCAACTTCAACTCTTTCACACCTACAGAAATAAAATGGACTAAGCTAAGAATGGAATCAACAAGTTCTTGGATAATAACAAGCTATAAAACAGAGGTAAAGTATTGACTCCAAATTCAAATGCAAGATGGAAATGAAAACTAAAGGTAGGCTAAAGAGATGAAAATAACTAAAATGGAAATGCGGTTTAAACAAACTCTATGTAATTCAAAATAAGGTTCTAACTACAGATGCAGGTACTGCTTAGCTACAGGAGGTAGGTGCAATTCAAAATCTAAGAAATTAAACTCTAGTTAAGCATAAAAACACAACAGAAAATATTAAAGTCCGGATGGCATTCTAAATGACAAGCTGAATGATAGACTTAATGATAAAAAATATACAAACTATGAATAAAAACAAACTAAATGATTTTAATACCAGCTTGGTTTATGCATATTACTCTATGGTTCCAGCATGAAAGTAAATGAGCTATTTAAACCAAAAGCAAAGAAGCAACTACTCTACTTTGCATTCAAATGAGAAAACCATTTCCTATTGCTTGGTAAATTAGAGTTAAAACATAAATAACTTTAACCATAGCTAGAGTATAAATAACAAAACTAAATCTTACTGTAAATTAAGCTTGAAATACTGAAAACAAATTCGAATTCTATCTGGTTACAAATGTAAAGCTAAAATACAGTCTGAAAAAGTGAATGGCCGGTCGTTTGAATTCTGAAAATAAAAATTACATGTAAACAACAGAAGATTGCATTTATGAACACCTAAACATCATCTACTGGAAAATGAAATACATACACACTGAAAATTACAATTACTTATCTGCAAACGAAGAGAAATAATGAAATATGCACAAATGAAACCTCTGTTTGTTGAGGGGCCCTTCTCATGTAACAGGGGTCGTTCCTATCTTAGATCAGTCACCAACCATCAAGAAAAAACGAAATAACATCCACAGCTGAACATAGATTCTATTAAAAATTGGAATCAAAGTTTTACAAAACGTTTTCTCACTCCTCCTCTTCACAACCAAAGACGTCTTTATATAATGATTACAAGGGAGAGTAGGTTGACCCTTTTAGTGGTCGACCTCTCTCTAAAAATAGAGGGTCTTCAATGCTGAGAACCGAATCATTAACACACAGTAACAACTCAGAAAATGATCAACCACGTTTTCTGGGGAAATCCGTTTCAAGTAACCACGAACTGCTCCCAAATGGCTTTGAATTTCTGAAAAATTCCTCATAAGGACCTAAATAGGCCTATTCTACAAAAAACCCATGTGCCATAATTTTTAATTTCGCCTCTGTTTTCCCACAAATCCAGCCCGAAATTTTGTTGTTTGTTAAAAACATGTTTTTAACAAAATCTTTGAATTGCAAGCTGCTCACATCTGAACGGTTCTGGGTGAGATCAGAAAGGTAAAAATCCATGTTGAAGATGCCCTCTTCAAAACCCACCTTCTTGCTTCTAGCGTGGAGATTTAGAAGTAGGAAAACCAATGATTTTTCAGGCGCAAATGACCACGCGTAAACGAATGAATGTCTGAATGGGCGTCCGAATCACCTATAATGGAAATTAGTTCATAAATCCAATTTCTGCTAGGTTGTTGGCCATATTGATGGCTGGGTGTTGAGTTGCTGACCGGCTGGGCTCTATTTGTTGTAGAATCATGATATTCTTTCTTTGCATGTGAGCTTTCCTTTTAAAACTCTTGCGTTGGTTCGTTTAAGCTTGAACACATTCTCCTTTTATCTTGGGTACACAAATACATTATGTTATAAATCATAAAATCATGGCATATAATTAATAAAACAAACCATGGCATAAAAAACATATCACATGAGGAATTATGGAAGAAATCAATGCATTTTTCCACCATGGCTTAATTATTATATAAGTGGCTTGTATGATGTGAATGTTAAAGTTTTACAATGATTATAATGTTTTGTTTTAAGTGGAAAATTTAAACCAATACACTTTTCCATATGACCTTAATTAATATATGATTTTAATTTGAAATAATTTTAAAAAGATAATGAATATGCTAATATAATATCTTTTCAGTTATTCATTTATTTGAGATTTAAAATATTCCAAAGCTCATCATCATGGTATTTTATTTGCACTTGCGGGATCAACAGGACTTGAAAGAATCGAAATATGAATGTTTCATGGGATCAACAAGAGCCAAAATACAAGGGCAAGCCAAACTTAATGAACCAATAAGAAACATATCATTAAACCTAGTGCAGAACTTAGGACCGGAAGAAGGGATGAATGAAAGGTCATATGAAGTACCGAAATGAGAGTTGTATGGACCATAATACATCAAAAAGAAGTAGATCATGCTTTCTTTACGTTTAAGAGTTTTCGTTAATAAAATAAAGTAAAGATAGCCTTATTGAACATAGATGTACTAAATTATGGTAAATAGTCCGAGAAATTAATGTAAATAAATTCATTATAAAGGACGATTCCTGGAGCCCAACACTCCCCCAGACCAAAGGTATGGCATGTCCTCGTGCCATGAATGAATTGGAAGTGGTCTTCATTTATTCAAAAACTCTGCTTGATCATCAATAGTTTATAGGCAATCTTTCAGCAAAACGAAGCCAACTTTATTACTGCATAAAAAACTAGAACTTAGAAAGAGAGAAATTTTTTTATTAATGTTATGTTATGAGAAGACCAAAACAACTATTACTTAAGATTTCTTAATACATACAATTCCGCCAACTAGTAATAATTCATGCTTATGAAGACCATATAAATTGAGACTCTCCCCCATACCGAAGGTATGGCATTTCCTCGTGCCATGAATGAATTAAGACTCGATTGTATTCTCTTATGTCAACACTCTGAATCAACAACACTCAACAGGTAATATCATACTAAGCCAGATTCTTCAATACATGCAAATTCATCAGTTTATGCTCACGAAGACAACATACAAGCTATGATAGGGTATTTTCCTCATGTCTCCCAAAATAGAAAACATGAGAGTATAGATAATCTGTAAATCCTATAGGAGACTAGTCATTCCTGCTACTTCTCAAAGCTTTATTGTTATTCAAGTAATTATGGAAAAAGTTTGTATTTCAAGTTCATTAGATTCTTAAGTTTATGGGTCCCACTTCTAGGATAGTGATATCCTAGGTATAATATGAATTAGACAACAGGTTTGTAAGTGAAACTTACAAGCATTCTCAAATGGCAGATAGATGAAGTTCATTTACCATAACTTAACCATATATACTCCTTTCTATCTAAACTCACAAACAATTCCATACATTGAGGCATAGAAGAACCATATACTTTGCATAAATTATCCTCTCTAGGTATATTCCCCTCTTTCAGCCAGGCCTGTTTAGTACCCCGTCGGGTTTACCTAGTCATACCACAGACCAGTACCCGCTGCCAGCAAGCCTATTTAGTACTTCTACGGGTCAACCTCTTAAACCCATTTTGCATCAGAGGCTCTTGTCCCAGTGTTTCCACTCCCTATAGATTTTCGGCAATTAAATTTTCCTATGAAGGATTGAATGGGGGAGCAGCTCTGAAAACTGTGCTATAGGATGGGATGGTATATGGGTTGGAGGATAATTTATTTAAAACTTTTTTGCACCAAATAAATATATTTCTCCCAATATATTGGATACTGCAAGTGAGCTAACCAAATCAAAGACATAGATGGCTGAGTTTATTAATGTGAAGTGGATGGAGCCATAATATAATGAATGAAAGGTGTCTCTAGTCCCAAAACTCACCTCTTTCATATAGAGTTATAGTAGTGTTCCCCAAAAACTAGGAATTTCATTCACCCTTATGCTACTATGTAGTAGAGATGCTTAAATAACAAGTCCTGATAATGAAGCTAGGATGTATGAGTGACCTCTAGGTTTTAGATAGACCTTAATTTATGACAAATCCCCATGATGTTTAAAGTTGGTGTTGAGTAACTGGTATAATAAGAAATATGCATGTATGAAAAATGAATAATGATGTAAGATTGTTTTGGTTTAGTCATTAACATGATCTTATTCTTAGTTCTTTTATTTTAACAGAAAGTGAAGTTGTATGAATATCTAAAGCTAACTAACCACATACAACTTTTTATTTATATACATACTATCTTATGCTATCTAAAAGAAAGAAAAACTATTTATTCAAGTGTAAGAACGTTTCCAATTTAACCATGTATGAAGCAAATTGAAAAAACATACCTATATCCTCATATGAAAAAGTTAAAGCAGTGATTACCTAGATGTGGATAATCAACCGACTTACTTTCTTTTGCAATAGAAGGTGTTGAAGGAAGGAATGGTATTGTGGCCTCATTACCTCTTGGGACCATCTTTCGATGTAATCCTGATACTCGCCTCCCTTCCTCATGCCATGCAGATCCTCTTCTTCTGAACATTCAATTGCTTGAGTACATGAAAGATATGTCGATAGATATGTGGAGAACTCTTCAATTTAAGGTCTCTCTCTATCAAATGTAGTCTCCAAGTTTCCGGTTTCCTTGGTAGATTGGAAAGGAGAGTCGGTTTGTAGATCATGGAACTGTGGTTCTTCTATTATTCCTGGGGAGGTAGATAAATTCTTGACTTCTATGAAGACATGTTCTTCTTGAGAAGAAGAAATTGAGATCCCAGTTGTTGCTAGGATTTGAGAGAGTTCTCTCATACTAATAAGCACCTTTGAATCCATGTCATCGGTTGGTAGGCTCTGCCTCACACATGGATTAGTCCTTGGGGTTCTTACAACACCCAATTTTTTTTATGTGCTTTTAAAAGACTTTCTAAAATTTGCAAACTAAACACACCACACTTTTATGAAATAAAACACCTACATGAAATTAACTTGTGGAAAATAAACACACTCAAACATACAAAATGGAAATCACACTTGTGCGGAAAGGAACAACAAGGCTTTGGGGCACCCCACTATAGTGGACACGGAGGTTCTTATCTCTCCTCGTACCGTTCTCCCCTCCCGCTTGTTATGTAATGTAAAAAAATCCTATCTACCTAGACTCCAACCCCTTTAGCACATCCCCGACAACGGCGCCAAAATGTTGGTGAAAATATATGCTAATCAATTCCAACCTAAATTGTCAACCCAAGAAGGTAGCTTATGAGATGCAAATACTATATGTGCATGAATGAAAGCCTAAACTACCCTAGCCTTGTTGTAATAAAATAAAGTACTATTCTAGGAAAGCAATGCTTGTCCTAAAAACAACTAACTAACGGAAAAAAAAAACCACTTTAAGCAAACTATTAATCTATTCTATTTGTGCAGAATGAAAGATCTATCTAAGAATTCAATTGCAGCTGACTACTAAGGATCTAAGCTATGTAACTTGTAAACTAATTACTTCGAACAAAAAACTATGCTATTTCTACGCAAGAAAACTAACTACTTTGATCTATGTAATTTAATATGACTAATTAACTACGAATTAAAAAAAGCAAAGAAAAAACACTATACTAAAGACCAAGCATAAATAAATGCGTTGCAAAACAATAAACTAATCAAAGCAAACTAAACTTGGATTTCAAGCAGACCTAACTAAACCTAAGCATATTCAAATGGATGGAAATGAACTCAATTTGTAAGCAAACATAAAACCAAGTATTGTTGTTCTATTTCTAAATCAAACCATGAGCATTTTAATAGACTATGTAATTTAAAAAGCAAATCCTATGTTGATCTAAAATTGAAGAGCATAACTATGCTAAACTAAGATATACAATCAAAGCATAAAAACTAATTTACCAAAATGAGATTATTGAGTTCTAATTCAAAATCAACTTCTACTCTTTCACACCTACAAAAATGAAATGGACTAAGCTAAGAATCGAATCAACAAGTTCTAGGATAATAGCAAGCTATAAAACAGAGGTAAAGTATTGACTGCAAATTCAAATGTAGGCTAGAAATGAAAACTAAAGGTAGTCTAAAGAGATCAAAAGAACTCAAATGGAAATGAGGTTTAAACAAACTCTATGCAATTCAAAATAAGGTTCTAACTACAGATGCAGGTACTGGGAAGCTATAGGAAGTAGGTGCAATTCAAAATATCATAAATTAAACTCTAGTTAAGCATAAAAACACAACAAAAAATATTAAAGTTCGGATGGCAGTCCGGATGACAGTCCGGATGACAGTCCGAATGACAAGTTGAATGATAGACTGAATGATAAAATTTATACAAACTATGAATACAAACAAACTAAGTGTTTTTAATCCCAGCTGGGTTTATGCATACTACTCTATGGTTCAAGCATGAAATTAAATGAGCTATTTAAACCAAAAACCAAGAAGCAACTACTCTACTTTGCATTCAAATGAGAAAACCATTTCCTATTGCTTGGTAAATCAGAGTTAAAACGTAAATAACTTTAACCATAGCTAGAGTAGAAATAACAAAACTAAATCTTACTGTAAATTAACCTTCAAATACTAAAAACAAACTCGAATTCTATCTAGTTACAAATGTAAAGCTAAAAGACAGTATGAAAAAGTGAATGACCAGTCGTTTGAATTCTGGAAATACAAATTACATGTAAAGAATAGAAGATTGCATTTATGAATAGCCAAACATCATCTACAGGAACACAAAATACTTACACACTGGAAATTACAATAACTTATCTGAAAACGAAGAGAAATAACAAAATATGCACAAATGAAACCTTTGTTTGTTGAGGGGCCCTTCTCAAGCAACAGGGGTCGTTCCTAGCTTAGATCAGTCACCAACCATCAAGCAAAAACGAAATAACATCCACAATCGGAATCAAAGTTTTACAAAACGTTTTTTCACTCCTCCTCTTCACAACCAAATACATCTTTATATAATGATTACAAGGGAGAGTAGATCGACCATTTGAGCGGTCGACCTCTCTCTAAAAATAGAGGGTCTTCAATGCTGAGAACTGAATCATTAATACACAGGAACAACTCAGAAAACGACCAACCACGTTTTATGGGCAAGTCTGTTTCAAGGAACCATGAACTGCTCCCAAATGGCTTCGAATTTCTACAAACTTCCCCTTGAGGACCTAAATAGGCCTATTCTCCACAAAACCCATGTGCCATAATTTTTAATTTCGCCTCTGTTTACCCGCAAATCTAGCCCAAAATTTTGTTGTCTGTTAAAAACACATTTTTGACAAAATCATTCAATTGCAAGCTGCTCACATCTGAACGGTTCTAGGTGAGATCAGATAAGTAAAAATCCATGTTGAAGATGCCCTCTTCAAAACCCACCTTCCTGCTTCCAGCGTCAAGATTTAGAAGTAGGAAAACCAACGATTTTTCAGGCCTGAATGATGGTTCGAGTGACCACATGTAAACAAATGGAGGTCTGAATGGGTGTTCGAATGACCTGTAACGGAGATTAGTACATAAATCTGATTTATGGGTTGAATTTTTGTTGGGTTGTTGGCCATATTGATGCCCGGGTGTTGAGTTGTTGATTGGCTAGGCTCTATTTGTTGTAGAATCATGATATTCCTTATTTGCATGTGAGCTTGCCTTTTAAAACTCTTGTGTTGGTTCATTTAAGCTTGAACGCATTCTCCTTATATCTTGAGTACACAAATACGTTATGTTATAAATCATAAAATCATGGCATATAATTAATAAAACAAACCATGGAATAAAAAACATATCACATGAGGAATTATGGAAGAAGTCAACGCATTTTGCCACCATGGCTTAATTATTATATAAGTGGCTTGTATGATGTGAACGTTAAAGTCTTACAATGATTATAATGTTTTGTTTTAAGTGGAAAATTTAAACCACTACACTTTTCCATATGACCTTAATTAATATATGATTTTAATTTGAAATAATTTTAAAAAATATTGAATGTGTTAATATAATATCTTTTCAGTTTTTCATTTATTTTAGATTTAAAATATTCCAAAGCTCATCATCGTGGTTTTTTATTTGCACTTGCAGGATCAATAGGACTTGAAAGAATTGAAAGATGAATGTATCACGTGATCAACAAGAGCCAAATGACAAAGGCAAGCCAAACTTAATGAACCAATAAGAAACATGTCATTAAACCCAGTGCGCAACTTAGGACCAGAAGAAGGGCTAAATGAAAGGTCATATGAAGTACCGAAATGAGGGTTGTATGGACCATAATAGATCAAAAAGAAGTAGATCTCGCTTTCTTTATGTTTAAGAGTTTTCATTAATAAAATAAAGTAAAGATAGCCTTATTGAACATAGATCTACTAAATTATGGTAAATAGTTTGGGAAATCAATGTAAATAAATTCATTATAAAGGACGATTCCTAGAGCCCAACATTAGTATGGCTTACAAATTGGTGCTCCGTTCATCTTCAAGAGTACATCCAGTTTTCCATGTTTCTTGCTTAAAGAAGGTAATATGAGACAAAATCCCAATTCAAACAATATTTCTTGAGCTTGATGAAGAAGGAAAATTCATATTGGAACATGAAAAAATCACTGAAACAAGGACTAAACAGCTACGAAATCAGGTTAATACTGAGTACCTCATAAAGTGGAATAACTTACCAATTGAATATTCGACATGGGAAGATGAGTCCTGCATATAGATGCATCCACAACTAATGAAGCATTGATTACAACACTTGGCTGAAGGGGAGGGGCATGCTAATCCCTAAATATGGGTGCATTTCCCCCTATATTGTGGTTCATTACATTAGTTTTGATGTTGGCTTTGGTCCATTAGTGGTAATTGTCATTAGTATGGTTATATTAGTTATGTCGACTTGGGTCATTTAGTTGGGATTGTACCCCTTAGTGTCCTATTTATAGGAAGGAGACCTTTCATTTGGAGTATCTTGTCTCGTCTTGTCTTTTGTAATTAGTACATTTTGTAAGGAGGTTTCCCCGTCGAAGAGGCGTGTTATTCAACTATTTTCTTCAATCAAGTCATGGAGTACTCTTTCTGATCTATTTCTTCTCTTTTCATACTATTTTTGGAATTTGTTGCATAAAAAGAAAAAGTATAATGAGATAGACAATATGAGGAAGAAATTAAAGATGCCCACCATAGATCCAATACAAACTGAGGTGCTGAAATAGGTGTAGGAAACAAATGAGCAACTCTATGTTGGGATGATAGAGTACCAATAGTTATTAGAGGAGAGAAGAAAGAAGATAGATGAATTATACTTGAAAATTACAAATTTGAAGTTAGAAAGAACCAAAATATCCATTGGGGAAGATACTAAAACCTCAACTCCTTCCATTCAAGCAGAGATTCAACCCACAATTTCAATCCCTGCATTTCCAATGGAAACTCATCCCACAATAGGTGTAACACAACTGACATAGTGTCAGTTTTCAGTAGTAGACATAACAGAGGCTATAGGTGAACAACAGGCTGCTCCTTCAGATACTATTGATGTATGTGCAATGGAAGAGGATCATGCAAATATGAGTTCAAGTACTCAACCTATTGAAGAATACAATGACCTAAGCAGTAGAATTGATTAATCTAAAAGGGAGCTTAAGGCAAAGGATAGTAGCATCTTGGAATTAGAAAATGAGGTGAGTAAAAAAGAAGATGATATAACATACCTAGAAAGGGAAGTAGGAGATATGAAGATCCATATAACATCTCTACAAATGAATGTTCAAGGAGAACAAATAATGAGAAGAATAACACAAGTTGATTAGGAAAAGGTTGAGGAATGCTTCATCCAGAAGTGGGACTACCTCGAGGTTATCCAAGATGAATTGGATATGGCCACTCAGGATAATGCAGAAATAAAATTAGTGGAAAAGAAGTTAGGGTATATGCCAAAGCAGGCCTTAGAATGAATAGACTACCTAAATAGTAGAACAAAAAGGTAGTTGGATGAAAAAGGCATTTAGAATAAGACTCATATTATCAAGATAGCAATATCAATGATCACCAAATGGACCTATGTTTTTAGAATGAAATACAATGTCAAGTAGCTCACATATGAAGTAAGCTCTTTTAAAGCCTTGTTCATGGATGTACTAAGCCTAGGAATGTCTTCACAATGGGATGGCAATGGAGCTGCTTACCCCAAGCATACTTACAAAGATCATCTGAAGCAGAAGAAAGGATAATTCTCTCCAGAGCCATTGGAGGGAGAGATTGAAGGAGAACAAGTAGTAGAAATAATAAAAAGTTGCTTTGAAGTATGGGTTGGATTGAAAATTATTTCCAAGATATTGGGGCCAATCTCATATGAAAAAACAACTAATGCAGAAATTTCCTTGGAAGAACTGAGATCCCATTAAAATCCTTTGGGGAAGGAGAGGCAGATGGTCATTCAATATCATAAGCATGTGTTTCCACCTAGAGCATCAACTGCACAACCATCAGGTCAGTCTTCAGGTTCACGGTCTGATTAGTCAGCAACTCAAGTGCCAATTTCATTTGCAAATCAGCCTCCACCTATCTCTTTTATGTCACTTGCAGGGCCAACTAATATATAGATGATCTATGAGATGAACCATGTTTTCATACTTCAAGTAGGGCCCATAGTGTTCGGATATCCACGTCATCTTTTTCAGGATCTGCATGCAAATTAGGGTTTGCATGCAGAATCTAGGGTTTGCATGCACCTGCATGCACTGGCATGCATCCCAGTCACCAGTTTGATGCCTCCAGCACCTTATCCACCTTCTTCTAGCACCCGGGAGCCACCTACCACAGAGTTTTAGCCCTCCTAAGCTGAAAGGCGCCCACTTCTCACCTACTGCCAGAGAAAAGCGCACTTGTTCACCTACCACTGCAGTTCCACTTCAGTTACATTCAGTTAGCTTCGATTCTCCCTGATTTGAGGTTAGTTTCACTCCCGACTGACTGTATCACTTCCGTTTGACCTCCAGTTTGATTAGGTGACTTGTTCTGACTTCAGTTAGCCTCCCATGCGCCCCCACTGAGCCTCCAGATCCTATATCAGTGCTACACACTTCAGTTACACTTATTACACTCAGTTAGACTCAGATTGACACCTGGATGACTGGTTGTTGTGATTGATGAGCACCACCGATGATTGATGAGGACTCCTAGATAGAGTCAAGCTACTCCATTCTGTAATTCGAATGACCTCCTTAGGCAATTCGAATTGCTCTGTCATTGTGACAGTTTGTATTGTAATTCATTCACCCTTTCTGGGATAGAGAGCACTGCTGCATGTTTTGAACAGTTTTGCACCATATTTTCTATGTTCATCTGTTGTGATTGATTTACTTGTTCATTAGATCTGCTGTGACTAATTTTACATGGTATCAGAGCCATTGCAGGGACAAGATCTCTTTTCTACAGGTGTTTATACAAGAAGATTTGACTGAATTGCTAAAAATTGCAAAAAGTTTGGCATGAAATATCTCAAGGGCATTCGCTCCTGTGCATGCAAAGCTTGAAAAATATTCCAATACCACTCCAGAAGCTTGAGTTACCACATAATTCCTGGATCTGATACATTGGACCCATTCAACATTGCTTGAAATCCAATCCCAGGTGTGATGCAACTCTCAAAGGGTGGATTGTTCGACCTTATTGTGGTTGTTTTGATGTGATTTGCAGGTTTATTGTCTCCTCCAAGTGCACTCGCTATCTTCTGCATGCAAGCCTTCCTACATCAATTGCATTCGCTATAGTCTGCATGCAAGCTTCCTCTTCATCAGCTGACTCGCTCCTAGCAATGGAATACTCTTCTTCAAAGCCTATCCTCACCCCTTTCAATTATTTTGATTGGAAAGATGATATGGAGATCATATTACGTTCAAAAGGTTACTACCGAGTCACTATTGGTCTTGAATTGGAGCCAAGCAATCTATCAGATAGAACCAAACACTACAACAAGCTTGATGAAGCTTATTGTCTTCTTTGTCTCTCCATCTCCAAAGATCTTCACTTCCATCTCAACGGATTGAAGACTCCAAAAGCCATATGGGAGCAACTTGAAACACTATTCGGCAAGCAGGATGAGCTTAGGGCTTTTCAATTAGAGAATGAATTGATTGGCCTTAATGCTGAGAATTTTGAGACCATCAATGAATTCTTCACAAAATTCAAGAACTTGAACTTGCAATTGAAGAACAGTGGTGTTATCAAAGAGGATAAACAGTTGATCCTCTCCATTCTAAGCAAGCTTGGGAAAGATTATTCGGTATTTGTCTCTACTTTCAATTCCGGTCGGCTAACTACCCCGAATTGGAAGATGCCTACCTTGAATGCCTTCATTGAGTCCGTTACAAAAGAGCATGACAAGTTGATTCAAATGGGGTCCATAAGCTCCAAAGATTCAGCCCTATTTGTTCAAGGACCCAAGATCTCGAATGGTAAAGGAAAGCTAAAGAAGGAGAAGCCCAAATTCGAGCCTCACAAGCAAAAAGACAAAGGCAAGCAAACGGATGCACCATCCAGTTCGAAATCCAAGCAAAAGGGCACAGAAGGTAACCAAAAATCTAAATGTACTTATTGTAACCATGGCTTTCATCCCGAAATTTCATGTATGAAGAAGACTATAGATCAAATGGCCCTCCTTTTGGAAAAGAACAACATAACCCTTCCTGACGGTGCAAGGAAGAAGGATCGGAATGATGATCATGAAAGAGGACAAGCACTCATGGCAACGGTTTCGAAGCCCACTACTCTCTTGATAGATTCGGGTGCATCAAATCATATGGCTGCAAATATTGATTCTTTTTCCTCATTCGATCCAAACAGCTCCATCCCCATCCATTTGGGAGATGACTCAAAAATTTCTTCAAAGGGCAAAGGTACGATTCATGTAGAACATGGAAGCTTTCAGAATGTTCTCTATGTGCCTTCCTTAGCTTCGAATCTCCTTTCTGTGTATCAAATGACACATACTGGTGAACCAAAGCAAGTCACATTCAGCCCTAATACAGTTGAAATTTCTGATATCAAAAGTGGAAGACTAGTTGCGGTTGGAAAGGCAAACCACACTGCAAAATGTTATGAGTTTTTGCACTTTATTCCGCTTGCAAAGCCCACTGCTCTTCGCACACATGGTAATGAGGTTAGTAGGCTTTGGCATGAAATATTTGGACATCTAAATTATAAGTATTTTCTGCTGCTATCAAATAAATCCATGGTAGATGGGCTTCCACAACTCCGTTCCTCGAAGGGAACATGCACCGGTTGCATTATTGGGAAGCACCCCGAGCACAGATTCGACCGCGGCAAGGCTAGCAGAGCCTCTACTATTTTGCGATTGATCCATTCTGATATCAGTGGTCCACTGCCCCATATGTCATTAAATGGTTCAAGGTATGTTTTGACATTTATTGACGATTTTTCCCGCTTTACATGGGTATTCTTTCTCAAAAACAAGTCAGAAGTGCTTGGAAAATTCAAGGATTTTAAGGCTTCTGTTGAGACCACCACTGAGAGCAAGATCAAAGCTCTTAGATCTGATAATGGTGGGGAATATATCAAGTCTGAGTTGCTGCAACTTTGTGCCCAAAGCGGAATCAAGATCCAACATACAGTTCCCTACACACCCCAGCAGAACGGTGTAGCGGAAAGGAAAAACCGGTCACTGAAAGAGATGGCTACATGCATGATTGAATCAAAAGGTTTGGCTGCAAATCTTTGGGCTGAAGCAATCAATGTTGCTGCATATATACAGAACCGTGTTCCACATTCATCCGTGAAAGGTATGACTCCTTTCGAAGCATTATTTGGTCACAAACCGGATGTGTCAAATTTGAGAGTTTTTGGCTCTACTGCATGGGCTAGAATTCCTTCTGAGAAGAGACGAGCTTTGGATCCACAAAGTATTGAGTGCATATTGATAGGATATGGGGAAGAATCAAAAGCATATAAACTCATGGATATCATATCTAAAAAGATATTCATAGAGCGCAGTGTGCAGTTTGAAGAACCGCTTCAAGAATTGCAACTAGTCGAGGAAAAGACTGCCGATCCACCGCCTTCACCAGAAGAAGATCCGAGCAGCGATAATGAAGGTATGAGTTCTTATATTTCTGATATTGTAGAAGCATATGATGATCATGACATATCAGGTTCGGAATCCGATCATTATGATCCTCCTCAGTTACCAAAGTGGGCCCAAAACACTCTACAATCTGCTGGTTCTAGTATTGGAAATCCTGCTGATCCGAGATGAACAAGAGGAGACTTTCAAAGAGCAGGTATGGCTCTTTCTATTGCTGATCCATTTCTTCCTGAGATTTTTTATTTGATGGCTGTTTCAGATCCTACATCATTCTATTCAGCCCATCGAGATCCGAGATGGAAAAGTGCCATGGACGAAGAGTACAGTTCTCTTCAAAAGAACAATACATGGGAGCTAGTTTCTCTTCCACCTGGAAGAAAATTAGTGAAGTGTAAATGGGTCTACCGTACTAAAGTTGCTGCTGATGGCACTATCAGCAAATATAAAGCAAGGTTGGTGGAAAAAGGTTTTTCCCAAGTCCAAGGAGTGGACTACACAGAGACCTTTGCACCGGTTGCAAACATGGATTCCATCCGCCTTGTTTTAGCTATTGCCGCATCCAAGCACTGGGAAGTGCACCATATGGATGTGAAGAGTGCATTTTTACATGGAGACCTTGCTGAAGAGGTCTATATGCAGCAGCCAGAGGGTTATACATCAGATCCATCATTGGTTTGTAGATTGAAGAAGTCTTTGTATGGGTTAAAACAGGCCCCAAGAGCTTGGTACGCAAAGATGGACTCCTTCCTTCTTTCTCAGAATTTCCAAAGATGCAAATCTGATCCGAATGTGTATCTTCAGTGAGTTAAAGGTAATTTGTTGGTTATTGTACTTTATGTTGATGATCTGCTTATTACTGGTAGCACACTTACTTCAATAAACAAGCTAAAATCTGCCTTAAATCTAGCTTTTGACATGAGCGATTTGGGCTTGCTGAGTCACTTTTTGGGCTTGGAGATAGCTCAAAATTTTGATGGGATCACTATATCTCAGCAAAAATATGCTTCCAACCTGTTATTGAAGTTTAATATGGCTGAATGTAAGGCAGCCCCGTTCCCATTCCTCTCAGGAATCAGTCTTGAGGAGGGAGATTCCACACCGCTTGCAGATTGCAGTATGTATCGACAGTTGATTGGTTCACTACTTTATTTGACACATTCACGGCCTGATATCTCATATTCCGTGAGTGCCGTGTCAAGATATATGCAACAGCCACATGAGCTTCATTGGCGAGCAGCCAAGCGGATCTTGCAGTATGTGCAAGGTACGAGACAGTTTGGCATACACTATGCTGCAGATTCTGAACTAGATTTCATTGGTTTTACTGATTCAGATTGGGAAGGTGATAGCATTGATCGGAAGTCCACTTCCGGTTATATTTTCATGATTGGTCATGGTGCTATTTGCTGGTCCAGCAAAAAGCAAGCAGCCATTGCACTTTCTTCAGTAGAGGCAGAGTATCGAGGGGCAGTCAATGCCTGCATTCAGGCAGTTTGGTTGCAGGGTATTCTTTCCGAGTTTGGTTTTGGTGGCACTACTTCGACTGTCCTCTTTTGTGACAATCAAAGTGTTATCAAGATCTCCACAGATCCAGTTCAGCGGCAGAGGACCAAACACATTGAGATTCATATGCACTACATTCGACAGTTGGTGCATGACCGCACCATCATTCTGCAATATTGCCCTACTGATGAGCAAATTCCAGACATCTTCACCAAGAGCTTCACTGAGAAGAAGTTCTCTTACCTCCGTTCACTGTTGGGGGTGAGTTCCATCATGGTGGAGACAGATTGATTCATTATTATGCTTTAGCTTGAGGGGGGGCTTTCTTCCCACTGGGTTTTCCCTCTTTCCTCACTTAGTTTATTTTCAGCATTTTTTGGATTATTGTATTGGGGTGACCTTTGGTCTTAGTTACCAGGGCCCCACATTATTTTTGTTGGCACATCATAGTCTAGCTTGAGGGGGGGTGTTCGGATATCCACATCATCTTTTTCAGGATCTGCATGCAAATTAGGGTTTGCATGCAGAATCTAGGGTTTGCATGCACCTGCATGCACTGGCATGCATCCCAGTCACCAGTTTGATGCCTCCAGCACCTTATCCACCTTCTTCTAGCACCCGAGAGCCACCTACCACAGACTTTTAGCCCTCCTAAGCTGAAAGGCACCCACTTCTCACCTACTGCCAGAGAAGGGCGCACTTGTTCACCTACCACTGCAGTTCCACTTCAGTTACATTCAGTTAGCTCCGATTCTCCCTGATTTGAGGCTAGTTTCACTCCCGACTGACTGTATCACTTCCGTTTGACCTCCAGTTTGATTAGGTGACTTGTTCTGACTTCAGTTAGCCTCCCATGCGCCCCCACTGAGCCTCCAGATCCTATATCAGTGCTACACACTTCAGTTACACTTATTACACTCAGTTAGACTCAGATTGACACCTGGATGACTAGTTGTTCTGATTGATGAGCACCACCGATGATTGATGAGGACTCCTAGATAGAGTCAAGCTACTCCATTCTGTAATTCGAATGACCTCCTTAGGCAATTCGAATTGCTCTGTCATTGTGACAGTTTGTATTGTAATTCATTCATCCTTTCTGGGATAGAGAGCACTGCTGCATGTTTTGCACAGTTTTGCACCATATTTTCTATGTTCATCTGTTGTGAATGATTTACTTGTTCATTAGATCTGTTGTGACTAATTTTACACATAGGGAATCCTCCTGTCCAACATAATGTTTACATCAAGGGCAAGAAAAAGGCTTCCAACAAAATGAATTAAAGATGCTAAGTTTAACGATAAATGTAAAAATAATTTTGTAAAAAGTGAATAGAGTGTTGTACTTTTTTGTTAGGATGTAAGAAACCGGATTTGGTTACTTACTGACTCTATATAAAGTGTCTTAGACTCTTTCTAAAGGGCTGCAAATTTTAGGAAAAGAGTTTCTCTCTCTAGCTTTGTAGAGTCGAGTGACAGAATTGGCCCTTGTAATTTTGCTTTGTAAGATATTAAAGACACAACAATGTTTCAAAGATGTTTTTCCTCTCTTGAGTGATTCCATTGTTATTCCATTTTGTGTTCCATCTAAAGAATCATGGGATTAATTGATGTTTGATTCAATGCTTGATCTCATTGTGATTTCATTGATGTTCATGATGTTTGAAGATAAAATATCTATGAGAGATTCATAAATGTTTGCATCTGTTATATCCTTTAAATTTTTTATGTTTGATTCATAATTGTAAGGAGTTTCCTAATTGTGTTATGCATATAAAATCTGATTCTATTCCCTTCATTTATTATGTTTTAACTTTACAAATGTCTAAGAATTGCTTAAATTCCTCATCCTTAGCCATCAATATATTCAAATTTAACTTGTATTCAAGAAATTTTTCCTTCATAGTCACTTCTTAATAATCCTAATGCTCCATATATTAAATTCACTCCCATCTTTTCATATATTCTGTAGCATGCTCTGAATTTCCTCTACAAAATGTCTTTACAATTTTTAATGCTATGCATAACCTAATCCATTTAAGGATTCTCAAGTAATGTATCTGAAACACATTGAATGAAAGATAAAACTCTAATATCTTTAAAAAATCGAGATTCTATCATGCCCAGGCGTACATCATTTCAACCTGATTTACCTCTAGGGACTAACATGAAAAATGGTGACCATACTACAGACGCAAGTGAAAGTAATATTTCCCTTGCTATAATTTGAAGACGGTGTGAGCTCTGCGCGGTGAAGCAGTTCATATACATTGGTTTAATTCTGCATGGCGACTTCATTGGATCCTTATGGATCCTAGGAAAAGACATTGTTGTGTAGGAAAAATACCTTATAGTGGAGAAATGATGCTACCAACTTGGGTGGGGTGACAAGTAAATACATTCATTGTCTTGCATTAGTTACTACAAATGGAAAGAGAATGAGATATCGAAAGAAGTACCTTTTTATCAACGGTTGGTCCTAGCTTTCGCTTGATCTTCCGCTATGATGAACCTGCAACACAAAGTAAACCTTTCTTAGCGTATCTTGACTGTAATAAATATGATGAAATCAGAAACAACTTAACATCAAGTACAATCAAATATTAAACCAAATGAACATTCAATCCAGTAGACATTCAATTTGGGACGAGAAGGGAATTTCCACCTTTTATTGTCAAAGAAATGTAGATAAGTACAGATATACCCGATCTGTCCAGACACTTCTACAACCGAGTCCTGGGCTCCTGCTCTTCAAAATGACTTGGGAATTCCTCCAGCGTAACAGTAGTTAAAGCATTCCTTCTAGGTTCCTCTCTCATGGATCCTCCTTGTATTTATGGGACAAGGTAGGAAGTTGAATTCGATAGGTTGTTGAATGGGGAGGTTGGGGAAGTTGCAGAACCAACTTCAACTAATCCCAATTCGTAATATTAATATAATTTTCATTTCATCTTAAGATGTGCACAGGTTTCATACAACCAGAGTAGCACACAGTAAGCAACTTTTACTCTTTACAATAAGCATTTGCAACATTTTAAGGGTGTGCGCTAGTTGTCTTCAAGCAGAATAGCATTTAGAACGTTAGTTCACTGTGCCAATAGTAGCACACATGTCATGAAAACTGTAGAAAAAATAAGTTTTTCAGCTGAAGAGTGTAGTTTCAGCAATAAGTCATCTAGGTCAACCTAGCTCTTCCATCCATAGTGTCATTTTGTGTGATCGACAGAGCAATTTGATCATGGACGAAGAAGTGTAGATTTGACCTATAATAGATGCCCCCTAATGTGTGAGGTTAGAGGGAAATGATGGTTGAAATACATTATAATTCCAAGTCAGAGGAGGAGCAAGAAACCGTAGAACCAAGTCACAAAAGTACCTGAAAACAACGATCAAGGTCAGCGAGCAATTACAATCTTGACATCATATAGATGTGTAGCATGATACAACATGATCTCTGATACATAAATAGGAGATGTATATATAGCATGGCCACTGAAATACAAGCGTGGATCCATGTCAAAATGAGAGATCATAGCCATAACAACAAACTGGATCTATGTCTCATGAAGAGGCAAAAAATGATTGTGGCTCAGTCTTGCGCAACTTGGGTGATAACATAAATATGGTGATTCTATCAGAGTCCCAAGGTCTTCACCCAAACAACCCAAGGTACAAACCCTAACAATGCGAATAAATGAGCTAAATTCGAACATGGGGGGTATCGTTTGATTACCATTCATTGATGTATACCATTAACAAATGCGAGGACTTTCGTCGATAATGATAATGGGGTCCAAGGTACCTAGTACATTCCATCAAATGTGAATAAGTGGACTTGAAGTCGAACACTTAAGGAACCTATCGAATAAGATACATTGATGTATTCTCATTATTCAACAATGAGGGAAACCACCAATGATGACTGCAATCCCCAAGGTACTAACCGAAACTCTAAAATTTGTTCCCACAGCATGATGAGTTGAAGTCGATGGGAAGAAGTCCGGTGGAAGGGAGGCCTCTGCATCCTCCATCATCCAACATGAGGAACACTCACAAGTTTGAGCTGATGTGGAGTAAGACAAGCAACAAGATGAAACAAACTGAAACCAGGATGGCCGACACATGAAGTCAAGGTAAACCGTAGAATGGTCGACACAGGCTATATCCTTGAACAGTGAGCACGAAACAAAGTGTCTTAGGCAGTTTTAACATGAAGGGGAAAGTGATATAATCTTGCAATGTAGGAGACATTGGAAGACTCTCCATATGATTGGAAGAATAGCCAACTGGAGGAGTAACAAACTCTAAGATCAGGTTCACCCTAAGATCAAAAACTAAAACCCGACTGAATGATGGACTCAAATAGGTGTTGTGTTCAAGGACATGACTGACTTAACTGCCTTCAAAACTGAAAAGTTGTGATATACCCTTCTCTTCCCTTATTCTTTTTGGTAAAAGAATGTCCTTCTTGTTATATTAATGAGTCCAAGAAATCAAACTCAATAAGCCCAACCATGTAAAAGTTTAACAAGCCCATGGGAAGAATACTCAGGACCTTCTTCACTGTTTACAGAGTTCAAAGAAGAGATAGAAGAATACTCTATAATATCGATCTCTGGATTTTAATATCGAGCAGAGATCTGTTCTTGCTCGCGGGTGTTTTCAATTTTAAGGAGTCTAAAAAACTTAAACAATAACTCCATACACCTAACCATAGATTTTAGTATCGAGCCCAGGTTGGTAAATGCTCGCCGGTGTTTTCCAGTTTATAAAGTCTGAAAAACATAAACAATCCTCTATATACCCTCTCGTGGATTTCACATCGAGCCCAAGTAGGTGAATGCTCACTTGGTGTTTTCATGTTTCAAGAGCTTGAAAACCCTAAAGAAGACTCCAAAAGGTCCTTTTTCGTATAGTTAGTCTCCTCACCCGAAAAAGTGTAAAACAATGAGAGAAGAACTCTTCTAGCCATGTATGACTAGAGTATTCCTTTTTCATATGTGATCCACCAAGGTCCAGAAAAGGGGTAAACATATACTAAGGTGGATGTCGCTTCAAATCCTTTAACGAGTCTGAAAGGACAACTATACTCGGTAATCTTGTCATATTTAAAGAGTCTAACAAGAGCATGAAAGAACTCTATAAAGATCTTTTTCATAAAGTTTTAACGAGCCCAAAAAATTAAACTCATGACCTCCTTACTATTTTTTAATGAGCTCAAATGAGATATGGAAGAATTCTCATAGCTTCCTTACTGTTCTCAATGATCTCGAAGTGAAGGTGGAAGAATGCTCATTGCCTACTTACTGTTTTTAACGAGCTCGGAGAAAAGTTGGAAGAATGCTCGATGGTGGATCAATGTCCAAATGAATGGTAGACTGCGTTATAGACTCTAGGAAAACTTCATCAGAAGGAAGTATATCATCCCAAATAGAATGCATATATAAACATTTAGATGGAGTCATCACCTGGTCAACTGCCGAGACCTAGTCCCGAGAAGGTAAGCATGAATTCAAAGGATTCTTCTTAGTAGCAATTGGACTCAAGGAACAATATGCCACATAATTTTATTGTGACATGATAGCGCCTATTGATGGGGGACATACTTGGTCTATAGTTAGGTAATAAGAGGAATAAAAAAATGTAAGCTGATCGATAGTGACAATGCTTTCGTTATGAGGAAAATGAATCACACGAAAGAGCGTAGACACCACAACCTGCATAGCATATATGTAATCACACCCGAGGATCATATCGAAATCCATAGGGTTCTTTAAAACCATAAAATCAACTAAGACTATTTTTCCACTCAAAGTAACAAGTACCTGAGGGAGGAATCCCAACGGTTCACTAGGTCTTCTATCGAAGGTCAACGACCAATTAATAGTTGTAACAAAGTTAGGGAAGCCTAAATCTCTCCAAGCATAAGGGGATAAGATACTAACAGAGGCTCCTTCATCTACAATACATCATTGAACCGCATGGTTTCCAATATCAACCTTTATCTGGAAAGGTGACGAAGAAGGAAGGCGAGGCCCAATTAGACTATTCCAATAAAAGGAAATGATCCCAAAGCTTGGTAGGGGTTCACTTGACACAGATGAAGTGCCCCCATTTTTAGAAACATCTGAGCTGGAAATCCAGAAGACTTCAGGGACAGGTCCATCAGTCTCTGAAGGACTGATGGGATCGGTTGAGGATTGCATTGATTCGATCACTTCACTCTCAGAAGGAAGAGTGGGGTTGACCAAAGATTGCATTGGTTCAACCAATTCATCAACCAAAGTTTGATCAGGCTGTTGGGAATCTATAGACAATTCAGGAGCAAAGGATCCTTCAGATATGGACCACACTCTCCGCACCTCTGGAATAGAAGGGCACAGGTGAGTAAGGTGATATCCCTTACAAATTTTACAAGGGAACTTTAGCTTGCATCCTATAAAATTAGACTCCTTTACAACAACGGTACTCTCAACATGACTAGCATTGGCTGATAGCATGCCCCCAGTGTGACTTGCAGTGGCTGGTTGCTTAGAAGCAGAAGACTTTTGAACTACGGACCACACCTTTTGCACTTCTGGAAGTACAGGGCACAAATAGGTCAGGTGGTCTCCCTCGCAAAACTTACAAGGGAACTTAAGCTTCTGTTTATTAGGTTTGTAGACAATGTCAACTTTCTCAGCATGACTTGCAGTGGCTAATTCAGTGTGTCCAGTATGACTCATAGTAACTGGTGACTTGTCATTAATATGACTAGCAGTGATCAATGACGTGTCCTCAACATGACTAACACTGGTTCAAGACATGCTTTCAGTATGATTTGTAGTGATTGAAATGTTTCTCCTAGCATGACCTACAGAGGCTGGGTAGGTTCCCCCAACATGACTTTCAGAGGTTTTATGGGTGCCCCCAGCATGACTTTTAGAGGCTGGGTGGGTACCCCCAACATGACTTTCAGAGGCTAGGTGGCTAGAATCAATGTGATTTATAGTGACTGAGTGATTTCTCCCAACATGACCACCAAAGGTTGGGTAGGTGCCCCGAGCATGACTTCCAGAGGATGGGTGGGTGCCCCTAGCATGACCTCTAGAGGCTGGTTGGCCTTGCTTTGGCCTCTTCTCTATATTCTCCCTCTATCTATTCCTTTTAGACTGTTGGTTACTAGTATTACTACTTTCACCACATGAGGTAGAAGGAGGAGGAGAAGATGTTACTGGTGAAGCATGCATAGGGTTCTGATGTTATTGATGTGAAGTGCTTACTTGAGAAGCGTCAGGAGCATGTAAGGCATTCGGAGTGGAAAACAACCAAACCGGTAGCCCTATAGTGAATCCCGGAAGATTCAAGGTAGCCATTAAGGGAGTACCAATGTTCCCAAAGAATGGAAAAGCACAAGGATCCCCTTGGACAGGGGTCCCTTGATTGGTTCCCACTGGGATGCTATCCATAGTTTCCGACTCAATGGGCCAGAAATCTCTAAGGCCAACTAAAAACAAGCAGCACAAAGAGCACACCACTAAAAATGTCCTAAAGTGATCAAAACCAGGAAAACAAAGCTAATACTATCAGAAGCAAGTCTGGGATGATGAGGGCTTAGAACAAACCAATAGAGTATCAACGGTCTATTACACGGTATCCAATGGAGGTCCTTTGGGAGCAACTATTTGAATCACCAAACCGCCCTCCCGAGATTACTGCAAAGGGTTACCTTTCGCATTTGTCCGAGGTAAAGTGGAAATATCCTTCCACTCTACCTGTGTAGAGCCTTAGGGTCATGATACTAACGATACCACCAATACGATAAAAAATGGGGGAACAGTCATCATCCTAGCCAAGAGACATGGGCAGGGTAGCAAATCCTGAAGTCCAAAAGTACTTGAAATTACTAGCGAACCCCCATACGCAAATCAACTCTGGTTTATGGTTGAGAGGAAAGTGAGGGGGTATCCTCAATAGTTTCAATCGCCCATAGCCTCGTGCTTAACTTTGGTTTGAGTAGAGCGTTCCCAGGATATTTTGATAGAGGTGGATTTACCTAATAGATAGTCCTACTACGATTGTTGAGTAATGAAGCTGATTTTGGGTAGTTTAAGATGATTTAAACCCGAAACCCTAGCCTAAGCTAGTTGATGATGTGTATACCTAAAAAGGAAAAAGTTGCTAGTTAATTTTATTAAGATTTCTTTTTTTAAGGGCTAAATTTTACTCAATAAGGGTAGTGAAGTGTGTGGTATGGTTCATGACATAAAGTAAAGTGTGGAAAAAAATAATGCATCAAACTTCACAAAAACTCTTTTTTTCGTTTATGTTTTTCAAAACCAAAACTAGGCAATCCTAATTTTTTTTTTCTTTTAAATTTTCAAAGCACGATGAACTATGCTACTTCAAAAAACAATGATAAATGTCACTACTGAGCTACCAAAATCATTTTTTGTCTTTTCTAATATTTGTAAAAGAAAAAGAACTTGAAAAGGAGCAATCAATACCTAACACAAAGTGTGAGTAAGGAAGAACAACCTAATGGCTCAAAACAATAAAATAAAAAAGACTTGAGCAATAGTTGACCTACCGAGTTGTTTCAAAAGAAAAAAATCTAGGCTTGGAACAAAGTGTAAAAGAAGCAAGGAAACGAGATGTCCGTAATGGAAAAACAGACCTAAAAGGCTGTTCCTAAGCATCAAAACCAAAGAAAACACTCGCCAAACGAAGGAGTAGGTAAGAAAAACAAAAAGTAACCCTACCAACATGCAAACTCAAAATAAAAGATAACTAGAAATATTTAACTCACTTGGACTAATCTGAAAAGATATTCAAAATGTATATAGACTAAACAACCTTTCAAAGCCACCCTAAGAACTCAGACTGGGGTCAAACCCTAATAAAAAGGATAAGACACAGTGAAAGTGCGCTACTGTTTCCATAGACAACAAGTGTTCGGAACGCAGGTCTGTATAACTACAACAAGCATCTAGGGAAAAAAATGCGTAGCTATGTCTAGCAGAGAGTAGCGCACAACCTTGAACAGGGTTAAAAAAAAGTAAAGACACCTTAAACAAGTACTCAAGTAAGTAAAGAAAAACTAAAGGACTTTAGAGAGGCAAACAAGACTCAAAAGAGACATACAACTCCCAGGAGTTAGTCAGAGAAGCAAAGCAAAAGGATAGAAGTGAACCCAAACATCTGGAAATAAAACCCTAATAGAGGATTTGAACCTATAGGGAACGTGCGCTACTGTGTGGTACAACAACCAACGCCTGGCAGGAAAAGTGCAGTACTGTGTTCAAGACAAAGCAACGTTCTTGACAAAAAATGCATTACTATAAGTAGGGTAAACCAATGCATAGGGACTTGAATCAAACAAAAGGATTTGCTATAGTAGATTGAGATGAATCAAGATAGAAAGAACAGGAAAAAATGACCTATAAGACCTCTTAGAGAACAAAAAGACTGAAATAAGCTGGAAGAAAACCTAACAAGATCTCCTAGAGTAGAAACACAACCGGTTACTCCCTAGCGGAGTCGCTAGTCTGTTGTGCAGGAACAATACCTTATAGTGGGGAGACGACACTACCAACTTGGGTGGGGTGATAGGTAAATACATTCATTTTCTTGCATTAGTTACTACAAATGGAAAGAGATCGAGATATCGAAAGAAGTACCTTTTTATCGATGGTTGGTCCTAGCTTTCGCTTGATCTTCTGTTATGATGAACCTTCAACACAAAGTAAACCTTCCTCAGTGTATCTTGATTGTAATAAATATGATAAAATCATAAACAACTTAACATCAAGTACAATCAGACATTGAACCAAATGAACATTCAATCCAATAGACATTCAATTTGGGATGGGAAGGGTATTTCCACCTTTTATTGTCAAAGAAATGTAGATAAGTAGAGATATACCTGATCTGTCTAGACACTTCTGTAACCGAGTCCTGGGCTCCTGCTCTTAACAATGACTTGGGAATTCCTCCAGCATAACAACAGTTAAAGCATTCCTTCTAGTTTCCTATCTCATGGATCCTCCTTGTATTTATGGGACAAGGTAGGAAATTTAATTAAAGAGGTGGTTGAATTGGGAGGTTGGGGAAGTTGCAGAACCAACTTCAACTAATCCCAATTCGTAATCTTAATATATTTTTTCATTTCATCTTAAGATGTGCGCAGGTTTCATACAACCAGAGTAGCGAACAATAAGCAACTTTTACTCTTTACAACAAGCATTTGCAACATTTTAAGGATGTGCACTGGTTGTCTTCAAGTAGAGTGGTGTTTAGATCATTGTTTCACTATGCCAATAGTAGCACACATGTCATGAAAACTGTAGAAAAAATAAGTTTTTCAGTTGAAGAGTGTTGTTTCAGCAATAACTCATGTAGGTCAACCTAGATCTTCCATCCATAGTGTCCTTTTGTGTGATCAACAGAGCAATGTAATCATAGACGGAGAAGTGCGGATTTGACCTATAACAGACATACTAGATAGAATCCTTGGTCGACTGATTTTTGGAGCTTGCTTGATTCGCGATATCACTGGAGGAACACCCGTACAGTCCAAGGAAGAGGTATTCCTCATTTTAATTCAAATATGATATCTATTGTAGTAGATAATCAAGAAAGATCTGAGGATTTATATAATTTTCAAAATCTACAAAATATTCTTGAAACTCCTTTGAATCCTAATTTGGAGACTCAATTTACCTCTCCTCCATCATCTAGACCTAACAAATCCTCTGCTTCACCTCAAAGAACCTCACTCACACCCCAAGCTCATAACATTATCCTACAACATTTAAATATGGATGGAAGAGGACAAGGAGATCCACCCCCTGCAGTAAATCCATGGATAGCCAATAGATTTGGCCCTTTAATTCTGCCAAATAATCTACATGACATGCCTAAGAAATATCTTAATAATTTTCCTAAATTTGATGGAGAGAAATATATTACAATAAAAGAACATATTTCTAAGTTTCAATATTTTACAGACCATCTTCTCATTGAAGAGGATGATGTATATACGAGACTTTTTGTACAATCATTGGAGGGAGAAGTCAAGAAATGGTTTATGGCATTACCTACAAATTCTTTAAATTCTTGGCTTTCTATGGAGCAAGCATTCATGAGACAGTGGGGAGAAAAGAGACATCATCTATACTACCTAACTAAGTTCGCAGCATTAAAGAATAATAATGGATAAAATGTGAGTGATTTTAATAAAAGGATTAACAAGATTTACAACAAAAGTCCTCAAAATATTAAACCTTCACAAGCTGCTGCTAAAGTCACATATGCAGGAGCACATGAACTTGAGTTTTCCAGGATTTTAAGAGAAAGGAGATATACAACCCTGTTAAATATGCAAGATGATTTAGTTGATGTAGAAGGAAGAATGACAGCCTCAGGTAAATTGAAACACAATCAATATGTAGATAAAAAAAGCCTAAAGATGAGTTTTGCACATCAGACAAAAGCAAGGACATTCAAGATGAAAGAATTGAAGAAATGTCAAAAATATTGATAGGTCGGTCAAAGAAAATCACTAGACTTGAGGTGGATGGAAGTAATCAATAAAGGAATCCTCAAGGCATGGGATAGATAAATCCCAGTCAGTATAGGAGACCTTTCAATTCACAAATCATAAACAGAGACATGAGAAATGAATATCCTCCCACACAACCACCAGTAAGGACAAATGAGGTTGATCATGTAGTGGACATGCCTCGTGATGAAGAATATGTTGAACCTACTAAAGATATGCTTTGGTTAAATGATGATGATGATATGATACATCTTACTCAAGAAGAGTATGCAAGGTCACTACAAGATGATGTGTATCAAAATGAACCTGAATCAAAGAAAAGGTATTTTCTAAGGTCAAGGAGCTCATCAGAAAAGTAGCCTAAAGTAACTACACCTAATAAATTGCTCAAAGATCTGAAAGATACCAAATTTGCTCATAATTACTCCCTTGTTCAAAATCCTTATGTTGATAAAATAAATCCTAGTACCTCATCCTCTTCTGAAGTAAAGGTTATCCGTCCTCCTGTCCATAAAACATTTGTTGTCCTTCCCACTGAAACAAAAGAGGTGTACAAATATTCTCAGCATTTTTATTTTTAGCATGATCTTTCCAAAATTAAAATTTCCATTCCATTGTCTGAACTAGATCAACACCATGTCTATGCCAAGCAAATCAAGAAATTCCTGAAGTTGAATAATTCTGTTTTTTAGACATTTAGCTTAAATATTGTTGATGAAACCCCTACTATTGAGGTTGATCCTATTGTAGAAGATGAGAACAATGAATACACAACTCCATTTTATGTAACCTTGAGTCTGCATGGCAAGTTGCTGCATAATTGCATCCTAGATTTAGGTGCCTCTCATAATTTGATTCCAAAAGTAATCATGGAATAATTAGAATTGGAAATCACTAAAACTTATCATGATTTGTACAGATTTGATTCAAATCCAGTAAAATATGTGGGCATGATAAAATATTTGCTGTTACTTTGAGTTAGTTACCGTCCAAAAGTATTTTTCTTGATGTAGTGGTATCCTATGTACGTCTGAGGTACAATATGTTACTGTCAAGAACTTGTGCAAAAAGAATGGGATGAACAATGTACATGAACATGAAATATGCTACTATTCCACTATTTGCAGGAGAGGCAAGAAGTATGTATAGAGAAGCCAGATATGACTACATACTTAGTGAGGGAAACAAACCTATAAATTACCCTATATATACCATAGAAGAAGATATGGGTTGTTTTATGTTGACTGCGGGAGATGACTATAAAAAAACATCTGGAAATGATGGCAAAAAATAATGTAAATTACGAACATGATCAAGCTTGGGATATGTACTTTGATGGATCGTCTACCAAAGATGAAGTTGGAGCTGGGGTGATTCTTATTTCTCCAACCAAACAAGATATTCCAATGTATTTTAAATTAACTTTTGAGACCACAATTAATGTGGCTGAATATGAAGCATTAGTCTTGGGCATATAAACAACTAGAAAAATGGGAGTAAAACATATCTCTATCTTTGGAGATTTGGAACTCATATTACAACAGATAAAAAAAATATATTAGACTAAGAAACCCAAAATGAGAGCTTACAAAAATAAGGTATGGGATTTAATTGAAAATTTCTTTAAATATTTTAATATCATGACTATTTCTAGGGAAGAAAATCAAAGAGTTGATTCATTGGCCTTAGAAGCAAGTTCTTTTAAACCTCCCACTGAAATCAAGTTTAGACATGAATTTGAAATTATCTATAAACCATCCATTCCTGATAACACCAAGCATTGGCAAGTTTTTGAGGATGATCAACAGATCAAAGGATTTCTGGAAGTGATTGATGAGTTTTCCAGCACATGCATTGATCAAGACGAGGAAACAAAGGAAGATGTAGACAATCAAGAAAGAGAATATATTGATGTCAACTTGAACTGGGAAATATCAAATCATAAGATTGTTCAATTAAAAATTAATTCCATCCTTCAAGGACTAGTTCCTTTAGAAAGGTTATTCGACAAGAATGATGTTCCTCGTAGTCCTAAAATTCAACCAAAAGAAGAAAATATTGAAGAGATAAATGTTGTCACTCAAGAAGAACCCAAGAATATCAAACTCTCAAAGCTGCTACCTGCTGAAATAAAACATATATACATAAATATTTTCAAAGAACATATAAATGTATTTGCATGGAGGTATGAAGATATCAGGACCTATGATACTACCATAATTGATCATAAGATCCCTATGAATCCTTGAATAAATCCTTTCAGGCATAAACATAGGAAAACAAATCCTATTTTTCTGGTTTTATTCAAGTATAAGTGGAGGAATTTAGTATGCATATGATGGTGTGCCCAGGAATCCTTGGAGTAGACTTTAAAGGAAGTTGTTGTTGAAACATAAATGGCCCTAGTACTGTTTGCATAGGATTCTGAAGCTGGCCATGATTTTGTTGTTTATGATGTTTTAGACTCGTTAGATGATCTTGTAGGTCCAAAAGAGTCCAACTCTCAAGTTGTAGGTGGGTTTAACTGTGCCCAAGACTAGTCTCTCCCAAACTAGTTTTTAATAACTAGTTTCAATCTTGCAATTTTTGTTTTAAATTTCAAAATAGAGTTAATATCCAATAAATCAGAGCCTAGCATATTACATAACAAATCTTGATTAATTTCAGTTCTTGAGTCTAAATGGTTCCAATTGAATTGATGCATTGGATGCTAGAAATGGAAAAAGAACGTTGTTTCAGATATATGTACTTCCAGCTCAGAAGGTGGCACATTTGTCAATTTAATCACAAAGGATTTGTCTTTGCAACTAAGGGAAAAGCGTATTTAATGCATTTTATATCCACCATTGATAAGGGAAAGTGGAAGATGGTGTGCATGGCATCGATTGCCAGCTTGATTTTCGAGCTTTCCAGTATCTCATTCAGTTGTGATAGCATTTAATGTTTTGTACGATGATTTTGATCGAGTTTAAATTTCCAAAATGAATCAAGGGTTTTCACATTGCACTTTTTTTACCACAATAGAATTTTTATCTCCTTCTTCTACAAATGTGCAAAGGGAAAGAAATTAGCGAGCTTTGAAAATTGGATTTGGGATAGCTCGATAAATAAGTGTAGTTATTCTTCTTGTTAGGTATGTAAGTGGCATCTTTTTTATCTTTTGTGAATTTCAATAGGAATTGATTTTTAGTTCTATAAATTGTATTTGTGTGTCCTTCCTTCGTTATGATACCCCTTTATCTGTCAAAATCCAAATAACTTGTTTATTTAGCACTATGACACATTTTACTCTGAGTGTTTTTACATTCAATCCCTCTCTTGTTACCCTATGTTTAGTGGCGTTATAAAACCGTAAAAGAAACTTGAACCCTATTGTGAATAATATCACAGGATGATCATGCAGGTTGAAGAAACACTCTCACTAAAATTTCTAGTCTAGAATTACAAAGAACATTGAAAATTGACACTGGAAGTATGCAAAATATTGAACTATATTGTATAAAGTTACATCAACCGACATTGAAAAATTAAGTGGCTGCAAATATATAAAGTTACATGAGAAATTCAAATTGCCTTGGAGGCATTTGAAAAGCTCACAAAAGCAGGCTTACTAAACTAGCTAAAACACCCCAAGGTAGAAACATCCAACTCCAAATTAGTCATAAAGCTCACAAATTGTCCAAAATGCTTTTGGAATGTTATGTAGGATGAAATTAGAAAAATATGATGCCTTCTGGATAGAAAAAGAGGAAGGATGGGTTGGCCATAAAACTACGTAGTTTCCAAAACCTATAGAACGCCTAACTTTTTCCTTATCCTCTCAAAAGTAGAATAAAACAATAAAAGCAAGCAAAAGGAGGAAGTGCGCCTTTGCCACTCAGGATAGCCAGAAAAATAGGCAGCTTTCTCATGAGTGCACTCAAGTGGATGAGGATGAAAAACTGTGGGCCTAGGAAGGCAAAAGGTGGCCAATAACATAGTAAAAACACATAGGAAAGTAATTAAATGAAATAAAACTTATATCCTAAGTATGAAAGTGGGTTGCAATGCTCTAACATCTATCCTTTTATTCCCATCATTCCTCTTTCTCCAAGGGCCATCAACAGTGGAATGACAAGTATTAAATGCGATGGAAGGGTTTTTCAAACAACAAAAGTCGTGGTAGAAACAAGTGTTGAATAGGGGTATATATGTATATATCAATTAAGATGAGCTTAGGGTTTATCAATTTTCAGATACTTGATACACATGCCTCATGTTTATTAATCTTCCTCCCAGTTGAAGCTTGAATGACTCTAACCTCAAAACCACAATTTCTAAATATTGATGTTGAATCCAAGTTTCGTTATCAAAAGAAATTTTTACCGGTCATAATGTGAATATCAAATTCGATATAAGGTGAATGTTAATCAATTTATGAGAAAAAGGTATTAATGAAATAATTTTGTCATCACATATGGAAACCGTCGTGAATCCAAGGAACAAGTTGTCATTGATGGAATGAATTGAACATTTTATGATTTTAATAATTCTCCTAGTACTATGTTTGTCCATAATGTAGTCACATGGACTGAAGTCTTCCTAAACCCTCATGCATTTAGCCTCCATTTCGATCCGCATGATTTAAAATTATCTTTTTATTAGCCATGCCATATTCAATCTATCGCCTTTCTGTTTCTGAATTTAAAAACACCATCCATTCATCCTTATTTCAAAAATCCCATTTCCTAAGTTCAATAGATTCCGTTCCCATCATTTCGATATCAATCCCTCTCGCCCCTTTTCCAAACCATTTTTCTGATATCGATGTTTCGGAAACAACCCTATCCACGATATTAATCCTTTCTATTACCACTACTCTGTTCTAGGATCCTCCATGTTGGAACTAATCTCAAGTGAAGAATTCAATGAAGGATTTACAGTTTCGTGGAAGTGAATATAGAGAGGAGAGATTTACGTATGTACTATTGTTTTGAAGTTGTTATCTTAGAACACTTTGACGATGTCTCTTGTCTAATTAAATTGACTTCATCAATACTTATGACATGAATTAGAATAGTTTCTCACAAGAACAACTTTCAATTCATAAAATGGTTGATCATGAGAAATGATTAAGAATAGTTTTGCTTGGTTATTTTGACAAAGGAAAATAAAAGGTAAAATATTTTTAACATTACAATGAACAATTGGTTTTAATTTGCAGCTTGGGTATTAGGTGATAATTCAATGGACTCGATTTCATGAAATTTCAAACTTCTAGTTAAAGAATAATGGTTTATTCATACGAAGATGTTGATTGCGGTTCAAGTTTAAATCCAGGTTGTCATAATACAAATATTATTATGGACAATAATTTTGTTAAGTTGCTACCATATTTTTCCTATTAGAGTGAACAATTTTTCCTGTTATACCATTTCCTAGTTCCTCATTTGTCACCTTTTCGATACCTTACCTATGCAGATGAAATTACAGTACTTTCATGAAATGATATTCATTTTGAATTGATATGTATGAAAGAGAATTGAGTAGTTGATTGTAACTTTTAATGTTTTGTTCACAAAATTCCCATATATAAGATACTTGTTCACTAATTATCTATTTCCAGCCATGAGTTTCCATAGCACGGGTTCTAGAAGGTCTGTAAGAGGAAGAGGTGGAAGACATCAATATTTATGGAATCATGGAGACAGGAAGTTAATATTTTCAATACATTTTGATGCTAATTCAAATGAGTTTACTCAACTAGCAAGGACTGGACATATTTACCTTGGACCTGAAAATGCTCCACCCTCACATATTCTAGTCCCTCCACATGTGTCACAAGCTCCTTTAGCCATACCTAATTCAGCAGATTTCCTAATCACTATTCAGTTCATAACTCAGGTTGGGATGTTCTTCCTGCTTCTCCATTAGACAATACTATAGGTTGGGGGAAAGTTGAGCCTAATCAACCTATGGCATCAGTAGCTAGCTCTACATCCTCTGGTCATCATGAAAGAAACCCTCATACTATTGAAAATCCACAAAGACCTCCTGAACAACCTGTTGAATTAGAGCCTATAGTTGATGATATCCCTCTTCTCCCTCCAGCTCCCCCTCCGGAACAACCATAAGAATAAGAATCTAAAGTGCAATTCCATACAAGGAGTGGGGAAGTGAATGAATTTCTAGCTTCATCTTCAAGGTTTAGAGGGTTCCATATTCCATTCAGGAATTTTATATCTAAGTTATTTGGGAAAAGGCCTTAGTAGTGATGTTATAGTGACTGTGGTTTTTATGCTTTAGACTTGATGAGCTCATAAAATTTTGATGAACAAAATTTGCAACACAATTTTTTGAAGGTTTAACTTACACAGGGTTGAAACACTTTTGAACGGATTTCAAAAAAAAAAAAAAACCAGGTCTATGTGAAGACATGTCGGTTGATGATATACAGGTGGTATTTTGTGATGTTACAGCTGTATTAAATTATAAGATAAACATGCTTTATTTTAAGCAATGCACAGGTTTTGAGAGACACAATGAGTATGAAATATTTTCATATATGTAACTTCAATGACTAGTGGTTCCCCCATTTTAAATGACTATTCCTTATGTTGCTAGACTATTTTAAGTTATAAAGTCCAAAAATGACTTAAATTTCCCTTCCTTTCGATGGTTGTCTTAGACTGAAGTTTCATTAGATATGTCTCATTCTTTTTTTGAGAATTATTTTAAATATTTCAAAAGAATAAGTTGCATAATTGTTTACTGGAAGAGAAGCTAGAAAGAGTGGATCCATCGAAGAGAAAAGGCTATTCATATCTATGCTATGGTATAGTAAGAGTGTGATTTTTCGAGTTCTTGAATTTTGCATTTTGATTATGTTGTGGTCATAACATATGGTATTTATGTTATAGAAGGATTCTTTGCTAAGTGTTAAATCAGTGATTTTGAATTGCTGAATGTTGTGAAAGGCATCTCCCCTACCACTTCCTAAAGATATTTAAAACGTTTGTCTTGAAACTTGCTATTAATTGATAGCTTTGGTTGTAGTGAACCATTCCAGTTCTGGTCCTTATTGATAGATTATGCTCGGCAACGTTATAAGTTTCTACTTTGTATTGTATTTATCACTGCACACTGATTGAGTGGTTTAAATACATTCGTTAGTTGTGAGTGGACACAATCCTGGTCCAAAAATATAGAAAATTATTTGAGTTTAATTTCAATCAGTCATTAATAAAAAAATTATTGGGTGTCATATAATTTTTTTAATATATCATTCATGTTACAGTGAAATCAATATTCATTTGTTTTAGTTATTACATTGTGCAAATGATTGTAGCTGCAGTTACTTTAATATGTGTATGTGTATGTTTATTTGATTAGTTGTATATATTTGTCACATGTTATAAACCTTATTTTAGCTAGCATGAATTTCTTTACAATTTGACATATTTTGTCTTATATTTTCTATAAAAGTAATAAATAGAATATGCATACAACAAATCCCCTAAGATCTACATGAGGGTGGAGATTTGTGTATTTTTTGAAGGATATAAACTTAGGGTGTTCATTCCCATTCGTCATAGCTTAGCCAAATATGAGGCTGGAAATATTCGACTTGGAACACACAATTTCCAACATCAACATATTTATTGGCGACCATACTGGCGATATTTATCCGATGCAGGGGTATCAGGGCCTAGGAGGAATAGTCGAAGTTGATCGACAAAAGAAGGACGACCAGGGGAATTGCCGATGACCACTTGTGCGAGAAGGATGGCAGTCAAGAACAAATAGTCGAGCAAGAATTTGTCGAAGTATGGTTGATAGAAGCAAAAGTGGATGAAGTCAAAATTCGATGTAAGGTCGAATAACGACATCGACGGAAGCGACAAAGGCCAAGCGTGGACGATGGGGAGGATGGAAGCCATGGAGACTAAGTGAAGTTGACAATTTAAGTTGATAGACGAAAACTGTAGAAAAGTTGAGAGGCACAGAGGTAGAGAAATGAAAAAGTTGAGGCAACATACCTATAGCCAATGTGGGTTGTTGAGGAGGTTAATGACAGTTAAGAAGGTGGTTGGGATCAGGCCAGATGTCACCACAACAGAGGGTCTTACGGGAATGAATAGGGGGCATTGAAAAATGCAGGTCTGCAAGATAAGTGATGGTTCAGAGGATAGAGTAAGGACTCCTCAGGGAATCCAGATAGGGCAGAACTTGAGAACGACATATCGGAGTAGAAAACCGGTGTGAAGGATCACAAGGAGAGTGGGGATTGCACAAGGAGAGATCACACAGTGCCAGAATGAACAATAGAGGACAGCAGTGACATAGAGCCGATTCGTGTGATTACTCATGTGTGTTGATTGTAATAGCATGAGGCCAACTTGATTATTAGTTGCATGTAATTTTGTAAATGATAAAAGTAATAGAAGCCAACTGCTTGGCATTTCCAGTGCACATTTTATGTTTTGTGGACATGTGTGGGTAAGCTGTGTGATTATGATAAGCGAGAAAGGTCTGACTGATACCAACATGTCAGAGAAGAAGAATCCTATGAGCAGGAGAGGTATCAATACCAACATGTCTTGCATAAGTTGGTATCAAAGCAGAAGAATCTTTTCAGTAGGATAGGTATCGATACCAACATGTCTTGCGCTAATTGATATCAGAGCAGAAGAATCTTGTGAGCAGGAGAGGTACCGATACCAACCTATCTTGCGTTAGTTGGTATCAGAGCGGGAAGATCCTGCGTGTGTGTGAACAGCTCCAACAGTGGTTCGGTAGAGTTGTGCACATGTGGTGAAATTCCGATTGCGATTGGATGAGTGGATATTTTCAGCTACGGTTGAAAGAGTAAACTCAAGGCCCAAAATGGCACAAAGAGGTTTAAATTTCCATCATGTAGGATGAATAGCACGAGTAGGCATAGTAGAAGTCACATTATATCATGAAATGTTCGATGAGTTCATGCGAACAATACGAAGTTTGACCAATGAGTTCACAGCAATCAAATCAGCAGAGAAACGTGGATGCGATCCCGATACACTTGACCATAGTGATGAAGAAGTTGAGGAAATGGATGCTTGCAAAGAAGTAGAAGAAAAACCATAAGATAGATTCATCAAGCTATTGACATAAATGAGGGTTAAGGAAAAAATGGATGTACTTACCTATTCAGGATGTCTGGATCCAGAAGAATTGATAGACTAGATAAGAGAGATGGATAAATACTTCAACATATAGAAGCTAGAGGATCCCAAGAGGGTTAAAACTGCCTATCTAAAGTTGAAGGGTCATACCTCATTGCAGTGGGACAATGTACAGGCTGACAGTGTCAAGAAAGGAAAGGAGAATATTAAGTATTGGGACAGAATGGTTGCCAAGCTGAAGGGGAATTTCTTTCCAAACGACTATGTGATTTCCTTATTTAGGAAGTTGCAAAAATTTCGACAGAAAGAGATGGCTCTGAAAGAATACATGGAGGAGTTCTACAGACTGTCGATTAGATTTGGTCGAACCGATGAAGGCAAAGAGGCGGTCGCAAGATATGTAAATTTTTTAGGTATGTCATACAAGACAAGTCGACCCTGTTGAAGCTCAGGACGGTTGGTGAAGACTACCAGCTAGCCCTGAAGGCGGAGGAAAAGCTATCGAGAAGAAAAACATCGACCAAAGGAAAGATGACTAGTCAAGGTGTGAAGACTGCTCCCAAAAAGGGACAAAGTAGTGGGACCAGAGGAGAAGCCGTTGAAGATAACCGACACGCAGAAGGGACATCGACTAGAGAAGAGGAACAAGAGAACCAAGGGGATGGTCGAGAGACCCGTGGTCGGGGTGCGTTTGGTTGTAGTGGTCATGTGGAGAGACGAGGTGCCAATAGACCGGCTATAGTTTGTTATAAGTGTTGAGGAGTGGGACATAAAGCTTATCACTTCCTGGAGAATTTACATGTGGTAGAGGAGTTGAAACCTAGACATCAAGGAGATGGAAAGGGCTATGAGAGGATAGGTTTGACATCCGACAATGGTGACAATGACAGAGAAAAGAGTTGAAACTTGATGACTAGGAGCACGTTGGTCCAGAATGACCAACGAGAAGAGAAGGAACCAATATAGAGAAAATCCATTTTTGGAAACAATGTGTTGATCAACGACAGATACTGCAAGGCCATTGTCGATAGAGGAAGTACATAAAACCTAGTGTCAATGGAGGTCATTGACAAGTTGGGTTTGAAGTGTCAACAACACCCAAATCGATACAATATATCCTGGTTACAGAAAGGGAATCATGTGAAAGTAATTACATAGTGCATGATCAACTTCAAGATTGGGAAACTTGAGCACAGTGTTCTATGCGATGTAATCCCAATGGATGCTTGTCACTTGTTGTTAGGAAGACCATGGAAATATGATTGGAAGATGATCTATGATGGTTGAGCCAAAACAGTCATAATGTGGAAAAATGGCACATGGAGAATCCTACAGCCAAAGCAGGAGGACAATGCCGACTGTAAGGAGGGAGAGAGCAACTATTGGGATAAGAGGTTGCTTATGTTCTCACCAAAGGAATTCCTGGCGGAGGAGGAGAAATAGTCAGGATTTTTCACCATCATTTCGAAGGGACTAAGTGTCAATTGGTCGAAGACGAAGAAATTTCAAGTTGAAATCGAAAGGGTGTTGAACAAGTTTGAGAGCATCATGGTCGAAGAGACACTGATGAGATTGCCACAGACAAGAAGAATATCCCATCAGATCGACTTGATTCTAGGGTCAATTTTTCTGAATAAGGAACCACATAGAATGAATCCGACAGAGAGTGAAGAACTCAATCGGCAAGTCCAAGAGTTCTTGGAAAGAGGTTTGATCAGAGAAAGTCTGAGCCCATGCGCAGTGCTATTTGTACTAGCGCTGAAGAAAGGAGGAGAATAGAGGATGTGTACAGATTCCAGAGCTATCAACAAGATCACTGTCAAGTACATATTCCATTGCCATGGATGGACGACTTGATCGACTGCTTGAGTGGATCTAGATATTTCATCAAGATCGACCTAAAGAGTGGATACCACCAGATAAGGGTCAGAGAAGGCGACAAATGGAAGACAACCTTCAAGACAAAGGAAGGACTGTATGAGTGGTTAATCATTCCCTTTGGATTGACTAATGCACCTAGTACGTTCATGAGACTGATGAATGAGGTACTGAAGCCATTTTTGGGAAATTTCTTGGTAGTGTACCTCGACAACATCTTGATATTCAGTCAAACCAAGACAGAACATTTGGAACACATTCAAAAATTGTTGCAGAAGCTACCGGAAGAGAAGTTGATGATGAATGTGTAGAAATGCTTCTTCATGAAAGAAGAACTAGTTTACTTTGGATTCCTAAACTTGGATAAGGGATTGGTGATGGACCCAAGAAAGGTAAAGGCTATATTGGAGTGGCCAGAACTGACAAGCACGACAAAATTGCAGAGTTTTCATGGACTTTCTACTTTTTACAGGAATTTCATAAGAGGATTTAGTCGGATATGTGCACCATTGACAGAGTGCATGAAGAAAGGGGAGTTCAAGTGGATAGGATCTTCCCGGAAATCCTTCGACAAGTTGAAGCAGAAGGTGAAAGAGAATCAAATACTAGCTCTTTCATATTTCGAAAAAGTCTTCCAAGTCGATTGCGATGCGAGCAGAATGGAAATTGGCACAATGCTAAGCCAAGAGCATCAATCAATTGCATTCTTCAGCGAAAATTTGGATGAAGCGAAGTAGAAATATTTGGTGTATGACCAGGAGTTATATGCTATCATACAAGCATTGAAGAAGTGGAGGCATTATTTGTTTCCAAAGAAATTTTTGTTATGTACAGACCACCAAGCACTGAGGTACTTGAACACTTAGCCGAAGTTGAATCAGCAACACATGAAGTGGGTGGAATTCTTGCGGGGATATACCTTCGTGTTGCGACATAAGTCTGGCAATTCGAATAAGGTTTCTAATGCGGTGAGTCGAAGAGTTGCATTTTTTAACACGACAACAGTTCTGACGATAGGAATAGAGTCGATGAAGACAACTTATGATACTGATGAGGACTTTCCGAAATCATGGAAGGATAGTTGTGAACCATGGAGCACCGATCGAACTCCATACTTGGATTATTTTATCCAAGAGGGATACATGTTCAAGGGACAACAATTATGTATTCTCAGGGGATCAGTTAGAGGAAACCTAATATGAGAACTGTATAATGGCGGATTAACAGGTCATTTTGGCATCGACAAGACCAAGGCATTGGTCAAGGAGAAGTACTATTGGCCAGGGATGGCGATGGATGTCGGTAAGTGGTTCCAACAGTGTAGAATTTTCCAATTGGAAAAAGGTTGAAGTCAGAACATAGGGATTTATGCACCATTTCGAGTGCCAAATGTCCCATGGGAGCACTTGGGCATGGATTTTGTGCTAGGATTGTCGAAGACACAACAAGGTAATGAATCACTCTTTGTGATAGTCGAAATTTTTTTGAAGATGGCACACTTTATTTTGTGTCAGAAGACAAGGGACGCCACAAGCACTGTTGTATTATTTTTCATGGAGTTATTCAGACTACATGGGTTTCCAAAAAGTATAACGTCAGACAAAGATACCAAGTTTATGGGTCATTTCTAGAGAACCTTGTGGAAGAAGATGGACATGAAGTTGCAATTTAGCTCAGCATACCATCCACAGACTAATGGATAGACCGATGTATCAAACAAAAGTTTGGGAATCCTTCTTAGATGTTTGATGACCTACAAACTCAAGCAGTGGAAGAATGTGTTAGCGCAAGCAGAATTCACATAAAACAATTATGTGAATCAGTCGACAGGCATGATTCCACTCCATATTGTTCAGGGTCAAATCCCACATGGTGTGGTGGATTTGGTCGAAGTACCAACATAAACTAGAAAGACTGCAGATGCAGATACATTTGCAGAACACATGAAGGAGGTACATGAGAAGGTATGCAAACAGATCGAAAAAAGTAATGCAGCATACAATTTAAGGCCTGACAGGAAGTAGAGGCTACAGTCATTCAACAAAGGATACTTATTCTATGCACATTTAAGTAAAGAAAGGTTCTCGATGTTGGAATATTCTCACCATTATCATTTGTATTTTCATGCATTGCATGCATCCAGTCATCAGTATGGTAGTCTCCCCAGCACCTGGAGCTTATTTTCAGCACCATGGATCTTGTTTTTAGCCATCAATATCCCTCCTACCTACCTAGTGCACCTTGTTTTCATCATCTGGATTACAAATGCGTCCTACTACACACTCTTGGATTCCAATAGTAAGTTCTTGCATTGATTTCCCAGTTCATGCATTTATTGATAAATTTAACTTCATGTAGCTCCCAATTGTCTGTATCAGAGTACCACTTGACTACTCACAGTCCTCATGCGCCCTCCTTGGAGTTTCCTTCCATACATTTGTGCTCACATGACTCATTTAGACTCCGTTAGACTCACATTGACTGACATTTGACTATTTGTGACTACTACCACAGATTGGGTGATGTCGCTAATGTTATCCAAGCTAGAACTTGAGGAGAATTCGAATCACCTTTGGGGTAATTGAATTCATTCTATTGTACTCTCATATTTTTTCTAGCTTACAATTGATGAACATGATTACAGTAGTTTTCCACATTCTTTGAGTTTCATGTGTGAATATTGATTTTTCTTCTTCTCTCCAATTCTATGAGTGAATTTTTGAGGTTTGCTCAAGATGAGTGATATACACCTATGTAATATCACATGGTATTAGGTCTTGATATAGCTATTCGAATTGCAATAATTTATTGAACAACTGCTTTTCAGTAGAGCACCAGAATCTTATGGATTTCCACAACAAATCCTGGTGCCATTGCATTGAATTCACTGGAGCAATCCAATGAGGTCTGTCCAAGTGTGAATTATCTAGTCACATGTGCTCACTATCCTAAATAATTTTTCTTTAGACTCTGCAACAAATCTCCATCAAAATTTGCTTGTTTTCTTGCAGGTTATTCCATCTTTAGCAGATTCGAATTCAGCAGCTACTATGGATCCAAAGCTCACCTCCTTCAACTATTTCGAATGGAATGCAAAGATGAATATCTTCATGAAGTCTAAAATCCTTTCTAGAGTGTTGAATGGTCCTTCAGTTGAGCCCATTGGAGCAGTTGATAAATCAAATTATATTGATAAACTTGGCGAAGCAGTTGGACTGCTACTCCTCAGTATTTACGATGATCTAGCTTTTCATGTCATTGATCTCAAGAATCCTAAAGAAGTCTAGGACAAGATCGAATCACTTTTTCAAAATAAATATGATTTGGAGGGTCACCAATTGGAAACTGAGATTATCTCACTAAGCCCCAGTAGTTTCGACTCAATCAATGAGTTCTTCACCAAGTTCAAAAAACTGATTTCACAGTTGAAGTCATATGGAATAGAGAAAGAAGAGAAGTAGATTATCATTTACATTCTCTCAAAATTGGGGGATGATTAATCAGTATTTGTCTCCACCTTCCATTCAGCGAAGCTATCCATTCCAAATTGGAAGATGCCCACTCTTGAAGCCTTCATACAGTCTCTCTCAAAAGAGAAATAGAAACTAGTGCATATGGGAGTGATCAAACCAAGATTGGATTCATCTCTTCAAGCTGCTGAGTGGACGAATGCAAATGCCAAAGGGAAGAAAAAATTTAAAGAGAGAAATTCGAATGAGCATAATCCAAGAGAGGATCCATATCAATCACAAGGGGCTTCGAATTCTAAGAGAGGCAAGCAATATCAAAAGGAGAAGAGAAAAATCCCCTATTGCAATAGGGGCTTCCATCTTGAGAGTGCTTGTATGAAGAAAACAATAGATCTGATGGCACAACTACTAGAAAAGAAAAACCTTCCAGTACTAGCGAATGATAGAATAAAATTTGATCCAAAAGATGAGGACAAGGAGAGGTGCCATGCCCTCATGGATAGTACTTCCAATGATTCCTCCTTCATCATTGATTCTAGAGCATCAAGGCACATGTTTGCTCACAAGAATCTCTTCTTTGATTTCGAATCCACAGTTGACCCTTCAATCTTGATGGGAAATGATTCTAAGGTCTACTCTAAGGGTATTGGGAGGATCAACATTGAGCATGGGTATTTCAGTGTTGTACTTTACGTTCCTACTCTTGCAAAAAATCTACTTTATGTCTACCAAATGACTCATACAAGAGTACCCACGAAGGTCATCTTCACTCCTAATGAGGTTGATACCCAAGAGATCACCACTAGAAACATAATAGCAAAAGGTATTGCTGATCACAATTTGAAACTATATGAGTTTTCTCACTTCCTACCTTACTCAAAGTCGAATGCATTGCTCACACATGCAAATGAAGAAAGTAGACTATGGCATGAATGATTTGGGCACCTTAACTACAAGTAATTACAAGACATCCATAATCAGGAAATGGTTGAAGGTCTACCCAAGATCAAGTTTTCCAAAGGCACCTGTAAAGGTTGTTTGATGAGAAAACAACTAGAGCATAAGTTTGAGAAAGGGAAGGCAAGGAGAGCCTCTCAACCACTTGAGCTGATTCACAGTGATGTTTTAGGGCCATGTCTAGATTTGTCTTTGAACAAAGAAAGGTATATCGTAACTTTCATTGATGACTATTATAGATTCAGTTGGGTGTACTTTCTCAAATTAAAATATGAGGTTTTTGGATATATCAGGTTCTTTAAAGCTTATGTTGAAAGGTTCTCTCACAAAAACATCAAGGCCCTTGTTGTTAGGAAATTACTCTTATAGTTGGGGAAAAGGACTACCAACGTACTGAGGGGGTATCAAGCAGACATATAAGGGTTTTCAAACATAGTTTATAAGCAAATAGGATAGAAGTAAGAGAATGTATACCTTATTTATGAAGGTCGTTCCAAGCTTTCTCTTCTTGTTTTCCTATGCAAACAACCTGTAACACAAACACAATACCTTTCTCAAATGTATTTGACTATAAATGAAATATTGATATTTAAAGAAACAATATAACATTAACATATAATCAAATAAAAATAGATATGAACAACTGTATATTGGAAAGGAAGGAATGTCTCAATTTTATTGATAAATGAAGAAAATGTACAAAGCTTATACCTGTTCTTGCACCGACATCGTCATAACCACAACCCTAGCTCATGCTCCTCTCTCTTAGCCATGAATTTATCCAGCATAACTTTCTCCAATGATCATAAGGTCTCTTCCTCAATCCCTTGCCCTTGTATTTATAGCAAGATAGGGAAGGAAGGTTTGAAAGGTGGTTGAATGGGGAAGTTAAGGTAGTTTGGGTACCTGCCTCAACTAATCCTCCATTCGTGTTTTTAATTATTTTTTATATTTTTCTTAAGACACCCGCGACTTTGGTATATCAAAGCTAGCGAGTGTCTTCACTTCCATGTAGGGAGTGCAACATTTTTATTACCACCTTCGGGTTGTCAGTATAGGAACCCCTAGATGACTCACTAGTTTTCAAGCATAAGGGTCACAGTTATGTCAAAAATAAAGCACATAAAGATGCTTCTGAGTAAAGGATTGCAAGGCTCATCTCTAGGTCATCTAGGGTAAAGGTAAGCTCTTCCATCCATAGTATCATTTTGTGTGACCAACAAGGAAATGTGGTCATGGATGGAGAAGTGTTAATTTGAGCGATAATAGATGCCCCCTAATGTGTGAGGTTAGATGGAATCGATGGCCGAAATACATTACAATCCAGGAAGAGGAGCAAATAGGCCACAGGATGAAGTCACAAACAGTACCTGAAACAGAAACAAGGTCAGTGAGTAGTTTACAATCTTGATGTGGGGAGATGTTCAGAATGGTAGAACATAATATCCAATACATAACTGAAATATGTATATAGCATGGCCACTGAAATACAAGCGTGGATCCATGTCAAACATGAGATCATAGCCATAACAACAATCTGGATCTATGTCTCATCAAGAGAAAAAAAATGAGTGTGGCTCAGTCTTGCGCAACTTGGGCAATAACACAATGTGATGATGCTATTATAGGCCTCAGGTCCTCATCCAAACTGTCAAGGTATGAATACTAACCATGGAAATAAATGAGTTGTGGTCAAACATGGAGGATATCATTTGATTACCGGTCAATACTGTAAACCGTTAACAAATGTGAGGGAACCCACCATTAATGAAAATGGGGCCCAAGGTACCTAGTACATTCTAACAAGTGCAAATAAAGGGTGTTGAAGTCGAACACTTGAAGAATCCATCGAGTAGGATACATTGATGTATTCCCACTACTCAATAGTGAGGGAAATTGCCATTGATGCTTGCAACCCGCAAGGTACTACCGACAACTTCAAACCTCATTCCCAAAGAAAGATGAGCTGAATTCGATAGGAAGAAGTCTGTTGGAAGGGATGACTTAAGGCATCCTCCATCATCCAACACAATATAGAATGAATAGGTTGATCTGATTTGGAGTAGGACTGAGTACATGATGAAACTAATTGACACCAAGGGATGGCCGACACATGAGTTCAATTTAACTACAGAGTGGCCGACACAAGGGGTGTCCTTGAACAGTGAGAACGAGACAAGAATGACTTAGGAAACTCTAAAGACAAAGGGACCATGATATAAATATGTAATGTAGGAGACATTAACAAATTCTCCATATGACTAGAAGAGTAACCAATCAGAGGGGTAAAAACTCTGAGATCAGGTTTATCCTAAGGCCAAAAACTAAAACCCTACTTATTTGAAAGACTCAAAAAGGTGTTGCGCTCAAGGACATGAGTGACTTACTGCCTTTATACTGAAAAGATATTGGTCATTCTTCCCTTCCCTTTTCTATTTTTATTAAAGAATGTCTTTTCTTAATTTTAACGAGAATGAAAAGGTGGAAAAGAAATATCGATAATGTCCTTCTTGTTAATTTTAATGAGTCCAAGAAAGAAAACTCAATAGTCCTTCCCCATTTTTGAAAATAAGCTCGAAGATGGGATAGAAGAATGCTTGGTATAAGTCCATCCATGTGTAATTTAACGAGTCCATGGGAGGAAAACTCAAGACCTTCTTAATGTTTTAATGATTTTGAAGAAGAGATAGACTAATCGGCGATAACACTAATCCATGGATTTTAATATTGATCCTGGATATGTTCATGCTCGCCGTTGTTTTCAATTTTAAGGAGTTTGAAAAACTTAAACAATAACTCCATACACCTACTTGTGAATTTTAGTATCGAGCCCGAATTGGTATGTGCTCGCTGGTGTTTTCATATTTAAAGAGTCTAGAAAACTTAATGTCACATCCCCTCCCATCTATTAACGCAAGGAAGGGAACATGATACCCAAAATCTGGGCTTTTATAAAACTTAGCCCATTTCAACATCCATGATTCATATAAATATAAACAATTTCCCATAAATCAGGAAAACATGTACATCGAAATAAGACATCACCCACATACATTTCACATGCATCAACCATATCAAGAGCAACCATCCTTTAATTAAAATAGTGCAGAAGTAAATATACATAAGAGAATATACTTATCTCACTGTAATGCTATCCCAAGCAACTAGCTATGTTGCTGCAACGTTCCACCCAACCATAGGTCTCTACCCAGCCTATATTCTTTCAGCACCTAGATACCACCCCTGAGCTGGGCATGATATCTACAAGAAAAAGGGGACTCTCAAGCTCAGCACAACCCAAAGCAATCGATACCCATCTCAATACCAACATTCATTTACATGCACAACAACTCAAAACTGGGCATGGTTACACATTTCAGCAATGGGATTCATAGAACAGGGTCTATGGGTTTTCCCCAAATCGTTGCACACCCAACACAGATTGTGGGAAGAGGGAATAAACCCCAGGGAAGAAAACCGATTTCTCCCACATATTTATGAGCATTCAGTGGGCCAAAACGGCCTCTATAAAACCCCAAATTGTTTCCCCTTGTTCCCCACTTTTATACAACATCAAAACGCCCTTCCCAGCTAGGAAAATGAAGGAAAACATAGGAAATTCATGGAGGAAAATGCCCAGGTAGCTCCAAACTCGTGAGAGAGAAAAAATGATGGGTGAATAATGGTTTGGGGGCAATTTCATGGCTCTTTTCTTTCCCAAGAAGCCAAACACGAAATTCTAGGAAGGGTGGCTTGCCCATACTCGAATTTGGACAGCCATACCTCTCCATTCCCCAAGGCATTAACTACCTCAACCAACTCTTGGGAGAAATGAATGATTGGGCACAAAATTCAACATGGGTAGTTGAGGGTTCACGTGTTCTCTCATTGACACTTGGCTTGACTTGATTGGCTCAAGGGTTTGAATATTTCCCTCCCAATTCCTTGTAAACATCATGCCCCCATCTCTTGTTGCATTGCATAGCTAGTTGTGGGAATTTATATGAAAATGCATATTTACAATCCCCATGGTTCACTAGTACATGGGTAGCATACTATTCAATACTTTCCTCTTCAAGGTCGAGAGTTCACTAGTGGGGCCTTGGCCTTGAGATCCATGCTAGGAATCATACATAATATGCGTACAATATTTACATTATAGCCCAAAATATTACAAGGGTCAAAATGGGGATGTGACACTTAAACAATAAATCTATATACCCTCTCGTGGATTTCACTTCGAGCCTGAGTTGGTGAATTCTTGTTGGTGTTTTCATATTTCGAGAGTATGAAAAGCCTAATGAAAAATCCTAAAGGTACTTTTTAGTAAAGTTAGTCTCCTCAACCGAAAAAGTGTAAAACAATGAGAGAAGAACTCTTATATCCATGTATGACTAGAGTATACATTTTTCATAAATAATCCACTAAGGTAGGAAAAAGGGGTAAACATTACCGAAGTGGATGACTGTTCAAGTACTTTAATGAGTCTGAACAAGACAAGTGTACTTGGAAATCTTGTCATATTTAAAGAGTCTAACAAGAGCGTGAAAAAACTCTATAGGTACCAGGGAACTTAAGTTCCTTGATCTGTCAACTGATGAAAAGATCTCTACATCATGAAGACTACTGGATTAGTAGAAGATGACATATAAATATGATCAAAAGAGATTTCAATATGGCAAAAATTGACAAGAAGTAATGCACTTAAACTGACATGCCACAAAGAAAATCAAACCTTTTTATGATCCTTGTTCTGAAAAAGTAGTGAGAAATGTCGCCTAGAACTTCACCTAATAAAAAAAGAACTTAAAAAGGGCATTAGTGATTAAATGAAATTAAAAGAATAGTTTTGAAACTATAGGAAACTGAAAAAAGTGGGTAAAAATTAAAAGTAATGTTTATAAATAGTTCCAAAATCACCACATAACTCACAAAGTCATTTTTATTGGAGAAAAACGAAAATATTCCTCTTACTTCAACCGCTCATAGCATTCAAACCGGGTCACCAAATCGAGTTCCATTAATTGCAAGTAAGTCATCTCTCTCTTAACTATCAATTCAATCCATAATTTTTAAATTTTAGTGGTGTTTTTATATTTTTATAAAGGTTTACAAACTAGGGCCTTCTACCCGTGGGTTCACTCATGGTAAACTCGCGGTTACATGAAATATGCAAGGGTTTAGAAGAGGGAAACCCGTGGGTACCTACCTCTGTTGTAGAGGTGAAGTCGTGGGTCCCATAAGTCAAATGAAAAAAAAAAAACAAAGAGATGAATGGGTTGAATGATGCAGGGATGGTGCTAACATGGAGGGAAAGAGAGCATGAAAACATGGATAGAGATGCCATGGGAGATCTACTTACCTTAAACGCATTACAGAGATGCGGTTTGCTTAAGTTTTTTCGAACAACAAGTATGCATGCAGAAATGCATTTGCTTCAGATGCTCGTGTTGATGTATATGTAACTTCGAAATGTATTTCACCTATGTATATTATACTCCTATAGAGATGTTATTATTCCTCTATAAGAAAGTGTCGTCATTTGTATTGACAAGTGTCGCAACTTGCATGTGATGGGTTATTAGACCACCAAGTGTGGGGTCGACCCTGATTAGTATTACCATGGGTTATTAGACTAAGTTAGACAAGTTGGCCTTGCTAGTTTAATAGGAAGGTGAGGTCATGTATAAATAGAGTAAGGGAGGCACTCTATTTGATCATCTCATTATTCACTTCTACACTCACCAGAAAGTCGCGCACAAGTGAGGAAGGAGGAGTAGTTGCTAGGAGGACTATCTCTTGTACTTGGGTTGTATCATTGCTCTTTCTATCTTTGAGGAAGTTGTGAGGTTTTTCACCTTTATGGTTTTCCCCAGTGAAAATCTGTGTGTCTATTGTCTCATGTGTGTGATTGATATGCATTTTTATACTTGATATGCTGTACATGTTATTCTCTCAGTAAAGATCCTAGGGTATATTGAATTAATGCTCAAAAATTAACATGGTATCAGAGCTAACCTAAGAAGAAGACACTATGCAGTTGCAGAAACTAGGGTTTCTTGTTTATTGGGTTTCTCTCCATATATCTTGAAAGGAAGTAGGGTATTTTGACACTCCTCAGTAAGGCACATCTTTTTGTCCAATCAGAATTCAATTCTGGGAACTTTCATTTTTGGCCCTAAAAATTAGGGTTTCCACAAAAATAGGAATTTCTAAATTTTGAGACCATAGCTAGAAGCTCCTTGGAAAACTTGAAGTTTAGAGGTTTGGATCGAACTTTTTGGTTGGGTGAAGCTCGAGGAAACTCAAACCCTAATTCAGGGTCCTCTTAGTGAATCCGGAAGATTGAAAAGCATTTCTGAAGGGTGAAACTTTGCATTTTTCAAATTCCAAGTATACCGGGCTGATCAGCTCATCAAGGTGCATATTTCTATCCTTTCAGAAAGTTCAAATTCACATTTTGAATTTTTAGGGTTTCTCTGACAAACCCTGATGCGGCACTAGATCCAGATTTCTGCAAATCAAGTGGTAAGACCTAAATCTTTTCTATTTCCATTTGAATTACTCTTTAAGATGTCTCACCACACCAAGCTTGAGGATAAGCTTGAAAGGGCTAATAACTTCCGAGCATGGAAGTATAGGATATGGTTAATCCTAGAAGAAAATGAATTGGATATGTTTGTGTCAGAAATTGTTACTAATGCTAGGGTAACAAGCCAACACAATCTCAAAGTAAAAATCGATTCAAACTAGGGTTTAGGGTTTTATTTCATATGTTTTTTGGTCATTGACTTCAAAAGCATAAAGGGAATACATTCAATAGATAAGCAACAACTAAATCATACACATAAATCAATAAAGATGTATATATATCACAATATCCCAACAAAAGACTGAAATGAGATTCACACATAAAGGACAAGCATCACTGGAAAATTACACATAAACCAGAAATGAATTTATCATTCATGAAACTCAATAAGTTCAAAATGAAGCCAACACAGATCAAATATAGGGTAATGAGTCATAGTTTCATAGTTTCATCAAAAAATGCATATCAGAGTTTACAGTACCTATCACTGAACAAGTCTGGAAGTATAAGTAGCTTAGCAGACCTCCTAATGCTCTCCAAAATCAGAACCCTTACAATGTTTTTCTTTCCTCTCTAAATAGTTTCTTCTAAAAAACAGTTAGGTTTTTTCCCTCCTAATTCTCCATCGAATCACTAGATTAGGTAAAGTAAAATTTACATTTTTACAAAATTACAAGTTTGCTAAAAAATAGCAAATTCTTTAACTAAAACAAAAAGTTTGTCTAAAATAGCTCCTAACTAGTAACTGCCTCATATCTCCTTCGCTGCCTCCACAAGAAGAGATATACCATCTGGGCTTGAGGACCTTCTCTTTACTCTTTTATGCTTCTTCTCCAACTCAGCTATCTTCTTCTGAAGGTGTTCATTTTCCTGTTGTAGATTTTCAACTGTTTTTTCTAGCTCTGAACAGTGCCTGTCAGAAGCCCTTTTTCCTTCTGAGTGTTTCCTTGGCATCCACCACTAATTCCTGAAAATTGTCATGAACATCCTGAAGATCCTCTCTTAGTATTCTATTTGCCATCATTAAACCATCATAACTTCCTGCATGTAATTCATTTGATGCTTATACTGTTTGATAGTCTTCTTTAAATTCTCTTTGTCAGAATTAACCAATTTCTCTATTGCAGCATCGTGCTCTTCATTAGGTTTCCAAAACATGTCAAAATTCTTAAATATTTGTGCTTCCTCTATCAACAGTTTCTCAGAAGTATCTTCAATGATGAACTTGGAGTTTCCTTCATCTGCTACCTGTACTAACTTACTCTCGTCTGTCAAAATTTTCTCAGAAATGTCCTCAATGATGGACTTGGAGTTTCCTTCATCTGCTACTTTCCCTGACTTAATATCTTCTTCTTTACCTGGCTGCAGTTTATCTAACTTTGATTTATCATCCCCCATGGATTCTTCATCAGAGATAGTCACCTTATCAGTCTTCAATTTTGGATTTAACAGCTTTTTCATATTTAACCTTAGCTTGTTTTTCGACCTAGTTTTAGGTCTCCAGAGAGTAGCTGCCTCCCCCATCATTTTCAGTTTTCTGCCTTTGTACCTAACAGAAGATAATTCCACCACTTCCAACTTATTTATTTTCTTGTTAGGTTTCATAGTTGTGCCATCTAAAACTTGAGCTTCTTCAAATTCAGTTTTGACCTTAATCTTAGAAACAGGCTGTTCCTCCTCTAACATGTATCCTTCATCATCTGAAAGGATTGTAATGGGGCTTCTTGGCCGAATAGGAATTTCTTCTTGAGATACAACAACTGTTTTAATATCAACTTGACTTTCATCCTGAGGATCTGCTACAAGTGATGATTTCTTTTCAAGCAATTCCTTTTTGTCTTCAAATAATGTGAACCTGTTTTTAGTGTGATCTGGAATTTCTTGGAGCTGATTGTCATCCTGTCTCTTTTCTGCTACCTGTTTAGTCACCTTCTTAGCTTTAATGTCATGCTTGCTTGCAGATTTGACTGAATGGCCTAACTTTTGCATCATTACCTTCCCCTTGTCAGTTTGTCTTTTTGGTTGTTGATCTTCTCCTTTAGGATGAACTCCTGACCAGAACAAAAAGAAGTCCCAAGTCTTTCCCTCATGCTGCAACACTGTATTGATGATTAGTTTAATGATACCATGGTGAAAAAGTGATTGAGAAGTGTGATCATCATGTTGTTTTATTTTGCTTGACATTTTCTGCAGGCTTTTAAAGAAAAAGAAGGGCAAATTCATTTTAGAAACACCTGCCATGTGTTGAAGGAACCTGAGATGATATTTGAACACTAATGAATATCTTCCTTCACAAGTCACATAACTCTGAAGTATCCTTATGGGCTCAATCCATTCTTTCTTGAAATTATGAATGATAATACCCTTGTTCCAGTCAGGAATCACATTAGGCAATAAGTACCTTTGGGTATCAAACTCGAAAGGTGACTTATTAAACCAGTGCTCACCCTCATTACTAATCTCAGTAGCTTCTGCTATTAATTCTACAGTCAGCTTGAATCTCAAAGTATCCATTATAATCATCTCATTTTTAAGTCCCTTAGCAAAATTGCAGGACACCTAAGCATCAAAACCATCTATCCTCTTGAAAAATTTCAACCAGCCTGCCTGTTGAAATAGCTCTGCACAGTCAGGAAGCTTCTGAATCCATGTTAAGTCTGTGGGCTCAGCCCTGTTGACCTTACCACTTTTGCCACTTTTCCCCATATTCTTCTTTTCAGGAAACAGGAACAGTCTGATTTCAAGTTTCAAAATATATTTTATAAACTGTTTTCTGATGCTTTGAGCTCCTTTGAACTATGCTATACACTCCTGGACAGACCTTCAATTCAATGTTCTCCGAGCAAGTGATTTTACAGGTCATAACAATTTTTAGCAATGTTTAAACCACTTGCATAAACTAACAAATGCCTTCTGTGTAAAAACTGAGCATTACAGATAGATATGTGAGTCTTTTCGATGCTATTTCCTCTATATTCTGATGTTTAAAGACATTAAGTCATGAGAGGAAACAGTCCATGCACATTCCTCATACCGGGCTTCAGATAGCTATTTCTGTGGTGAATTTCTTATTTTATGATCTATTCTATCTTCTTCAACGGCCAATTTCTCCAGAAAATTGTGCAGCGAAAAAGACCCAAATTTTCCAGCAATAAGGGTTTATAGCGGAATACCTATCAATTGCTCATCTATTGTGGCTTACAGCTTCATTTTGGGGTGTCAACGATCTCCTCTTATGAGCACAAGTGTCCTCATATCGTTTCTTCAACTACTGGTGAATGAATTCGGAAGCCCTAATTTTCGCTGGCGATTAAACACACCTGTCTCTTTTTCTCAGCAACACAATCCACCGTTTAGCAGTGAGCTCTCCTTCACAAACACTACTCTCCTACAATGATGCATGTAACAAGAGGAATTTGCCAGCTAAACCGGGATTTGCCGGTTTCTGTGCAACTGATCCCGCACACCATGCAATGATGAGCTTGTTTTACTTCGTGACTAGCAACCAACAAAAATCATGCTCAAAATGCTGCAAACACGTGTTAGAACACTCACACAAGGCGATTAGACACTCCCATTCTGCATCATGATTGAAATCGGTTCGAAAATTGAAAAAAACATAGGCCACGATATTCCTGTAGCGCGCTCTTTGTTAAACTTTTGTATAGCGCTACAAGAATAGCTTTTAGGCCAAAATTTAGCAGTTTTTTAACTTTTTGCTAATTTGTCGGAGGTTTTGGCAGTTATTTAGTTTAAGAAATAAGTTTAACTATTCTCTAAGACATTAATGATTCTACTTTTGAAAATATGACTCTCATTGACCCCCTTTACAATATAAAAAATCACCAAAATCAATTAAAATCTGAAAAGACTGGGTTCCAAACTCATTCAAACACCCATGAATTTTCTAGGATGACTAAAACTAAAACTTAAAATCAAAAATTTAACTGAAGTAGATTCAAACACAAACCAAAAGTGGAGAAGATAAATCAAAAATGGAGAAAAATTTATTGACTTAACAGGATACTTACATAAGTTCTGAGGTCCCTGTCCTAGAAGAAGAAGAGGCTAAGGCCTTCCATAAGAAGGACTTGGTCAAGGAAAAGAGGATCATTGCTGATTCTATCAAAGACCATCTCATACCACATGTTTCATCTCTAAAGACACCCAAGGAGATGTTCGATTCCCTGACCAAGCTATTTGAAGGGAAGAATATAAATCGAAAAATGACTCTACGGAATCAATTGAAAGGGGTAAAGCTTCAGAATGGAGAGACCATTCAATCCTATTTCTCTAAGGTATCTCAAATCAAGGAGCAACTTGAAGTTGTGGATGAAGTGGTGGAGAATGGTGAAATTGTTATGACCACTTTGAATGGCCTACCTAGGTCATGGGATTCCTTTATCGAAGGAATCTGTGCAAGAAGAAAACTAATCTCCTTCAGTAGACTGTGGGAGGAATGCTCACAAGAAGAAGCAAGGTTGGTGTCCCGAGAAGAAAAGATGGGGAATGAAGATCAATCTCTCACAACACACACCGAGAAAGGAAATCCCAAGAGAGAGCCATCTTATTTCAAGAAATCTTCTCACCATCATCAACATAAACAGAAGAGAAGATGATTTACATGTAATGAGAAGGGACGTATTGCTGTAAATTGTCCCAAGAACAAAAAGGACAACAACAACTTCAACAAGAAGAAGAAGGGAAGCAAAAAGAGGTATCATGCTCATGCTGCTGAAAATGATGAACCTCCCAAGAAGAAGGCTAGATCAGAAAGTGATGATTCATAAAGTGAAGATGAATATGTGCTAATCTCTGCTCTCACAGGTACTATCTCTCATGGATGTAATGATTGGCTTATTGATTGTGGGGCTTCCAAACACATGACTGGGTTTAAAGAATCTTTTGTAAATCTATCTGAACATGAGTCACCCCATAAGGTGAAACTTGGGGATGACTATCAATACCCTATCAAAGGAAATGGTGAATCCTCCTACAACCTAAACTCTGGGAAGTCTCTAAAGATGAAAGATGTTCTATATGTACATGGGCTCAAGAAGAACCTACTCTCCATATCTGCATTGCATGCAAAAGGCACGAGGGTTGCATTTGTAGATGGCCAAGTCCTAATGTGGCCAAAGGGTAAAACTAAAGATGATGCAGTGGTGATTGGAGAGCAAGAGGGAGGATTGTACAAATTAAAGGGACAACCTAAACATGCCATGGTACATGAATTCATGGAGCCAAGTGAACTTTGGCATAGAAGTCTTGCACATGTGCACTACAGAGCACTACCAGTTGCAAGTAAATCAATAGAGGGTCTTCCTGAAATCAAGACAAAGCATGAAGGTGTTTGCAAAGGATGTGCAAAAGGAAAGAACATTAAGAAGGAATTTCCAAGTAGTGAAAGTAAAGCAAAAGGAATCTTGGAAATTATCAACTCCAATGTATGCGGTCCGATGTCATCAAGTTCTCTAAGTGGGTATGTATACTATGTCTCTTTCATTGATGATTTCTCTAGGAAGACTTGGGTTTACTTCTTAAAGAACAAAGATGAAGTATCTGATAAATTCAAGGAATTCAAAGCATTGATGGAAAATCAAACTCATAAGAAGATCAAGACCTTCAGATCCGACAATGGCAGAGAATTCACTTCAGGTGATTTCAAGAAGCTATGCAGTGATTCAGGTATTAAGAGGGAGTTGACTGCTCCCTACAACCCACAACAGAATGGAGTTGCAGAAAGAAAGAATAGAACAATCATGGAAGCAGCTCGTGCAATGCTGGATGATCAAGATCTTCCTATGTATCTATGGGAAGAAGCAGCTAGAACAATTGTATATGTGCAGAATAGAACACCTCATAGGATATTGGACAACAAGACACCATAAGAGATCTTTTCTGGTAAGAAAGTTGAAGTCATCCATCTCAAAATATTTGGTTGTCTAGTATATACTCATGTTCCAAAGGAAAAGAGAACTAAGTTAGATCCTTCAAGAAAGAAGGGCATCTTTGTGGGTTACAGTGAAAGCTCGAAGGCTTATAGAATATACTTTCCAGGGTTCAAGAAGATTGATGTCAGCAGGGATGTAACATTTTATGAAGACTTAGCTTATATCAAATCAAGGAAGACACCTATTGAAGATCATGAAGAACCAAAGGAAATTAGATTCCAAGACACCACCATGACTAAAGCAATTCCAGAAGCAGATCGTGAAGCTGAAGATCCACAAGAACCTGTAGATCCACCCCGTGAGAAGAACTCTGACAAGAGGAAACCTGCATGGGCTAGAGAGCTCATTCAAGATGCATAAATATATGGAATTCCAGAAGAAGAAACAGAGAAAGGAAGAGAACTAGATCTCATACCAACTATGTTGTATTACTCTGTGATATTATGAACAAAGAACCTTCCAATTATGAAGAAGCAACAAAAAAGAAAGAATGGAAAGATGCCATGGTCAAGGAATACCAATTGATCATGAAGAATGATGTTTGGGATGTGGTCCCAAGATTTGAATGGAAGTCTGTTGTGACTTCCAAGTGGATCTACAAGATCAAGCATGCTGCAGATGGCAGCATAGAGAAAGACAAAGCAAGATTTGTAGCTCGTGGCTTCTCTCAGAAAGAGGGAATAGATTATGACGAGACCTTTGCACCTGTAGCCAGATACACTTCCATCATATCAGTACTTTCTCTGGCTGTAGTGATTAAATGGAAGATACACTAGATGGATGTCAAGATAGCTTTCTTAAATGGTGTAGTCAAAGAGGAAGTATATGTGGAGCAGCCACTTGGTTTTGAGACACATGATAGGGAGTCATATGTGTGCAATTTGAAGAAAGCCTTATATGGCTTGAAGAAAGCTCCTAGGACTTGGTATGGTAGGATAGATAACTTTCTATCTATTTTGGGCTTTACTAAGAGTAAAGCAGATTCCAACCTTTACTACAAGGTTGAGGAATGCAATCCTATGATACTACTTCTATATGTGGATGACCTCTCTGTTATACGTGAGGATGGATTGATTGCCGATACCAAGAGGAAGCTTGTTGCCGAGTTCAATATTGTTGTGCCGGCCCAAGTTGGGGAAAATTTTGATAACAGAAGGATTTTTAGCTACGGAGCTGAGCGCAGCTCAACAAAAATACAATTTTTTGCAAGTGTTGGGGATGCTGCAAAGTTGCGCATAGAAACCAAATTTTGGCAGTAATTCGAAGGGTGCTGTGAAGATCAGTGCTATGAGGAAGCAGTACTACGAAGTGACCAGTCCACGTGGAGCCAAAAAAGCAGAGTGTTGGATGGAGGACAGGCGCGGGTACCAATTAGACCGTTGGAGGTCTAGTTTTGGAAAATATGCTCCAAGGAGGTCGAGTGGCGGCCATGAAAAAATATGGAAGGCGGCCAAGTATACAAGTATGTTAGAGGAAGAATGGCTTGATGAAAGCGAATGGCAGCTGAGCTAGTTGTACAAGGTCATTAGAGGAAGAACGAATTGATGAAAGCGACTGGGAGCTAAGCCAGTTGTATGAGGTCATTGGAGGAAGAGCGGCTCGATGGAAGTGACCATTTGGAGTGCGCACAACAGGAGGGACGATAGCGACAGGACGAAGGCATGGAGGACCACCATGATGGAGCACTCGCTACCAGAGGCCAGCAATCCGGTTTAGAGAAAACGTAGCAGTTTTGTAAACCCTAAGGGTTTCGGCCTTTAGCATTGTAAAGACATGACCTACGGGCATGATCTATTTAAGAAGGAATTTTTTGTATTGGAAGGAGTTATAAGTTTAGTACTGAGCATTGTAAAATCTTTTCTGAGTAAATATAATGTAAAGGATCTGCAACTGAGTGCACAAGGACCTATATGAGAGAGAAGAGAGTCTGCAGTTGAGTGCGCAGACTAAGAACTGTTGTGCCCTTCCCAAAATAGATATATAACAACAGTTCTTGTGGACGTAACTTCCCACCTAGGGGAGTGAACCATGTTAAACACTTTGTAGTGTGATTGTGTTGTGTATTGTGCATTTCTCTGCTTCCTATGAACGAATGTATGAATTTTCCCTTGCATACTGTTATGATAGGACTTTTATATGTAATTGCCATCAGGAGAATATGGAAATAATATGTTAAGTTTTGCATGAATAGATGAATGGTGAATGTTTGGCCTCTACTTATGAAGCAATAATGAATCAGTTATTCGGCTAAGTGTTAAGATATTGTGTAAGCACTTTCACATTATGTAGTAGGAAGAGTGTATGGTAGTTGGACCGTCTCTGCGGCACATGCTTGAGTAGTGAACATCCCAAGTGAATGGATGAATGATTCAATGTTAATAACTTCAGTGCTCTAGTTAACTGCAAGTATTTCAAGTCTTGGTGTGAACTGCATCGGCCGCAGTCACAAAGAAATTCCATGGAAGTAGAATTTAGAGGTGCAGACCACGGTGTCGCCTATCGTCGCACAGTCTTGCCCCGTAGCACACGTCCCGTGTCACGCTGCGCAGTACGTCAGACTAAACAACTCATAACCTACTGTGGAAACCTGATTCTGCAGTACCCCATAGATACACCTCAAGTGAGACCTCAACTTGCTCGCAGGTTGTTGCCGAAAGGGCCATTGTGAAGGGGTTTTGTAGGTCAAGGGGAAACCACGAAGAACCTGGGTATTTATTGAAAACCCTTTTGGTCAGCATATGATAAGCCAACAAATGGTTCCATTTCCACACTAGAATCCATGATGAGTTGCAACCGTAATGTGTGACGAAGAACATCAGTTCCCGAAAGGCTCCGACAATTGGTATCCTGAAAAGACAGAGATCCACGCTTGGTGTGACAAGACCGTAAGAGACTTTGCAATGCAAGAGAATAGACACCCGCATCTATCTGACGAATAGTGGTTGAGTAGATATATGTGGAAAGATATTCACGAGATTTTCTGGGCATTATTTCCATACGAGCTGTACGAGTGGATCTCGCGGCTCTCAGAGAAGAAAACCTGTTTTCAAGGAGGAGTTCCTACAGAGTGGACTCCAGAGCTCATAATGCAGCTCAAAGCGATAAACATCCCATTGACGTACGCAGTTGACTTCTGGGTCGATCATATGCTAGAAGGATTTGTAACAGAATTTGTTGTAGACACACTCAAATCCTATAGCTAAGCAGAAGCATACTTTTTCAACAGATTCCAAGGTAAGTACCTGAACAATCTCAGTCTATACATTAAGATGTTGTTAGCTGAGAAAGGTGTTTTAAGAATGCAGTAATATTTTCCAGTCTGTCATGGTAAACAGTATATATAGTGATTATGACGAAGAAACCCATAATCTTAGAAGTGGGAAGAGATATAAATTTAATAAAAATCTTGGAGTCACCGCACTCCACATAGATACTGAGATTCCTTGTGACATTAACAACGAAGCCGTGCCACCGTTAACCCCTTAGAATCCGCCGGTTACAGAGACTGCACCTCCCTTATCTTAGAGCCCACCTGTTACACAGCCCACCCCACAGGATACTCATATGAGTACATCTACTTCGATATTCCCATTTACTTTCACTGCGCAAAGCCCATCACAATAGCCGTGCACAAATCCGGGTGCTCCTACTAATAGGACAATGGAAAACACTGATATGAAGCTACTAATATTTAAAGGAATTGGTCTAGAAGACCCTGACCAACATTGGTTTCTTTGCAAAGCTGTATGGAGCGTAAGACAAATCCTGGATGATGCTGTGAAGAGAGCGCAGCTCATTACCACCTTCAGAGATAGATCTTTACATTGGTTTATGAAGTACTCTCAGACACACTCGAGAACCCTCGCAGAAATTAAAGCTGTGCTTGTGGCAGAGTTTAAGAAACCAAAATTTGAATCTCAGTGTATAACCGAGTTGAAAGAAATAAAGCAAAGATCGACTGAAATGGTCTGGGAGTTTGATCAGAAGTTCAAGACCTTATTGGACCAAGTGAGCTTTGTTATAGCTCTAGAACAGGACAAGGAATGGTTTATTGCTGCACTGTTTCAACACACTAGATTACCATTGATGCAGCAGAAGGTTGCGTCGCAAGCAGAGGCCTTGGAGATCGCAATGAAGCTAGAGGCTTCGTCGATTGGTGAGACTAGTTCTGGGATGTCTCAGATCTAGAACCAGATGACCACCCTGACACTAGAACTCCAAAGCATGAAGAATGGCAAAGAACAAAGGTATGAACCTAGGCATGAGGTCTGGTGTACAAGTTGTAAAGGAGAAGGCCACGACCGCGAGCATTGCCCTTTATTCCGCGACTATCTTAACAGTGGTGTGCCCAACCCGATAAATCAGAATCAGGCCCCATGGTGTGAAATTTGTAGAAGTACCAGACACAGACTTGAAGACTGCTATCTCATATAGAAATATGTGAAAACACCCAAAAAATTATACTGCACTTTCTGTAAATTAGTTGGACATGATGAATCCAACTGTCGCACATATGAGCTAATGAACTAAAGAAAACGAGATATGCACACAATGAGAGGCACTGGCTTGTACCGCGTACAAGAAGAAAACCAACCTAAACAAGAAAATGCGCAACATGATCAAGGAGGATACAGAGGCCGTGGTGGTGGATACCGTGGCAGAGGAAAAAATGTTGGCCCAAAGCAGCGAAGAGGCCACGGCCATGTCATTTGTTATAATTGTGTCCAGCCAAGTCACGTGTCTAGAGATTGTGTTAACCCATGCACTACATGGAACTACTGTAAATCATTTGAGCATGTTATTGAAGATTTCCAAGTGCTAGAGGTGGAAATGCAGAAATGAAGACGGATGGAGGCACCAACTCCAAACATCCAGTGGATTGCAGTAGAGAATAGACCAGTGGACCCAAGCATCAATGTGTTCACACGCAGTGGTGCTGAGGTAGGCCACGATAGGGGAGCAGAAGCTTCAATGTCAGGGGAGCCTCGCACAAAGCAGACCCCTCTTGAGACAGTATGGATAAGGAAAGCTCTGGAAAAAACACCGGCTCTTGACCTACGAAAGAACAAGGAGGTATTTATCGACGCGTGGGATACCTTCAGAGAATTGGCAACTAAGTCACTGAGGATCCCTTTGCACAGTGAAAAACTGCATGTTGAAGACATGCCAGCTGCTTATGACAAAACAAGTACCGCAATGGATGTCGGCACTTCCGTTGCACAGTTCCTGCGAAGCTGCATGAAGCTACTAAAAAGTGAGAATGCCATAGCAGAGCTACAGAAGCTCATAAACCAATATGAACCACAGACGGGAACAGGAAATTCTGATAGCACTATACATGACATAAGGAAGCATAAAAGAACAGGCCAAGAAATGAGGCTTACCATGCATATAGGAGATTTTGAAATGGATGAAGTCATCCTTGATCTGGGATCTGAAGTGAATGTCTTGACTAAGCAAACATGGCAGTAGATGGGTCAACCAAAGCTGTTATGGTAAGCTATCCAATTGAGAATGGATAACCAAGAGATAGTCATACCTTTTGGCCGGTTAGCTGATGTGGTGGTTGATATCGATGGAGTCCAGAGTCATGCAGACTTTGAAGTTATCGAGATTGTGGATGATAGTCATCCTTTTCTTGCACTGTTAAGAATTGATTGGGCCATGGATAACCTGGCTATCATAAACCTGAAGACAAAGAAGATAGTATTTGAAGGAAAGCATCTTAGGGTCATCGCACCATTGGATCATATAGATGGGGACAGATACAGTGAGTCGATTTAGGAGGAATCCAAGGCTCAAGACTTGGACAGACTATACCAGATGACCACGAACCAGGAAGATTACATTAATCCAACTGCAGATGGTACACTCAGCTGGATATGTGACATCTCTTGTGTCTTTGACTCGGAGACAGGAATGGAAAATTGGTAAAGCCGCATGCATGAAGTATCAGCGAGAAGGTGCACGCAGGTTACAAAATCACTGCGCTGGATCAGAAAGGAGGTAAGTCCTATTCCCATATATGATGGTTCTGCTAACGTTTACACTTTCATCCAAGAATATACTGCAGCTATTGCAGATGAGCATACATTGGATATGGCACTGTGCGACACACCAACCAGATGATGGGCTGCACACAAGCAGACATTGACTACTTGGGATCAATGCAGGATTAAGATGCAGATTCGGTTTGCTGACAGGGTTACTTTACCTTTTGAAAATTTTATTGGACAGACAGATCCTATCCAGCATATTGAAGTCTGCTCACAGGAATGGGTGGAAAGGCCACAAACAGAATGGGTGCATGTATTTGTACATACACTAGACGATGACATTCCAAAGAAATGGTACTTAGACCTAGAGTTGCGCAGGGAAACCACTGATTGGGATATGTTGACTGCGAACTTCTAGAAGGACTTCAACTTTGACGACAACAACCCACTGATCCACCACGCATTGCAGATAATTAAGGAATGCATATTCAGGGAACACTGTCCTCACAAAAATATAAGGTTGGAAGAATTCTTTGGGGCAGATGACATTCCTATGAACCTACAATCAGTAGGGAAGGAACACAAAAAACATCCCATCGAGTGTTATAACCTATCTAAAGTACCCGATGATAGATAGGAATACGATGAGGATGCTCCGCACAACATAAACATACAAGAATCAGAGGGTGCGCCCGACGTAGAGGGACCTCCGTTGGAAATCCCAGACATGAGTGGACCAATAAAGACGCAGAAGGTGAACATTGGCACAAGCAAAAAGCCAAAGTTCACATCAATTGGAGACTATTGGTATGATCAGACTGTTGCAGAGGTCGCAAACACCTTACATGAGTATCAGGAGCTATTCCTGACGAAATTCACAGAAATGAAAAGCATTCTGGGAGACCTAGGGGTCATGAAAATACCTTTGAAGCTAGGTGCCAAGCCTGTGAAGCATAGGCCATACAGACTAAACCTGCAGTACAAAGAAAGAGTCCGCGCAGAGCTAGATAAGATGCTCGAAGCAGGAATCATTGAACCTATTGAAGAATCCAAGTGGATTATCCCCTTGGTCATTCAAGACAAGAAAATGAAAGGTGATGCTTATATGCACGACCCATTCCCTACTCCTTTCATGGACAAAGTACTTGATAATCTTGGAGGGAATGAGGCCTACTCTTTTACTGATGGTTTCTCCGGGTATCATCAGATCAGGATTGATCCTGCAGACAAGCATAAGATGACTTTTGTTACAGAATGGGGGTTGTTCCAGTACACAGTAATTCCTTTTGGTCTAAAGAACGCACCTGCCATCTTTTCCAGAGTTGTCGTCGCAGCTTTTGAAGATTTTATGCACAAGTTTTTGGAAGCCTATTTTGACGATTGGACTATGTTTGGACTATTGAAGAACCACTGCGTGAACCTCAGAATGATGCTTGAGAAGTGTAGACAGCATTAGTTCTCCTTAAATCTGAAGAAGTGTATTTTTCTGTGTTCCTTACGGGATTCTACTTGGCCACATTGTCTGTAAGAAAGGATTGATGGTGGATCCTGTGAAGATTGCAATTATTGTAAATTTACCAACACCAAATTCAGTCAAGATGATGCGCTCTACCTTAGGCCATACCGGATATTACAGGAAATTCATAAAGGGTTATACGCAGATAACCGCAGCAATGGAGAAGTTGCTAAAGAAAGACACGCCGTTCATTTGGAACGCAGAGTGCAAGCTGGGTTTTGATACACTAAAGGAGAAGATGGTTACTGTGCCGATCCTACTCTTCCCAGACTAGGAAAAGCCATTCCATGTACATGTTGATGCATCATGCATTTCCTTGGTAGTCGTATTAGCTCAGCCAGGAGAAGGAGGTATTGACCATCCCATCGCATTTTCAAGCAGAAAGCTCTCAACAACAGAAAAAAAATTACACTACTACTCAGAGGGAAGGTCTCGCGATGGTATATGCGCTATAGAAATTCAAACACTACTTGCTTGGTGCGCACTTCCTCATGTTTACTGACCATTCCACTTTGAAATACTTGGTCAATACGCCAGTGTTAGGGGGGCGCATATGCAGATGGCTGTTGCTATTCCAGGAATATGATTTGAGATTGTTGTTAAGCCAGGAAGGCTGAACCTGGGACCTGATCACCTCTCTAGGATTGAGTCAGGAGAAGAGCCGACAAACATTGAAGACAGTCTGCCTAATGTGCAGTCATTTGCTATATAGGTTGCTGATAATTATTATCAGGATATTATTGATTTCTTAACAATAGGATTAGCACCTCAGGACCTTTCCATCCAGCAAAAGAAGCAACTGGTAGTGCGTGCTGCAGACTTCACTATTATTGCAGGTCATCTATACAAACTCAGACCGGATGAAGTTCTGCGTAGATGCATACTAGACCATGAGAAACCATTCATCTTAGCAGATGCACATTCAGGGATCGCACGAGGCCACTATGCAGGAAGGGCTACTGTGCAGAAGATACTACGCGCAGGGCTATGGTGGCCTACAATCCATAAAGACTCCAAAGAATACTATCGGAACTTCGATGTCTATCAGAGGATAGGAAAACCTTCGCGCAGAGATGAAATGCCGTTGAATCCACAGTTGACCTTACACGCATTTGAAAAGTGGGCCATTGATTTCGTGGGTCCCATAAACCCACCAGGGAAAAGAACTAGTGTGAGGTACATCATTACTGCTACTGATTACCTCACGAGATGGGCGGAAGCAAAACCAGTAAAGGACTACAGCATCGGTACTACTCCGTAGCTCATTTTTGAAGATATACTTTCACAATTTGGATGCCCAAAGATTTTGATGAGCGATCAAGGAACTCACTTTTTGAACAGAACTATCGAAGCTCTCACAAAGGAATTCTACATCCATCATCAGCGCAGTACCCCATATCATCCACAGGAGAATGGCACTATTGATGCTTTCAATAAAATACTTGAGAATGCGCTCACTAAGATCTGCAATGTGAATAGAGATGACTAGGATTTGCGCATCTCATCTGTGTTATGGGCATACAGGACCACTTGCAAGAAATTGATAGGACACACACCTTTTTGGTTGGCTTATGGACAGGATGCTATAATGCCAATGGAGTATATTGTCCCTAGCTTGAGAATTACTGCATTTACAGGGATGGCAGATTGCGTAGCACTAGAAGAAAGATTGCTACACTTGGTTGGATTGGAGGAAGATCGCTTCATCACAGGCTTTCACCAACAATTGCAAAAAGACCGCGAGAAAGCATGGCATGATCGCCATATAAAGAACAAGTCCTTTCAGGCAGGTGACCTAGTCCTCTTGTATGATAGAAAATTCATGAAGTTTCCTGGTAAATTTAAGATGCATTGGCTTGGTCCATATACTATGATACATGTTACTAACACTAGTGTAGTCTAGTTAGCCACCTTACCTAGCGATACTTTACCAAGTTTGATAAATGGGAGCAGACTAAAGTTGTAACATGATAGTCCTACTTCACAGAATCCTGAATGATAAACAGAGGGAGAAATTTCTAAGTTTCAAGTACAGTTGAAATTGGACACTGGAAATGAAAAGGAGTCTGTACATGTACGATAAGTAGGACAATGTATGTCATGTGTAGCACTGCTGAAGCTACACACAAAGAAAAAAAAAAAGAAGAAAGAAAAGAAAAAGGGAGCCGCATAGTTGAAACATTGACACTGCGAAGTAACTATGCAGGATCAGGGATGGCTTGCCACTCAGCTCGGTGCAACTCTCACAAAAATAGTCGTTACACTGGCCGTAAGAAAAATAGATGTTATATGACCATTTCCAACAACCGCTTCAGCATTTAACACAAAGATAGCCGTTCTGAACACGCTGACGAAGAAAGGGACTGAAGGATTTGCTCAATTTGGCCAATGGACACCACATTTAATGCTCATCTATCCATTGGAAGGTGTGTGAGGACTCATCTATGCCTATAAGTAATGCCGCATAAGGAATCGCGGGCGTTACCAAACACTTAGAATTTTCATGCGCTCACTCCTATGTTAGCAATCGTTAGTAACATATCTGAAACATCTGCCTACTCTCGCCAGTGAATGTCCGAGTGGTCGTACACAGAAGAAGATTGTACAATCCAAGAAGTGGTTAGAGTCTTTCAGCATGGAGGGATTGAAGGCTTAATGAAAATCCCTGCCACGAAGGTTGCATTGGAACCAGGTCAGACATCTCAAAGGTCACCTAGACACAACCCAGTCATGCAGGATATGGGGAAAGATACAGTCGGGCCACGAACAAAGAGCCCCAGGCCAAGTTCCACGGTGCCACGGTCACCGGTATTTTAGAAGTAGATACCTTTATAGCTTACACCAGAGTACATATTACCACGGGCGCTGGATGCCCAGTCTATAAACTGGTCAAGAATGACTGCCATGAAATCCCCTTGTCGCCAATCTCGAAGCACATAGACGTTGCCCAGAACTTGCTAGGAAAGATCCCAGAGTGTAAGTGGGAAGACTATGACCTCCTGGGAGTGCAGAAGGAAGAACCCCATGATCCCAAGTTCCCACACTTCCAGCTTGACCAGTACATGTGCTGGAAGAAAGATGCTAAAGGCATACTTAACTTGGTCGCCGAAAGCTGGCTGACACCAGTAGTCCAGTCAGGATTGCTGAACCTGCTGAGATTACCCCATTTTGATTGTTCAGCAGAAGTCAACGTGGTGGTTCGCACTTTGATAGCACAAATCCATCAGGGATACTTGTGGCTAGACATAAATGTTGATTTGAAGATCGAGTTAATCCACCGTGTCATAGGACTAAGCAAGTGCGGTAAGGACCCCAAGCAGTTCTTCCAAGGGAATATTAAGGAAAAAGAAGCTATCTCAAAGATGAAGAAAAACCAAGCATTGGTGAAAGGAAAAAGAGGTTTTCCGACAGAAGAAATCAAAGATAGAGTGACAAAGTTTGTTACATAGTTGCTGGCCGAAAAAATCCTAAGAAAAGCCAGGCCTCCGAAGGTGCCTACGGGCGCAGTACTACTCGATGCCATGGTTTCCGAAGGAACTGAGTTCAATTGGTGTCAGTACCTTCTCAATGAGTTCCTAGAAGAAATCAATGACACCTAGGTGAATGGAGGTCACTTCCACTTCACATGGTTGATTATCCTTATCGCGTTTGTCGGATGGAAGGAGCTGAAGGACTATGTCGGTGTAATTGTAGACACCAATGATCCCAGAGGAGTTCGATAAGCAAACTTTCGGAAAATTTGAATGTGGAGCAGCAACACGTGATAGATGAAGTCTTCTACCAGTATTATGCCCAGTTGCACGAGGCGATCACACGTACATCACACATTACAAAGCAGGTCACGTCAAAATACATTCTCATTGTCAATTTTCATGCGGACATGCGTTGTATTTTTATTTCACCCAAAGCAAAGATGAAGAAACCGGAATGGTATGCAGGTAATTACCATATGTATGAGGAAGACATCGACATCCTCATGAGGGACTGGCCAACCGAGTTCTGTGTCAAGGTCATAGATGTTGCAACCGATTCAGAAGAAGATGAACCAATTCCGCAGCCATGCCCAATCATTGAGGAAAAAGGAAAAATGAAAGAACCTGAAATCCCACCAATGCCAAAGGCACGGAAGAAGATGAAAGCAACGAAGGGTCAGTCAGAAACAGTGCTTAATGAGAAAGATTTCGACATGATTGCTGAAAAAGTCACAAAACAGATGGAAGAGCTGATGACAGACAAAGAGAAAAAGGACAAAGCCATACAGGATGACCTACAAAAGAATTGGCTCGCACTGCAAGGGCTCATGCAAAAGATGGATGATGTCCAGAAAAGGATACCTTTGCCACACAACACAGAACCTGAAGGGAGGTCGAGAGGAACCTCGCAGCAGACACCACCGCAGCTAGCCATAACACTACCACCGAAGACTTGGCTCGTTCATCCAGACCCAATGAGCATAATGTTGCCAATGTCAGAAGAAGTTATTTTGGATACAAAGGGTGTCGAGCAGGTAGAGCTCGACCTGGCCAAGATTGTGTTACCTGGCTTGCACTTTTTGCACCTGCAGATTGGAGACGAAATGCATGAAAGGACCACTAATTCGATGAAGTCCCAAGCTGAGCTGCAAGCCGCAAATAGGCAGCTCGAGGAGTCTAGCTCGTGCACAGATATGCAACTGCACGATGAACAGGACCGTCGACTGCGATTGGAGGCCACCATTACTTCTGTCGCAGAGGACATTGAATATTTGGAACCCCAGAGTGATCCTGTGGACACCATTCTGAGAATGGAAGATATGGTGAAATATCTGAAGATAGAAATGCAGGACAAGGGGATTCTTCATGTGGCTGATATTAATGCCCTAAAGGAAAAAATCAATCCAAAGATACCATTAACTGAGCAGTAGTTAAGGGAGAAAGCAGTAATGACCACGGCACAGAATATTGCAATGGACATGGCTAAGTGCCAAGATTTATTGACTGCAGCTTCGAAGGCATTCAATGCCCTCAAAGAGGATCCCGGGCTACTGCAAGTAAAGACTACAGTCAAAGAAAAGAAGGTTGCACTAGAGATGTTGGATATAGAATTCAAGGCCCTGCCAACCAGAGACAGGCTTCCAAAATACAGGGAAATAACCAACTTGAAAAAGGAGGTACAAGCATTAAGGGAGAAAGAGAGTACGATGGACGATCAGTCCCAACCACTACTGCAGGATGCCATTGCAATATCACAGCAGATTGAAGACAAACTCAAGGACCTGCATGAGAACCAGGAGCATGTGGAAGGCCAAATTGGAGAAGAAATAACTATGGAGATGCTCGACATAGTCAGTCAAGTCAAGAACAGTACAAAGGAAACAATGGAGCAGTTGGTCCGCACATTCAATGAATTCGCAGAAAAGCTAGCTCCGCAGGTTGCAGAGCAGATCAAAAAGGTCGAAGCTAAAGGTGGCTCGAGGATGAGCCACATGTAAGTGTTAGGGGCATGTTGGGCCGGCCCAAGTTGGGGCAAATTTTGAAAACAAAAGGAGTTTTAGCTGCGGAGCTAAGCGCAACTCAACAAAAATACAATTTTGTGCAAGTGTTGGGGATGCTGCGAAGTTGCACGCAACAACCAAATTTTGGAAGTACTTCAAAGGGTGCTACGAAGATCAGTGCTACGAGGAAGCAGTGCTACGAAGTGACCAGTCCATGTGGAGCCAGCAAAGCAGAGTGTTGGATGGAGGATGGGCACGGTTACTGGTTAGACCGTCATCGGTCTAGTTTTGGCAAAGTTGCTCCAGGGAAGCCGAATGAGGACCATGAGCAAATCAGGAAGGCGACCAAGTGTACATGTCCGTTAGAGGAAGAACAGCTTGATGAAAGAGAATGGGAGCTGAGCCAGTTATACAAGGTCGTTAGAGGAAGAACGACTTGATGAAAGTGACTGGGAGCTAAGCCAGTTGTATGAGGTCATTAGAGGAAGAGCGGCTCGATGGAAGTGACCTGTTGGCGTGCGCGCAACAGGAGGGCCGATAGCGACAGGATGAAGGCATGTAGGACTGCCACGATGGAGCACTCGCTACCAAAGGGAAGCAGTCCGTTTTAGAGAAACCGTAGCAATTTTGTAAACCCTAAGGGTTTCACCCTTTAGCATTGTAAAGACAAGACCTACAAGCATGATCTATTTAAGAAGGCATTTTTTGTATGGGAAGGGGTTAGAATTTTAGTACTGAGCATTGTAAAATATTTTCTGAGTAAATATATTGTAAAGGCTCTGCAGCTGAGTGCGCAGAGACCTATCTGAGAGAGAAGAGAGTTTGCAGCTGAGTGCACAGACTAAGAACTATTGTGTGCTTCCCAAAAGATATATATATAACAACAGTTCTTGTGGACGTAGCTTCCCACTCGGGGGAGTGAACCACGTTAAATACTGTGCAGTGTGATTGTGTTGTGTATTGTGCATTTATCTGCTTCCTATGAATGAATGTTTGAATTTTCCCTTGCATACTATTATGATAGGACTTTTATATGTAATTGCCATTAGAAGAATATGGAAATAATATGTTAAGTTCTGCATGAATAGGTGAATGGTGAATGTTTGGCCTCTACTTATGAAGCAGTTATTCGGATAAGTGTTAACATATTGTTTAAGCACTTTCACATTACGTAGTAGGAAGAATGCATGGTAGTTGGACCATCTCCGTGGCACATGTTTGAGCAGTGAAACACCCCAAGTGAATGGATGAATGAGTGAGTGTTAATAACTTCAGTACTCTAGTTAACTGCAAGTATTTCAAGTCTTGGTGTGAACTACATCGGCCGCAGTCACAAAGAAATTTCGTGGAAGTAGAATTTAGAGGTGAGGACCGCGGTGTCTTCTATCGCCGCGTAGTCTTGCCCCGCAACACACGTCCCATGTCACACTGCGCAGTACGTCAGACTAAACAACCCATCACCTACTGTGCAAACCTGATTCCGTAGTACCCCATAGATACACTTCGGTGAGACCTCAACCTACTCGTAGGTTGTTGCTGAAAGGGCCGGTGCGAAGGGGTTTTGTTGGTCAAGGGGAAACCGCGAAGAACCTAGGTCTTTATTGAAAACCTTATGGGTCAACATGTGATAAGCCAACATAGATGAAGGACTTGGGGATGATGCACTATTTTCTAGGCATGGAGGTGTGGCACAGTGCAGATGGGATCTTCTTTGGAAAAGGGAAGTATGCAGTAGAGATCCTGAAGAGATTCGGGATGATGGACTGCAAGGCCATGGCCACAACTATGGCATCGAACCTGAAGCTTCTGTGTGATGCTTCATCTGATACAGTTGATGTCATTGTGTATCGTCAGATGATTGGGTCCTTGATGTACCTGACGAACATGAGACCAGATATTTGCTTTGCTGCGAACACATTGAGCCAGTTCCTGACGGATCCCAAAGGTGTTCACCTGGTTGCTGTAAAGCATATTCTGAGGTACCTGAAAGGTACAATTGATTATGGGTTCAAGTATGATGTGAATCAAAAGTTTAACCTGCAGGGTTATGTTGATTCAGATTGGGCAAGAAGTGCTGCAGATAGGAAGATCACTTTTGGGTGTTGCTTCAGTATGGGATTAGGTGTGATCTCTTGGTTTAGCAGAAAGCAGTCCTGCGTAGCACTGAGTACAGCTAAAGCAGAGTATGTTGTAGCTTGTTCGTCTAGTTGTGAGGCAATATGGATCTGAAAGCTACTTCCTGAGTTATTTGATCTCCCATTGGATGCTACTGGTATCTTTTGTGACAACCAGAGTTGTGTGAATCTTTGTGAGAACCCGGTGTTCCACGACAGGTTGAAGCACATTGAGATCAAATATCACTATATCAGGGATATGGTGCAAAGAGGAGCAGTGAAGCTCCTATATGTTGCGACGGATGAGCAGGTTCCAGATGTGTTGACGAAACCACTAGCCAGAGTGAAGTTTGAGTACTTCAGAGAGAGGCTTGGTGTTCTTCAGATTGATGACACTTCGAAAAAGAAGTGATGGACACATTTGCAGGAGCCATTCCAAGCATGGTGAGAGGAGGATCCTTCCCATGGTTGTGGATGTAAGCGTTGTATATCAAGATGATGCTCCAGTTACTGCTCTGTATGCATCATGTTGGATGCTTGTTACGATCAGGTGGATCATGTATTTGTATATGTATCAATTGGATACATTGTATGATCAGGATGATCATGGATGACGAGCTTCAGGATGTTGCTCCACATGATATGCATCAGGATGATGCTATGATGATGATCAAGATGATCTTGTGATGTTGTACATCGGGATGATGTATGATGAGTATTAGTTTGATGCTCTATAGCTGTGGATAGATTGTGCAGATGAGCATGTAAGTTGACCTGGGAGATCTGATAGGTTGGGCTATGTGCCCGTAATTAGTCTTGGGATGCTTTTTCGAGGGATGTCTCTAGAAGGACATGTAATATTTCCCTGAGAGATCCGATAGGTTAGGTTGTGTGCCCGTAATAAGTCTTGGGATTCTCTTTCGAGGTTTTGTCCTATGGCATGTAATGTAGTCCTGGGAGATTTGATAGGTTGGGCTGTGTGACCGTAATAAGTCCTGGGATGCTCTTTCGAGGGTTTTCCATGACCACATGTAATGTATCCTTGGGAGATCCAATAGGTTGGGTTGTGGCCCGCAATAAGTCTTGGGATTCTCTTTTGAGGTTGTGTGGTGGAAAATCCTTGATTTGTTCTAGGTCACATCTAGTATGAAAAAGGACTGGCTCTGTGGCGGAAATCCTATATTTGTTCTAGGTACCATCCAGTATGAAAAAGGACTGGCTCTGTCATGGAAATCCTAGATTTGTTCTAGGTCCCATCTAGTATGAAAAAGGACTGGATCTGTGGTGGAAATCCTAGATTTGTTCTAGGTCCCATCCAGTATGAAAAAGGACTGGCTCTGTAGTGGAAATCCTAGATTTGTTCTAGGTCATATCCAGCATGAAAAAGGGTTGGCTCTATGATACATCCAGCATGAAAAAAGGTTGGCTCTATAGATGATGAAGACCTGTAGGTGGTGGGCCTACATCCAGTATGAAAAAGGACAGGCTCTATAGAACTTCCTATGACGAGTAGATCGGAGATTGATTGAGATAGTAGCAGCAGTAATGATGAGGATGATTCGATGACGATGATCCAGAGAAGAAGACTTGTGCTAGCAGATCTCTGTCGAGAAATACCTTCCTCGTTAAGAGAGAGTGTGGATGTATATGTAACTTCAGAATGTATTTCAGCTATGTATATTGTACTCCTATACAGATGTTATTATTCCTCTATACGGAAGTGTCGTCATTTGTATTGACATGTGTCGCAAGTGTCGCAACTTGCATCTGATGGGCTATTAGACCACCAAGTGTGGGGTCAGCCCTGATTAGTATTACCATGGGTTATTAGACTGAGTTAGACAAGTCGTCCCTGCTAGTTTATTAGGAAGGTGAGTTCATGTATAAATAGAGTGGGGGGGGCACTCTATTTGATCATCTCATTATTCACTTCTACACTCACCAGAAAGTGGCGCACAAGTGAGGAAGGAGGAGTAGATTCTAGGAGGACTATCTCTTGTACTTGGGTTGTATCATTGCTCTTTCTATCTCTAAGGAAGTTGTGGGGTTTTTCACCTTTATGGCTTTCCCCAGTGAAACTCTGTGTGTCTATTGTCTCATGTGATTGCTTGGTGTGATTGATATGCATTGTTATACTTGATATGTTGTACATGTTATTCTCTCAGTAAAGATCCTAGAGTATATTGAATTAATGCTAAAAAATTAACAACTCGTTGGCTACTAGGATCTCGATCAGGGGATGTTCGATCTCCAAGGGGAGATGCTAGAACTTACCATCGATGACATATATTTTATCCATGGTTTATCCCATAGGGGTGAGGGGTTTAAACTCAAAGGAACATTCAAAGGGGCAGGTGCACTTTCTATACAGGATTACATCAACGCTTATTGTTTGTTGGGTACCGAAAAGAGCGGTAGCCAAATCCCAATTGGCTCTATTGCAAGCTTCCCATTGAATGTGATACTTAGTAAACTTAATAGAATTGGGGGGAGTGTTGCACAACACTTGGCCTCTCGAAACTACATGCAAATCGGGGTTGAATGCTTGCATGGTGTAGTGTTTGACTAGTGTTCGGGTCTGTTGGTGAACATGAAACACCAATTGATTGAATTCCAAACCGGGAAAACAAAAATTGGCTATGGAAGCATCTTATGTAGTTTCTTCTTCGATAGGGTACTTTCTCTGAGCCCAGGGATGGATCTACCTATCTTGAACCCTCACGAACCGTTGATAACTCAGTGGGGAGATATCTTCTTGTGCCAGGGTGGTGGTGAGGATAAACTGTCTTATGCTGATGAAGAATATATAGGATGGTGGAGCTGTCAAGTGCCGTCTCTAGAGCAGTTACCATATGCAGGTGTGGATTTCCGTGGAGATCTAGAGCTCGCTCTTCCTCCAAGATCAACCTAGAGACAGATGTGTAAGATATGCTTATGATTTTGAAAAATTATTTCATTTTTATGCTGTTATGTATATATAATTTTTATGAATGCGTAAGAGTGTTGATAGTGTGATTTATGCAGATGTGGGTCCCGTGCGACCTACCGGTCATCCTCGTGTATTTTTTAGACCAACTGAGCTAGGTGATTTTAATGCGATGTTGGTGAACCTCGAGGGTATTAAGGGTTGTTTGACTCATGATATCCCAACATACAAGATCGAGCGAATGTTGTTCGAAATGCAAGAGCATGTTCTGGGCATTCCCCCAGTATGGATCAGGCTAGTTAGAAAAGTAGCTAGGATAGCGATATGTTATAGGGAGGTTGTATCAGAGTTAGCAGAGGCACCTCCTTCTCCATAGGGAGAGAGACATGTGATATTTTTGAGGCCTTTGAGCGAACTTTTGTATATTATGACTCTGCGACCTACTATGACTCAAACTCATATATTCTTTTATCCTGATATATACAGTATTGGTTTATATATACATGTGTGTGTCCTTATGTGTGTGACTATTTAATGTGATTGTGTGTGGTACAAATGCCAATCTAATACATAGTTTTCATATGAATCAGCTAATGAATTTAAAGTCCTTGAAATGTGTTGATATGTAATAAAAAAAAATTCTTTCAATAAATCTAACGTGCAAAAGATGACGAAGCAAAGAAGGATTGCTAACCCTGTATTCACCCATCAACTGAAGTACTACTAGCTGCGAGTCGAGTCTTACCTCCAAATGTGAAATTCTATGATGAATATCATCTCGGAGTAACTCAATGACTGCACTTTACTCAGCTACATTGTTCATTGTAGATCCCAAACAAGCCCCTCCCGAAGACACAAGTTGATCAAATGGTGAGTAAATAACCTAAGTTGTTGAGGCCAACTAACAGGTCTGGTGACTAGCACCATCAGGGAATCCTATAAAGCACTCAGTTGTCATCTGAAACCACAATCTAGAAGACACATATGATGCACAAAAAGAAATCAAAAGAAAAGGAACAGAGGCCTAAGCATGTACAGTTATAATACAAGAAAAGGAATAGAGGCCTAAGCATAATACATTTTCAGGTAGAGACCATTTCTATGCTCAGGCAACTTACAACCCTCATAATTGTTTATCTCATAAGATCCTTTCTTCAAAACTTTAGAGATAATATAGGGTCCAATCCACATCGATTTAAATTTACCTTCCCCCAAGGGATCTTTGTCCTAGTCATAGAGCAGAACAAGGTCTCCTTCAAAGAACACCCTTGGTTTTACAGATTTTTCATACTGACGCTTCACTCAACTTTTGTGAGCTTTGCTTGTTGTAAGTGCATCATAGCATTGTTCATCTAAGTGCTCTAAATGCAGCAAATGCTCCTCCAAAGCTGAATTTTTCGGAAGTAGTTGGATAGACAACTTCAAAGAAAGGATCTCACATTCAACCGGAATGATTGCTTCCACCCCGTGAACGAGTTGGAAAGGTGAGAACCCGATAGCATTCTTAACATTAGATTGGTAAGCCCAAAGAGAGGGATACAACATGATGCTCCAGTTATATCGACTGGCATTAACGATCCTTTGAAGGAGGGTTTTCAAATTCTTGTTGATCGCTTCGACTTGACCATTCGCCTGTGGATAGAATGAAGACAAGTGTTCCTATCGAAAACCTAGCATAGCATACAATTTGGTCATCATATTGTTTGAAAATTTTTACCATCGTTCATGACGATCTCTTTAGGAATACTAAATCCAGCAACGGTCTGGTTAAAAACAAAATAAGCAGTTGTTTCTCCATCTCCTCTTGCAGTAGGCATTTCCTCATCCCACTTCATAAAGTAGTCGACAACAACAATGATGTGATGGTCTCCTCCTGTCGAAGCTGGATTACATGTCATGAAATCAACCCCCCACTTAGTGAAGGGACCTACTATGATAACAGGATGGAGAGGATTCGAGTGTGCTCGCATATTTTTGGTGAAAAAATGGCAAGCGTGACAGTGTTTTATAGATTCCACACAATCCTTGAAGATTGTGGGACAAAAATATCCAATGTGCATTATTTTCTAGGTTTTTTTCAACCCGAAAAAATTACCCCCACATGATCCACTATGGGAATCATTCAGTACTAATTCAGATTCCTCCAAAGTTAGGAAATGGCATAAAATGGAGTATACCCCACGTTTATAAAGCGTGTCAGAAATGATGAGGTAGTTCTTAGCATGAGCTCAAATATTTCGTCGATTGTCTCTGGAGAAAGAGGGTGGACACCTCAAAGTCTGGAGATTTATCAAAATATCCCCATACCACGTGTCAGAAGTCACAATGAGAATAATGTGTTCATCTGTAAAAGACGAATCTTCCTCAATGCTGGTTACATCACTAGGGAACTCAAAAATAAGCTCGGCGAACACCATAGATTTCTTAGAATTAGTAGATTGGAAAGCTATGTCAAATTCCTATAGAATTACAATCCATTTATTGAACTTCCCACCGATGATACGTTGGTTTAACACGTATTGAAAGGGATTGACTTTCATGATAATTGTGGTTGTTCACAATAAGATATAATGATGCAATCTCTGAACAACATGGACAATAGCTAATTCCAACTTATCGACATGGGAATAATTGAGATCGGGAGTTATAAATGCATGCAAAAGATAATAAATAAAATTCTCTTGGAGCTTGTCATCCTCCTGAACAGGTACTATACCAATCATGGAAACAAATTCCGCTAGATATAGAAGAAATTCCTTAGTATAGTCTGTCCAGCTCAACAAGGGGGATGATAGTAGTGCCATTTTCAAGGCATCGAATGAAGTCTGTGCAACCTCATCCCATAGAAAATAGGTATCTTGCTTCATCAATCTCATGAATCCCTTGGTGATTTTAGCATAGTTTATAATGAAACGTTGTAGAAAGTTTGACATGCCTTGCAGAATCTGAAGTTGTCTAAGGGTAAGAGGAGGAGGCAGATTTACAATGGCCTCAAATTTCAATGGGTCGACCATAAGATATAATTGATAGCATAGTTTATAATGAAACGTTGTAGAAAGTTTGACATGCCTTGCAGAATCTGAAGTTGTCTAAGGGTAAGAGGAGGAGGCAGATTTACAATGGCCTCAAATTTCAATGGGTCGACCAGAATCTGAAACGTACTAGTACCAATCATGGAAACAAATTCCGGAAACAAATGCCGACCAGAATCAGAATTTGACATGCGTTGCAGAATCTGAAGTTGTCTAAGGGTAAGAGGAGGAGGCAGATTTACAATGGCCTCAAATTTCAATGGGTCGACCATAAGATATAATTGATAGCATAGTTTATAATGAAACGTTGTAGAAAGTTTGACATGCCTTGCAGAATCTGAAGTTGTCTAAGGGTAAGAGGAGGAGGCAGATTTACAATGGCCTCAAATTTCAATGGGTCGACCAAAATCTGAAACGTATTGAAAGGGATTGAATTTGACATGCGTTGCAGAATCTGAAGTTGTCTAAGGGTAAGAGGAGGAGGCAGATTTACAATGGCCTCAAATTTCAATGGGTCGACCATAAGATATAATTGATAGCATAGTTTATAATGAAACATTGTAGAAAGTTTGACATGCCTTGCAGAATCTGAAGTTGTCTAAGGGTAAGAGGAGGAGGCAGATTTACAATGGCCTCAAATTTCAATGGGTCGACCAGAATCTGAAACGTACTAGTACCAATCATGGAAACAAATTCCGGAAACAAATGCCGACCAGAATCAGAATTTGACATGCGTTGCAGAATCTGAAGTTGTCTAAGGGTAAGAGGAGGAGGCAGATTTACAATGGCCTCAAATTTCAATGGGTCGACCATAAGATATAATTGATAGCATAGTTTATAATGAAACGTTGTAGAAAGTTTGACATGCCTTGCAGAATCTGAAGTTGTCTAAGGGTAAGAGGAGGAGGCAGATTTACAATGGCCTCAAATTTCAATGGGTCGACCAGAATCTGAAACGTACTAGTACCAATCATGGAAACAAATTCCGGAAACAAATGCCGACCAGAATCAGAATTTGACATGCGTTGCAGAATCTGAAGTTGTCTAAGGGTAAGAGGAGGAGGCAGATTTACAATGGCCTCAAATTTCAATGGGTCGACCATAAGATATAATTGATAGCATAGTTTATAATGAAACGTTGTAGAAAGTTTGACATGCCTTGTAGAATCTGAAGTTGTCTAAGGGTAAAAGGAGGAGGCAGATTTACAATGGCCTCAAATTTCAATGGGTCGACCAGAATCTGAAACGTATTGAAAGGGATTGACTTTCGTGATAATTGTGGTTGTTCACAATAAGATATAATGATGCAATCTCTGAACAACATGGACAATAGCTAATTCCAACTTATCGACATGGGAATAATTGAGATCGGGAGTTATAAATGCATGCAAAAGATAATAAATAAAATTCTCTTGGAGCTTGTCATCCTCCTGAACAGGTACGATACCAATCATGGAAACAAATTCCGCTAGATATAGAAGAAATTCCTTAGTATAGTCTGTCCAGCTCAACAAGGGGGATGATAGTAGTGCCATTTTCAAGGCATCGAATGAAGTCTGTGCAACCTCATCCCATAGAAAATAGGTATCTTGCTTCATCAATCTCATGAATCCCTTGGTGATTTTAGCATAGTTTATAATGAAACGTTGTAGAAAGTTTGACATGCCTTGCAGAATCTGAAGTTGTCTAAGGGTAAGAGGAGGAGGCAGATTTACAATGGCCTCAAATTTCAATGGGTCGACCATAATGCCATGACTAGACAAAATAAGCTCGGCGAACACCATAGATTTCTTAGAATTAGTAGATTGGAAAGCTACGTCAAATTCCTATAGAATTACAATCCATTTATTGAACTTCCCACCGATGATACGTTGGTTTAACACGTATTGAAAGGGATTGACTTTCGTGATAATTGTGGTTGTTCACAATAAGATATAATGATGGAATCTCTGAACAACATGGACAATAGCTAATTCCAACTTATCGACATGGGAATAATTGAGATCGGGAGTTATAAATGCATGCAAAAGATAATAAATAAAATTCTCTTGGAGCTTGTCATCCTCCTGAACAGGTACTATACCAATCATGGAAACAAATTCCACTAGATATAGAAGAAATTCCTTAGTATAGTCTGTCCAGCTCAACAAGGGGGATGATAGTAGTGCCATTTTCAAGGCATCGAATGAAGTCTGTGCAACCTCATCCCATAGAAAATAGGTATCTTGCTTCATCAATCTCATGAATCCCTTGGTGATTTTAGCATAGTTTATAATGAAACGTTGTAGAAAGTTTGACATGCCTTGCAGAATCTGAAGTTGTCTAAGGGTAAGAGGAGGAGGCAGATTTACAATGGCCTCAAATTTCAATGGGTCGACCATAATGCCATGACTAGACACCAATGATCCCAGAGGAGTTCGATATGCAAACTTTCGGAAAATTTGAATGTGGAGCAGCAACACGTGATAGATGAAGTCTTCTACCAGTATTATGCCCAGTTGCACGAGGCGATCACACGTACATCACACATTACAAAGCAGGTCACGTCAAAATACATTCTCATTGTCAATTTTCATGCGGACATGCGTTGTATTTTTATTTCACCCAAAGCAAAGATGAAGAAACCGGAATGGTATGCAGGTAATTACCATATGTATGAGGAAGACATCGACATCCTCATGAGGGACTGGCCAACCGAGTTCTGTGTCAAGGTCCTAGATGTTGCAACCGATTCAGAAGAAGATGAACCAATTCCGCAGCCATGCCCAATCATTGAGGAAAAAGGAAAAATGAAAGAACCTGAAATCCCACCAATGCCAAAGGCACGGAAGAAGATGAAAGCAACGAAGGGTCAGTCAGAAACAGTGCTTAATGAGGAAGATTTCGACATGATTGCTGAAAAAGTCACAAAACAGATGGAAGAGTTGATGACAGACAAAGAGAAAAAGGACAAAGCCATACAGGATGACCTACAAAAGAATTGGCTCGCACTGCAAGGGCTCATGCAAAAGATGGATGATGTCCAGAAAAGGATACCTTTGCCACACAACACAGAACCTGAAGGGAGGTCGAGAGGAACCTCGCAGCAGACACCACCGCAGCTAGCCATAACACTACCACCGAAGACTTGGCTCGTTCATCCAGACCCAATGAGCATAATGTTGCCAATGTCAGAAGAAGTTATTTTGGATACAAAGGGTGTCGAGCAGGTAGAGCTCGACCTGGCCAAGATTGTGTTACCTGGCTTGCACTTTTTGCACCTGCAGATTGGAGACGAAATGCATGAAAGGACCACTAATTCGATGAAGTCCCAAGCTGAGCTGCAAGCCGCAAATAGGCAGCTCGAGGAGTCTAGCTCGTGCACAGATATGCAACTGCACGATGAACAGGACCGTCGGCTGCGATTGGAGGCCACCATTACTTCTGTCGCAGAGGACATTGAATATTTGGAACCCCAGAGCGATCCTGTGGACACCATTCTGAGAATGGAAGATATGGTGAAATCTCTGAAGATAGAAATGCAGGACAAGGGGATTCTTCATGTGGCTGATATTAATGCCCTAAAGGAAAAAATCAATCCAAAGATACCATTAACTGAGCAGTAGTTAAGGGAGAAAGCAGTAATGACCACGGCACAGAATATTGCAATGGACATGGCTAAGTGCCAAGATTTATTGACTGCAGCTTCGAAGGCATTCACTGCCCTCAAAGAGGATCCCGGGCTACTGCAAGTAAAGACTGCAGTCAAAGAAAAGAAGGTTGCACTAGAGATGTTGGATATAGAATTCAAGGCCCTTCCAACCAGAGACAGGCTTCCAAAATACAGGGAAATAACCAACTTGAAAAAGGAGGTACAAGCATTAAGGGAGAAAGAGAGTACGATGGACGATCAGTCCCAACCACTACTGCAGGATGCCATTGCAATATCACAGCAGATTGAAGACAAACTCAAGGACTTGCATGAGAACCAGGAGCATGTGGAAGGCCAAATTGGAGAAGAAATAACTATGGAGATGCTCGACATAGTCAGTCAAGTCAAGAACAGTACAAAGGAAACAATGGAGCAGTTGGTCCGCACATTCAATGAATTCGCAGAAAAGCTAGCTCCGCAGGTTGCAGAGCAGATCAAAAAGGTCGAAGCTAAAGGTGGCTCGAGGATGAGCCACATGTAAGTGTTAGGGGCATGTTGGGCCGGCCCAAGTTGGGGCAAATTTTGAAAACAAAAGGAGTTTTAGCTGCGGAGCTAAGCGCAACTCAACAAAAATACAATTTTGTGCAAGTGTTGGGGATGCTGCGAAGTTGCACGCAACAACCAAATTTTGGAAGTACTTCAAAGGGTGCTACGAAGATCAGTGCTACGAGGAAGCAGTGCTACGAAGTGACCAGTCCATGTGGAGCCAGCAAAGCAGAGTGTTGGATGGAGGATGGGCACGGTTACTGGTTAGACCGTCATCGGTCTAGTTTTGGCAAAGTTGCTCCAGGGAAGCCGAATGAGGACCATGAGAAAATCAGGAAGGCGACCAAGTGTACATGTCTGTTAGAGGAAGAACAGCTTGATGAAAGAGAATGGGAGCTGAGCCAGTTATACAAGGTCGTTAGAGGAAGAACGACTTGATGAAAGTGACTGGGAGCTAAGCCAGTTGTATGAGGTCATTAGAGGAAGAGCGGCTCGATGGAAGTGACCTGTTGGCATGCGCGCAACAGGAGGGCCGATAGCGACAGGATGAAGGCATGGAGGACTGCCACGATGGAGCACTCGCTACCAAAGGGAAGCAGTCCGTTTTAGAGAAACCGTAGCAATTTTGTAAACCCTAAGGGTTTCACCCTTTAGCATTGTAAAGACAAGACCTACAAGCATGATCTATTTAAGAAGGCATTTTTTGTATGGGAAGGGGTTAGAATTTTAGTACTGAGCATTGTAAAATATTTTCTGAGTAAATATATTGTAAAGGCTCTGCAGCTGAGTGCGCAGAGACCTATCTGAGAGAGAAGAGAGTTTGCAGCTGAGTGCACAGACTAAGAACTATTGTGTGCTTCCCAAAAGATATATATATAACAACAGTTCTTGTGGACGTAGCTTCCCACTCGGGGGAGTGAACCACGTTAAATACTGTGCAGTGTGATTGTGTTGTGTATTGTGCATTTATCTGCTTCCTATGAATGAATGTTTGAATTTTCCCTTGCATACTATTATGATAGGACTTTTATATGTAATTGCCATTAGAAGAATATGGAAATAATATGTTAAGTTCTGCATGAATAGGTGAATGGTGAATGTTTGGCCTCTACTTATGAAGCAGTAATGAATCAGTTATTCGGATAAGTGTTAACATATTGTTTAAGCACTTTCACATTACGTAGTAGGAAGAATGCATGGTAGTTGGACCATCTCCGTGGCACATGTTTGAGCAGTGAAACACCCCAAGTGAATGGATGAATGAGTGAGTGTTAATAACTTCAGTACTCTAGTTAACTGCAAGTATTTCAAGTCTTGGTGTGAACTACATCGGCCGCAGTCACAAAGAAATTTCGTGGAAGTAGAATTTAGAGGTGAGGACCGCGGTGTCTTCTATCGCCGCGTAGTCTTGCCCCGCAACACACGTCCCATGTCACACTGCGCAGTACGTCAGACTAAACAACTCATCACCTACTGTGCAAACCTGATTCCGTAGTACCCCATAGATACACTTCGGTGAGACCTCAACCTACTCGTAGGTTGTTGCTGAAAGGGCCGGTGCGAAGGGGTTTTGTTGGTCAAGGGGAAACCGCGAAGAACCTAGGTATTTATTGAAAACCTTATGGGTCAACATGTGATAAGCCAACATAGATGAAGGACTTGGGGATGATGCACTATTTTCTAGGCATGGAGGTGTGGCAGAGTGCAGATGGGATCTTCTTTGGAAAAGGGAAGTATGCAGTAGAGATCCTGAAGAGATTCGGGATGATGGACTGCAAGGCCATGGCCACAACTATGGCATCGAACCTGAAGCTTCTGTGTGATGCTTCATCTGATCCAGTTGATGTCATTGTGTATCGTCAGATGACTGGGTCCTTGATGTACCTGACGAACATGAGACCAGATATTTGCTTTGCTGCGAACACATTGAGCCAGTTCCTGACGGATCCCAGAGGTGTTCACCTGGTTGCTGTAAAGCATATTCTGAGGTACCTGAAAGGTACAATTGATTATGGGTTCAAGTATGATGTGAATCAAAAGTTTAACCTGCAGGGTTATGTTGATTCAGATTGGGCAAGAAGTGCTGCAGATAGGAAGATCACTTTTGGGTGCTGCTTCAGTATGGGATTAGGTGTGATCTCTTGGTTTAGCAGAAAGCAGTCCTGCGTAGCACTGAGTACAGCTAAAGCAGAGTATGTTGTAGCTTGTTCGTCTAGTTGTGAGGCAATATGGATCTGAAAGCTACTTCCTGAGTTATTTGATCTCCCATTGGATGCTACTGGTATCTTTTGTGACAACCAGAGTTGTGTGAATCTTTGTGAGAACCCGGTGTTCCACGACAGGTTGAAGCACATTGAGATCAAATATCACTATATCAGGGATATGGTGCAAAGAGGAGCAGTGAAGCTCCTATATGTTGCGATGGATGAGCAGGTTCCAGATGTGTTGACGAAACCACTAGCCAGAGTGAAGTTTGAGTACTTCAGAGAGAGGCTTGGTGTTCTTCAGATTGATGACACTTCGAAAAAGAAGTGATGGACACATTTGCAGGAGCCATTCCAAGCATGGTGAGAGGAGGATCCTTCCCATGGTTGTGGATGTAAGCGTTGTATATCAAGATGATGCTCCAGTTACTGCTCTGTATGCATCATGTTGGATGCTTGTTACGATCAGGTGGATCATGTATTTGTATATGTATCAATTGGATACATTGTATGATCAGGATGATCATGGATGACGAGCTTCAGGATGTTGCTCCACATGATATGCATCAGGATGATGCTATGATGATGATCAAGATGATCTTGTGATGTTGTACATCGGGATGATGTATGATGAGTATTAGTTTGATGCTCTATAGCTGTGGATAGATTGTGCAGATGAGCATGTAAGTTGACCTGGGAGATCTGATAGGTTGGGCTATGTGCCCGTAATTAGTCTTGGGATGCTTTTTCGAGGGATGTCTCTAGAAGGACATGTAATATTTCCCTGAGAGATCCGATAGGTTAGGTTGTGTGCCCGTAATAAGTCTTGGGATTCTCTTTCGAGGTTTTGTCGTATGGCATGTAATGTAGTCCTGGGAGATTTGATAGGTTGGGCTGTGTGACCGTAATAAGTCCTGGGATGCTCTTTCGAGGGTTTTCCATGACCACATGTAATGTATCCTTGGGAGATCCAATAGGTTGGGTTGTGGCCCGCAATAAGTCTTGGGATTCTCTTTTGAGGTTGTGTGGTGGAAAATCCTTGATTTGTTCTAGGTCACATCTAGTATGAAAAAGGACTGGCTCTGTGGCGGAAATCCTATATTTGTTCTAGGTACCATCCAGTATGAAAAAGGACTGGCTCTGTCATGGAAATCCTAGATTTGTTCTAGGTCCCATCTAGTATGAAAAAGGACTAGATCTGTGGTGGAAATCCTAGATTTGTTCTAGGTCCCATCCAGTATGAAAAAGGACTGGCTCTGTAGTGGAAATTCTAGATTTGTTCTAGGTCATATCCAGCATGAAAAAGGGTTGGCTCTATGATACATCCAGCATGAAAAAAGGTTGGCTCTATAGATGATGAAGACCTGTAGGTGGTGGGCCTACATCCAGTATGAAAAAGGACAGGCTCTATAGAACTTCCTATGATGAGTAGATCGGAGATTGATTGAGATAGTAGCAGCAGTAATGATGAGGATGATTCGATGACGATGATCCAGAGAAGAAGACTTGTGCTAGCAGATCTCTGTCGAGAAATACCTTCCTCGTTAAGAGAGAGTGTGGATGTATATGTAACTTCAGAATGTATTTCACCTATGTATATTGTACTCCTATACAGATGTTATTATTCCTCTATACGGAAGTGTCGTCATTTGTATTGACATGTGTCGCAAGTGTCGCAACTTGCATCTGATGGGCTATTAGACCACCAAGTGTGGGGTCAGCCCTGATTAGTATTACCATGGGTTATTAGACTGAGTTAGACAAGTCGTCCCTGCTAGTTTATTAGGAAGGTGAGTTCATGTATAAATAGAGTGGGGGAGGCACTCTATTTGATCATCTCATTATTCACTTCTACACTCACCAGAAAGTGGCGCACAAGTGAGGAAGGAGGAGTAGATTCTAGGAGGACTATCTCTTGTACTTGGGTTGTATCATTGCTCTTTCTATCTCTAAGGAAGTTGTGGGGTTTTTCACCTTTATGGCTTTCCCCAGTGAAACTCTGTGTGTCTATTGTCTCATGTGATTGCTTGGTGTGATTGATATGCATTGTTATACTTGATATGTTGTACATGTTATTCTCTCAGTAAAGATCCTAGAGTATATTGAATTAATGCTAAAAAATTAACAACTCGTTGGCTACTAGGATCTCGATCAGGGGATGTTCGATCTCCAAGGGGAGATGCTAGAACTTACCATCGATGACATATATTTTATCCATGGTTTATCCCATAGGGGTGAGGGGTTTAAACTCAAAGGAACATTCAAAGGGGCAGGTGCACTTTCTATACAGGATTACATCAACGCTTATTGTTTGTTGGGTACCGAAAAGAGCGGTAGCCAAATCCCAATTGGCTCTATTGCAAGCTTCCCATTGAATGTGATACTTAGTAAACTTAATAGAATTGGGGGGAGTGTTGCACAACACTTGGCCTCTCGAAACTACATGCAAATCGGGGTTGAATGCTTGCATGGTGTAGTGTTTGACTAGTGTTCGGGTCTGTTGGTGAACATGAAACACCAATTGATTGAATTCCAAACCGGGAAAACAAAAATTGGCTATGGAAGCATCTTATGTAGTTTCTTCTTCGATAGGGTACTTTCTCTGAGCCCAGGGATGGATCTACCTATCTTGAACCCTCACGAACCGTTGATAACTCAGTGGGGAGATATCTTCTTGTGCCAGGGTGGTGGTGAGGATAAACTGTCTTATGCTGATGAAGAATATATAGGATGGTGGAGCTGTCAAGTGCCGTCTCTAGAGCAGTTACCATATGCAGGTGTGGATTTCCGTGGAGATCTAGAGCTCGCTCTTCCTCCAAGATCAACCTAGAGACAGATGTGTAAGATATGCTTATGATTTTGAAAAATTATTTCATTTTTATGCTGTTATGTATATATAATTTTTATGAATGCGTAAGAGTGTTGATAGTGTGATTTATGCAGATGTGGGTCCCGTGCGACCTATCGGTCATCCTCGTGTATTTTTTAGACCAACTGAGCCAGGTGATTTTAATGCGATGTTGGTGAACCTCGAGGGTATTAAGGGTTGTTTGACTCATGATATCCCAACATACAAGATCGAGTGAATGTTGTTCGAAATGCAAGAGCATGTTCTGGGCATTCCCCCAGTATGGATCAGGCTAGTTAGAAAAGTAGCTAGGATAGCGATATGTTATAGGGAGGTTGTATCAGAGTTAGCAGAGGCACCTCCTTCTCCATAGGGAGAGAGACATGTGATATTTTTGAGGCCTTTGAGCAAACTTTTGTATATTATGACTCTGCGACCTACTATGACTCAAACTCATATATTCTTTTATCCTGATATATACAGTATTGGTTTATATATACATGTGTGTGTCCTTATGTGTGTGACTATTTAATGTGATTGTGTGTGGTACAAATGCCAATCTAATACATAGTTTTCATATGAATCAGCTAATGAATTTAAAGTCCTTGAAATGTGTTGATATGTAATAAAAAAAAATTCTTTCAATAAATCTAACGTGCAAAAGATGACGAAGCAAAGAAGGATTGCTAACCCTGTATTCACCCATCAACTGAAGTACTACTAGCTGCGAGTCGAGTCTTACCTCCAAATGTGAAATTCTATGATGAATATCATCTCGGAGTAACTCAATGACTGCACTTTACTCAGCTACATTGTTCATTGTAGATCCCAAACAAGCCCCTCCCGAAGACACAAGTTGATCAAATGGTGAGTAAATAACCTAAGTTGTTGAGGCCAACTAACAGGTCTGATGACTAGCACCATCAGGGAATCCTATAAAGCACTCAGTTGTCATCTGAAACCACAATATAGAAGACACATATGATGCACAAAAAGAAATCAAAAGAAAAGGAACAGAGGCCTAAGCATGTACAGTTATAATACAAGAAAAGGAATAGAGGCCTAAGCATAATACATTTTCAGGTAGAGACCATTTCTATGCTCAGGCAACTTACAACCCTCATAATTGTTTATCTCATAAGATCCTTTCTTCAAAACTTTAGAGATAATATAGGGTCCAATCCACATCGATTTAAATTTACCTTCCCCCAAGGGATCTTTGTCCTAGTCATAGAGCAGAACAAGGTCTCCTTCAAAGAACACCCTTGGTTTTACAGATTTTTCATACTGACGCTTCACTCAACTTTTGTGAGCTTTGCTTGTTGTAAGTGCATCATAGCATTGTTCATCTAAGTGCTCTAAATGCAGCAAATGCTCCTCCAAAGCTGAATTTTTCGGAAGTAGTTGGATAGACAACTTCAAAGAAAGGATCTCACATTCAACCGGAATGATTGCTTCCACCCCGTGAACGAGACGTTGGAAAGGTGAGAACCCGATAGCATTCTTAACATTAGATTGGTAAGCCCAAAGAGAGGGATACAACATGATGCTCCAGTTATATCGACTGGCATTAACGATCCTTTGAAGGAGGGTTTTCAAATTCTTGTTGATCGCTTCGACTTGACCATTCGCCTGTGGATAGAATGAAGACAAGTGGTCCTATCGAAAACCTAGCATAGCATACAATTTGGTCATCATATTGTTTGAAAATTTTTACCATCGTTCATGACGATCTCTTTAGGAATACTAAATCCAGCAACGGTCTGGTTAAAAACAAAATAAGCAGTTGTTTCTCCATCTCCTCTTGCAGTAGGCATTTCCTCATCCCACTTCATAAAGTAGTCGACAACAACAATGATGTGATGGTCTCCTCCTGTCGAAGCTGGATTACATGTCATGAAATCAACCCCCCACTTAGTGAAGGGACCTACTATGATAACAGGATGGAGAGGATTCGAGTGTGCTCGCATATTTTTGGTGAAAAAATGGCAAGGGTGACAGTGTTTTACAGATTCCACACAATCCTTGAAGATTGTGGGACAAAAATATCCAATGTGCATTATTTTCTGGGTTTTTTTCAACCCGAAAAAATTACCCCCACATGATCCACTATGGGAATCATTCAGTACTAATTCAGATTCCTCCAAAGTTAGGAAATGGCATAAAATGGAGTATACCCCACGTTTATAAAGCGTGTCAGAAATGATGAGGTAGTTCTTAGCATGAGCTCAAATATTTCGTCGATTGTCTCTGGAGAAAGAGGGTGGACACCTCAAAGTCTGGAGATTTATCAAAATATCCCCATACCACGTGTCAGAAGTCACAATGAGAATAATGTGTTCATCTGTAAAAGACGAATCTTCCTCAATGCTGGTTACATCACTAGGGAACTCAAAAATAAGCTCGGCGAACACCATAGATTTCTTAGAATTAGTAGATTGGAAAGCTATGTCAAATTCCTATAGAATTACAATCCATTTATTGAACTTCCCACCGATGATACGTTGGTTTAACACGTATTGAAAGGGATTGACTTTCGTGATAATTGTGGTTGTTCACAATAAGATATAATGATGCAATCTCTGAACAACATGGACAATAGCTAATTCCAACTTATCGACATGGGAATAATTGAGATCGGGAGTTATAAATGCATGCAAAAGATAATAAATAAAATTCTCTTGGAGCTTGTCATCCTCCTGAACAGGTACTATACCAATCATGGAAACAAATTCCGCTAGATATAGAAGAAATTCCTTAGTATAGTCTGTCCAGCTCAACAAGGGGGATGATAGTAGTGCCATTTTCAAGGCATCGAATGAAGTCTGTGCAACCTCATCCCATAGAAAATAGGTATCTTGCTTCATCAATATCATGAATCCCTTGGTGATTTTAGCATAGTTTATAATGAAACGTTGTAGAAAGTTTGACATGCCTTGCAGAATCTGAAGTTGTCTAAGGGTAAGAGGAGGAGGCAGATTTACAATGGCCTCAAATTTCAATGGGTCGACCATAATGCCATGACTAGACACAATGAAACCCAGTAGGCGTCTGGACTCGATACAAAATACACATTTGTTGGGATTCAAACGAAACTTGTAGTATCTGCATATCTCAAACATGAGTCACAAATGATCAAGATGATCTCATCTCTTATGAGATCACATTGGGAGATCATCCAATTATGGCTTGGCTACATGTTTCATGTCATGAAAAGAAAATTTCACGGCTTGCTGGAAGGTGGCTCTAGCATTCTTTAACCTGAATGACATCTTCTAATAAGGAAATGTACCCCAAGGACAAATGAAAGTAATTTTGTGTTGCTCTTCAGGTTTTATTTGAATTTGGTTATTTCCTGAAAAACCATCCATGAAAGAAAAAACTTCATGGCCTACACACGCATCAATGATCTAGTCTATGAAGGGTGTGGGATAGTTGTCCTTTGGACAGGGTTTGTTAAGGTCCTTGAAATCTGTATAGACGCATATAGTTCTATTCTTTTTGTCGGCTGGGACTGGTTTGGAGACCCATTCCTTCATGTCGATCGGATAGATGAAGCTGACTTTAAGCATCTTTTCAACTTCAGCCTTAATGGCAGCTGCTTTCCGATGGTTTACCAGACAGAGCTTTTGTCTCAATGGTTTAGCATTAGGGTAAGTCGTGATGACATGCTCAACTATAACAGTTCGATGCCTGGCATATCCTCGTAAGACCAAGAAAAAACATCACGGAACTCCTTAAACAGTTTGGTATACAAAGTGATCTCATCAGGAGAACAATTTTCCCTAGTAAAAAAATTTCCACAATACCGGGTTTAGTGGAGATATCAATTGGTATAGTTTTCGATATGTTTGCCATGTTTCCTTTAGCATAAATTGTTTTCATAGTAGAAGGACTGATGGAAAAATCGATATCACCACCAGGTCTCACTGAGGACTCACCATTCTCTATCTTTTCCAGATCTGGGAGGAAATAGGATCTGTGATGCATGTGTTCCCACAGATGATCTAGACCTATCATGGCTTCTATAATAGCCTCATCAGAAGGTAAAATAGTATCCAGAAAATCAAAAGAATGGATGTAATTGACTAACCAGGCAGGTGCATAGTCAATATTTGACTTTGTGGAGATGGACGGAGTCGAGATATAATCTATTGCAACATTTTGTGAAATTTGGTATGACACTTCTACAACAGATAAGGGCACAGTTGGTTATGACTGAGTGGGAAGAATCCATGGATCATTTGTTCGACAAACCGTGAATATTTCCCGAGACAAGATGTCAGTGGAACTCGTAGAACTGATGTAGCTGATGGGAGCAGGTAGGTCGAATGTTCCCATTAACGATGCATACATTCCTACTACCAAAATCTCGCTAGGCTTATGAGTCTGATCAATCAAAGGGATAGCTGAATCCCTTGAATTAGTTTTATTCTTTTGAGTGAAGGAAAGTTGATCAATGGTGATCATCTTCCCTTCATGTGGGAACATAAGGACTCAGAAGACAGACGATGGGATAGCTTGCATCGCATATGTCCAACTCCTTCCTAATAGCAAGTTGTAGTCAAGAGGGGCATCCAAAACTTCAACCTTCACAGAGACTAACTTACCGGCAAGTTCAACTTGGAATGCAGGAAAAAATCCATGTGGCCAGAATGATCTCCTGTCAAAAGCTATAATTATAGTGTTGGAAGGTTCTAGCTCAGGCAAGCCAAGGTATTTCTAGCAGGATATTGACATTACACATGTAGATGCGCCTTCATATACAATTGTTCGTCCAATTTTTTTGGGGCCATGGACTACTTCAATTTGGAGTCCACGTGATACGGAAATTGGGGTTTGATATTTTACATATCAAACTGTGCAAGAATACTTGAAGAATCCATGCTCCCGATGGCCGATAGAAGCACATTCCGCTGCAAAGGGAAGCTTTGCAAGACTTCTAATGTGGAAATTGCACAAGGAGTTTGGGCCAAGTCCTCTACGACAGAGTATTTAAGAGAGGCGCACACATTAGGGTTGTGCATAGCCCTTTTGTAGACACCCTTAGGTATCTTCAGCATAGAATCTATTGGTCTCTCAATGTGAAGAGGAGGAGATGACTCGGGAAAATACTTATCCTTCTACTGCAAGTGTAGGTTATAATTCTTGGATCTGGTTTGCAGAAATGTGTGTGAGTTAACCATGTTAATGAATGATTGATCAGTTGAAGAGGCACAATTTCCCCTAGCACTAGAGTTTCCAGAAGTTGGGCCTTGTCCATGAGGAAATGGATCCTTCAAGGAAGCTGGTTTCTTTTCTCAAAGTAACTTCTGGGCTTCATCGAAAAAAGGGCACTGATGAGTAAGGTGGTTTTCCTTGCAAATATTATAGGGAAACTTTAGCTTCTTTTTCTCTTTCTTTCCCTCCTCGACATTCTCGGTGTTTTTGGGCTTCTGATGGTTCTCCTCCCCTTTCTTACCATTCGTTTTGTTCTTGTTGGGTTGCAGAGGACCCTTTTGGTTTGTCTGCACTTGTTGTACAGATTCAGTTGTTAAAGGGGAGGTTGCAACCGTAGTTTCTTCAGTGGCAGATGTTGTGAGGGAAATACACCTATAGTTCAGGGGAGAAACTACCAACTTCAGGGATGAAAGATAGACCTACAAATGTTCTGCAAGTACAACTAGTAAGCAAAGAGATAAAGTTTAAAGAGGATGTGTACCTTATTAAAAATGTTGATCCCAGCCTTTCTCTTCCTCGCTCTTCAATGCCCTTTACTGTTGTGATGCCCACACCTAGAAAACAACTTCATACCTCTCTCAAATACATTTGACTACATATATGAGACTGATATTCATGACAGTAAAAGACATCAAACTATAAGAAAACTGTAATCAAATCTAAGACACACATGAACAGGTCATATTTGGAAAGGGAAAAACGTCTGATATTTATTAATGAATGAATCATGTACATAAAGTTATACCTTCCTTTAAGCTTGGCACTTCATGAAACCCAGATTCAAGGTCTCCTACTTCTGTTCTCCAAGGATACCAACCTCTAATCAGTTGTGCTAGGGTTTATCAGAAACTGAGGCACAAGAGAGGGAGATGAGGGTCTCCATTCCTCCAGCATAACATTATTATGGGCTTGGTCCCCTCTCATGGCCCTTCAACCTTCCTTATATAGTCAATGAAGGAGAGGAAAAGAAATTATAACCGATCAGGAGGTTCCCCAACTAACTCAAATTGACCAAAATTTGAGATTTTGATTGTTTCAAGAAAATGCCCTACTTTTCTACTACAAACCAGCGTATGTGCTCTACTTTTATGAAGCGTATTTGCATATTTTTGAAGGCAAACGCCCCTCTTATGCTTATAGAGTAGCGTTTTTGTGGAAAAATGGCCAAAAACAGGGTTTTCTAATGATTTTCACAAGGTGGTTTGGTACGGAAAAGTGTTCCTAAGGGTTATAACCATCAAATGGGCCAAGAGTGAGGTAATTTCAACCATATTCAGTGTCCCTAATGACCCTTCAATCCACAAGTGTCCTGTTGTGTGACTAAAACTTGATCTCAAGAAGTGTCGTCATGCAAACAAGCGATGCAAGTGTCTTCACGGATGGATAAGTGTCACTTTAAGCTATAACAGATGCCCCCTAATGTATGAGGTCAGAGGGAGTGAGGGAAATGATGGATGAAATACATTATAAATAATAAAGAGTTGAATCAATGGAAGCGAAGGAACCGGACAAACCAAGAATCATAGGCTCAAATGAAGTACCTGAAAGCAAAGGCAATGTCAGACAATCTCATCCTTTGGGTAACTATCCATGTTCAAATAATGGAACATGACCTCCAAGAGGATACAATAATGATCCAAATACTGAGGCATATATCATGGCCACTAGAATACAAGCGTGGATCCATGAGGAACATAAGTGTAAACATAGCCACAGAAATAAAAGGTGGATCTATGTCAAAACTGGAGAACATAGCCATAGAGAACAAGCTGGATCTATGTCTCATCAAGAGCCAAAAAGAGTGTGGCTTAGCCTTGCGCAACTTGGGCAATAACATAAATAAGGTGATGCTATAAAGGATCCCAAGGTCTTCATCCAAAAACAACCCAAGGTACAAACCTATCCATGCAAATAAATGATTTGATGTCGAACATGGGAGGTATCATTTGATTACCGGTCATTGATGTATACCATTAACAAATGCGAGGGTGTCCACCAATAATGAAAATGTAACCCAAGCTACCTAGTACATTCAAACAAGTGCAAATAAGTGGTCTTGCCATCGAACACATGAAGAATCTATCGGATAGGAGACATTGATGTATTCCCATCTATCCAATAGCGAGGGAAACTGCCACTAATGATTGCAAGCCCCAAGGTACTAATCGAAACTCTTAACTTCATTCCCAGAGGATAACGAGTTGAAGTCGGTGGGAAGAAGTCCGTTGGAAGGGAGGCCTTAAGTCATCCTCCATCATCCAACATGAGGGACACTCAACAAGTATGAGCTGTTTTGGAGTAGGATTGAATCACATGATGAAACATACTGCCACCAAGGAATGGCCGACGCATGAGGTCAAGGCAACTGCAGAATGGCCAACACAGGTTATATCCTTGAACAATTAGCATGACACAAGAGTGACTTAGGCAACATTTAACACAAAGAGACCATGATACAAATCTGTAATGTAGAGACATTAACAGATTCTCCATATGATTGGAATACTAACCAAACGGAGGAGTAAGAACTCTGAGATCAGGTTTATCCTAAGGCCAACACTATAACCCAACTTGTTTGATAGAATCAAAATAGGTGCTTTGTTCAAGGAGGTAGTTGACTTGCTAGCATCATATTGAAAGATATTTTAACATTCTTCCCTTCCCTTTCTTTTTTCATTTTTTAACGAGCTTGACAAAGAACTAAAGCATGCTCGACGGTATTTTCATATTTAAGGAGTCTGAAAAACCTAGAAGAAAACTCCATACACCTATCTGTGGATTTTATTTCGAGCCCGGATTGGTCTGTGCTCGGCGGTGTTTTCTTGCTTATAGAGTTGAAAAACTTAAACAGTCCTCTATCAACCATCTCATGAATTTCACATCGAGCCCGAGTAGGTGAATGTTCGCTTGGTTTTTTCACATTTCGAGAGTCTGAAAACCCTAAAGATGACTCCAAAGGTCCTTTTTCGTAAAGTTAGTCTCCTTCCCCGAAAAAGTGTAAAATAATGGAAGAAGAACTCTTCTAGCGCATACCAGAGTATACCTAGAGTATACCTTTTCCGTAAATTATCCACCAAGGTCCGGAAGAGTGGTAATTCTATACCTAAGTGGATGTCAGTTTAGTTATTTTAATGAGCCCGAAAAGACAACTATGCTCGGCAAAATTTTCCTATTTAAGGAGTCTCAAAAGGGCTTAAAAGAACTCCATAGGGATCTTTTCCGTAAAGTTTTAACGAGCCTGAAAAAGTAAACTCGTGACCTCCTTACTGTTTTGAACGAGCTCGAGGAGATACATAAAAATGCTCATAACTTCTTTACTATTTTTAATGAGCTCGAAGTGAAGATGGAATAAATGCTCAAAACCTACTTACTGTTTTTAACAAGCTCGAAGTAAAGGTAGAAGAATGCTCGTAACCTACTTACTATTTTAACGAGCTTGAAGTAAAGGTAGAAGAATGCTCATAACCTAATTACTATTTTTAACAAGCTCGAAGTAAAGGTAGAAGAATGCTCGTAACCTACTTACTGTTTTTAACGAGCTTGAAGTAAAGGTAGAAGAATACTGGTAAAGGGGAGGAGACGAGTGTCAGGGACATGCGAACCTAGCTCCAAGCGCATGGAACAAAGCTATGCCTAATGCAAGGAACATGAGCAAGATAAGGACACCTAGGGTGTGTCTCCTCTAGGTAAAAGGTGTCAAATTGTGAAGGAAAAATGATACAGGGCTTAGCGGAAATAAGATCAGAGATGGAGGCTTATATAACGAGCTAAAAACGTGGAAGTTGGCATCAAGCTCATTAGTGCAAGCGGGATCATAACTGATGCATATGCAACTTGAACACAAAGATGGGAGCCTTATCAGGGGTGGCCTGAAATATATGAGAAAGAAAGATATGAGGCTTCTTCTCAAAGTCATGGTAAATCTAAAAAGGCTCTCGAGCCTATGAGAAAAACTCAGCATGGGCACCAAAATGGCATAGGGGTGCTGACTAGGGTGACCCATGTTAGGTAGGCTCTGCTATCGGACTGGTGCAAAATGCATAAAAAGATGGCTAACACACCAATATCCAACAGGTTCGACCCTATGGCGAATTCAGATGGCAAAAGGTTCAAATGCAACATAACAACAGGGAAGCCTAAACCTATATGCAAGGTTCCAAATATACCTGACATGGTCTCACAAGGTGTCAAAAAGGACCAGTAAGCATGTATAAATCCAGCTAAGAATCCTGTCTCCAAGAAACATTAGTACCAAGATCATATCTAAAACATATGTAAAGAAAGACCCGATACAAGTCACTGTGGTAGAAATACTTTCAACTTCACTATCATCAACAACAAGCATAAACAAGGGAGAGTTTTCAAATGAAGACTCTATGGTACCCAATCCTGAGGACTTAGAATCAACAAGATCTACTTCACGATGAAGATCAAAGTTGAAGGACATGATGGAATCTACAGAAACAAGTTCATCATCACGGGAGTTGAAAATTCTAGAAGCAGAATCAAACTCAGCAGGAACACCGATTTGCAAATCTATAGGAGAGTCCAAAGACTCAACAGTAGGAAGATCAGACTTTAAGGTCAAACCAGGGCTGGACATAACTGTGATTGGGACAACATCCAAATGAATCGCAGATTGTACTATGCACTCTAGGAAAGCTTCATTAGAAGGAAGTATATCGTCCCAGATAGAACACATATCTAACCATTCAGATGGAGGTGTCACTTGGTCAAAAGCTGGGAACAAGTCCCGAGAAGGTAAGCATGAACTCAAAGACTTTTTCTCAGTAGCAGTTGAACTCAAGGAACAATATGCCACATAAGTCCCATGTGACATAGTAGTTCCTAATAACGAGGGATCTGACAGGTCTACAGTTGGGTAATAAGGAGGATCAACGAATGCAAGGTGGTTGATAGTAACGATGCTTTCGTTATGAGGAAAATGCATCACATGAAAGAGCGTAGACACCACAGCATGCATAGCATAAATGTAATCACGCCCAAGGGTCATGTGCACGGGGTCCTTTAAAACCATAAAATCAACTAAGACTATTTTTCCACCCAAAGTAACAGGTACCTGACGGAGGAATCTGATCGGTTCACTAGGTCTTCTATCAAAGGTCAATGACCAATTAACAGCTGGAATAACATTAGGGAAACCCAAATCTCTCTAAGCATAAGAGGATAAGATACTAACAGAAGCTCCTTCATCTACAATTCATCGATCAATTGTATGGTTCCTGATATCAACCTTTATCTGGAAAGGTGTCGAAGAAGGAAGATGAGGTTCGACTAGACTATTCCAATCAAAGGAAATGATCCTAGGGCTTGGTAGGGGTTCACATGGCATAGATGAAGTGTCCCCTTTTTCAAAAACATCCAAATTGGTAATGCAGAAGACTTTTGCAGTAGGTGCATCAATCTTTGTAGGACTGATGGGATCGGTCGAAGATTGCATCGATTCGATCACTTCACTTTCTGAAGGGAGAGTGGGGTTGACCAAATATTGCATTGGTTCAACCACTTTATCAACCCAAGGTTGATCTGACTGTAGGGAATCTATAGACAACTCAGGAGCATAGATTCCCTCAGACATGGACCACACACTTCGTGCCTCTGGAATGGCAGGGCATCAGTGAGTAAGGTGATATCCCTTACAAAGTTTACAAGGGAACTTTGGTTTCCGTCCTATAGGTTTAGAATCCTTTACAACGTCAGTACTCTTAGCATGACTAGCATTGGATGACATCTCGCCTCCAGCATGACTTGTAGTGGCTGGTTGCTCAGAAGATGAAGAATTTTGAAATGAGGACCACACTTTTTTCACTTCTGGAAGTACAGGGCACAAGTAAGCAAGGTGGTCTCCCTCACAAAACTTGCAAGGGAACTTATACTTATGTTTATTCGGTTTGTCGACAATGTCAACTCCCTCAGCATGACTTGCAGTGGTTGATCTCGTGTCTCCAATATGACTCACAGGAACTGGTGACTTGTCATTAATATGACTAGCAGTGATCAATGATGTGTCCTCAACATGACTAACAGTGGTTGAAGACGAATGTTTAGTGTGATTTTCAATGATTGAAAGTTTTCTCCCAGCATGACCTTCAGAGGCTAGGTAGGTACCCCCTGCATGATTTGCAGAGGCAAGGTGCTTGCCCCCAACTTGACTTACAGAGGTTGGGTTGTTTCCCCCAGCTTGACTTACAGAGGCTGGGTTGTTTCCCCCAGCTTGACTTACAGAGGCTGGGTTGTTGCCCCCTTGTTTTGGCATCTTCTTCCTATTCTTCCTCCATCTATTCCTTTTAGACTGCTGGTTACTCATATTGCTACTTTCGCCACATGAGGTAGAAGGAGGAGGAGAAGATGTTACTGGAAAAGAAGGCACAGTGTTCTGAAGCTCTTAATTTGAGGTTCTTACAAAAGAAGCGTCAGGAGCATGCAAGTCATTCGGAGTGGAGAACAACCAAACTGACAGCCCTATAGTGAATCCAGGAAGATTTAGAGTATCCATTTAGGGAGTACTAATGTTTCCAATGAATGGAACATCACAAGGATCCCCTGGAACAGGGGTACCTTGATTAGCGCTTTCCAGAATGCTAGATGTTATAGGTCAAACTTGCACCTCTCCGTCTGTGATCGCCCTGAGCTGCTGATCACACAAAAGGACACTTTGGATGGAGGAGCATGTTGACCTTGGACCATATGATAACTCATCCCATTTCCTGAAAATACTGGAAAACATACAAAAATATCATTTTGAGGTATGAGCACTACTCCACTTAAAGAGACTAGTGCCCATACGCGACTCCAGTGTATAATAGTAGCATCCATATCAATGTATACGCTACACCTTCTTAGCAAAGTAGCGCTCGACATTTAAAACTGAATGAGCGCTAGTTGTTAAACAATAGGGTAGCGCCCTATACGCTAATCCACTGAGTAATAGTCGCGTATATCTTAAAAGATGATTAAAAAATATATTAATCCATCGAGGAGGATTAGTTGATGGTAGTTTCTTAACTTCCCCAACCTCCTCCATCGACCTGAACTACTCCATTAAACTTATAAATACCAAGAAGGCTAAAGGAGCAAGGTTAGAGAAATTATGAAGAGAAATTATTGCTAGAAAAGCTAAAGGATGAGTTAATAGAGAAACTTTAAGACATTGGAGAAGTTGTTGCAGAAGACATCCAAGCCAGAGTAGAGCCAGAGCCCAGAATCTAGTTGCAGGAGCCTGCTTCATTGTCAGGTATACTTGTACTTCATTCTACTTTTTGACAAATAAAGGTTGAAGTGTTTTTCTGGTTCCAATTTGAATGTGTTAGCAAATGGAATTTTAAATTGGATTTATTTTGGTCAATGCTGAATGTTAAACATTGCTTTTGTTTATGTCAAGCTTTATATATTGCCCAAAATGTTTTGAGAAAGGTATTGTTGTTGCAGGTTTGCTGAAGGAAGAGTAGATTTGTGAAGCTGAACAAGGGATCGAGTCAAGGCTAGGATCAGACTTCGGTTAACAGGTGTGTTCCCTAAATCTACAATCTATTTCTTTTTGTAAATGCCTATGTAATAGCATCAATACACTTACCTGTCACCCCAACCAAGTTGATAGCTTTAGTTTCCTGGCTATAGGGTAGAAATGCCCGCCAACACTAGACATAGTTTCTGGCTCAAATGAGCAAGAAGTTCTCTAAGGAAAACTAAGATAAGTAGCACAAAGAGCACACCACTAAAAAACGTCCTAGGTAAATCAAACCAGGAAAACATATGTCGTCCGGAGAATATTCTGGGATGATAAGGGCCCAGAACAGATCAACGAAGGAAGAAGGATAGTTACTCGGGGTCCACAATACAATGACTAAGGGTGCAAGTGTTGGAATCACCCAACCACCCTCCCAAAGACCTGCAAGGGATTTCCTCCCACGTCTATCTTAGGTACAACAGATATAACCCTCCGCCGTCACCTGTGTATGATCCTATGGTCAGATACTAAGGATACCACCACACCGAAAACTCCTAGGGGAACAGTCTCTGGTCGAATCAGAAGGCGTGGGAAGGGTAACTAAGCCCAAAACTCAAAAGAGTCCCCAAATGCAATCCGATCCTGGTATATGCTCGAAACAAAAAGTAGGAGGTTTATTCCCAACAATCTGATCTCACAATACCTACTGCATAGATCCGAGGCAAGTTTTTAATGAGGTGGGTTTACCTGTGATAGTCGAACTATGATTTTTGCGTAATGTGTGATCTCGGGTGGTTTAAGGTGTTTTAAACCCAAGATCCTAACCAAAACTAGTTGGTGAATAGTGTAACCTAGAAATGAAAATGTTACTAGTACATTTTATTAGGGTTCATTTTAAAGGTTACTTGCTTACTCAAAAAGGTAGTGGGTGTGTGAGAGTGGTTATAACAGAGATAGAATACTGAAAATGAAATGTTTACCACTAAACAAATATTTTCTTTTCAATGAAAGTCCTAAAGATACGATCTAGAATGCATATGAAAATGCAATTTTTAGTTTTTTCGAATGCAAAAAAGGTAAAAATAAAATCTGAATGTACAAAATTAAACTCAAAACCTAAGAATGTAGCTACTCAAACAAATAAGTATGCAAAAGAAAACTTCTTCTTTTTTATGCAAAGCACTCTTAAATCCTTTAAGCCACTTGCAAGGTACTCCACTCAGAAAATAAATCAATTTTTTTTTATGCTTTTCAAAGGTGAGAAACAAAACTAAAATTGAAAGTAACCTACTATCAAAGAAAAAGAAAAGAACTTTCAGGTTTCCTTATCGAAACAGTAAAAGAAACCAATACAACTTTCAGATTTTTATTAATGTAAACATGCCAAACATTGGGAAAAGCGTACGAAACCTAATTTTGGACCCAAACAAAGCAAATGACCTACAAAGAAGTATGGTTTGGTAAAGTCAAGTCTGCACATAAATAGTGCATTCAAGGTCCTGGAAAGAAACAAAGACACTTGAGCTTTCAATACAAAAAGAAAACTAAAAGCATAAGGGAGGATAAGAAACCAATCTAAAGATAAATTTCACTCAAAAAGATACAAACAGGGTCAAGTAGACTCGATAGGTTTCAAATCCAGTGGAAATGGAGCAAGTAGATTCAGTCAGACTCAAATCAAGGTACAAAACACCAAACTGGTCCACAACCCCCCAACTTGGGTCAACAAGCCCCAAAAATTTCCAAACAAGCCCACATTGATCAAAGAGGGTCCAAATCATGAACATAGGATCAGTAAAGGATAGGAGACCACTTACAGTGGTTTAACTCAGACCTAGGGTCATCAGGGACCCCAAAAAATGCAGCCACAACCCCCCCAAATAGGTAAAAACTCAAAAAAATCAATTCCAGGATGTGTGTGCTACTGTCTATGAGGAATACCGGTGCCAAAATGGGGGAATGCACTACTGTGCTTCACAATAGTAGCATGCATGTGGGAAAAGTTGAAAAAATAGGGTTAAAACCCCCCACACACGAACCAATAAGGGTTTCTAAGGGCTAGGAAGGGTCTGTAAGAGCCAAGGAGGGTCAAACAGAGCCTAATAACTGATTCTAATTAAGAAATTGAACAAAGACCTTAAAAAAAAACTAAAGAAATGACATTGGATACCCCTAAGTAGATATGCTTTCCCTAGTGGAGTCGCCATTCTATTGTGAGGGAAATACACCTATAGTTTAGGGGAGAAACTACCAACTTCAGGGATGAAAGATAGACCTACAAATGTTCTGCAAGTAAAACTAGTTACCAAAGAGATAAAGGTTAAAGAGGATGTGTACCTTATTAAGAGGGTTGATCCCATCCTTTCTCTTCCTCGCTCTTCAATGCCCTTCAGTGTCGCAATGCCCACACCTGCAAAACAACTTCATACCTTTGTCAAATACATTTGACTACATATATAAGACTGATATTCATGACAGTAAAAGACATCAAACTATAAGAAAACTGTAATCAAATCTAAGACACACATGAATAGGTCATATTTGGAAAGGGAAGAACTTCTGATCTTTATTAATGAATGAAGCAAGTACATAAAGTTATACCTTCCTTCAAGCTCAGTACTTCACAAAACCTAGATTCAAGGTCTCCTGCTTCTGTTCTCCAAGGATCCCAACCTCTAATCAGTTGTGCTAGGGTTTATCAGAAACTAAGGCACAAGAGAGGGAGATGAGGGTTTCCATTCCTCCATCATAACATTAGTATAGGCTTGGTCCCCTCTCATGGCCCTTCTACCTTCCTTATATAGTCAATGAAGGAGAGGAAAAGCAGTTATAACCGATCAGGAGGTTCCCCAACTAACTCGAACTGACCAAAATTCGATATTTTGATTGTTTCAGGAAAATGGCCTATTTTTCTACTGCATACCAGCATATGTGCTCTACTTTTATTAAGCAGAGTTGCATATTGTTGAAGGAAAACACCCCTCTTATGCTTATAGAGTAGCGTTTTTGTGGAAAAATGGCCAAAAACAGGGTTTTCTGATGATTTTCAGGAGGTGGTTTGGTCTGGAAAAGTGTTCATAAGGGTTATAACAATCAAATGGGCCACAAGTGAGGTAATTTCAACCATATTCAGTGTCCCTAATGACCCTTCAATCCACAAGTGTCCTGTTGTGTGACTAAAACTTGATCTCAAGAAGTGTCATCATGCAACCAAGCGATGCAAGTGTCGTCACGGACGGAGAAGTGTCATTTTAAGCTATAACAGCAGACTACTTCATAGAGAGTGAGTGTAGTTGTTTTCTTAAAGCTTCAAGTGTTGTTGAATCTATTGAACCAACAATATCGTCGGCATGCAATCCAGGATTAGGTTTTCCAATATCTATATTAGATCTCTGTGTGTCCGGAATGATCTCATAGAGGATCCCAGATTGGGCATAAACTAATTCAAGCTATCGGGTCCTCAGGATTGCTTCTTCCTCAGAACTTACTCCAGAAGTTGCAACATCCTTAGAAATATAAGGAAGGAGTGACTTCAGATACCACTCTAAAAAGAACTCTAGAGGGATATCAGCCTTGATCAGCCTCTTTTGTCTTTGCCACTCCTGAATGTGATCAGAAAGGTGAGCGACCTTGTTCTTCCTGAAAGTAGATAGGAGATTAGTACCGGCATCATACCGGACTGAAAGTTGGAATTGATTTAGGAAGATCGTTGCTAGGTCCCAAAGGTTATCCTAAGCTGTAGCAGGCAGTTAAATGTACCACTTGGATGCAACACTAGTTAAGGTCCTTTAGAAGAGACTCAACCTAATGGAATCATCATTAAGTGAGTTGGAAGAGCACCACAAGTGAAAAGTGGTAACATGGTCTCCAGGGTCTTCCCCAGTCTTACCTTCAAACTTCAGAATTTCCGAGGGAAGCTTGGTTGGGACGGGTGGCCATGTAGGATGATGTCACACTGGATTGTTGGTTAGTTTCGAAAGATATGGCAAGTTTAAGGTTTCCAGAAAGGAAAAAAGGGGTCTTGTCGATGGCATTTGATTAAATTTTTTTTTATAGGGGGAACCTAGATACTATAGTGTTGGTTGGGGTTTCCCCCAGCCACTGGTTGTGAAGAAAATGCATTATTGAAGTTTCTCCAACCGTAAGCTAAGGGATTACTTCCTTATGGACTCATCCATTGCAGCTGGGTATAAGCACCCTCGAAATGTGGGTTGACAAAACTATTACTACCCCCTCCACCAAATAGAGAAAAGGGAGTACTCCCTACAAGTACATTCAAAGTCTGTACATTGGATGGATGCACATTAAAACCTGTGAAGGGGTTGAACCCTGATATAGATGCAATGGAAGAAGTAGGAATTGAGCCTACAAAAGGTGTCGAAGGAGCGATGTCTTCTCTTAACCAAGGAAATCTGTGACTAAAAGGAGCAAACTGAGGGTTAGCCTGGAATTGTTGTATAAAAGGGGAAGATGTGAACGATACCGAAGGTACCTTTGAAAAAGGGATACTGGATGGACCAATAGTAGAAACAAAAGGACTAGATGTAGTCATAGCTTGAGAGCCAAATGATCCTATGGATATAGTATTGAAATTAAATGAATTTCTCGAAGTAGAAGTAGCTTGCAACGAGCTTGGTATCGATGTGTGTGTAAACGGTGGAGAAAAACCTGATGACGTGATAGTTGTTGTAGGAGTATGAGGGACTCCTGACACATCCCCTATGTTATCCATGAAGGAACCAGGTGTAAACCAATATACGCTTAAATCTGGAAGACCTAGAGAAACTACTCTTTCTAACAAGGGGTCTTTGGGTCCAGTTAAAGGAGGATTGAAGGGTGTATAGAACTCTTCAGTTGTCAAGTCTTCAATCTTGATAGGTTCCTGAATTGGTTGGTCTTGGAAGATCAGATGGGGTTCTCTGGGTTGTTCAGTTGTTTTCGTAAGTTCGTAAGAACCACGAGAGTCTGTTATCCATCACTTTGGTAGTGGTGGAGGCTCCACTATAAATGGAGGAAGGTTTTGCAACCTTTCTGATTTTTTAAGAGGTTGGTCCTCCACAATTGTGTGAAAAATATACGAAGTAATTACCCTAGGGACCACTAACAACTAGGAGCAAATATCACACCACTAAAAATGTCCTAAACTAAATCAGACCAGGCACAACAAGATAAAATATTCTCAAAAGTAAGTCTAGGATGATGAGGGCCCAAAACAAACTAGTAGAATATCGAAGAATAGTTAACCATGGTCCACATACATGCTTTCTGGGTGCAAGTACTTGAATCACCAAACCGCCTTCCCAAATCATTATAGAGGGTTTCCTCCCACGTATTTCCGAGGTACAACATAAATATCCTTCTGTCGTCACCTGTGTAGAGCCCTAAAGATCAAAAGGTACTAAATGTTACCAAAATTGCAGTAAGAACTAAGGGAATAGTCACTGGTCCAGCCAAGACGCATGCGTAGGGTAACTGATCCCAAAATCCAAGAGTGCAAACGGCACTAATTGACCCACATACGCAAAAAGTCTCTAGTGTATGCTTGAAAGAAAGGTGGAGGGGTATCCCCAACAGTTCTATCTCACATGACCTCATGCTTAACTCTAGTTTGAGTAGAGATTCCTGGATACTTCCACAACAGTGGATTTACCTAAACGATATTTATACTATGATTTGAGATTTGAATGTTATGGAAGGTTTAAGGTGGCGTGTTCCAAACCCTAGCCTAATCTAGTTAATGTTGTGTAACCTAAAAAAGAAAATGTTACTAATGTATTTTATTTATGGCTCTTTTTAAAGGATGTTACTTACTCAAAGGATAGTGCAATGTGTGGTGATGGTTATAACTGAAAAGAAATGCATATATATAAAAATGTAAAAGCTTCACAATTAACCTACTTTGTTTGTCTTTCAAAACATGAAATTGTAAAGCAAACTAAGCATAATGTTTTTTTTTTTTCAAAGATGATAGTACTAAAGACAACGACTACTTTTAAAAGAAATGACAATTCTTGCTATAAAAGAGAATTCTTTTTGAATTTGATCTTTTTTCTTTAACTATGAAAGGAATGAAAATAAATGTGAACCAACAAGAATTATAAAAGTGGCACAAGCAAAAGAACAAAGACCCAAAACTAAAGCAATCAGACCCTGTGCAAGATCGACAAAGACCAACCCAACTAGTTGCTTTAGGAAGTAACTAGGTTTGGAAACAAAATACAAGATAAGATAACTGATATGTAAATCAGAAAAAAAAGAGACCCATATGCAGAAATCAAACTGCTCCTGAATACTAGTGATCAAAGATGATGAAAATCCAAGCACTTTACAAACACAAAAATGGGCTAGAGAGCAAGGGTAACTTTGCAAGCACAAAAAACACAAGTAACAACTCTTAAAAGGGATGAAAATAGACTCAGAAATACATTGAACAAGTGTCTAGAGGGTATAAGATCAGCAAAAGAGTTCCAAAGCCATAGATAAGCCACCTTACGGCCAAACCCTAATTGAAAAGGAAAATCTCAGGAAAAACCCGTGACTGTATAATGCAGAGATGCGTGGTTGACCTGTGGGTACACAAACTAACAACTCACGAGTAGGGTAGAAAATCCATGACTGTGTGTATAAGCAGGTCGCATAAAGATCAAAGAAAACCTCTGATAAAAACCGGGCACAACAAGACTGAATCAAGCATAAAGATCAAAGAAAACCTCTGATAAAGGCTATAACAAAGACTCAAATCAACACTACAAGACTATAAACCAGTGTCAGACCAACAAACCAACTTCAAGAGCCAAGCAAGTAACCCTAAGATTAAAATTTAAATAAAAAACCAAAATCTCAGGAAATGTTCGCGACTGCCACATGCAGAAGCACGCAGGTGCAACTAAAAAAATGTGGGTACCTATATTGGCAACTCGCTAGTGCAACTAAATAACCGCGCCTGTATGTATAGGAGACTCGCGGGTGGGCTCAAAAAACTTTTAAAAATAAAAGAGTTTACATATCAGAAAAGAACCAAGCCAACAAACAAGGTCAAGGATACCCTAGACACTTCTAAAGAGATCAAACAAGTTATAAAAATTGGAAAAACTCAACAAGAGTCCCCAAAGCAGAAAAACAAAATGGTGCTCCCCAGTGGATTCGCCAATTTTGTTGTTAGGAAATTACTCTTATAGTTGGGGAAGAAGACTACCAACGTACTGAGGGGGTATCAAGCAGACATATAAGGGTTTTACAACATAGTTGATAAGAAAATAGGATAGAAGTAAGAGAATGTATACCTTATTTATGAAGGTTGGTCCAAGCTTTCTCTTCTTCGTTCTTCTATGCAAATAACCTGTAACACAAACACAATACCTTTCTGAAATGTATTTGACTATAAATGAGATATTGATATTTAAAGAAAAAATATAACATTAACATATAATCAAATAAAAATAGATATGAAAAACTCTATATTGGAAAGGAAGGAATGTCTCAACTTTATTGATAAATGCAGAAAATGTACAAAGCTTATACCTATTCTTGCACCGACACAGTCGTAACCAAAACCATGGGCTCCTCCTCCTCTTTGTTAGCTATGAATTTCTTCAGCATAGCTTTCTCCAATGATCATAAGGTCTCTTCCTCAAGCCCTTCCCCTTGTATTTATAGCAAGGCAGGTTCGAAAGGTGGTTGAATGGGGAAGTTAAGGTAGTTTGGGTACCTTCCTCAATTAATCCTCCATTCATTTTTTTAATTATTTTTTAGCTTTTTCTTAAGACACCTACAACTTTGTTATATGAAGGCTCACAAGTGTATTCACTTGCATGTAGCAGTGCAACATTTTTATTGGCACTTGCAGGTTGTCAGTATTGGAACCCGCAGTTGACCGGCTTGTTGTTAAGCATAAGGGTCGCGGTTATGTCAAAAAATAAGCAGAGAAATATGCTTCTAAGTAAAGGATTGCAAGGCTCAGCTCTAGTTCATCTAGGTTCAACGTAAGCTCGTCCATCCATAGTTTCCTTTTGTGTTACCGACTATGTGGTCATGGACGGAGAAGTGCTAATTTGACCTATAACAGCCCTCTGCACTGATAATGGAAGAGAGTATGTGAAGGGTGAGTTCCAAACCTGTTGTGCAGATGAAGGTATAGAGATGCAGCATATTGTTCCCTACACACCACAACAAAATGGTGTTGCAGAGAGAAAGAACAGAACCTTAAAGGAGATGGCAACCTATATGCTAGAGTCTAAAGGATTACATCCTAGTCTTTGGGAAGAGGCCATCAACTATGCTGGTTACTTTCAGAATAGAGTCCCTAGTCTTTGGGAAGAGGCCATCAACTATCCTTTATAAGCATGTATGGGTTACAAACCTGAGTATCTCATCTCAGAGTGTTTGGATCTAGAGCTTGGGTTTGGATTCTAACAGAGAAAAGGAGAGCCCTAAATTATCAGAGTAGAGAATGTATACTAGTGGGTTATGCAGTAAGTGAAAAGGTCTACAAAATTCTTGATCCTTCTACTATGCAAACATTCCTTGAAAGGAGTGTGCATTTTGAGGAATGGCCTCTACATGATGTTCATCCTGTTGAGCAAATCATTTTTCCTAGAACACCACCATTTCTTGATGAGAAAGAGAGCAAAGCTTCATCTCAATAAAGTTCAGATTTAGAATCTGAAAGTGACAGTGATGAAGAGCGAATGCTAGATCCATATCCACAAGAATCTGAAGATCTAGCAACTGATAGTGAAGATGAGCGAATGTTAGATCTAGATCCACAAGAATCTGAAGATCTAGAACCTAACAGTGAAGATGAGTGAATACTTCATCCATATCTACAACCTAATGATCCAACTCTTCCAAGATTGGCATCCACAACTCTTATATTTGCCGGTGATCTTGTTGGATATCCACTTGATCCAAGGAGAACCAGATCTTATTTTAAGAATGGAAGTTTTCATCCTTCTCACATTGATCATTCACACAATGATCCATTCCTTTCCAATAGATCCTTCCTTGGTTAAGAAGGTCACTTGCCTCCTCTTGGGGTGAGTGATGCCATGCTACATTAACATCTTACAGTCTATTTTTTTTGGGGGGGCTTTCTTCCCACTCGGTTTTCCCTCTTTCCTCACTTTATTTATTTAGATTCTTGTACAGTGTGACCTTTGGTCTCAGTTACCAGGGCCCTACTTTTTCAGTTACTTCCTCATAGTTTGTCTTGCGGGGGGGTTTTGGAGTATTCTCACCATCATCATTTGTATTTGCATGCATAGCATGCATTCTGGCATGCATTCTGCATGCATGTATGCATACTGCATGTATTTTGTCATCAGTATGGTAGTCTCCCCAACACCTAGAGCTTATTTTCAGCCCCCTGGAGCCTGTTTTTATCCATCAGTAGCCCTCCTACCTACCTATTGCACCTTGTTTTCATCATCTGGATTACAAATGCGCCCTACTACACACTCTTCGATTCCAACAGTCATTTCTTGCATTGATTTCCCAATCCATGCATTTATTGCTCAGTTTAACTGCCTGTAGTTTCTAGTTGTCTGTATCAGAGTGCCACTTGACTACTGGCAGTCCTCATGCACCCTCCTTGGAGTCTCCTTCCCTACATTTATGCTCACGTGACTCAGTTAGACTTAATTAGACTTACATTAACTGACATTTGACTATTTGTGACTACTACCACTAGTTGGGCGATGTCTCCAATGTTATCCAAGCCACAACTTGAGGAGAATTCAAATCACCTTTTGGGTAATTGAATTCATTCTATTGTACTCATATTTTTTCTAGCTTATAGCTGATGAACATGATTACAACATTTTTCCACATTCTTTGAGTTTCATGTGTGAATATTGATTCAATTCTTCTTCTTCTTCTCTACAATTCTATGAGTGAATTTGTGAGGTTTGTTCAAGCTGAGTGATATACACCTGTAGAATATCAAATCCGATAGGAACATACAACAAATTGAAGCTAAAAATATTGGACCATGTAATATTTTGAAGAAGATTTCGGAAAATGATTATGTGTTGGAGCGACCGAAAGAGTTCAACATTTCTCCGACGATCAATGTATTGGATCTGTACAAGTACAAAGAAGTTTCGATGAGCAGCGGTGTAAAATATTCCAACATCGAATGGATAGCATAGATTTCCATATCAACAGAAGGAAGATATCCTCGAAGTGATGCATGAGTGCAATGTTGGACACACAAGGAGTTCGTAGAAGAAATAATACTTAGTCTGCTAGAGGAACAATGGGTTGGAAGAGGCAACATGGATTTCAGAGGAGGAATACAGAATACTAACAGAGCAGTCGATTTATTTTTCACATGGGGAGACTGATGTAGGGGCATCGAGGCCTAGATGGAACAGTTGAAGTTGCTCGACAGAAGAAGGCCAACTAGGGGGACTGTCGATGACCACTAGTGTGAGAATACTAGCATTCGAGGCCTGGAAGTCGAGCAAGAAGCTATTGAAGTATGGTCGATAGAAGTGAAAGTCGATGAAAGGTCGAATAATGACATCGACGAAGGCGGAAAAATCCAAGCATGGAGGATGGGGAGGATGGAAACTATGGATATTCAGTGAAGTCGACAAGTTAATTTGATAACTGACAACTATAACAAAGACAAGATGCACAAAGGTTGAGAAGTGCAGAAGTCAAGGAAACATACCTATAGTCATTGTGGGTAGTTGAGGAAGCTAATGATAGTTAAGAAGGTGGTTTGGATCAGGCTAGATGTCACTACAAGGGAAGGTGGTACAGGAATGAACAAGGGGTGATAACAACTACAGGTTTGCAGGATCAATGATGCTTCGGTGGATAGATTAAGGACGCCTCGGGGAAGCCATACATGGTGGACCTCAAGAACAATAGAGCATATTCGAAAACCGGTCTGAAGGCTCAGAAGGAGGGGGGGGATTGCACAGGGAGAGATTGCACAAAGTGAGGAATAAAAACAGAGAGTAGCGACACATATCTGATTCGCATGATTACTTCTGTGTGTTGATTGTAATAGGTTGAGGCCGACTTTATTATTATTTGCATGTAATTTTGTGAATGATACAATTGATAGAATCCAACTCCTTGGCATTTCCATTTCACATCTTGTGTTTTGTGAACATGTGTGTGTAAGCTATGTGATTATGATAAGCGAGAAAGGTTTGCCCGACCTGTCGTGTATCATTCTCCCTAGTTGTTTATTTTTTGGGGTGTTATTCTTTTGGTTTTTCTCAACCTTCTTTGTAGCATAGGTTTAGTGTTTTATCTTGATTTCTTTGTTAGCATTTCCATCATGTTTAAAGGATTATTCATGACTTAGCCTTTCCCAGAAATCTTGATGCAGCAGGAAAAAGTAACATTGTCGAAGCTCTATTTATTAATGTAGTTGAAACAACAAAAGAATATTTCAATCTTTACCAAATTCATAGGTTTTAGATATTATTAGCTCAATATTGGTACGGAATATTTCCCCCTTTAATGCAAGTTGATTAAATTCATTTAGCTTTTTCTAATTCCCTTATGACCGTCCCTGCAAGAAAACAACCCCAAATTATAGTATGTTTTAGAGACCAAACAAGTATTACTTCTTTCCTCTTTAACTTTATCCTTGATACCGCTTAGTCATCCCAACGGTTAGAATAGTCTTGGGAAGTTATAAGAGAAGATATTAACAAGGAAGATAAACGTGATAGAGAACTTCGACAGACTAGGAATCTTAGGCTTGCACAGTAGCATATGTTTCATACCCCACACCAATCTCGATGCATTAGAGGTTAGTCACCTGAGTTTAACTCACTTTCTAAAGTTAGGAGAAAGAAAAAGCAACTAGAAAACCTACGACAACATCTTGTGTGGTGTCATTCCTATCCAAAATATTCTAGTTCACGCATTTTAATTCTTGATTCCTTTCATTTGGTAAGCAAAACCTCATCTTCAGTCTTCAAGAAGATGGCTTCCCAACCAACTGGATCCCAGACCTTGGGAAGTATGTACACTGGTTAAAATCCCACTATCTCGCCCAATTATCCTAATAAGATAGTTAAAAAGTTTGGATTGTTTCAATTTGAGGAATATTTAAACCTTCCACCATGGCATGTGCCCTAACCTTTAGATTTACATCCTACTAGGGCACCCTTTCCTAATTTTAAATACCACTAACCAAATTTTTCTCATGATGGAACAACTATGGTTGAATAACACCTCATTGCATTCTCTAATTTCTGTAACAATAGAGGTTCAAATAATAACGATGTTTGCATGCACTTGTTTTTTAATTGTTTAGGAGGAAAAGTAACCTCATATTTCTTTGATCTCATTTCCAAATCTTTTTCAACTTGGAATGAACTATAATATTGGTTCTGTTCCACCTACGGTTTTCATGTCCCCAAATTTTGACAAGGTCTATGTCACTAGGACATAAGCATTAAAATATTTAATTAATGATGCCAATAGTACTAGAAAAATAATTAAATTATTCAAAGGGATTAATTTTGGTTTGGAGGCATTTATTTAATTAAATTACATAATATGCACTCTGGAATAATTAATTAGTTGGTTTGAGCAATTTTGTTTCTAATTACTAATATTTGGACAAGAAATAATGAGCTAAGATAAGGAGGGCGAATTAGAGAGGCCAAGTGGACCAAGGAGGATGGAAATTGCTAAAAATGGTCAAAAGCATGCTAAAACCAACAAATCAGGAAAAGAAGCATAAAGTAGGAAAGTCATAAAAGAAGGAAAGTTCAGAGAAAAGAAGAAAAATAAGAAAAATTCAAAGCAGAAAGTGGAAAAACAATCGGAAAAAGATAAAGAAGGAAAGCAAAGAAAACAAACGAAAAAGAAGGAAAGCAAGCTTTCCTCATCCAATCAAGGAGGGTGCATTAGCTATGGATAATTTCTCCTCCTGTCATCCAATATTATAAATAAACTAGTGTGCACCACATTCACATCTTTTGTCAGTTTAATGTCTTCATTGAGAGCAATTGTTCCTCAGAGACTTGGGAGATGTGCCCCTACTTTTTGTGAGAGGATGATGATACTCAACCATTATTAATGAATTTATTTGTAGTTCTTATGGCTTTTAAAGTCGAATTTGAAGTTTAGAAGAAGCATCATCCAATTCAGAGTTCGAATCTCCAGGATTCCTATGAATTTCTAGAGCTAGATTCTTGTGTAAAAGAAGAGAGATATTTCTATAATGTTTTGAGAGGCCTATTGGCCCACATCTGATTTAATTATAGTGAATGTAAAACTCTGATATAATTCTCTCCAATTAAAATTATAGAAGTATGAATTATTCTCACATTTATCCACCCTCTCTAGATTTGCATAGAAATTGACTAGTTTTCAGACTATGTGGAATAAATGAATGAGTAGATGTACAAATGAGTTTCTTTCTATTCCTGGATTTATTTAACATGCTATATGACACCATCCATGTCTGATTTTTAGAATTTGTGAGCCTTCAATAACTGTTTCGAATCTCCTGAAAATTACTAGTTGTGCAATCCTAGTAGGCATTTTTTATTGTATTTTTATGAGACTTTCTCAAACATTCATATAAATTTATGGAATTTCATTTGAATGTGTAATGAATTTTATTTTATTTTATTTATCCTCTCTGAGTCATAAACACCCATCCATGGCCTCCAGTTAAGTTTACACCCATAGTAGTCTACATATGCTGACGAGCCCAGGAGCGTTGGAATAGATTGAATCTTTGCTACTCTTAAAACATCAATGGTCTCAGAAATTTGTGCAGAGGTCTCATCCAAATATCATAGCCTTCCTTCCACCCAAATCCTTTGATCTTGTCCAACCTCAGTCAATCTAGTTTCCCCAAGCAGTGTTTTAATTCATTCTGTGAAGTAGAGATTTTTTGTATTACTAATCCTAGTTGGTACATTACAGTGGTATCATAGCACTTTCCTCCACCCATGTGGAAATAAATAAGCTCACTGTTGAATAATATTGCATATCATAACTCAAATTTGCAGCTACGAGGCTAGTTCTAGTCATTGAAGATGAAGAGTTTGAGCCATAGGAGGAAGCATAAATCCTCTACATAGATGGAGGCCTCCCTTGAGATGAACATGGTTATTTTTGTGACCAGATATATTATTAGGACATCAGGACTTGTCCACCAAGGTTTAAATTTATTGAGGATCGAAAGAAACCTAGAGGATCCAAAATAGATGACTATACATGGGATTCAACTGCCTCCTACTTTATGAGAATTTTTCGATCCTCTTCAGAAGGAGTCTCCAATAATTTTGATCCTAAGGAATCCAAGGAGGAAACTTCATCACTTTTCTTAGAAAATCAAGATTCAAAAGAACATAAAATAGATTCACAGTCACTACTTGAGCTACCCAAGGACGCAAAATCCATGTACACATCAGTTGGATGTGAAACATGAGATTTGGTGGAAGAAAAGGCCACCATAGCTCCACCACATGAAGAGAAATACATGATACAAAGGTATTGCTACATTTTGGACTTTTGTATCCCTTTGTTTCAATCTGATATGGCAGCGACTTACAGTGAGAAGGTTGGCATGGTTGAGTCCTTCCGTATGGAGGCTCAAATTTTCAGTGTTAACTATGAAAGCCGTAACGAAGATGAACCATTGGAGGAGCACAAGTCATTGCAAGGTGATATCAATGGGAAATATATAGCCATTCATGTTGAGAAGCAAGAGGAAAGTACAAATCAGCCATCTCCAATCATTGAGAGGAGTAGTGAACTACCTAGATCCATTGGTAGTGAAGAAAGAGCTATGGTTCTTAAAGAGGAATCCAATTACACAATTCTTACTGATGAGGGTTGTGCATCATATGATGAAACCCCCACTTGTATTGTTGATGATCATTCAAAGACACTGAACATGGATGAAGGAGAAACTACAGAGGGTTTCTCTAGTACCTGTGGAACATCAACTTGTGGATGTTAGAATTTTGTTGGAGTACCTATAGATGGGCGCTCACATCTCTATGTTGGTGACATAGAGATCAGATTTGAAGATGTTTCTGCAAGCCAAAGTACCATTGATCATGATGATGGAATTCTTCCAAAGTGGAAGCAAACCAAGGATCAATTTCACCTTCACCACTTGAATTTTATGAGGGTGATCCAATGAAGTTTGAAGAAGAGAAGGTTCTATCTCATGAAATTCCCTACTTTGATAAAGGTGATGCAAATATACTTTCCCTTTATCACGAAGATGATGAATTTGCAGCCATTGCTGAGTAGAAAGGAGTAACTTCACCATCACCACATAAGCTTCATGAAGTTAATCCAAGGAAAATTAAAGAAGAGGATGTTCACTATCATGAACCACCCTTCCTTGAAGGGACATTAACTATGAACACATTAAAGATCAAGGAGAACCTTGACATTCTCCATGTCACTCACGCTTTAGTGTCACAATATTATTGGAGATCTGCATCAATGGAAAATCCACTTTCCATTGAAGACATGGAGAATATTAAAAAGTCAATGACAAACATCAAAGGTAAATTTTCATAATTGCTATCTGACAGAGATTTTTTTTTTATCTTTCAGGATTGTATCATGATACATTATTGAATAATGAATAATATCTTGAAAATATGTCATATGAGTTGAAATCCACCCAAGATTCTTTGAGAATTACTCAAAGTACTCTCTTGGAATCTTAGATACAAGTAGAGAAACTTCAACAAGAGTTTCTAAGATCTCATATTCCCTCCTATGTTCCAATCATGCATTCCCTTTTGGTTGATGATTTTCAGATTTCTATGGAGGAATCTCATGTAATGGTGGAACATGAGGAGCATGCTGATTTGAATGTGCTTGAGAGGGATAAAATTAAGAAAGAAGGAAACCAAGAACTTCCATTGTCTCAAAGAGATTATGAGTTACCTGATGATGAGAGATGCATAATTTTGTAGTACACACATTGTCTCACATATGATGGATCATCCCATGATGATGACGTACATAGATCCACATGCTTGGTGGATAATTGTTGCAAAGAGTTGATTCATTCTCTATCACCCCACACTTTTGTTTCATTCACATCACTTGAACATGAGAATTGGGTGAAAGGATTTTTCTTGATAGTACCCGAAGAGGAGCAGGAGGGTCCAACATCCATTCTGGATGACTTGATGGTCAGTCCATGGGGGTTGGCAAAGGCTCATGTTCCTCCCAGCAGCCATGATATTGATTTAATATCCTTAGAATCAAGTAGTTGAGGGTTTTTTCATCTATGGATAGATGCACCACAAAGTTGAAGACTCCAGGAGGTAAAAACATTATGTGTAACATTTTTAATGCCTGTGAGATTGATATGTTTTGTGATCAACATCATAGGTACATATTTTTTCCATTAGATACCATTCATCCACACATGGATTGGGTGGAAGACTACATGTTCCACATGGAGTCTCCTCGCAGAAAACTTTATGCACATGGTAGGTGGAAGAGAACTAAACAAACAAGCTGCCAAAGGAAGTTGGTGAGCTATTGGAGATAAGCACTTGGAGAAGCCACAAGCTCTTTACTTGGACATAATTTGGTGAGTGTTTGTTCATCCACTGATTGGATGAGTAAATACTTGGTGGACATATGCAACACATGTTCTTTCCACTTGAGTGGAACCAGTGACAAAGAGTTGAGACATGGGGATATTACATGTTTGTATTTTGGATGTCGTGGCAGAGAGTTGAGCCATGAGATTACTTCATTAGAGATATATACCCCTAAGGGTTTTGGTTCTACTTGCACTTGTGGTTTTTATTTGTATTCATCATATTTTACTTGTGAGCAATTGATGAGGCATTTTTGGGGTTTGTATGATGCATATATTTCTCATAATTGGATAAGGGACTTCCACCCTTGTCATTTGAGCTACAGTGATGACATTTTTTATTCTTGTGTGCATTGGGAACATGAGAACTTTCTTATTGGACTGGAAAGAATTGATGACATTTGGCCTCACTCATTCGAGGCATATTTGGTGGTGCATAGGATTTCCTTGATTGGGCCCTACCATGGAGAGTTGCATATCTTCATTGAGGGGCCCTCAAAGTTTCAGGGTTGCATTGGAAAGGATGATTTTCCAATGGGGTGGTATGATGTTTTCATCGTTCCTAGCATTTCTTATGATGCTGATTTTTTCTTGTTACTAATGTTTGGTGAGATGAAGTATGATCAGTGGGATCCCGGTATTCCATGGGATAATAGTTTTCCACACAGGAAACTGCTACTTGGAAACTTGCAGTTGAAGCAGTGGGATCGAGACATTCTTTTTCCTGATAGATTTTGTTGGATGGTATTCTGATCCATGGGAGTGTCGTGCAAGCAATGGGATCCTGGCATTGCTTGTATTGGGAGTTGTTGTTTGCATGTTGGCATGATGGAGCAAGCCAACAGTCTTTTACATCAGTTCATCTATGTTGCACTTGGTCTCGATTTCCTACATGGGGAACACTTCTATGGATGGACTTATAGTTTTCATGGTAGTGGTATCATTGCATTTTTTATATTTATATGGGATCTTGGCACACTTTCCAGTTGCTTCACTTGGATCAAAGTAGGCATGTTCAGTTACAGATGTAGTGGATATTTTCTTTGGAGAGATGATTATGATCAGAGTAGTGAAACAAAAGCATGATGGACCTCTTAGGATATTTTGCTTCAAGGCAAGCAAATTTTTGGGAGGGACGACTATCATGTCCCAAAATTTTGATAAGGTCTATGTCACTAGGACATAAGCATTAAAATATTTAATCAATGATTCCAATAGTAATAGGAAAATAATTAAATTATTCCAAGGAATTAATTTTGGTTTGGAGGCATTTAATTAATTAAATTATAGAATATGCACTTTGGAATAATTAATTAGTTGGTTTGAGTAATTTTATTTCTAATTAGTAATATTTGGAATATAAATAATGAGCTAAGCTAAGGAGGGAGAATTAGAGAGTCCAAGTGGACCAAGGAGGATGGAAATTGCTAAAAAGGGTCAAAAACATGCTGAAAGCAACAAATCGGGATAAAATCAAGAAAATAATCACAAAGTAGGAAATTCAGAAAAGAAGGAAATTTGAGAAGAATGGAGAAGATCTTGAAAAGCTCTCATCTGAGTTGAAATACACCCAAGATGCTTTGAGAATTACTCAAAGTACTCTCTTGGAATCTCAGATGCAAGTAGAGAAACTTCAGCAAGAGTTTCTAAGATCTCATATTCCCTCCTATGTTCCAATCAACCTTTCCCTTTTGGTTCATGATTTTTGGATTCTATGGAGGAATCTCATGTAATGGTGGAACATGAGGAGCATGCTGATTTGAATGTGCTTGAGAGGGATGAAATAAAGCAAGAAGGAAACCAAGAAATTCCCTTGTCTCAAAAAGATTATGAGTTACCTCATGATGAGAGAAGAATAATTTTGTAGGAGACACATGGAACCACATTTGATGGATCATCCCATGATGATGAGGTACATAGATCCACATGCTTGGTGGATAATTGTTGCAAAGATTTGATTCATTCTTTTTCACCCCACACTTCTGTTTCATTCACATCACTTGAAGATGAGAATTGGATGAAGGGATTTTTCTTGATAGTACCCAAAGAAGAGCAGGAGGCTCCAACATCTATTATGGATGACTTGATGGTCAATCCATGGGGATTGTCAAAGGCTCATATTCCTCCCAGCAGCCATGATCTTGATTTCATATCCTTGGAATCAAGTAGTTGAGGGTTTTGTCATCTATGGATAGATGCACCAAAAAGTTGAAGACGCTAGGAGGTAAAAAAATTATGTGTAAAATTTTTAATGCCTCTAAGATTGATATGTTTTGTGATCAGAAGCATAGGTAGATATTGCTGCCATTAGATACCACTCATCCACACATGGATTGGGTGGAATATTACATGTTCCACATGGAGTCTCCTCGCAAAAAAATTGATGGACATGGTAGGAGGAAGAGAACTAAAAAAACAAGTTGCCAAAGGAAGTTGGAGAGATATTGGAGATATGCACTTGGAGTAGCCACAAGCTCCTTACTTGGACATGATTTGGTGATTGTTTGTTAATCCATTGATTGGATGAGTAAATACTTGATGGAGGTATGCAACACATGTTCTTTCCACCTAAGTGGAACGAGTGGAAGAGAGTTGAGACATGGGGATATTACATGTTTATCTTTTGGATCTTGTGGCAGACAATTAAGACACAAGATTACTTCATTAGAGATATATACCCCTAAGGGTATTGGTTCTACTTGCACCTATGGTTTTTATTTGTATTCATCATATTTTACTTGTGAGCAGTTGATGAGGCATTTTTAATGTTTGTATGATGCCTATCTTTCTCATAATTGGATAAGGGACTTCCACCCTTGTCATTTGAGCTACAGTGATGGCATTTTTTATTCTTGTTGTGTGTGCATTGGGAACATGAGAACTTTCTTATTGGAGTGGAAATAATTGATGACGTTTGGCCTCACTCTTTGGAGGCATATTTGGTGGTGCATAGTATTTCCTTGATTGTGTCCTACCATGGAGAGTTGTATATCTTCTTTGAGGGGCCCTCAAAGTTTCAGGGTTGCATTGAAAAGGATGATTTTCCAATGGGGTGGTATGATGTTTTCATCCTTCCTAGAATTTCACACGATGATTATTTTTTCTTGTTAGTAATGTTTGGTGAGATGAAGGATGATAAGTGGGATGTTGGTATTCCATGGGATGGAAGTTTTCCACACATGAAACTACTACATGGAAACTTGCAGTTGAAGCATTGGGATCCGAGCATTCTTTTTCATGATAGATTTTGTTGGTTGGTATTCTAATCCATGGGAGTGTCATGAAAGCAATGAGATCCTAGCATTGATTGTATTGGGAGCTTTTGTTTGCATGTTGGCATGATCGAGCAAGCCAACCCTCTTTTACATCATTTTATCTATGTTGCACATGGTTTCAATTTCCTACATGGGGAATACCTCTATGGATGGACTTATAGTTTTCATAGTAGTGGTATCTTTGCATTTCTGATATTTATATGGGATCTTCGAACACTTTCCAGTTGCTTCACTTGGATTAAAGTAGGCATGTTCAGTTACAGATGTAGTGGATATTTTCTTTGGAGAGATGATTATGATCAGAGTAGTGCAACAAAAGCATGATGGACCTCTTGGGATATTTTGCTTGCGGACAAGCAAAGTTTTTGGAGGGAGGACTACCATGTCCCCGAATTTTGACAAGGTATATGTCACTAGGACATAAGCATTAAAATATTTAATTAATGAGTTCAATAGTACTAGGAAAATAATTAAATTATTCCAAGTGATTAATTTTGGTTTGCAGGCATTTAATTAATTAAATTACAGAATATGCACTTTGGAATAATTAATTAGTTGGTTTGAGTAATTTAATTTCTAATTACTAATATTTGGACTAGAAATAATGAGCTAACCTAAGGAGGGCGAATTAGAGAGGCCAAGTGGACCAAGGAGGATGGAAATTGTTAAAAATGGTCAAAAACATACTAAAAGCAACAAATCGGGATAAAATCAAGAAAAGCAACACAAAGTAGGAAAGTCAGAAAAGAAGGGAATTTCAGAAAAAGGGAGAAAAAGAAGAAAAATTCAAAGCAGAAAGTGGAAAGGCAATCATAAAAATAAAAAGAAGGAAAGCAAAGCAAAAAAAGGAAAAAGAAGGAAAGCCAACTTTCCTCATCCACTCAAGGAGGGTGCATTAGCTACGGATACTTTCTCGTCAAGTCATCCAATATTATAAATAAACTAGTGTGCACCACATTCACATATTTTGTCAGTTTAATGTTTTAATTGAGAGCAATTGTGCCTAAGAGACTTCAGAGATGTGCCCCTAGTCCAAGCTGGGAGATGTGCCCCTACTTTCTGTGAGGATGATGGTATTCATCCATTATCACTAATATTATTTGCAAGTCCTATATCTAATCAAGTCGAATTTGAAGTTCAAAAGAAGCATCATCCAGCTTAGAGTTCGAATCTCTAGGCTTCGTATGAATTTCTAGAGCTAGATTCTTGTGTAGAAGAAGAGAGATATTTCTATAATGTTTTGAGTGGCCTATTGTCCCACATATGATGTAATTACAGTTAATGTAAACCTATGATATCAGTCTCTCCAATTAAAATTACAGAATTCTGAATTATTCTCACATTTCTCCACCCTCTCTAGATTTGCATAGAAATTGACTATTTTTCATACTATGTGGAATAAATGAATGAGTATATGTCAAAATGAGTTTCTTTATGTTCCTATAGTTATTTAACATGTATTATTACACCATACATTTCTTATTTTAAGAATTTCTGATCCTTCAGTAACTGTTTGGAATCTCCTAAAAATTACTAGTTGTGCAATCCTAGTAGGAAATTTTTATTGTATTTTTGTGAGTCTTGCTCAAACATTAATATAAATTTTTAGAATGTTATTTTACTTTTTAATTAATTTAATTTAATCGTATTTATCCTCTCTAATTCATAAACACGCATCCTAATATGCATTCAAGTTTACACCCATACTAGTCTACATATGTTGAGGAGCGTTGGAATAGATTGCATCTTTAATGCTATTGAAACATAAATGGTATCAGTAATTTGTGCAGAAGTATGATCCAAATATCAGATCCTTCCTTCCACCCAAATCCTGTGATCTTGTCCAATCTTAGTCAATCTAGCTTCCCCAAGCAGTGTTTTAATACAATCTATGAAGTCGAGAGTTTTTTTATAACTAATCATAGTTGGTACATTACAATGGTATCCGATCAATTTCCTCCACCCCTGTGGAAATAAAGAAGCTCATTGTTGAAGAATATTGCAGATCATAACTCAAATTTGCAGCTATGAGACTAGTTCATGTCATTGAAGATGAAGAGTTCGAGCCATATGGGAAGTAGAAATCCTCTACATAGATGGAGGCCTCCCTCGAGATGAATATGGTTACTTTTGTGACCATATATATTATGAGGACATTAAGCCTTGTCCAGCAAGGTTTAAATTTACTGAGGATCGAAAGAAACCTAGAGGAGCCAAAATAGATGACTATACATGCGATTCAGTTGCCTCCTACTTGATGAGAATTTTTGGATCCTCTTCAAGAGGAGTCTTCGATAATTTTGATCCTAAGAAAGCCAAGCAGGAAACTTCATCTGTTTTCCTAGAAAATCAGGATCCAAAGGAAGAACATAAAATAGATTCACAGTCACTACTTCAGCTGCCCAAGGAAGCAGTATCAAAGCACACATCAGTTGGATGTGAACCAGAATATTTGGTGGAAGAACAAGCCACCATAGCTACACCACATGAAGAGAAAGACATGATACAAAGGTATTTCTACATTTCAGATTTTTGTATCCTTGTGTTTCAGTCTTATATGGAAGCCACTTACAATGAGAAGGTTGGCATGGTTGAGTCCTTTCGTATGGAGGCTCAAATTTTCGATGTTAACTATGAAGGAAGTAATGGAGATGAACCATTGGAGGAGCATGAGTCACTGCAAGGTGATATCAATGTGAAAGATACAACCATTAATTTGGAGAATCAAGCAGAAAGTACAAATCAGCCATCCCCAATCATTGAGAGGAGTAGTGAACTACCTAGATCCATTGGTAGTGAAGAAAGACCTATGGTTCTTGAAGAGGAAGCCAAGTACACAATTATTACTGATGAGGGTTATGCATCATATGATGAAATCCCCACTTGTATTTATGATGATCATTCAAAGACACTGAACATGGATGAAGGAGAAACTACTGATGGTTTCTCTAGTACCTATGGAACATCTACTTGTGGATGTTCGAATTTTGTTTGAGTACATATTGATGGGTGCTCACATATCTATGTTGGTGACATAGAGATCAGATTTGAATATGTTGCTACAAACCAAAGTACCATTGATCATGATGATGGATTTCTTGCAATAGTGGAAGCAAACAAAGGATCAATTTCACCTTCACCACTTGAATTTTATGAGGGTGATCTAATGAAGTTTGAAGAAGAAAAGGTTCTATCTCATGAACTTTCCTACTTTGGTAAAGGTGCTGCAAATAAAATTTCCCTTTATATTTAAGATGATGAATTTGCAGTGTTTGATGAGGAGAAAGGAGTAACTTCACCATCACCACATAAGCTTCATGAAGTTAATCCAAGGAAAATTATAGAAGAGGATGTTCACTGTCATGAACCATCCTTCCTTGAAGAGACATTAAAGATGAACACATTGAAGTGAAGGAGACCCTTGACAATATCCATGTCACTCATGCTTTACTATCACAATATTATTTAAGAGATGCATCAATGTAAAATCCACTTTCCATTGAACACATGCAGAAGATTCATAACTCAATGACAAACATCGAAGGTAAATTTTCACAATTGCTTTCTGACGGAGATTATTTGTTTGATCTTTCAGGATTCTACCATGATGCATTATTGAAGAATGAAGAAGAGATTTAAAATCTCTCATGTGAATTGGAATCCACCCTAGATTATTTGATAAGTACCCAAAGTACTCTCTTGGAATCTCAGATGCAATTAGAGCAACTTCATCAAGAGTTTCTAATATCTCATATTCCCTCCTATGTTCCAATCATCCATTCCCTTTTGGTTGATGATTTTCAGATTTCTATGGAGGAATCTCATGTAATGGTGGAACATGACAAGCATGCTGATTTGAATGTGCTTGAGAGGGATGAAATCAAGCAAGAAGGTAACCAAGAACTTTCCTTGTCTCAAAGAGATTATGAGTTACCTCATGATGAGAGATGTGTAATTTTGGAGGACACACATGGTATCACATTTTATGGATCAACCCATGATGATGAGGTACATATATCCATATGATTGGTGGATAATTGTTGCAAATAGTTGATGTTGATGTATATGTAACTTCGGAATGTATTTCACATATATGTATATTGTATTCCTATAGAGATGGTATTATTCCTCTATAAGGAAGTGTCGTCATTTATATTGTAAGTGTCGTAACTTATACTTGATGGGTTATTAGACCACCTTATTTGGGGTCGGCCCTGTATAAGTCATGTGGGTCAAAGGGTTATTAGACCACCCTATTGGGGGTCAGCCATGTGGGTCAAAGGGTTATTAGACCACCCTATTGGGGGTCGGCCCACTCAGCATTATGTTATGTGGTTAAGTTCGAGCCTACATGAGTTAGGTAAAAAGGCAAGTCAAGTCAAGTATAAATAGAGTGCGGGAGGCACTCTATTTATTGACTCACTTCTCACACATGCACTCAAGGAGGAGTAGCGCACTTATGGAGGAGGAGGATCTGCTGCTAGGTTATGGCTATCTCTCTTGGTTGGTTGTATCATTGCTCTATCTATCTCTGAGGAAGTTATTGGGGTTTTTCACCTTTATGGTTTTCCCCAAGTAAATCTTTGTGTCTCTTGTGTGCTTGCATTATTGTCTCCATGATTGATATGCTTTAGATATGCTGTACATGTTGTTTTCTCAGTTAAGATCCTAGATCAGATTGAAGTAAATTCTGAAAATTTAACATGGTATCAGAGCTAGCCTGAAAGAAGGCATGATATGGCATGTATGACACTTGTTGCACTTACGATGCTAGGGCTTGATATAGCAAAAACTAGTCATCGTAGAACTTTCGCTATAAATCCGTTTTGGAGACGTTTTCGGATCTGAAATTGTTACAGGACGAAGATCAAATCTCCAGGTACCTTGTGTCCTAAGGACAACCTCTAATTCGTTGTACTTTTTGATTTATGATCTGTGCAATATAGGGTTTCTGCCTCTTCCAGATCCGAGTCAAAATCAGGTGACCTTGGGACAAAGGTCATATCTTGGGCTAGGAAGCTCCAAATGAAATTTCATAAAAAGTTACAGGTAGTACACAGTCTGCACTATCTCAGAAAACTTTTTCAGAGGCCTAAGTTGAACCAGTGACACGTGGAACGCCGTACAAGTTTGCTCTCCTGTATTATCCCATAAACAGGTCACGTTGCGACATTTGGCATAACTCTCTCTCAGAGAGTCCAATTGAGGTCAGACCTGTCAGGATGGAAAGGTAACAGGCCGAGATATCTAAGAAAACTTTTTGAGAGGCCGAAGTTAAAACAGTGACACGTGGCACGCCGTACAAGTTCGCTCTCCTGTTTTATCCCAAAACAGATCACGTTGCGACATTTGGCATAACTCTCTCTCAGAGAATCCAATTGAGGTCAGACCTGTCAGGATGGAAAGATAACAGGTCAGGCTATCTCAGGAAACTTTTTCAGACCCTGTGGATCAAAAATTTTGGAGTTACACCAGAAACAATCAGGTACATATTTCTGTCAAAACAGAATTATTTTTTGGTACCTTCATTCATGGCTTCCGGAATTTAGGGCTTTGGAGAAAGTTGGAATTTTTGTAATCGGAGACCACGGCTCGATGCTACTCATCAAAATAGAAATTTAGAGACCAAGATCAGAATTTTTGGTTGGGAAGAAGGCCGGGCTTGATTAGACCCTAGTTCGGGACTTTGATCAGAAAAGTGGAAAATTAGGGCTTCTGTAAAAATGGGAATTTTTGAAATCTGTGACCACGGCTGGAAGCTCCTCAGAAAAATAGAAGCTTAGAGATTTGGATCAAACATTTTGATGGGGAAAAAGAGTGGGCTTCATCAAACCCCAGTTCAGGGTCACGTCCAGTGAATCCGGAAGTTTCAAAGGCAAAATTGAGGAGTGAAACTTTGCAGTTTTCAAATTCTGAATATACCAGTTTGATCAGTTCATCAAGGCGCATATTCCTATCCTATCGGAAGGTTGAAATTCAAAGTTTGAATTTTTGGGGTTTCTCTGACAAACCCATATCCAGCTCAAGGTCCAGTTCTTGCAAATCAAGTGGATTGGGTTAATCCTAGAAGAAGATGGATTGATCACCTGCATAAGTGAAAGAAGTTCCTGTCTCAGAGGGAGATGAGGATAAGGCCTTACATAAGAAGATTACAAGCGATCTCGACAGGTATGACTCATCGAGTTATGTTTCGATATTTGTCCATGATTAAGTTTATGGTATGTTTGTCTTCATGTTATTACGGTTAGTACAATTTTTATTTTAGATTTGTTGTATCACCTTAACAAAATTATGAATGCATGATAGAAGATATTCATTGGTTAGGGTGTTGACACTTATGATTTTACTAATGCATTATGGTGTTGTATGAGGTTTATGTTGTCTACTAACATGAAAGGTACACCAAGAAAGACAGATCATGTTCTGGTCCAAGAACATATGATCATGATAACATGAGGACAAAGATTCATCCATTGTCATGGATCTCATACAAGATCCATTCACCAGGTATGTATAACTTGGTTTTATAATGGTTAACTTATGAGACATGCAGGTTACTAGCACAAGTCACTGAAGAGAACCAAAAGACATTATACGGGTATGTTAGACATAACTAGCTAACATGATAATCCAGGTATGTTTTTCCTATATCAAGCTAGATTCCTACCTTGGGTTAGGATCTTATACTATCGTGTTGTTGATAATGATTATTCATGATGGTATAGGTTTGAATAATAACAGGTTTTATGCACATTATATCTCTTATCTTAATTGATGATTCAACTAACGCGAAGAGTCATAGGTTTGAGTAATTATAGGTTTAGACATGTTATGCTTCTTATGATTTGACTAACCATAAGAATCCTACATAAACCTTGAATGCTAATGCTTATTATTTCTGATTGAAATGATCATGAGTATACATGCTTGAGATTATTGTGTTTTAATAGTATACTAATGAATGTATGATTTTATATGAATCATGATACTAATAAGCATGCATAGGGACCAAGGATGAATATGAGTTCAAGAACAGGTAATTCAGGAAGCAAAGATCAAGAGGGAGCACACTCCAGTTGCTCCTACCAGAAAGCAAAGGAGCACACTCCAGTTGTTCCTGCAATAAAGAAAAGGAGCACACTTCAGTAGTTTATGCACGGATGCAGATATTCAGAGGGAGTTGTCCATCTCTCTACATTCCACAACAGAAAGGTATAGAAGAAGCTACTTCAGATTAGGACTCCAGCAGCTCCTGCAAGGAAGCAAAGACTCAGAGGGAGTCCACCCAACGAACAAAGAAAGATAAGTATTTTAATCATCATTTCTTGCATATTTGTTTGTTTAAATAAAATTGTTCAATGATGTATATGCTCATGTTCCTAGACTTAGGATATGTATTGTGCATATTAGAATAGTTGCATTAATGAACAGTATACTACTAATACACATGGGTAAGTGGCCTATGGCACTGTACAACATTCCATTGCTACTTATCTAGAATGAAACCTCTTTGCTGACATGTTGGGAGTTGTGCACACTCTTAACAATGTTCTGGTAGAGATTGGAAGGCATCTAGAAAGTTACGGGATATGGATAAATGTTGTATTGAAGCATTGGATAAGATAATTGCATGACTGTATGACATATTTCTTTATGTGTAAGAATTTGGTCTGAAAACTATGAGATGTTTTCTAATAATGCAATTTAACTTGTTGTGTAGGAAAGATAGTATGCCATCTCCTACAAAAGAAGAACTACAACATTTGTTCCAGCAACAAAGATATCTATTGAAGTTATTGAAGTTCCCAGGATCTGGGATGAAGAAATGGAATGCCATGATCCGTCGATCATGAAGAATGATGTTTGGGATGCGATCCCAAAGAGCTAAAGGGAAGTCTGTTGTAACCTCCAAATAGAACTATCAGATCAAGCATGTTGCAGATGGCAGCATTGAGAAATACAAAAGTGATGAAATAGAAGATGCACCAGATGGATTTCAAGACAGCATGGTGTAGCCATATATGTGTGCAGAACTTGATATGGTAGGATAGACAGCTTTCTATCCATCTTGGGCTTTACCAAGAATAAAGCGGATTCCAACCTTTACTACAAGGTTGAGGAAGGCAATCCAGTGATACTACTTTTGTATGCGGATAACCTGTTTGTTACAGGTGAAGATAGATTGATTGCTGACACGCAGCGGAAGCTTACTACCGAGTTCGAGATGAAGAACTTGGGGATGATGCACTATTTGTTTTTGGCATGGAGGTGTGGAAGAGTGTAGATTGAATCTTCCTTGGTCAAGGGAAGTACACAGTTGATATCCTGAAGAGATTCGGGATGATGGATTGCAAGGCCATGGCCACTCCTACGGCATCAAATCTGAAGCTTCTATGTGATGCTTCATCTAAGCCGATTGATGTCTCTATGTATCGCCAGATGATTGGGTCCTTGATGTACCTGACGAACACGAGACCAGACATTTGCTTTGCTGTGAACACATTGATCCATTTCCTGACAGATCCGAGGAGTGTTCACCTGGTTGCTATAAAGCATATTCTGAGGTACCTAAAGGGTACAGTGGATTATGGGCTCAGGTATGAGGCGAATCAAAAGTTTAACCTGCAGGGTTATGTTGATTCAGATTGGGCTGGTAGTGCTGCAGATAGGAAGAGCACATCTGGGTGTTGCTTCAGTATGGGATCAGGTGTGATCTCTTGGTTTAGTAGGAAGCAGTCTTGCGTAGCACTGAGTACAGCTGAGGCAGAGTATGTTGCAGCCTGTTCAGCTAGCTGTGAGGCAGTATGGCTACGGAAACTACTGTCTGAGTTATTTGATCTCCCGTTGGAGGCTACTGGTATCTTCTGTGATAACCAGAGTTGTGTGAAGCTGTCCGAGAACCCAGTGTTTCATGACAGGTCGAAACACATAGAGATCAAATATCACTATATCAGGGATATGGTGCAAAGAGGAGCTATGAAGCTCCTGCATGTTACGATGGACGAGCAGATTGCAGATGTGCTGACGAAGCCACTATCCAGAGTGAAGTTCGAGTACTTCAGAGAGAGGCTCAACATTCTTCAGATCGAGGACACTTCGAGAAAGAAGTGATGGACACATTTTCTAAAGCCATTCCAAGCATGTTGGAAGGAGGATCCTTCACATGGCTGTGGATGTAAGCGCTGGATGATGGGCATCAGGATGATGTTCTGGTTTCTGCTGGATATGATCAGTTGGATCATTTTTATGTATGTACGCACCATGTTGGATGCTGGATATGATCAGTTGGATCATTTTTATGTATGTATGTATGCATCATGTTGGATGCTAGATATGATCAGGTGGATCATTTATGTATGGATGCATCATGTTGGATGCTGGATATGATCAGTTGGATCATGTGTATGTATTTTTGTATATGCATCATGTTGGATGCTTGGACCATGTATCTGTATATGTATCAGGTGGATACATTGTATGATCAGGTGGATCATGTATGGTGATATGTATCATGTATCAGGTGGATACATTGTATGATCAGGAGGATCATGTATGATGATATGTATCAGGTAGATACTTGGTATGCATCAGGTGGATGCATTGATGATCAGGTGGATCATGCAGCAGGATGTTGCAGTGATGATCAGGATGATCATGGATGATGAGCTTCAGGATGTTGCTCCAGATGACATGCAGCAGGACGTTGCAGTGATGATGATCAGGATGATCATGGATGGTGAGCTTCAGGATGTTGCTCCAGATGACATGCAGCAGGATGTTGCAGTGATGATGATCAGGATGATCATGAGTACATCAGGATGATGTATGGTGAGTATCAGGTTGATACTCTGTGGCCGTGGATCAGGTTGTGCAGATGAGCATGTCAGGGAGATCCTATAGGTCGGAGTTGTGTACCCGTAACAGCCTGGGATGCTCTTTCGAGACATTGCTCTGGGAGGACATGTAATTTGTGCCCTGGGAGATCTCAGGTCAGAGTTGTGTACCCGTAACATCCTGAGATGCTCTTGCGAGGTTTTGTCTTATGGCATGTAATTTGGGCCCTGGGAGATTTCAGGTCGGAGTTGTGTACCCGTAACATCCTGAGATGCTCTTTCGAGGTTTTGCCATGACCACATGTAATAGCGCCCTGGGAGATTTCAGGTCGGAGTTGTGTACCTGTAACATCCTGAGATGCTCTTGCGAGGTTTTGTGGTGGACCACATGTAATTTGTGCCCTGGGAGATTTCAGGTCGGAGTTGTGTACCCGTAACATCCTGAGATGCTCTTTCGAGGTTTTGTGGTGGGGTCACATGTAATAGCGCCCTGGGAGATCCTACAGGTCGGAGTTGTGTACCCGTAACATCCTGGGATTCTCTTTCGAGGTTTTGTGACGCACGTAATAAGTCCTGAGGATTCCACAGTATGCCAGTGATGATGAAGACCTGCAGGTGGTGGGCCTACATCCAGTATGAAAAAGGACTGGCTCTGTAGAACTTCCTATGACGAGTAGATTCAGAGATTGATTGAGATAGCAGCAGCAGTGACGATGATGATGATGACTCGATGACGATTATCCAGTGACGATGATCCAGATAAGATGACTTGTGCTAGAAGAACTGTGCTGAGAAATACCTTCCTAGTTAAGAGGGAGTGTTGATGTATATGTAACTTCGGAATGTATTTCACATATATGTATATTGTATTCCTATAGAGATGGTATTATTCCTCTATAAGGAAGTGTCGTCATTTATATTGTAAGTGTCGTAACTTATACTTGATGGGTTATTAGACCACCTTATTTGGGGTCGGCCCTGTATAAGTCATGTGGGTCAAAGGGTTATTAGACCACCCTATTGGGGGTCAGCCATGTGGGTCAAAGGGTTATTAGACCACCCTATTGGGGGTCGGCCCACTCAGCATTATGTTATGTGGTTAAGTTCGAGCCTACATGAGTTAGGTAAAAAGGCAAGTCAAGTCAAGTATAAATAGAGTGCGGGAGGCACTCTATTTACTGACTCACTTCTCACACATGCACTCAAGGAGGAGTAGCGCACTTATGGAGGAGGAGGATCTGCTGCTAGGTTATGGCTATCTCTCTTGGTTGGTTGTATCATTGCTCTATCTATCTCTGAGGAAGTTATTGGGGTTTTTCACCTTTATGGTTTTCCCCAAGTAAATCTTTGTGTCTCTTGTGTGCTTGCATTATTGTCTCCATGATTGATATGCTTTAGATATGCTGTACATGTTGTTCTCTCAGTTAATATCCTAGATCAGATTGAAGTAAATTCTAAAAATTTAACAGTTGATTCATTCTCTTTCACCCCACACTTTTGTTTCAGTCACATCACTTGAAGATGAGAATTGGGTGATGTTAAGTTTAGTCTAATTTGACTAGCAAGATCACTGAAAGAAACACAATCACATGATAGACAAATATTTACCCTGGGAAACCCTCATGGGGTATAAAACCCAACAAAGATTTCATCAATATAGATAATCAACCCAATACAAGATGTAGTTATCAACAAGAGCTCCTTCTCCTCATATGCAGACCTCTCTCTCTCCTATGCACCAATCACAAGTGAGTGAATGAATGAGATAAGTGAGGAACATACCTCATCTACTTATACTCATATCCCAACTGATGTTTTACCTTAATGGGGCCGACCTCTCCCAGAAGAGTCTAAAAACCACCAAATAGTAAACTCAGGGCCGACCTCACATGGGAGATCTAATAACCCTAGTTACCACACTCTCTCGGAGGAATAAACATCTTCGGATATACAATAGGGTCACCAAGGAAGAATGTACCATCTTCGGAATAATAAAATACAAATATAATATTGTTTGAAGTTACAATATTTCAACACTCCCCCTAAACGAGAAGGATATTGTAACAACATCTGCAGGAGCAAGGAGTCATCAACTACATGATACATGATACATCTATAAATCATTGGAGCATTTCTCCATACATCATCATCAGTAACTCAAACAGTTACTGGAACATAATCAATACTGGAACATCATCATCTTCAGTACTAAGTCTTCATCTTCTGTAGCACTTGAACAACCACAGTAACATCATCATCATCTGGATCTCTCGATCAACATCATCATCATCTAGATCATCACGATCAACAACATCGTCATCTAGACCATCACGATCAACAACATCTAGATCATCTCAATCTATAGCATCTGGATCATCTCGATCTATAGCATCTAGATCATCTCGATCTACAACATTTGGATCATCTTGATCTATAGCATCTGGATCATCTTCTACAGCATCTGGATCATCTCGATCTACAGCATCTGGATCATTTGCAACACACATGATCTCTAATGTCCCCAGTTTGACCCCATGGCATTAAATTGTAAATGATGTAATATTGTTATAAAATCATGGTGAGGAGCTCAAGGCCAAGGCCCCGCCATCAATTTAGTGATGCATATGGTTTACGTGCTATCCAGGCACATTGAAATTGTAAATATGCATTTTAATAAATACCCACAACTAGCTATGCAATGCAACAAGAGATGGGGGCATGATTTTACAAGGAATTGGGAGGGAAAACATTCAAACCCTTGAGCCAACCAAGTCAAGCCAAGTGTCAATGAGAGAACCAATCAAACCCTCAACTACCCATGTTGACTTTTGTACCCAATCATTGATTTGTCCCAAGAGTTGGTTGAGGTAATTAATGCCTTGGGGAATGGGAGGTATGGCTATCCAAATTCAGGTATGGGCAAGCCACCCTGCATGGGAAATCGTGTTTTGCTTCTGGGGCAAGAAAGAAGCTAGGAATTTCTCCCCAAGCCATTATCCATCAACCAATTGCTCTCGCTCACGATTTGGGATCTACCTGGGCATTTTCCAGCCATGTTTTTGGGTGTTCTCCTTGATCCTCAGCTAGGATAAGGGCGTTTTTGCATTGTATACCAGTGGGGAAGATGAAAATTCAAATTGGGGTTCCATAGAGACCACTCTGGATATTAAATGATAAGATGGTTGGGGAGAAATCCTTTTTCCTCCCCTGTGAATGTTTTTCCTCATCCCACAATTCATTTTTGAATGGAAACAATTTGGGGAAAGCCCAAACCCATGGCCATCTTGATGGTAAATCCATTGCTTTGGCTTGAGCTTGAGTGTAAGCCTCCAGGGTTCAAATGTAGCTTGATAAACCCAGCTGTGGATTGGCTTGGCTCAGATGAAATGATTAGTTGGCTGTGAATGAGTGAATGTCCCATTTTCCTTGTAAGAATCATGCCCAGCTCGGTGGTGGCAGTTGTGTTGAGAGCTTGATGAGCACAACTGGGCTATGGTTGGGTGGAACGTTGCAGAGACATAGCTAGTTGTTTGGGACCAATTACACAATGAAGATAAGTGTTTTTCTGTCTATGTATTTACTTCTACAATGCATTAATTTGATGACTGTTTTGATATGTTGGATGGGCATGAATTGAGTATGGATTAGTTTCAATTCCGCTTTGCATATTGCCTAATTTGTATCTGCACACCAATGTTTTTTTTATTCATATGATTCTAATGAATGGGCTGAGTTTTATGAAAAGCCCCACAGATTGTTATCATATTCCCTCTCTTATTGGGTCAGCAGGTGGGTACATTACATGATCCAATTACGGGATGATCAATCCCTCTCACGTTTAAGACACCTCTCATGTCTATGGACGTTGCAATTCAGACATATTTACAGAATGATCAATCCTGATCCTTTTAAGACAAATACATGTCTAGGGACGATGTAGTCCTTAATCCATTTATGAGAAATCCATGTCTAGGGACAATGCAGTCTGTGAACCATTTAATACAAATCCATGTCTAGGGACGATGCAGTCTGTGATCCATTTAAGACAAATCCATGTCTAGGGATGATGCATTTCGTGATCCATTTAAGACAAATCCATGTCTAGGGACGATGCAGTCCTGACCACAATGCCAATCCTTTTTCATACTCGATGTGACCTAGATCATATTTAGGATTTACCACCACAGAGCCAGTCCTTTTTCATACTGGATGTGACCTAGATCAGATCTAGGATTTATCATGTATAGTTTGAACTAAAATCTTAGGGATGATGCTGTCCTATCATCAATTTTCGGAGACATATGTCTACGGATCAATTTAGGGGACCGAAGTGAAGGGATGATGCAATCCCTCTCATACACTAAGGACTTCTTTCTCGGAGACATATGTCTACGGATCAATTCAGGGGACTGAAGTCCAGGGATGATGCAATCCCTCTCGTCCACTAAGGACTTCTTTCTCGGAGACATATGTCTACGGATCAATTCAGGGGACCGAAGTCTAGGGATGATGCAATCCCTCTCGTCCACTAAGGACTTCTTTCTCGGAGACATATCTCTATGGATCAATTCAGGGGACCGAAGTCCAGGGATGATGCAATCCCTCTCGTGCTCGAAGGACTTCTTTCTCAGAGACATATGTCTACAGATCAATTGAGGGGACCGAAGTCAAATGATGATGCAATCCCTCTCATACGCAAAGGACTTATTTCTGGAGACATATGTCTGCGGATCTCTTTTAGGACATGTGTCCAAGGATGATACAATCCACTTGTCAACTTAGGCCCAGTATAAGGACCATTCATCGACCTCATCATCGGTATCACCAATACAGGTATCCACATCATCGACCTCACTGTCGATGCAGGAAATCTCATCATCAGTGACCACATCACTCCCCCTTTCAAGGAGGGTCCCTCTGAACTACACCAATCCTGTGTTGGAAATACTCAAACTTTACTTGAGACAGAGGTTTGGTCAGTATATCAACAACTTGTTTGTCAGTTCTTACATACTCGACTTGATAGCTCCTTTTTGCACCATATCCCGTATATAGAAATATCGGATCTGTATGTGCTTTGACTTATCATGGAACACTGGATTCTCTGTCATCTTGATACAACTCTGGTTGTCACACATGATCACAGTGGGGTCCATCTCTAAGTCAAATAGTCCTGATAACAGTTTCCAAAGACATACTGCTTCACAACTAGCAGAGCAAGCAGCTATATATTCTGCTTCGACTGTGCTGAGAGCCACACTAGACTGCTTCCTGCTAAACCACAAGATCATGGCAGATCCTAGACCATAACATCCTCTCGATGTGATCTTCATGTCTGATGCACTTCCTACCCAATCAAAATTTGTGTAGCCATGCAATCTGAAGTCATGATCTCCAAGATAACATAGACCAAAGTTTATCGTACCCTTTAGGTACCTCATCACATGCTTTGCAGCTATCAAGTGAACTCATCTAGGTTCCACTAGATGCTGACTCAAGGTATTCACAACAAAGCATATATCTGGTCTGGTATTTGTCAAATACATCAATGACCCAATAATCTATCTATACAGAGTCATATCCACTAACTCTCATGAGTCATTAGCTAACAGCTTCAGGTTGGAATCCATGGGAGTGGCCATGGCTTTACATTCCAACATATCAAATCTCTTCAAGATTTCCACAACATACTTTTCTTTGTTGAGAAATATGCCTCTTGGGCCCTGCCATACTTGTAGACCTAGAAAGTAGTGCATCAATCCGAGATCTTTCATCTCAAATTTTGAAGAGAGCTTCTTCTTGCACTCGATAATCTGTTTCTCATTTCTAGTCAGAAATAGATCATCCACATATAGCAACAATATGACAGGTTCATCATCCATAACTTTGAGATAAATATTAGGATCAGCTTTACTCTTGGTAGAGCCCAAGCTTGTCAGGAAACTGTCAATTCTTCCATACAAAGCCCTAGGAGCTTGCTTTAACCCATACAAAGCCTTCTTTAGTTTGCATATGTGAGTTCTTCTATCTTCAACCTCAAATCCTTGTTGTTGTTCTATGTACACTTCCTCTTCAATCACACCATTCAGGAAGGCTATATTCACATCCATCTGGTGTAATTCCCATTTCATCATGGACGCAAGTTCCATGATGGTTCTAATGGAAGTGTACCTTGCAACTGGTGCAAATGTTTCTTCATAGTCAATTCCCTATTTCTGAGAGAACCCTCTGGCAACAAACCTTGCTTTATACTTTTCAATGCTGCAATCCGCAGCATGCTTTATCTTGTATATCCATTTGGAGGATAGCACACTCTTGTCCTTTGGCTTGGGAACTATATCCCAAACATCATTGTTAATTATTGATTGGTATTCCTCCGTCATTGCCTCCACCCACTCTTTCTTATGATATGCTTCTTCATAACTAGTGGGTTCTTGATCTACAAGATCACACATCAAAGCCACATAGTTGGAGAATGTTTTTGGTTTCTTGCTCACCCTAGTGGATCCTTCAGGAGCTCCATACATTTTTTCTCCTACTATAATGTCTCTTGCCCATGTTGGTTTTCTCTTCCTTGATGTGTTCATGACAGGGGGTTCTTGTGGTTCCAACATGTCATGATCTTCATGGGTTGTCTCTTCAGGAGTGGGTGCAACTTCTGTAATTCTGGATGGTGCATCTTCCTCATATACTTCTTCATATTGGCACTTCCTAGATCTCTTGATAGCTTCCTCTTCATCAAATGTCACATCCCTACTTATTTCCATATGATGGAATCCTGGGATGTATATTCTGAATGCTTTGGATGCTTCACAATATTCAACAAATATTCCTTTCTTCCCAGGAGGATCTAGCTTGGTCCTCTTTTCTTTTGGAATGTGAATGTATACTGGGCATCCAAATATCTTGAGGTGACTTACCTTAGGCTTCTTCCTCGTGAACACTTCTTCTAAGATCTTGAAATCAAGAGCACTACGAGATAGTTTATTCTACACATAAACTGCTATCCTGGCTCCTTCAACCCATAAATACATAGGTAGGTCTTGATCATGTATCATTGTTTTTACTACTTCCATAATGGTTCTATTCTTTCTTTCCGCAACACCATTCCGTTGGGGATTGTAGGGAGTGGTAAGTTCCCTCTTGATTTCGGTTTCTTTACAAAAGACTTCAAAATCTTTTGAAGTATATTCTCCACCATTATCTATCATGAGTATCTTAATCTCCTTTCTGAATGGTTTTCTATCAAGGATTTGAATTCCTTGAACTTTCCAAAGACTTCATCTTTTCCCTTCAGAAAATATATCCAAGTCTTCCTTGAGTAGTCATCAATGAATGTAGGTAATATTCATATCCACTCAAGGATGTGGCTAGAATTAGTCCACATACATCTGAATGAATCAATTCCAATGTTCTCTTAGTCTTTGTATCACTCTTTGGAAATGGGTTCTTGACATTCTTCCCTTTTGCACATCCTTTGCAAGTGCCATCATGATCAATATTTAAGTCTAGTAGTCCTATGACTACCTTGCTAACATGAGGTAGTGCTTTGTAGTTAATCTGAGCAAGCCTTGTAAAATCTAACTCACAATAGAACCTAGCTACTATGGATTCCTCACTAGTGAAAAGATTGCAACACATTTACAGGAATAAACATAAATCTGTAAAATGAAGAACAATAACACATGAAATGGGTGAATAATGTAAATATTATTAATAGTCCAACCTCAAAATAGGTTAAGAACCTCCTTTTATACAAATCTGGAACAATTCGAATCCATCTAGAGTGTTCACACTGATCTATCTTAGAAATAGCTCAAACCCCCCTAGGTTGACCAAAATATCCCAAACCATCCCAAACTGGTTCAAAACTATTATGTGAACATAAGGAATGACTGGACAGGCCCATGTGACCTCACACATGTGGAGAATTTGGTTGGTTAGAGGTTAGGCAGCTGGAATTGGCTGAAAATGGGCAAAGGAGGCAAGTTTGTCCACATTCTGAGCATGTGCGCCCTTGGTCAAAGAGAATCCCACAAAACAAGGAGCAAGAGTGCCATAGGCATGCAGGAAGCAATAAATTACTGGGAGGGTGCACCCAGCAGCTAGTTTGTCTTGGCATAATGCTTAGTTTTGTCCACATTGCCAACTGGTTCAAGCTAAATGACCATTTACTCAATAACCAACTTGGGGATGCAATTATTAATGTGTTTGGTACTAATTAACCATCAATTAATAAATTATTAATGTACATAGGTGTAATAATGTTCTAAGAAGCCTTCTATACCATAGCTCACTTGGGCTTGTGGATTCATGAACAAGGGCAGCTTCTGGATGGCCCTTGAGTTTGTATAGACCTCCTTCCTCTTCACCAATAACAATTGCATCATCAATTGATTTTCCTTTGGACCACATGAGCACTTGTCCATCTATGAAGGAAATCCTATAACCTTTCTTATCTAATGCTGAGATAGAAAGTAAGTTCCTCTTCAAACCTGGTACATATAAGATTTCCTTCATCTTCAATGGGGTTCCAGAATCAAGCTTGTAGCTTGCTTCACCAATTCCCTTGACAAGATATTGATAGTCATCTCCTAGAGATACCTTCTGTGGAGAGGTCTTCTCTTCATGTATTGAGAGAGTCTTCTTTTGTCCTGTCATGTGCTTTGAAGCACCACTATCAATGAGCCATGTATCTTCTCCAGGTGTTACAGACCCATAGAGTGCAGAGAATAGAACATATTCTTCCGCATCTTCTTTTTCTATTTTAGTTCTTTTATTTTGAGGCCTTTCCTCTTCCTCTTCTTCACTATCATCTTCTGCCAGATGTGCTTGATGTCTTTTGTGAAGATTCTTCTTCTTATTTGAAGGACAATTTCTAGCATTGTGTCCTAGTTTGTGACAACTATAACATTGAACTGAGGAGAGATCTCTTTCTGATTTTTCTCCCCCTCTCCTTTTGAATCTAGGAGGAGGTTGAGACTCCTTGTGACCATTCTTCTTGGAGTTGAAAAGACTCCTTCTTCTTCTTTTGGTCTGAGTAGTCAAAGCTTGCTCATCCTCCATGAGAAGGGCTTCTCTATTGGCTACCCTAGCTTCTTCTTGAATGCAATCCTCCCATACCACATCAAACTTCATACTTTATTTCCTGTCACACATGGTTTGGATGAATGACTCCCAAGGTCTACTGAGACCATTTAGAGCAGTCATTACTAGTTCATCTTCATCAAGGGTATCTCAAACGGAATCTAGTTGTTCCTTGAACTGGGAAACCCTTGAGAAATAGTCTTGAATAGATTCTCCTTTCTTCATCTTGGTGCTCTTCAATTGAGCTCTCAGATTCATCTTCCTATTGATGTTCTTCTCGCATACATTCTGGAAAGGGAATCATACATTTCCTTTGGGGTCTTCTTGGATGCCACTTGGGGGATCAAGTGGTCTTTGATAGAATCAACAATGATTCTATTTTCCCTAATTAGGTCCTTCCTATAATTCCCTTTAGCTTCATCTTCTTTAGGTTCTGCAATCTCATCTTTAATATATTGGACAAGATCATTCTCTTCAAGAATGAGACCAATTCTGTATTTCCATGCCCGAAAATTTTCTATACACTCTAGCTTGTTTTCAAGCTTAGTGATTGGATCCATCTTATCCAGGAGGTCACAGAGATTGAAGTTTCAAAAGATAGAATAGTACTTACCAGGAGATGATCTTGATTGAATTGAGAATTCTGGTGTGATAAGCTTCTAGAAACTTCAACTTTACACCTTCCGGATTTGCAACAGAATTTCTGGTTTTCTGGTCTTCTCTTTTCTGGTTTTCTGGTGCACAGGTTCACAACTTTTCTGGTTCACTGGTGCACAGGTGCGCAGTTTTTCTAGTTCTCTGGTTTTCTGGTTTTCTGCACTTTTGGTCAAACTAGGGTTTGAATTTCCCGGAGTTCTACCCACTCAAAAAGTTCGATCTAGGGCACAAAAATTCGATTTTGAGGAGGGATATCCATCCATGCAATCAGATTCCAAAAATTCCAACTTTTGTAGAAACCCTAATTTTCACTAGAGGAGGAGAGAGAGGTATTTTCACCTTGTGAAAGATGTCCTATTCATGCTAGCTCTGATACCATGTTTAGTCTAATTTGAATAGCAAGATCACTGAAAGAAACACAATCACAAGATAGGAAAATATTTACCCTGGGAAACCCTCATGGGGTAGAAAACCCAACAAAGCTTTCCTCAATATAGATAATCAACCCAATACAAGATGTAGTCCTCAACAAGAGCTCCTTCTCCTCCTATGTATACCTCTCTCTCTCCTATGCACCAATCAAAAGTGAGTGAATGAATGAGATAAGTGAGGAACATACCTCGTCTACTTATACTCATCTCCCGACTGACTTTTTACCCTAATGGGGCCAACCTCTCCCAGGAGAGTCTAAAAACCCCCAAATAGTAAACTCGAGGCCGACCTCACATGGGAGATCTAATAACCCTAGTTACCACACTCTCTCGGAGGAATAAACATCTCTGGATATACAATAGGGTCACCACGGAAGAATGTACCATCTTTGGAATAATACAATACAAATATAATATTCTTTGAAGTTACAATATTTCCACAGGTGAAAGTATTTTTCTTGATAGTACCCCAAGAGGAGTAGGAGTCTCCCACAACCATTCTAGATGACTTGATGGTCAATCCACGCCATGGGGATTGGAAAAGGCTCATATGCCTCCCAGCATAAGAAATGGTCAAAAGCATGCTAAAAGCAACAAATCGGGATAAAATCAGGAAAAGCAGCATAAAGTAGGAAATTCATAAAAGAAGGAAAGTTTAGAAAAGAAGGAAAGTTCAGAAGAAGAAGAAAAAGAAGAAAAATCCAAAGCAGAAAGTGGCAAGGCAATCTAAAAAAGAAAGAAAGAAGGAAAGAAAAGAAAAAAAAGGAAAAAGAAGGAAAGGAAGCTTTCCTCATCCACTCAAGGATGGCGCATTAGCTATGGATATTTTCTCCTCAAGTCATACAATCTTATAAATAAACTAGTGTGCACTACATTCACATATTTTGTCAGTTTAATGTTTTGATTGAGAGCAATTGTGCCTCAGAGACTTGGGAGATGTGCCCCTAGTCCAAGCTGAGAGATGTGCCCCTACTTTCTATGAGAGGATGATGGTATTCAGCCATTATAACTGATTTTATTTGCATTTTCTATAGCTGATCAAGTCAAATTTGAAGTTCATAAGAAGCATTATCCAGTTCATAGTTCAAATCTCCAGGATTCCTATGAATTTCTAGATCTAGATTCTTGTGTAGAAGAAGAGAGATATTTATATAATGTTTTGAGAGCAATATTTTCCCACATATGATGTAATTACAGTTAATGTAAACCTTTGATATCATTCTCTCCAATTAAGGTTACAGAATTCTGAATTATTCTCACATTTCTCCACCCTCTCTAGATTTGCATAGAAATTGACTAGTTTTCAGAATATGTTGAATAAATGAATGATCATATATCCAAATGATTTTATTTTTGTTCCAAGATTTATTTAACATGTTATATGACACCATCCATGTCTTATTTTCATAATTTATCAGCCTTCACTAACTGTTTGGAATCTCCTGAAAATTACTAGTTGTGCAATCCTAATAGGTAATTTTTATTGTATTTTTGTGAGACTTGCTCAAAAATTCATATAAATTTCTGCAATGTCATTTAAATTTGTAATGAATTTAATTTAATTTTATTTAGCCTCTCTAAGTCATAATCACCCATCCCTAGCCTCCAGTCAAGTTTACCCCCATACTAGTCTGCATATGCTGAGGAGCCTAGGAGTGTTGGAGTAGATTGAATCTTTTATGATATTGAAACATCAATTTCCTCAATAATTTGTGTAGAGGTATCATCCAAATATCAGATCCTTCCTGCCACCCAAATCCTTTGATCTTGTCCAACCTCAGTCAATCTAGCTTCCCCAAGCAATGTTTTAATTTATTATGTGAAGTAGAGAATTTTTGTATCAATAATCCTAGTTGGCACATTACAACGGTAAAAAAAAAAACCCGGATGAATGGATCAAGGAATTTAATAATCTAAATTATCATCCCGGTGAATCTATAAAATCATTCAACTTGTGTTTTACAAAATTATATAACCGAATTCCTGAAATCATAAGGCCTAATAGTCAATCAGTTGTCATACATTATTATAATGCCTTATCACCTATTTTTCGAAATAGTCTTGAAGAAAAAGGCATTAATGATATATCAGTAGCTATATAAACTTGCCTTTAATTTGAAGATAAATCCCTTCGCACTTGATATCTTTAACCGACACCTCGAAAAATGTAGAAATGACGAACATCTTGCAATGCATGCAAGACATGAAGAATTGAATCATTTCTTTTAAAATGCTGATACACCCTGCACCTATACAGAATAATATGTCCACCCATCCCCCTCTAACAAACCCACAACCAGCATAGCCTATGACATTGATGACTCGTCCATACTGCAATTTTTGTGAAGAACACCATGATCTAAATGCTTGTCAGCTTTTGAAAACAACCAGAGGGAAAGTATTCGAAAAAGATCCCGAGTTGGTGATAAGTGCTCTTGATTGGGTAGACTATGATGATGTTATGGTTGTCACCACTAGAGAGTAGGCTAATCTTAACAGGAATTAGAGAAACAACGATTTTAAGAGGAATCAAAATTATAATTCTAGGAACAGGTCATTACAGGGTCCTACTTAGAATGTTGAGAAAACACATGTTACCAAACCCCCTAAATAGTTTGTAGCCTCTTCATCTTCCCCCACTCAAAAGCATAATATCATTGAAGATATATCAAAGGTTAAAGCAAGTGCAACCTTACTTGATCTTTCCAAGACTCCAAAATAGAGGGAAAATATTGAAAAAAAAATTAGTTTAAGAACCCCTTAGTGACTATTATTTCACTTCTAAAATGACTGTTATCAACTAAAATGGCACTTATTCGTCCATGACTACATTTTCTTGTCGGTCACACAAAAGTACATTATGGATGGAAGAGCCTATTTGATCATATATGCTTTGGCCTTAGACTTTGCAATGTTCTCTAAACAAACTATTATTTGTGATCAATTCTGAGACATAATTGCAACTCTACCTTCAGTCATCTCGTGTTAGTCTATATAGTAAACCTCTGGGTAACAACATAGGAGTTGCATTTGTGAGTTGCTATACACAATACTCATGAGTTTTTCACTGGTTGTAAAGAGTGACAGTCGTGGGTATCTCTAAATCATGATAAAAAATATTTAAAGATGATTAGGGATTAGTTAAGGGCAGTTATTCTAAATACCCTAACCTCCCCAACCAATTTCCCTTTCGCGTCTATCCTCCCAGACTTGTTATAATTACAAGGGGAGGGCCTTGAGTAGGTGTTGGTCACCCTATATGCTACATAATTACAACTAACACACAGGATGCTCAATATAAATTGTCAACCCATGGAAGTCTTTTATCTCAATGGCAATAAGCACAATCTATGCATAAAAATTTCAAGTAGTTGATTAACTAAATGGAGATAATAATCCTACCTATCTACTCAACCAAACTCATTCCATAAATAAAACTAATCTAACTTATTCATCTAGGAATTCAAAGTACAATTACCTTCCTACAGAAATCAACCCAACAGTTACTGATCTAAGAATGAAAATGAACTAGATTACTGTTGCAAGAAGTTAAATCCTATAATTATCAAACTACAGTAATCAATCTCTACCAAACTGATTCATCTAGCAGCTATTGTAACTCAATCATAATATGCCTAATCTAATGAACTCAAGAAAGATACAACAACAACCAGAATTACAAAATAATATTGAACTCTAATTTGATAAATATTGGAAATCCTAGAAAGCATAAATGATTGAAAGGAATTGAAGCTGGGCTTGGCTATAATAGCTAACTCTAACACACCATGCATCAAATAAACTAACCTACATAGTCGACTGTCACACCACACAGTTGCATCTATTTAGGATGTAATGATAAACTACCAGGAAAGAATGAAATTATAAATTCTCTGTTGCAGCTAACAATAATCACGCCTAATGCAATTCCACACCACACAATAGGAAATAAATTAAACTACCTACTTAACTTGGCAATATCTGTGAGAAGGCGCGCCCTAGCCTTCTAACAGACACGTTGTGAACTACCACAAATTAAGACACATAAATATGAAGAACTCTGATATTTATATTAAAGATGGTAATACATAGTCTCATCTCTCTATTACAACCCATACAAAATGATAATTAACCAACCCCATACTATGAAAGCCTTCCCATATTTATACCTGCAAAGTACAGTTCGAGATCCACTAATTTCGCACAGCAATGAAGATCTTTGATCTTCATGCTGCGGAGTTACAACTGAACTGTTAAAATTGTATTGAATGAGGTCGTTGGACATGAAGGATGTTGTTACTCTGGCAGTCAATGGATCAATGGATTAACCAATTTGGAGGCGTCCTGTCTATTGCAGCAATGCTCTGTTTCAGCAAAGTCCTATTACAGCTTCATGTGGAAAGGTGCACTGTCCCTTTGAATATGAGGAATAAAATTTAAAGAGTAACAACTGGCACCACGTGTGATTCTTTCCCAAGGCATTGCGGCTGATACACCTGTGCTTTGATCTTGACTTAATGAAATCAATACAAGTTAGCATAAATCAAAGGTTAGAATTCATAACCATAACAATCTTAGGTATTTAAATAAATGAAGCAATAATGAACTATACCTTGTCAGGATTGCTGATTGATCTGGAAGAAAGGCATGTATATGGTTTATGAAAGTAGGGTGTAATAGGGAAAAATGATGTAATAAGTGTGGTAAAAAAGGGGCATTTTCAGGGCCCAACATCTCCCCCCAACTATCCATTTGCATGTCCTCATGCAACAACTTCCACTAGTCCAAATTTGAATCCAAACTGTACCTGCGAAGATTGGTAAGATTGTAGGCAAGTTCTGTTGGTTCCCCATGATGCACAAATCCATGACAGGTAGCCCACTTCTCCCAGCACTGCTTTTCCTCCTTTTTAGTCAAAACATAGTTGTTTCTATAAGGACTCACAAGCAGCCATATGAGGGGAAATCTGAATCTTATCCCAAGCCACCAGGGTCCACACTTTTTCATGCACTGCACATACCGAGGAACCCTTGTTAAATCTTGCTTAAAATTCTCAAAACAATATGGGTCCCCTTCCTTCAAAGAAGGGGAAGAATATAACCATCTGTACTCACTACCCTTCAGGGCATACTGCTAATTACTAGAAATTATCTACACACGGGTAGTGAAGACCCTCTCTTGCAGATTTTCCAAGTGGTGAACAATCTCAGGAAACTCGAGAGACTTTGCATGCCTGGCTCTGAGTCCTATTGGAAGCCAAGGTTCGTTTCTAATCCAAAGAGTAGAATAGTCCTCAATTCAAGGATAATTTTAAGGATCCATACTTATTTAAAAGTGTATAAACCTTGGCGAATCTTACCAATTATTAAAATGTCAACCATAAAATATTTGGTGATGTATTTCTAAAATTATTTCAATTTCTAAGTATTTTATATAGTTTATATAACAATTTGGTGATTTTTAGAGTGAAAAAAGTTTACCCCATCAAAATTGGGCGGAACGGGGCTTCAAAAAATGTAAATTGGCGAATCTTGTTTTGGAAAAAAACATGGAAAATAGCCCATGGGATAAATTTCACCCCTAAAATTATCCTTGGTCCTCATTCTTTGTGATAGTTTGGAAGGAATCTCGCCATTTTACATGGTTTATGATAAAAGAAGCAAATGCTCTCAGCTGAACATCCCCCAAATGGGGCATGGGATTAGAATGAGAGTTAGTATAGCAGGCTTTATCATGTAAATATAATTCACACAACAAATTTTGCTCCTCATCATCGCTTTCTAAGAAAGTTTCTAAAAACTGGGAGACTGTTACTAGATCACATGACCTTCCCTCTTTAAATGCTCTCATCTTGAATAAATTTGTCCATTCGTAAATAAAGACAGGGTAAGAAGGGGATGGAGCCCTGCAACTCAGCAATTCCTGGGAGATAATATATAATTGGTCCTTCTCTTGTTGCATGGATTTGAATTTATTCAACTCTGCCAACTCTTTTTGAACGTTTTCCCATTGGATTTTCTAGAAGAACAATTCCTCAACCCATTTCTCTCTCAATTCCTTGACAGTATTTCTATGTTCATGGAGGGGGACCATCCCTTCCCTACACTGAGCAATATATTTCTTCCATTTATCTAGCTCAAGATTTAGTGAGAAAATATTTTTCTCCAATCGCTGAATCCTTCAATCCTCCACATCTTTTTCATCATCTGAATCTAAATTAATTATTCCTTGAGATAGTAGCATTCTTACCTCGTCACTAGATGTTCCAACTTCCCCATTTTGGATTGATAGTGTAGTAGCCTCATCTTCCATTGGTGTTGTAGTGACCTTTGCTTGTTTTGCAGTCTCAACAACTAATTTTGGGGATGTTTGTTCTTGTGTGGCAACATCCTGTCCCTTAAATTCTACCTTAGCAACATTAGTTTGAGTTGTAGTCTCAACAAATATTTTTAAGGACATTGGTTCTTGTGTAACATCGACTTCCCCTTCTTCCTCAATATCAGCAATTGATGTCTGAGGTGAAACTTCACTAAACAATTTCAGGGGTGCTGGTTCTTGTGTAACAACACCATATTCACTTATTTCTTTAAATTGCTGAGGCTATTCTTGAATTACCTTGATATCTTCTGAAAGATGAGACTGGTCCTGGAATGGCTCAGTATTTATTGATGGCTGGGACTGCATTGCTTCATCTTCTCCTAAATCCAGAGTAGGGATTATGTCAACTTTTTCCTCATTCTCCTTCATCAAATCTACTGTAGATACAATTTCCCTTCCTTGCTTTTCTTTTACATGCTCTTGTGCTCCCACACCCAGAACTAGGACTCTATATCATGCCGAAAAGAATATGTCCCCACATTTTGGGCATACCATTTCTACTTGTTCCTCATTTGACAAAATAAAAGATGAATTTTCTAACAAATTTGCATCCTCTACTAATATATTCAAATTCCTCTCTTCCTATTTCCCAGTCACTTCCTTCCATTTCTCCAATTCATCCCGAAGCTTTTGCACCTCCTCCTTTGACAACTCATTTTCAAAAAGGATATTTTCAATTTGGGGTTTGTCGACAGTAGGTTCTTGTGTGACAGTAGGTATTTTGGGGTTTAAAATAGGAATTTCTATGCATGTCCCAATTACACATGCTACTTCTGCTGAGGGTAATTCAATAGTTTCCCCAATTGTACATGTTGTCTCTGTTGCTGCCATAGATCGAGTTCTTCTTCTCTTCACAAATTCCGATGGCTGATCTTCACTGCATGTTGATGCTGCTGTAGCATATCTGGTTCTCTTATTCTTTTCCTGGGTAGATGTCTGACTTTTAAACCCTAACCTTTTTCTTCATTTTTGTCACACAAAGATATCTTCTTCAATAATGGTTCCCCTTATTCCAGGGGAGGATTCAACATCCAATACCTCTCTATTTCCTCCTTCCCTTGCCTCTGCTTGATATTATTCTTCTTGCATTTCCTCTTCCGCAACTATATCTTCCATTGTCGCAGCTTCAACAGCTGCTCCAATCTCATCTTCATCTGCTGCAACTGCTAATGATGCCATTTTTGCTGCCTCTTCCGCCACCCTAAGTGCATTCTAATTGGGTATGTTTCTTCCACTAAAATATTTGCTTCTGTTGCAACCTCTAATATTGTTGCCTCATCTGTCACGACTTCCATCACCACTTCCTCAGTGATAGGGTTCGCTGTTGTCACAGCTTCCCCCATATCCATCTCTTCTTCCCTGTCATTTAAGTTTCTTTATACCCCATCTATAACAGGGTTTGCTGCTATCGCAGCTTCTCACATGTCTATTTCTTCTTCCCCTTGATTTAGGTTTCCATTCTCCCCACCAACTAAATTTGAGGAGCCTCGGTCCTCTTCTCCTTCTTCAATACCCCCCAATTCTAATGCAGGTTCTCTAATTACCTTGGCCCTAGCAAGAAATTGAGCCTAGGTCAAATTCTGATGTGCAAGGGCCCTCAATATTAATAATTTAATTAGGCCATGATTGGTGAGGAAGGAAACTAGGTGTCAGGCTGTTCTTGCATACCCAACCATGTTTTGTAGGGTCTTAAAGAGATAAAATGGAACATTCACTAAGTTACCATGGCGTAGGTGACATAATAGAGGAAATTCGGAGAAATAGACAGTTTGGTACCTACCTTCACAGGAGATATATTTTTCAAGAATATTTCCACTTGATCTCGGGTCCGAGGTAATGATACAAGTGCTACTCCACGGCCTTTTGGACAAACATTCTCCCCAACTGCTAGAAATTCACTTATTGCAATTGCATTTGGTTCTTTTTGTCCAAATAATTTCTTCCCAATTTGGGGTAAGCTAGTGACCTCTGATATGATGGCCTATGTGACTTCTACGTGCAATCCCCTGACCTCAAAGTGAGTATCAGTTAAATTAAGGACAAACTGCAATGCTGTTTCGGTGTGAAAACCGCTTAAGTGTTGAAAATACTCAGTCCACCCAACCGCTGCAAAAATGGAAAAAACTTATGTGTCGGCACGCAGAGATTTCGTATTCTCAGTTTCATGATGGACTGGGTTACCCATATCAACCTTCCTTTGTAATTCATACATTGGATACAGCCATTATCAGTTCAGACGTGGAAGTTGCAGCCTACGGACATTCATGGAATAGTTGGAATTTGAAACTGGGTATTTTAGGAAAGATGGCACCGTTTTCAATCCACGGTAAGATGATACAGTTAAGGAAAAATGGCATAATTGGGGCAGTTTGGTACGAATCAGGTAAGCTCACAGTCATGTAATAGATATGGTTATTAGTCCTGACACATTCTTTCGCAGTTAAGTGTGTACATATTGCTGGCCGGGACAAAAGGCAAGGCGTGCTCATCATTGCCACATTTAATTTTATTCTTAATCATGTAATAGGTCAAAACTCAAAACTTCGCGTTATGAGCTCAGCCTTAAATTGCCACCATAACACGACTTCGTCATCATTTCCATTAAGAGATCATAAATGCGCATGTGCTGAGATGAGTTGGCCACTTCCAACCAGGCTGATAAGTACATCCATGTTGACAGGTATGCAAGACGGCTCAATAGTTTTCTTCGTTCTTGGCATACTGTGATTGGAACTCTGGAGTCATCATTTAAATTAGAGCCCACTCAAATCATTAGTGGGGATATTGTTCTAAGAGGCAGGTAATCTAGCGGAGTTGCAGTTGATGAATAAGAGGAATCTGATGGGAGTATGACTAGGAAATCATGAAAATAAGCCAGATACAGTGGAGTCATATGAAAATTTTGGTAGAGTTCCGTGAAATACAGCGGAGTTACAACTACGAAAGTTGGAAGAAAGGACAAAAATAGCGTAGTCATAGCTGCTGGAAAAAGGAGAAATGCATGAAAATAGAGGATTCACAGCTACTTGGTAAAAGGCTAAATGAATGAAAATAGCGGAGTCGTAGCTGCTTGGAAAAAGGTGAAATGAATGGAGAACAATGGAGTCACAGCTGCAAAAATTGGCAGAATGGGAAAAAATAGAGGAGTCGCAGCTACTGGAAAAGGTGAAATGAATGGAGAACAGCAGAGTCACAGCTATGAAAATTTGCAGAATGGAAAAAAATAGCGGAGTTGCAGCTATGAAAATTGGCAGAATGGGAAAAAATAGCGAAGTCACAGCTGCTGGAAAACGTGAAATGAATGGAGAGCAGCGGAGTCACAGCTGCGAAAATTGGCAAAATGGGAAAAAATAGTGGAGTCGCTACTGTGAAAATTAGCAAAATGAGTAGGGTATGGAGTCGCAGCCGCGTGAAATTAATGTAACAGAAAAATCCTCAGCTAGCTGCTGAAAGTTGACGAATCATCCATCTTCTTCAAAGAGCTTATTAGATCAAGAAAACAATATAAGGTGTCTGCAATCGTCTAGCCCAATCACGATCGCTGCTCCTCAAATCAATTCCTGTACACAGTTCTTCAAACCTGATCAAGCGTAAAAGAAAAATAAATAAAATAACAGGAAGAAAGAAAACTATTTATGTACAAATTATGTGTGGAAATTGCAATTTTTAAAAATTCACAGGGGTTGAGAAAAATCCCTGCCCGGGCGTTAACTAATAATCTGGATCAGCTGCAACATGTGAAATGAAGGCATTCCTTGAGATTGGTTTGTGATACAGTCGTAGCCGATGACTATTGGTAAATAATGGTGTCTTGTTTTCATCAATGGTGATCAACTGAACTGTCCCATTATCAAATACTCGATCTATCTAATAAGGTCCCAACCAACGAGTTCACAATTTGCCCTTGAAATCCCTCTTAAACCATGGATCATATAACAGAGCCGAGTCTCCTTCTTGGAATACTTTCTTCTTTATAAATATATCATGCCATTTAGAGAATTTCTATTAGATTAAAGTTGTATGATGCACTACGGCTATGCACTTCTCATCCAATTCATTAAGCCGATTCAGTCGGTTCCTCTGAGATTTTGATAAATCAAGGTTTGCTTCTACAGTTGTCTGCAAAGTCCTGATTTCAAATTCACTTGTGAAAACAACATTCTTGCCTTACACCAATTCATATGTGGAAAAACTAGTGGTGTTATGCCATGTAGTGCGATAGGCCCATAGTGCCTCTGGAAGTCTCTCAGCTCAATCTTTATGATGGCTTTTCACTGTTTTTGTCAAAGTAGCCACGATCACCTTGTTTGTACTTTCCACTTGGCCATTGGCCTGTGGCTGATATGGCGAGGTTCTTTTGTGCTGAATGTGAAATTTCTGTAACATGGCTTCCAATTTGTGAGACACGAACTATGGTCCACCATCTGTAACGATTTCCTTGGGTACTCCAAATCGAGTAAAAATCTCTTCATATAGGAAATCAATTACAACCTAATCATTAGCTTTGACCAAGGCTACAGCTTCCACCCATTTGGTCATGTAATCTGTGCAAACCAAGATGTGAACTTTTTGTTTTGAGGGAAGGTTGATAGGCCCTACGAAATCCATAGCCCATCTGTCAAATGGTTCAACCACGAGCTGTGGCTGAAGAGGCATTTCATCTAATCTGTTCGGATGGCCCATCCTCTTGCAGCTATCACACGCTTGGACATACTTCTTCGCATCCCTAAACAATGTAGGCCGGAAATAACCCATCCTTAAAACCTTATGACTTTTCCTTTTGTCAGCAAAGTGTCCCCCACAGGGCTCATCATGGCAATCTTTCAGGATACTGAAGATTTCATCTCCTCTTACACATCTTCTGATTTATAAGTCAAGCCTTATGTAGAAAAGATGTCCATCGATCCAGCAATACCTAGCACTTTGTTGTATGATCTTTCTTTTTTCTCTCTTCGACAGATGGGATGGAAGCTTACCTACAGCCAAAAAGTTAGCAATATACCCATACCATGGGGAATGAGCTGATACTGCAAACAAGCATTCATCAGAGAAGGAATCTTTGACTCATAAATTGTTATCACCATTGGTAAGTCGAGATAAAAATTCTGCAACAACGTTTTCCTTCCCTAGTCTATCAATAATTGTGATGACAAATTCCTATAACAGTAGCATCCATCTAGTAACTCTAGCATTCGTGATTGGTTTATTCATTAAATATATGATGGAAGAATGATCAGTGTGCACAAAAGTGGAGTATCCAGTAATATAGTGTGTAAATTTGTAGATGGCATAAACTATGGAAAGGAATTCTTTTTTCTGTGATAGTGTAGTTTAGTTCAGTAGGAGATAAGTTCTTACTAACATAATAAATTTCATATAGGGCATTACCTTCCTGCTGTCCTAAAAGTGCTCCAATGGCAGTGTCTGAAGCATCTGAAGAGATATGAAAAGGCAGAGCCCAGTTGGGCCCTCGTAAGATGGGTGCTGTAGACAGGCGTTTCTTAAGTTCAGTAAATGTTGTTTAGTATGCATCATTCCAAACAAACTGTGCATCCTTCATCAACAAGGTGAACAAAGGAGAAGCTAATTTGGAAAAATTTTGTATGAATCTTCTGTCATAGCCAACATGCCCTAAGAAGCTACGTACATCTTTTTGCATTCCAAGAGTTGGTATATTTTCAATTACCTAGATTTTGGACGGGTCTACCTGGATACCATCAGAAGAGATGAAGTGCCCCAGAACTATGCCCTCGCTCATCATCATATGGCATTTTTCAGTGCTTAAAGATAGTTGGCTTTGTTCACAGCGTTTCAAGACCTTTTCTAAAATTTCCAATGCTTCTTCGTAACTACTACCGTATGGAGTGAAGTCATCCATAAAAATTTCCATGCAGTCATTTACCATTTCTGAAAAGATTCCAATCACTACTCTTTGAAAGGTGGCAAGTGCATTGCACAACCCGAAAGGAAGTACCCTATATGAAAAAGTGCCCCAGGGATAGGTGAAAGTGGTTTTGTTTTAATCTTCTGGAGCAATTTGGATTTGGTTATAGCCACTAAATCTATCTAGAAAGGAAAAATACTTCTTCCCAGACAAGGTAACGAGGACCTGATCAATAAAAGGTAGGGGAAAGTGGTCTTTCGGCGTTGCTTTCTTCAATTCTCTGTAATTCATGCAGGCCCTCAATTTCCCATTCTTTTTTGGCACAACCACGAGTGGAGAAACCCACTAGCTATCTGAAATATGGTATATAAATCCTGCTTCCAAAATTTTTTGGATTTCCTCTTTCACTACATCCCTTAGGTTTGGGTTCATCCTTCATTGTGGTTGACACACTGGCCTGGAGTCGCTCTTAATATAAATGTGATGGGTACACATATTAGAAGGAACACCCTTGATGTCTCTATACTCTCAAAATCTCCTCTATGTTGTTTCAGCAGAGTGATCAGCTGTCCCAGCTCACTGGGCGCAAGGTTTGGATTGATGTTCAAAGTTTTCCCTGGCTCAATCTCTACTGGGACACTTTTCAAATTTTTGAGTACTAGAATTATATTGGCATCACTGACTAGAGTTTCTTCCGTAATATTTTCTTGTTCTTTATCATATAATGTACTGTCAAGAATCTGGTAAACATGTTTATTGATGGACGTGGGCTCACTGATGAAACTGTTAATGGTATCGTCCTCTATTTCATCTTCAAAAGTTAATTCTCTCCCTATCGTTAATAATGGATGAATGCCTTCCTCCTCCTCCAAATCCACCCAAAGTGGAGTTTCAACTTCTGTGCTTGGTCAGGCTATAGGGTATAACGGGTTAGGCTTTTGATCTGAGATAGTCATGGATCCTGACCCACACCTGATACAGGCATCCGCAGTGGCCAGCCACGGTCTCTCTGGGATCAGTTGGAATTCCAGGGAGATTGATGGTTTGACTGCTGTGACCATTGTGTCCAAGAGTTAGGATTTTGCATTGGGTTTTGAGATGGATGCCACTAGTTATTAGAATAATGTGAAGGTAATTGTCTATTCATATTATTCATACCATTCATATTATTCAAGAAAATTGATGGATCTGGATTCATACCTTGATTGCGAGGATGCCAAGGTTTCTTCTATGCAATAAATAAGCTTGTTCCACATCTAAAGTGGATTCCTGCAAGACTGCTTTGACTTTAGGTAATGAAGGACATTCCTTGGTGTCATGTTCCAATTCACATATCCTACATATCGCTGCCTTGTCTAGTGGGCATTCTTTCAGTGGGTGTTTTTTCCTACATTTATGACAGAATACACCGAGTGTAAGATCTTCTACTGCTTGCCTCTGTTTTTCTCTCAAAGCATCTAACTCTGAGGAAATGAAGCTCATTATATCTATTTTAAAATTCTCCAGTAAGTTTCCTATTTCTGCTCGAGTGGCTCCTCCACTATCTGACTTCTGTGTCCTAGTGAAGACATCCTGATCTCGATCTTTATCTCATTTGTTAGTTCTAGAGGATCCCCTTGAGTACCTTTGACATAATTCAATGATCTTCTCGAAGGGTTCCTTTGAGATTTCCCCTTTCCCCAACAAATTCAACATATCAAGGTAATATTCTCTAATTCCTCGTAGAAAGATAATCTTGAGTACATCTTTTCCAATCGCAATGTGGACAGACCTTTGTAAATTGTACAACAATCTTTCTAGAAAGTCTTTAAATCTCTCCCCTTCCTGTTAAATTTTTAGCATTAATTCACAATATCTAGGATCTTTACTGAGAGAATAACATATACAGTATATCAATGCACGACAATCACAATAAGCATGACAAGCATCACAAGAATCAAAAGCATAAGAGACAAGAGACACAGAGTTTCTGTGGGGAAAACCCTAAGGTGAAAAACCCCACAACTTCCTCAGAGATAGAGAGAGCAATGGCTCAACCAAAGTACAACCAAAATACACTGAGATAGTCTCCTAGTAGCAGATGATCCTCCTCCTCACTAGTGCACCACTTTCTGAGTGAGAGAGATGTACTTTTTCGAATGATCTAAATAGAGATCACCTGATCTCTATTTATACTAAATTGTTTGCCCAATGACCTTATGGGGCCGACTTGTCTAGCTAGGTACATCCACATTATAATATATATATTTCAGGGCCGACCCCACATGGTGGTCTAATAACCCTTCGGCAAGTACAAACACTTGCGACACTTGTCAATCCACATGACGACACTTCCTTATAGAGGAATAACACGTCTCTAATAAGGGTACAATAAATATATATGAAATACATAGATGAAATACATTTCGAAGTTACATATACATCAACACTCCCTCTTAACTAGGAAGGTATTTCTTGACACAGTTCTGCTAGACAAGTCTTCCTCTAGGGATCATCGTCATCATCATCATTACTGCTGCTGCTATCTCAACCAATCTCTGACTCTACTCGTCATAGGAAGTTCTACAGAGCCAGTCCTTTTTCATACTGGATGTAGGCCCACCACCTGCAGGTCTTCATCATCACTGGCCATACTGTGGAATCCTCGGACTTATTACGTGTGTCACAAAACCTGGCTGCAACATCCCAGGCTATTACGAGCACACAACTCTACCTATCGGATCTCCCAGGAGCACATTACATGTGACCCATCACAAAACCTAGCTGAAGCATCCCAGGCTATTACGAGCACATAGCTCTACCTGTCGGATCTCCCAGGAGCACATTACATGTGATCTCACCACAAAACCTGGCTGAAGCATCCCAGGCTGTTACGAGCACACAACTCTACCTGTCGTATCTCCCAGGAGCACATTACATGTTGTCCACCACAAAACCTGGTTGAAGCATCTGAGGCCTTTTTCATCCTGTCCAGTTCTCCCAGGAGCAAATTACATGTGGTCATGGCAAAACCTGGCTGAAGCATCTGAGGCCTTTTTCATCCTGTCCAGATCTCCCAGGAGCAAATTACATGCCATAGGACAAAACCTCGCAAGAGCATCTCAGGATGTTACGGGTACACAACTTTGACCTGAAAATATCCCAGGGCACAAATTACATGTCCTCCCAGAGCAATGTCTCGAGAGAGCATCCCAGGCTATTATGGGTACACAACTCCAACCTAGAGGATCTCCCAGACATGCTCATCTGCACAACCTGATCCACGACCACAAAGTATCATCCTGATACTCACCATACATCATATTGATGTACACATGATCATCCTGATCAGCATCACTGCAACATCCTGCTGCATGTCATCTGGAGAAGCTCGTCATCCACGATCATCCTGATCATACAATGCATCCACCTGATGCATACCAAGTATCTACCTGATACATATCATCATACACAGTGTATCCACCTGATACATAGATACATGATCCACACAATGTATCCATCAACATACATGATCTACCTGATCATACTTGATACATATCAACATACATGATCTACCTGATCATACAATGTATCCACCTGATACATATACAGATACATGGTCCAAGCATCCAACATGATGCATATACAAAATACATACAAATGATCCAACCGATCATATCCAGCATCCTACATGATGCGTACATACATATAAATGATCCAACTGATCATATCCAACATCCAACATGATGCACACATATAAATGATCCAACTGATCATACAAAGCAGAAACTAGAGCATCATCCTGATGCTCATCATCTAGCGCTTACATCCACAGCCATGAAAAGGATTCTCCTTCCAACATGCTTGGATTGGATTCAGCAAATGTGTCCATCACTTCTTCCTCGAAGTGTCCTCGATCTGAAGAACACCAAGCCTCTCCTTGAAGTACTCTAACTTCACCCTGGCTAGTGGCTTTGTCAGCACATCTGCAATCTGCTCGTCCGTCGCAACATACAAGAGCTTCACAGCTCCTCTCTGTACCATATCCCTGATATAGTGATATTTGATCTCTATGTGTTTAGACCTGTCATGAAACACTGGGTTCTCAGACAGCTTCACACAACTCTGGTTATCGCAGAAGATACCAGTAGCATCCAATGGGAGAACAAATAACTCAGACAGTAGCTTCCGTAGCCATACTGCCTCACAACTAGCTAAACAGGCTGCAACATAATCTGCCTCAGCTATACTCAGTGCTACGCAGGACTGCTTCCTTCTAAACCAAGAGATCACACCTGATCCCATACTGAAGCAACACCCAGATGTGCTCTTCCTATCTGCAGCACTGCCAACCCAATTTGAATCAACATAACCCTGGAGGTTAAACTTTTGATTCACCTCATACTTGAGCCCATAATCCACTGTACCCATCAGGTACCTCATAACATGCTTTACAACAACCAGGTGAACACTCCTCGGATCCGTCAGGAACTGGCTCAATGTGTTCACAGCAAAGCAAATATCCGGTCTCATGTTCGTTAGGTACATCAAGGACCCAATCATCTGACGATACATAGAGACATCAACCAGCTCAGATGAAGCATCACATAGAAGCTTCAGATTCGATTCCATAGGTTTGGCCATGGCCTTGCAATCCATCATCCCGAATCTCTTCAGGATATCTACTGTGTACTTTCCTTGACCAAGGAAGATCCCACCTGTACTCTGCCACACCTACATACCTAGCAAATAATACATTATTCCCAAATATTTCATATCGAACTCAGCAGCAAGCTTCCTCTTTGTATCACACCAAGTTCTGGGAGCTTGCTACAAGCCATACAAGGCTTTCTTCAATCTGCACACATGTGACTCCCTGTCAGGTCTTGGGACTGCATCCCAAACATCTTCTTCATGATCGACGGATCATGGCATTCCATTTCTTCATCCCAGATCCTGGGAACTTCAATAGATATCTTTGTTGCTGGAACAAATGTTGTAGTCCTTCTTTTGTAGGTGAAGATATATGGTATTTCCTACAAAACAAGTTAAATTGCATGATTAGAAACATCTCATAATTTTCAGAACAAATTCTTTACACATAAAGAAATATGTCATGCAGTCATGCAGTTATCTTAGCCAATGCTTCAATACAACATTTATCCATGTTCCACAACTTTCTAGATGCCTTCCAGTCTCTACCAGAACATTGTTAAGAGTTTGCACTACTCCTAACATGTCAGCAAAGAGGTTTCATTCTAGATAAGTAGTACTGGAATGTTGTACAGTGCCACAGGCCACTTACCCATCACATGCATATTTGTAGTATATTGTTCATTAACGCAATCATTCTAATATGCACAATACATCTCCTAAGTCTAGGAACATAAGCATAATATTATTTAAACAAAAATAGGCAAGAAATGATAATTGAAATACTTATCTTTGTTTGTTTGTTGGGTGGACTCCCTTTGAGTCTTTGTTTCCTGGCAGGAGCTGCTGAAGTAGCTTCTTCTACAACTTTTTGTTGTGGAATGTAGGAAGATGGTCAACTCCCTCTGAAAATCTGCATCCTTGCAGGAGCTGCTAGAGTGTGCTCCCTCTTGACCTTTGCTCCCTGGATTACCTGTCCTTGAACTTATATTCATCCTTGCTGACATCAATCTTCTTGAACCCTAGAAACTATATTCTGTAAGCCTTCGAGCTTTCATTGTAACCCACAAAGATACCCTTCTTTCCTGAAGGATCTAGTTTGGTCCTCTTTTCCTTTGGGACATGAGTGTATACTGGACAACCAAATGTTCTAAGATGGCTGACTTCAGGTTTCTTACCAGAAAAGACCTCTTCTAGTGTCTTGTTATCCAATATCTTGTGGGGTGTTCTGTTCTACACATATACAGCTATTCTAGCTGTTTCTGCCCATAGATGCATAGGTAGATCTTGGTCATGTATCATTGCTCTTGCTGCTTCCACGATTGTTCTGTTCTTCCTTTCTGCAACTCCATTCTGTTGTGGATTGTAAGGAGCAGTCAACTCCCTCTTAATCCCTGAATCACTGCAAAGCTTCTTGAAGTCACCTGAGGTGAATTCTCCACCATTGTTGGATCTGAATGTTTTGATCTTCTTGTTAGTTTGATTCTCCATCAAGGTTTTGAATTCTTTAAACTTACCAAACACCTCATCTTTGTTCTTCAAGAAGTATACCCAAGTCTTCCTGGAGAATTCATCAATAAATGAGACATAGTAAACATACCCACTTAGAGAACTGGATGACATAGGACCACATACATCTGAGTGGATGATTTCCAGGATGTCTTTTTCCTTGATTTCACTGCTTGGGAAAGCCTTCTTAATGTTCTTACCTTTTGCACATCCTTTGCAAACACCTTCATGTTTGGTTTTGATTTCAGGAAGACCCTCTACAGTCTTGCTTGCAATTGGAAGTGCCCTATAGTGCATATGAGCAAGTCTTCTATGCCAAAGTTCACTTGGCTCCATAGATTTATGTACCATGGCATGTTCAGGTTGTCCCTTCAATTTATACAAACCTCCCTCTTGCTCTCCAATCACTACTGAATCATCTATGTTCTTTCCCTTTGGCCACATTAGGACTTGGCCATCCACAAATGCAACCCTCATACCTTTTGCATCCAATGCAGATATGAAGAGTAAGTTCTTCTTGAGCCCAGGTACATAAAGGACTTCTTTCATCTTCAAATATTTTCCAAAATCTAGGTTGTAGGAGGCTTCACCACTTCCTTTGATTGGGTATTGATAATCATCCCCAAGTTTCACCTTATGGGGTGATTCATGTTCAGATAGATTCACAAAAGATTCCTTAAACCCAGTCATGTGTTTGGAAGCCCCACTATCAATCAACCAATCATTACAACCATGGGAGATGGTACCTGTGAGAGCGAAGATCAGAACATACTCTTCTTCACTTGATGAGTTATCATTACTATCATCACTTTCTGCCCTAGCCTTCTTCTTGGGTGGTTCATCATCCCTGGCAGCATGAGCATGCAACCTTCTTTTGCTTCCCTTCTTCTTCTTGTTGAAGTTGTTGTTGTCCTTTTTGTTCTTGGGACAGTTTATGGCAATGTGTCCTTTCTCATTACAGGTGAAGCATACTCTTCTTTCTTTGAAGTGATGTGAAGATTTCTTGGAGTGAGATGGCTCTCTCTTGGACTTCCCTTTCTTGACGTGAGCTGTGAGAGCTTGATCTTCATTCCCCATCTTTTCTTCTCGTGCCACAAGCCTTGCTTCTTCTTGTGATCATTCTTCACATAGTCTACTGAAGGAAATCAACTTCTTTCTTGCACAGATTCCTTGAATGAAGGAGTCCCGTGACCTAGGTAAGCCATTCAGAGTGGTCATGACAACTTCACCATTCTCCACCATTTCATCCACTACTTCTAGTTTTTCCTTGATCTGGGAGACCCTTGAAAAATAATATTGAATGGTTTCTCCATTCTGAAACTTTACTCCTCTTAATTAGTTCCGCACGGTCATCTTTCGATTTATGTTCGTCCCTTCAAATAGCTTGGTCAAAGAGTCAAACATCTCTTTGGGTGTCTTTAGAGAAGACACATGGGGTATGAGATGGTCTTTGATAGAATCAGCAATGATTCTCTTTTCCTTGACCAAGTTCTTCTTATGCAATACTTTAGCCTCTTCATCCTCTGGGATAGGGATGTCTTCTTTTGTATATGAGTCCAACTCATTATCTTCTAGGATTAATCCAATCCTATACTTCCAAGCTCGGAAGTTATCAGCCCCTTCAAGCTTATCCTCAAGCTTGGTGTGGTGAGACATTTTAAAGAGTACTTCAAATGGAAATAGAAAAGATTTAGGTCTTACCACTTGAAATGTTGAAAACTGGATCTCGTCCTGAATTAGGGTTTGTCAGAAAAACCCTAAAAATTCAAAATGTGAATTTCAATTTTTTTGAAAAGATAGAAAGATGCGCCTTGATGTGCTGATCAGCGTGGTGTATTCAGAATTTGAAATCAGCAAAGCTTTACCTTTCATATTTGCCTTTTTGTTTTCCTGGGTTCACTAGGGAGATCCCTGAATTAGGGTTTGAGTTTCCCGGAGATCTGCCCAACCAAAAATATTGATCCAAAGCTCTAAACTTCAATTTTTGCAAGGAGCTTCCAGCTATGTCTTCATATTTCAAAAATTCCTATTTTTGTGGAAACCCTAAGTTTTAGGGCCAAATTTGAAAATGATCGGAATTGAATTCTGATTGGACAGATAGATGCGCCTTGATGAGTAGAGTCAATCTACTATACTGTTTTTCCAAACACTGTGGAGAGAAACCCAATAAACAAGAAACTCAAGTTTTCGTCACTGCAAAATGTCTTCTTCTCACGTTAGCTCTGATACCATGTTAAATTTTGAGCATTAATTCACAATACTCTAGGATCTTTACTGAGAGAATAACATATACAATATATCAATGCATGACAATCACAATAAGGATGAAAAGCATCACAAGAATCAAAAGCATAAGAGACAAGAGACACAGAGTTTCTGTGGGGAAAACCCTAAGGTGAAAAACCCCACAACTTCTTCAGAGATAGAGAGAGCAATGGCTCAACCAAAGTACAACCAAAATACACTGAGATAGTCTCCTAGTAGCAGATGATCCTCCTCCTCACTAGTGCGCCACTTTCTAAGTGAGAGAGATGTACTTTTCCGAATGATCTAAATAGAGATCACCTGATCTTTATTCATACTAACCTGTTTGCCCAGTGACCTTATGGGGCCGACTTGTCTAGCTAGGTACATCCACATTATAATATATATATTTCAGGGCTGACCCCACATGGTGGTCTAATAACCCATCGGCAAGTACACACACTTGCGACACTTGTCAATCCACATGATGACACTTCCTTATAGAGGAATAACACATCTCTAATAAGGGTACAATAAATATATATGAAATACATAGATGAAATACATTTCGAAGTTACATATACATCAACACTTCCTTCTGAACCATTTTAAACAACTCTTCCTTTCTATCTTTGGTTCTACAATATCCTTGATATTTAGAAAGAAATGTTTGTTTCATTTGATCTCAAGTAGTAATGGTCTCACGACCTACACTCATGAACCAGTGCAGAGCATTTCCTTTCATAGTGGATGGGAATAGTTTCAGCTTCTGAGCATTGGAGGTATAGTCATAACTGTGATAGAGGATGTCAAACTCAAAAAGAAATTCATCAATATCTTTAGAAGATTTACCGTGGAAATTCAGGAGAACTGATGGTGAGATATTTTTCATAAGAGATTCCCCAAGTGTCTGGAGGATAGGGAATTCAAGTGTGACCACAGTGTCACCAGGCTGATTATCTTTCACTTCCTCTTCATGGTTCTCCTGATGTTCATTCTCTCTTTAATTCATGTTCTCGATTAGCCATGTTGTTCCAAAATTCAATGGATTTCTTTATTCGTTCTTCCTCTGCTTTTGCTTCTTCTTCTTCCCTCCTTTATTCTTATCTCCTTCTCTCTTCCTCTTCTTCTCGACGAGTCTCCAACCACACTTCTTTAGTAACTCTGGTCCCATTAATACGATAAATCTCCTCTCTATCCGGTGCACCCACAATGCTTCCCTTGTCTTCAGGAGGTTTCTTTTCTACACTGGGAGTAGATGGTCCTATTGCATTCTCCGCCGTTGATGTTGAATTCTCAAGATTGGGAGGAACAAAATTTCCTCCTCCTATAGACGTCTGCGGTGGTCTTGTGGAAGAATCACCTCTAGCAATTATTTCTTCGATAAATGTTTGTCTTCCCAAACGTGTGTTACGACCATGACTTCTTCCACCTAAAATGTTAGTATTCAAAGGGGGTTCCCGATTTGTTTTTCAGTATTCAGGCATGTTGTAAATAATTAAACCAAAATGAAATCAATAAACCAACTACTAACTATGTCTAACAATTACCATCCCCGACAATGGCGCCAAAATGTTGGTAACCCTATATGCTAATTAATTACAACTAACACATAGGAGGCTCAATATAAATTGTCAACCTAGGGAAGTCTTTTATCTCAATGGAAATAAGCACAATCTATGCATAAACATTTAAAGCAGTTGATTAAATAAATTGAGATAATAATCCTACCTATCTGCTCAGCCAAACTCATTCCATAAATAGAACTAATCTAACTTATTCATCTAGGAATTCAAAGTACAATTACCTTCCTACAGAAATCAACCCAACAGTTACTGATCTAAGAATGAAAATGAACTAGATTACTTTTGCAAGAAGTTAAATCCTATAATTATCAAACTACAATAATCAATCTCTACCAAACTGATTCATCTAGTAGATACTATAACTCAATCATAATCTGCCTAATCTAATGAACTCAAGAAAGATACAACAACAACCATAAATAGAAAATAAGCTTGAACTCTAATTTGATAAATATTGGAAATCCTAGAAAGCATAAATGACTGAAAGGAATTGAAGCTGAGCTTGGTTGTAACAGCTAATTCTAACACATTATGAACTAACCTACATAGTCAACTGTCACACCACACAGTTGCAGCTATTCAGGATGTAATGATAAACTACCAGGAAAGAATGCAATTATAAATTCTCTGTTGCAACTAACAATAATCATGCCTAATGAGATTCCACATCACACAACAGGAAATAAATTAAACTACCTACTTAACTTGGCAATCTCTATGAGAAAGTGGGCCCTAGCCCTCTAACAGAAACGCCGTGAACTACCACAAATTAAGACACAGAAATATGAATAACTCTTCTCTTTATATTAAAGATGGTAATCCACAGTCTCATCTCTTTGTTATAGCCCGTACAGAATGATAATTAACCAACCCCAGACTGTGAAAGCCTTCCCATATTTATACATGCAAAGTAGAGTTCGAGATACACTAATTTCGCACAGCAATGAAGATCTCTGATCTTCACACTACAGAGTTACAACTGCACTGTTACAGCCGTATTGAATGAGGTCGTTCGACATGAAGAATGTTGTTACTCTAGCAGTCAATGGATCAACGGATTAACCAATTGGGAGGCGTCCTGTCTGTTGTAGCAATGCTCTGTTTCAGCGAAGTCCTGTTACAGCTTCACGTGGAAAGGTGCCTTGTCCCTTTGAATATGAGAAATAAAATCTAAAGAGTAACAACTGGCACCACGTGTGATTCTTTCCCAAGGCATTGTGGCTGATACACATGTGCTTTGATATTGCCTTAATGAAATCAACACAAGTTAGCATAAATCAAAGGCTAGAATTCATAACGATAGAAATATTAGGCATTTAAATAAATGAAGCAATAGTGAATTATACCTTGTCAGGATTGCTGATTGATCTGGAAGAAAGACATGTATATGGTTTATGAAAGTAGGGTGTAATAGGGAAAAATGATGTAATAAGTGTGGTAAGAAAAGGGCATTTCCAGGTCCCAAAAGAAGGGAGAACCAATTTGATGTTAGTGTTATGTTGGAGAAAATTATACTCAAGGAGGAGGAGCAAGAACCTAGGGTGAGGTTTCAACGATGCATGTTACAAGGCAGGTTTGGCTGATTACCTTTAATGCTTTACTACAGAAATTTCCTTTCCCATATATACTTGTTTATGTTAGGGAATGCATGTTTTGAATCTTTATTGTTTGTTATACATAAGTTTCATATAAAACATTTCATTCTTATTTAAGTCATAAGCTTTGAGAAAGTTATGTGTTATTGCAGGTGATCTTTATCAGTGGAGCAGGAGTTTGAAGTTTGTGATCTTCGATCAACTACCACTTATTCAGGTATCTGATTCCAATTTCATGTCTTGGTTCTTTACATTTAAAAGAATATTTTCTCGTTGTATATTTATGGTGTCATATCTTTGTAACTAGTTAAAATGTACGTTGCTGATCTTTGTAATTCCCAGTCATAGGTTTTTACCGCACAACAACGACTACTGTGAATATGATTTCAGACGAAGAAGAATTTTCCGAAGAATTTTTAGGGCTTGTTTTTACAACATCTAGTCAAAAAAAACCCTCCTTTTCATGTTTCCATGAGAATAATGGATAAAATTTCCCACTGCTATCTTATCGATGGTGGATCCGACCCAAACCTCATTTCGAAGAAGATCATGGAAGAACTAGGGATCTCCTGCACAAACGAAAAAAATCAAGAAACATGCTAGCTTTTAGAAAGCTGTGTCATCCCACTATAGGAGAAATAAAAGATGGCGCTCTAGTATGTGTTCTCACCCAGAAATTCGTACAACCTGCAATATCCAAGTGATGGACATGAATGTCAATAATTACTCCATAATTTTAGGGATAGATTGGCAAGCCTTAACGGGTGGTTACTATTCTATGGATGGAACTCATGTCATCATTCCAAGAGGTCCCAAAAACATCATTATTTACAGGGAAGAATGGATTGTGCCTTAATAAAAAAATGCCCCACGACCAGCTATTACTTTTATCGAAGTAGACCTTGCCGTTTATTCAATATTCTTGGAAGAAGAAGTGGATACCCTTCATATTGGTTCTTTCGATGAGTTCCACAATGAAATTTGGCATATGCATTTCGATGGAGTATCTTCTCGTGAAGGGAATGGCGCTAGTATTATCTTATATCATATACACTATCAGATAAGCTCATGAGGAGATATAGTACTCTTCTATCTTAAATGACTGATAACTTTTTGGCATTACATAACTTATGTTCGAAGGGGATTGAATGCTATTGATGATAATTAGCATCTTATGCCCCAAGACGAGATCAACATTTAATTTATGATAATCCTAATTGTCCTGTCATTTCTATATACCGTCCTCACATACCTAATAATGTGAAATCATGACATATTTTTGATGATGATGAATCTCTTCATGCTTTTGTTACTAATCAGATTTAGGAATCTTTGAAAATTATTAACTTGGAACAAAATAAGTATCCCAGAGGTTTGAATCCTCTTGAAAACTCTTTTATAAAGTGATTCTCTAAAACATAAATCTTTTAAAGAAGAGTCAAAACGAAAAATCGATGAAATTGTTCTTGTCAATATAGGAACCTAAAATGACCCAAAGATTATGTACATTTTCGCCACATGTTCTTCCCAAGAGAAGGAACAATTTATTGCTCTTTTTCATTAATTTCGTGGTATTTTTTATTGTTCCTAATCATACTTGAGAGGATTTGACCCTAGTATTATTCAACACACTATACCCATTAAAGTTGATGCTTCTCTCGTTCGGTGGAGGCAAATGCCTGTCAATTTAGATCTAGAGGCGACTATATGCGAAGAGTTGGATAAAAGTTTAGCTGCTAAAATCACTTTTCCAGTCAAATACTCTGAGTGGGTTGCAAATTTAGTTCCAGTCCGCAAAAACAATAGTGGCATTCACTTATGCGTTGATTTTCATTCTCTAAATAAAGCGAGTGTCAAAGATAATTTCCCACTTCCCAATATGGAGCTAATTTTACAAGTTGTTGCTCTCAAATAATGTCATAACTAGATGTCTTTTCTGGGTATAACCAAATCCAGGTTAAAAAATCCAATAGGTACAAAACTACTTTCACAACCAGGTGGGGTACATTTTCCTATGAACGAATGCCATTTGGATAAATTAATGGTTGTGCAACCTTTGAAAAAGCCATGCATATTTCTTTTGGTGACTGAATTGACGTTATTATTCAAGTTTATCTAGACGATATCACCTTCCATTCCAAATTCAGAAAATATGATTTTGGGAATCTTTGTAAGTGCTTGTACGTTTTAGAAAGTTTGGTATGTCACTCAACCCCACCAAATCTATTTTTCGTGCCTCATCTGGTAAATTGCTTGGTCATGTAGTATCTGAAGCAGGCATTAGCATTGATCTTGAAAGGGTCAAAGGAATTCAAAACCTCCCTCCACCAAATTCTAAGAAAGCAATCCAAGTTTTTATGGGTAAAATCAATTTCATGCACATGTTCATTCCTAATTTTGCATATATTATTAAACCTATCCATAATTTGTTAAAATATGATCGAAATTTTTACTAGGATCACACTGCTAAAATTGCATTTCAAGAAATCAAAAGGGCTATATATTTTCCACCTATTCTAGCTACTCTTGATTTTAATAAAGATTTTATCATATACACTAATGGGACAAAAGAAGCTATCTCAACTATGCTTATGCAGAAAAATAAAAATGATATCAAACATCCCATAGCTTTTATGACTCAAAGTTTGTCTAATTCAGTTTTTTCTTACAATTTAATCGAAAATCATGCTTACGCACTGGTTAAAGCGATCGAAAAATTTCGACATAATTGTTGGTAAGCATACTCTTGTGAAAGTACCCCTTCCATCTGTTAAATTTCTTCTTTCAGAAACTTTTTTGTCAAGAAAATTAGCCCATTGGCTTACCAAAATTCAAGAACATGATTTAACCATTGGTATTTCCAATACCATTAGGGGTAGAGACTTAGCATTACATTTAGCTCAACATGCTACTCCTCTGAATGATAATACATCTACTGGTGATTTTGACTCCAACTTCTTTTTTATCGAATCCCAACGTGTTGAATTGTCGGAACATCCATGGTATAATAACATCATATTATAGTTAAGTCATGAGTATTGTCCTGATGGTATAAATAATAGCGAAAGGAGGAAATTAAGACTTGAAGCACCTAGGTTTTTCATAATTGATACTTTTCTTTTTCGTAGATCTCCCAATGGCATTTTACTCCGTTATGTTGATGATATTGTGTCTCAAAAAAATATTAAATATCTTCATGGATCCTTCAATGATAGAATTCACGTAGGAGGACATTTTGCATACAAGTCAATAGCTCATAAAATTATCAGGACAGGCTATTATTGGCCAAAGGTCTTTCAAAAATCATTTACATTTGTTCAATCCTGTGATGCATGTCAACAAGCAGTAGGTAAGTTGAAGTTTTCATCAATGCCTTTAGAACCGATTATTTTTTCTTTTCCATTTGAAAAATGGGGACTCGATTTCATAGGCCCTATAAATCCCCCATCCTCATCCAGCCATATATTTATCTTAATTGTACCTTACTATTTCAGCAAGTGGTCAGAAGCGATCGCTTTAAAAAATGCAAAGGATGAACAGGTTATTTCCTTTTTGGAGGATGTTATATTTACTCACTTTGGGTTACCACTTAGTATCATCTCAAATACTAGACCTCCACTCATCTCTACTAGGTTTTCCCAATTTTGTGGTGATTTCCAAATCAAACACTCTTACTCTTCTTCCTATTAACCACAGGTAAATGGGCTTGTAGAGTCAACCAACAAGTAGCTGATTAAAATTATGAAAAAAAGATAGTAGAAGACAAGCCATGTCAGTGGCATCTCCATCTTCATTATGCCTTATGGGAAGATATAACTACCATAAAGTCCAGTACAATGGTTACTCCCTTTCAATTACTTTATGGTCAAGAAGCGGTCATGCCCACTGAGTTACAGTTAGCCTCCTATAAGCTTGCATTTCAACAAGAAGAATTGGAAGAGTCACATTTAAAACAGAGATTCCACACTTTATTGGCCCTAGTGGAACAACGCGAACATTCCCTAAACAACACCAAGAGAAGGAATCGTACATTTAAAAAAATACTTTGATAAACGTGCTAAAACTATAAAATTTGAAATAGGGAAGAAAATTTTTCTATGGGATTCAGTTCATACAGGAAAGGGAAAGTATAGTAAATTTCAAATGTTTTGGATTGGACCTTATAGCAATGCCTTAGTGGCTGGAAAAAATTCTTACCTGCTAAAAGATGAAGATAATAGGCTTCTGGCGTACACCACGAATGGATCCCACCTCAGAAATTCTCATGATCCATCATAGGATCATGCTAGTTCTTAATTGATTTGGCTTTGTTTTGTTTTCTGTAAATATTTGTTTTGATTTGTTCCACTAGTTCTTTTCTCGGATTTCCTTCTTCTGGTTTGTTTTTTTTATTTTTGTTTAAAATAGTTTTATTTACAAGCCCAAGTTAATTCTTACAGGAATCCTTATTATTACACTGCTTATAATTATGACTTTAATTTAGACATTAAATATGTTTGGTTAGCATCTATCGCTAATGATTGGTTTTTGCAACTAGTGATCAATTAAGTTCAGTTACAGGAAAAAATATAGGTTATCCTTGAAAATCATCAACAATGATGCAAGCAAGTTTACATTTTATTCTTTTCATTATCCTCAATTTTTCACTGAAGGAGTTCCTCACTAAACATAACTATCTGTGCTTTCCTCTGTTAGAATGACCCTATATTTTCCCTCTCTTCCACTTTCATGATACCTTTGCTGACCAATTCATATATTTCCCAAGTATAAAATTTTCAATTGATTCATTCTTCCAAACCAAAGATTCTAATTTTAGGCTATCACGCAGCCCTCACAGTCAAGACAGCGATGTTGATATTCTATTTTGCATCACCGCTAAAAAAATTTGCAAAATGTTGCAAATAGTCCAAACTTCTCATTTATTTTGTGGACTCCTCTAAGCACTACTGCTTAATTTAAATCTCACTCTACTATTTATCTTGTCCTTTAATCGAAAGAACTGGTATAACCTAGAGCTAAGTCATTCGAGTCATTGAAAAGGGGGAGCTACTAAATGAAGGAGATTAAAAAAAATAGTTTCTTAAACATTGTTTCAAATATAAAGACTATGGTTAATATAGATAGCATATTCATTTGTTTCGTTCACTTTTGGAAATAATGTTTGTTGTCATCAAAATGGATATGAGTTCTCCTTGGGTCGGGAATTGATTAAATCTAATATGGTATCGCATGTTTTTTTTCATAAATATTATATGATAAGGAACAATATGGACATAGAAGTGTTAAAAAGGTTTAAAGCACAACGTTTATATTGGTTACAATATGCATCCAACTCATTATATATGTATATGTTATTTGATTCCTTATATATGTATATGTTATTTGATTCCTAATGCAACCTGTCGGGACCTTGACACCTTTGTTGTTGGACGTAACAAAGCTTGATTAATTTCCCTGCTTGAGTTTAAATGGTTCCAATGGAATTGGTGCGCTGGATGCTAGAAATGGAAAAGGAACGTTGTTTCAGATATATGTATTTCTAGCTCAAAAGGTGGCACATTTATCACTTTAATCACAAAGGTGCAACTGAGGGAACAATGTATTTAATGTGTTGTATATCCACCGTTAATTTGGGAAAATGGAAGATGGCGTGCATGGCATTGATTTCCATCCCAATTTTTGAGCTTTCCATTATCTCGTTTGGTTGTGATAGAATTTAATGTCTCATACCATGATTTCGATCGAGTTTAACTTGCCAAAATGCATCAAGTATTTTCACATTCCACTTTTTTACCACAACATAAATTTTATCTCCTTCTATAGTTGTGCAAACGGAAATAAATCAGTGAGCTTTAAAAATTGTATTTTGTATAGCTCGGTAAATAAGCACAGTTATTCTTCTTGTCACGTATGCAAGTGACATCTAGTTTACCTACTGTGCATTTCAATAGGAATTTATTGTTAGTGTTGTAAATTGTATTTGCGTGTCCTTCCTTCGTTCATACCCATTTATCTAACAAAATACAAATAATTTTTTTGTTTAGCACTATGACACATTTTACTCTAAGCATTTTTACATTCAATCCCTCTCTTTTCACCCTACGTTTCATGGATTTCTAAAACCCAAAAAGAAACTCAAACCCTATCTCTTTATTCCCATCATTCCTCTTTCTTTGAGGGTCGTAAGTAGTGGAGTGACAAGTATTCAATGTGATGGAAGGGTTGTTCAAACAGCAAAAGTCGTGGCAGAAACAAGTGTTTAATAAGGATATATAGGTATATATCAATTAAGATGAGCTCAAGGTTTATCAATTTTCAAATATTTGATACGCATGCCTCGCAAGGTAATTTTTAGGGGCGAAATTTTACCAATTTGTTATTTTCTCGGCTTTTTTTCAAAAAATAAATTCATTATTTGGTCATTTTTAGTCTCTAATATCGCCTATATTTACATAAAATATGTTTTTTTATCATAATATTCGCCAAATTTTACACGTTTCAGTAGTAAATTGTATGTTTCATATTTAATATTCTCCTACCTATAGATATACATGTTTTTTTCAATCCAACATAATTGCCTATGATACTATACTTAAGTATAATATTAGAATCCTTAAAAAATACCCTGATGCCTCGTATTTATTAATCCTCGGCTCAGTTGAAGCTTGAATGACTCTAACCTCAAAACCTCGATTGTTAAATATTTATCTTGAATCTGAATTTTCGCTATCAAAATAAAATTTTGCCAATCATAATGTGAATATCAAGGTCGATATAAGGTGAATGTTAATCAATTTATAAGAAAAAGGTATTAGTGAAAGATTTTTGTCATCACATGGAAACCGTGGCAAATCCAAGGAACAAGATGGCATTGATGGAATGAATTGAATAGTTTATGATTTTAAGAATTCTCCTAGTGCTTCATTTGTCCATAATATGGTCACATGGACTAAAGTCTTCCTAATCCCTCATTCATTTAACCTCCATTTTGCTCCGCATGATTTAAAATTTATATTTTTATTGGCCATGTCATATTCAATATGTCGCATTTCTCTTCCTGAATCCAAAAACACCATCCATTTATCATTAATTCAAAAATATTGTTTCCTAAGTTCAATCGATTCCTTTCCCATCATTTTGATATCAATTCCTCTCACCCCTTTTCCAAACCATTTTCCGATATCGATGTTTTGGAAACAATCCTATCCATGATATTAATCTTTCCTATTACCTCTTCTTTGTTCTAGGATCCTCCATGTTGGAACTAATCTTAAGTGAAGAATTCAATGAAGGCTTTACAGTTTGGTTGAAGTTAATATGGAGAGGAGTGATTTACGTAATGTGTTATTGTTCTGAAGTTGTTACGTCCTAACACTTTGAGGATGTCTCATGTCTGATTCAATTGAATTCATGAATACTTATGACATGAATTATAATAGTTGCTCTCAAGAACGACTTGCAATTCAAAAAATGGTTGATCATGAGTAATGAATAAGAATAGTTATGCTTGGTAATTTTAACAAATTAAGATAAAAGATAAAACATTTTTAACATTACAATGAATATATATTATCTTCACATGGAGAAGTTATCACTTGCAGTAATTGGTTTTAATTAGCAGCCTCGGTATTAGGTGATAATTTAGTGGATTTGATTTCATTAAATTTCAAAATTGCAATTAAGGAATAATGGTTTATTCATAAGAAGATGTTGATTGTGGTTTAGATTTAAATGCATGCTTTCATAATACAGAGATTACTATGGATAATAATTTTTTTAAGTTGCTACCATACTTTTCCAATTAAAGTGAACAATTTTTCCTGTTATACCATTTCCTAGTCCCTCATTTGTCACCTTTTCGAGACCTTACCTAGGAAGATGAAATTACACTACTTTCATGAAATGATATTTTTGGCATGGGATCAGACCTCATAAAGTGTGGAAGACGACAACTGCGAAGAAGGACAATCCGCAGAGGAAGGACCATTTGCGGAGAACAAGGAGCCGACGAAAGCGCAATATTAGTTAAAGTTAGTTAGAGTGGGTCATGTGGACCATTTTATAACGATTTAGTTTCATATAAATAGGAGTATGGTTGTAAGACTAAGGGAATCTTGATATAGTTCAATTGTATAATGACATGTTTTGAAATGTTTTGTATCCATAATAAGTTGTTTTGACTATTTCTGCGAAGGTTATAGCACAGGTTTTGATGAATGCATGAAGATGTTCGATTATGGTTATATCTTTTGTCTCTGTTTCTATTAAATGATGAATGCAAGTGTTTTCGAAATGTTTAAGACTCTGTGGTTTGGTAATTGCTATTCATGCGAATGATTAGTTTAACCATGTTGATGTGAATATTGTTTATACACTAAATATGCGGAGGGAATGAATGCATGTATGAATTGTTAGCATGGTGCGAAGGGATAATCTCTAGTTTCTATAGTTGTGAAGTAAGATTTGATGCATGTTCTCCCCCACTGCGGAAACTTGGTTCCTGTAGCCCCCTTATTCATCTCGGGTGAGACTTCACTCACTATGCAAGTGTTGTTGGAAAGGGTTAAACCTTTATGGGCCAGTGTTTAAGGCAGTTCCATTGATGTTTCTTGACAGTAGTGCAAAGTGAACCCCTATCAACAGTTCTTGTGTCAACAAATGGTTCCATTGTCGAGACCTTGAAGAGGAAAAGAAGAGGACATGTTATGGCACCTGACGAAACCGAAGATTGAAAACTGGTTTAACTAGAAGGTTGAAGAATTTGCAGAAAGAGAAAATCAAAAACTTGGAAAGATAGTAAGCAGTTGACTGTAGAAGTATATCTATTCGGATATCCACGAAGTGTTCTTCTGCGAATTCTTGGTTCTATTGCATGAGTGGCTAGTGACGACCCTTAGGGGCCATGCATTAGATTGGTTCATGGAGTTTATGAAGGTATCGACAGGGACTCCAGGAAAGACATTGGCACATATCAAAGTAGGAATGATTGATGAGTTTAGAAAACCAAAATCGGAGTCGCAGTATGTCACCAAGCTCAAAGAAATCAAGCAATACCCAAACGAGTCAGTATGGGAATTTGATAAACGGTATAAAACATTAATAGCGAAGGTGAGTTTCGGGATAAATGATATGCAACAAAAGGAGTGTTTTATCGTAGCATTGGTGCCACACATCCACTAATCGAAGCGCTGGAGATTGCGATGAAGATGGAGGCTTCACCCATCGACGAAGCTCGCATAGGAATGGATATGATACAAGTGTAATTGGCCAATTTGACACTCCAACTGCAAGATATGAAGAAGGGGAAAGAAACCCGTGAAGACATATGGTGCAACAGATGTAAAAAGGAAGGACACCATAAGGATAATTGCCCAGTGTTTCAAGAATATTTGCAATCAGGTGCACTGAATCCACTCATTCAGGGAGGTATGCCTTGGTGTCGCGTCTATCAGACCAAAGGACATCGAATGGAAGAGTGTGTGTACCTACAGAAGATGGTGTCGAAGCCATTAAATCTATACTGCAATTTTTTTTCGCTCAATTGGCCACGACAAAAAATATTGTAGGGCTTATGACCTTCTCCAAGAACGGACTGTCGATACATACTTTATGAAAGGGGAAGAGTAGTCGGCAGTATACCCAACAACAACCTCATTTTAACCAACCACCACAGTATGATCAAGGGCAGTATGGGAAACCGCAGTATGGCTAGCCACAATATCCACCACCATAGTATCAACCACCATTGTATTGGAAACCACCATATCAAAAACTATAGTATGGTCAACCATAGTACCCGCCATATGGACCACTGCGTGGAGGTTTTAGAGGATGATTCCGCAGAGGTCTAGGTGCCGGCGCAGGATGAGGAGGAGCTGTTAGACGAGGGCGAGGATCGATTTTAAGTAACAATTGTGGGAAACAGGGGCATTATGAGAGGTGTTGCCTTACATAAATGTCTTGAGGTTTTCTATAAATACGCAGGTTCTTCGCAGTTCAAGGAACCAACAAAACCCCTTTTCATCGGCCCATTTGGAAACAATCTGCGAGCAGACTGAGGTCTCACCCGAGGCAAAATTACGGGGGAGTTGTGGAATCAGGTTTCCACAACTACATGATGAGTGCTTAAGAAGATCTGATGAACAGGGAGTTGTAGAGCTCGCGCTGCAGATTAGGGAATGCGTAGAGCTTAACCCCCTCCTGGAAAATACTTCTACAAACTGGAAGGCTTGTGCAACTCACGCATCCAAGGACTGCGTAGTTCGTTGGAAGTTTAATAACAAGATAGCATGACTGACACTACACTTCCTCTTCAGAATTAACCAGCTTCAACATCTATACTTAGTGTTTTATCCATTCATCAACTGTCTTGGGTTATTTTATGGCTTATGCAATATGACGGAACACACAATACTACGCACTTCTGGTGCTGCACTTCGAGGGAGCTGCACAACGTGAAATCTACCTACTTAAGTGTTTATCTAACTAACTTATACATTCACAAACTCAGAAATACTTATGCATCTAGCATTCATCGACATATGCGAAACTTAACATATTATTCCCATCTCATTCCTTATGACGAATAGATATATACGTAAACACATAAACTGATAAGCAAGATCTTACGCATTCATTGTAAGCAAATAACAGATGCAAACATGTAAACAATCACACAACACAAGAATTCAACGTGGCTCACCCCCAGGATGGGAGCTACATCCATAGGAACTGTTGTTGTATTAGTTTTTAGGAAGGGTACAATAGTTCCACTCTATGCACTCAGCTACAAACTCTCTTCTCTCTTAATAGGTCTCTACGCACACAGCTTGTAGATCCTTTATAATCTTCTCTCAACAGAGTTTAATGTTCAACAAAGATTACAATTCATATTCATAAGATTCAACAATGAAGATTATTCAACCCTTTCCCTTTACAAAATGTGCCTTCTTATAGAACATTCCCATAGGTCATGTATTTACAATACATAGGAAAAAACCCTAAGGTTTCCCAAAACTGTCGCGGTTTTCCCCTAACCAAGTTGTTAGGCACCGATAGTGACTCTTCCTTCGTGGGCATCCTCTGCATGTGGTCACATCGCTCTCAGCCTGCCCTGTCGACTGCATGCCGACTGTTGCTTTCACCTGGTCATTCCTTCTCTAACGACCTTATGTGGTTGGTTCACGTCATGCTTCCTCTGCATGTGTGACTGGTCGCTTTCCTTCCTCCTTACTCCTTACTCGCCTACTTGGTAATCATGGAGTTTCTTAACCAAAAATAGGTCGCTTTCACCCAACCGACCTTACCTTCATTCTTTACCCAAAACAGGTGCCATGTTGGCACTTCGTGGAACCAGTCCTCAGCAGCGCGGTTCCCATCATGTTGATACTACGTTGCGCTCACCTCACAGCTCTCCAAAACTGAATTGCGCCAAAAAGTCTGCAACTAAACTGTGCTTAACTTTGTAGTTTCGAAACTTGACTTACACAAAAATTCCCCACTTGGGCCAGGCCTAACAGGCCCCTAACACTTACATGTGGCTCGTCCCTGAGCCACCTTCAACCTCCACTTCTCCTAGATGTTCTTCCTCATGCGAAGCTAACTTCGTAGCAAGCTGCAATCAACTTTGCAACCTCTTCCTTGGTGTCCTGCTCAATTTGCTTGATGGTATCCAACACATTAGCTGTTATTTCATTGTCGGCTTGTTCTTGCATGGAGTCTTGTCCTTCGTAGAGCTCCCTCAACTTTTCTTCAATTTTCTATGTGAGTTCATGGGATTCCTCTTGCAAGGGTTGAGACTTATCTCTGACTTCATTCTCTCTCTCTCGCAGTGATTGCAGTTCTTTCTTCAATCCCCTAAATTTTGGATATCTTTGGATTTGGTCCCTTGGCAGTAAGGCCTTGACCTCTGAAGCCAGCAGTTCCAATGTTGCCTGCCTATGTTTCAAAGCACTTTGGATTTCGAGGAACTTTGGATTTTGTTCCATGGCAGTAAATGTTTTTGTTGCCTCATCTAACAAAGTTTGGAACTTAGCGACTTCACTGGCTATACTTTCTACTGCAGCTTTCACTTCTTCTGCTTGAAGCTGTTGCTGATCAGGTGGTGTCTTCGGATGATTCTACTCTTCTAAGGCAACAATATTTGCTTCATAACTAATCTCAATATCTCTCATTCCAGATTTAAGATCGTTGACCACCTCACCGATCTTAATGACAGTGTCTGCATGTTCTTGCTACTTGTTGCATTCAGGTATCTCTGTGACTACTGCAACGGCCGTAGTCTCTAATCTCATTCTTTGGTCATGCTTATCTTGAAGTTGCATGGCCCTCTGTGAGCTTGAATCCTGTAACTGCTTATAGTTTGCAACTAACTCATTATGCTTTTTTTGAGCAACTACATCTCTCTCATGGATCTCCTCAACAACCTACAGGTGCAGATCATGCTAACCCGCCATTGGCAGTACTAAGATGTCAACTTCCACATGCTGGATATCCTACTCACCCATACTTAACTGTTCTTGCGGTCGTAATCTTACACTTAGTGGATCAAGTTTTACTATGTGTGGCTTTGATGAAAAAGTTAGGGCTAGAGGTGTTGTCTTTGGTTGCGAAGTGCCCCCTGACTTCCCTTCTGATTCTGATTCTCGTTGCAAGCGTAACCTACGCTATACTTTCTCAATCTTTTTTGTAATGCCTTGCAGTGTAGTCAGATTCTTCTGTAGACTCTTGAATTGCCTCATTCCTTTTATCTTTGGTGGTCATCAGGTCTTCCATCTGTGTTGTTACTGTAGATGCAATCATCTCGTAATCGTCATCATGGAGCTTTGCTTCTGATCGGCCCTTACCTACTTTTTTCTTCTTCTTCTGTACCTACTGCTGTACAGGACTCTTGGCTTCCTTCCTTTTTCCCATCCACGGCCATTTAACAATGGGTGTAGGGATTGGGTTACTCTCCTCGGAGCCACTTTCGATATCCACAATCCTTTTGAATTTGAACTCAGGGATCCATTCCTTCATAATTGTGTCGATATCCTTTTCGTTCATGTGGTATCTCCTTGGAACCATTTAGGGTTCTGCATCTGAGCCTTTGCTAAAATAAAGACAGAATGCATATCAGCTTTAAAATTGACGATGTGAATATACTTAGCCTTTACCTAATATGATATCTGCGGCATGGCGATAATGACTTAGCGCAGCTGCTCATAGTAAGTGTAGAAGACTTCCGCTGATGCATGTTATCTTTCTGATATTGAATTTGCCCAAAGGTTTGCATAACGGGCTATGTTAGTGATATTATCAGCTGAAGAGAGCTCCGTCGCTAGGTCGAAAGAAGATGTCAGAGAAAGGAGTTAGAGCAGTAGAGGGCATGAATAAAGGGAAATGCTTCACATAATAACAGCCAAAGGGTATGTAGTCAAGGATCTGAAGTGTTTGGGCATGAGCCAGCTTAAAATAGACGCGATCAGGACTCTTGAACGTGCTTAAATTTTTTAGCCCAAATGGTCCCTGACAGAAAACCACTATTGACATGTGTCGGCTTTATAGATATTCAGGGGGCTCAAGGTGGTAACATTAGGCCACTCTTCGAGGGCCTTGAGAACCACCTAGCCGTCTCGACAGTTTTATAAACAATAGAGCATCTGAGAGGGAGGCCTTGTGTTAAGTGGGACCCATCTTTAAATACTTGCTCATTCCTGGCTCAGATCTCAAGATTTCATGGTGCCAAATCAATGGTCCAAAAAGAGTCAGGAAGTTAAAGATACAAGAGGTTTACCACACCCATCTCACCCCTGAATCAAAACCATGGTCTCCACATGGTGGTACCAGGACCGTTCAGGGGTCTTGAAGTGGGTTTTCTAAACCATGTTTTGAAGGGCCTGAAAACTGCTAATGGGTTTTTGTCTTGTCATCCTCGCTGTCACTTTGAAGTGGCTCTTCCTACTAATCATTTTCATCACCGATACTGTACAAGCTATAGTTCACTCTTAGCGTGTGAAGCCCTAAAGGATGGTCAGGAAATTATTGCGATAGTACAGGCTCATCGACCGGGGATAGTTCAGGCGGCTCTATAAATACCCCCCGAGTCAGCTTATTTTGTATTTCGAAGCTCTTGCACTTTACTAGTCTGTAAAGCGAAGCCAAAGATGTGCATATTGTTATTGATTGATTAATTCGGATAGCCAAGTGACAGGGGTCTTGCAATGGTACATTTCATCTTGAGAGGAGGCTCGCACTGAGGATTTGGATGACCAGCGTCCATGAAAAACCCACAAATGTACACCCACCGACAACCAGAAAGGAAAATCCCGAGGTCTCACCTGAGATGTCTAAAGAAGGTTAATCTATTTCTTCAGTTCAAATGGAGATGGGACTTCTGTATGCAAGAGCACATAAGAATGGGACATGCCGGTCCCAGTGAAGGATGATCAGATGGTGAAGAAGTAGCACCTAAGCAGTTCTAATGAAGCAATGGCAGAATCAGGTCCTGTTCCACAACTCAGCATCAGAGTTAAGCTTCTGTCTCGTTGAAAGCAATATCCGAGAGCAAAGGGCTTGGACGGGATTGAAGAATGAAGCAACAGAGGTCTGCAAAGTAGCATTTTTCAGTGGTATGGTCACAACTACATCTTCATCAGGTCATAGGTGGCCCAACAAGTGTGTAAAAGGTTCTTTGCAGCTCTAAAAGATGTTACGTTGTTGATACCTTATATTTTAAAGTGATGCAAACTTCGTCAAGATGGATGTACTAATTTGCTAGCAAAGTGGTCCCGGGTCACAGTGATAAGGATAACCAGTAATTTCCCTATGACTGATATTGTAAAAAACTCTATTAAGGAGTATAAACACAAACAATTTAAGCTATTGAGCCATAACTGATTGTAACAAATTCTATTTAGATAGTAGGAAGGCTATATATAGCCAAGTAGGTAGTAGCCAAAAGGTCGGCTCTCTTATGTAAGAAGTATTACTTCTATATTGGATGGTTTGATCAATACTGAAAGAAACATATTTTTCCCTATCTTGGAGCTTGATGGATTCAAATTTTTTATGTGCATAGTTAGTACCTTCTATTTTTTTTCATCTCTTCCATTCATGTATGATTTGCAGAGCTATTCTGAAAGTTATATGAGTGCTTATACTGGAATTTATTTCTTCTAAGAGAATTGGTAATTGAAATATTCATGTTGATTTGTCTTAACGTGATATTCTCGTATTACTCAATGGCGTTCTGTGTTCATTTTGTTAAGGCTGTTGAATTCCTCTCCCAGGCTCAACACGTCATGCTGTAAATGTAGGATAAAGATTTAGTTTCACAGTACCTTTATCTTGCACCATTTCATTTTCCATTTACCACACAAACTCTGATTTCTTGACAGATTGAAATACTGCCCATTCATATTTCAAGATTGGAGTTCTATATTGTTTTATGTCAGCTATGTTTTGATTCAGTAAATTTTTTAGAAGTGATTATTGATGCCCAGGCACAGTTCTAAATACAGCCTTAGAACGTCTCTGGGACTAACACCTTTTGGCACCATTTCCAGGGACGTAATCAAGAAGATAGATATTCCCTGGGTATGACGACAAGATTATACACTCTCAATTTCTTAGTGGATGAAATTGTGGTGTAGGTTGTAATCCACTTGGTGACTTCACACTAGCAAACCTGGCATCTCGACGAAGACACACTCGCGAGAACCCAAGCCACAAAGAATTTGTGACCTTGGAAGACTCAGTTTCTTGGATACATAAACGTGGGAGGTACCAGTCTACTTCACCAAGTTATCAACGAAGCTTCTCCTCCCCTTTGTTCGTCCCCCAACTTCCGCAATCCAAATTTATTGTCCGAACCCCAGCGAGCGAACCTCTTTCCCTAGATCCTTGTACTCCTTGTGATTTTCCTAGTTTCTGAAATATCCCTACTGTAAACGAAGAAGATTCAGCTCATACCAATCTGCCCAATCCCCTCGTTACCCCACAAGAAGTAATCCCAGACACCAGCCAACTCACGTTAGGAGGACGAAGCGGAGGACCACCTCCACCACCACCCAGAATGCCAAGATGGGTGGCAAGCCGTCATGGACCCGGGCAGTTAAACACACCCCTAAATGACATGCCTACCCATTACCTAAAGCTACTACCAAAGTGTGATGGAAGTAAAGGGACATTTGCCGAGGACCATGTGGATCGGTTTCAAGATTTCACAGATAACATCCTGATCGAGCACGATGATGTATTCATGAGAATTTTTGCTCAGTCACTAGAAGGAGAGGCCAGAAAATGGTTTAGATCTTTACCTAATGCCTCCATTAGCACTATGGAAATCATGGAATCTACCTTTGTCAGGAAATGGGGAGTTAAATGGGACAGTTTATATTATCTAACAAAATTCTCTGCCCTAAAGAAAAACGACTCTAAAAACATGGTCGATTTCAGAGCAATATTTAACAATCAATATTTCAGAATCCCTGAGGACATTCATCCTACTGAAGCCGCATCTCGAGTCACTTATGCATCCACCTTCCCTTCATATTTCTCCATAAATTTAAGAGAAAGAAGACCAGTCTTGCTCAGTGATATGCAAGATGATGCCATCGACGTCGAAGGGAATCTAAGAGCAAGAGGAAAGATTAAAATGACTAACGATGTTGAACCCAAAGACAAAGGGAAGGCCAAGGAGGAAGGAGTATTGTTAGTGATATTCGCTATCAAAGAAAAGGCATCAACTAAATCGGAAGCTATGTCTGAAAGGTGATTGGAGGCATCGAAATTACATAGGTAGAGGTCGTTGGAACAAGTTTTCTTGGTAAAAATGCAATGAAGGCTTGTTATATCAGCTCGCATAAGCCAGTGTTAAAAGGATGTTTTCAGGATCCATGAGTGGCCTATGTTTTCCAAGGAACGAACTGTCCCTGAACAGAAACCATCATTTACACATGTCATCTTCTCAGCTATTCAGGATCATCAGGATGGTTTTCCCAAACTGCTTTTCGAAGGCCCTAAAACCAGTCGGTAAAGCTGCGTGAGTATTTTTGAAGCACATATGATCCTACTAACGAGTAGGTATGGAGCGGGACCCATCCCCAGAGTTGCGTGTTTTTAGACTCTCATATCAAGATACCATGGAAGGAGATCGATGGTTAAATAGTGTCAAAGTAGAAAAGACGAGTGAAGTATATAGCAAGCAGCCCCTCCCTAAGGTGAAAACCATTGTTTCCACATGGCGCCTCCAGAGTCATTCATGGGTTCTAAAGGCGGTTTCTAAGACCACTTGTCGAAGAGGCTGAATACCATAAGTGGTTTTTTGTTTTTGTCATTTTCACTTTTCATGCTGAAGTGGCCCTCTCCAAGGATGATCAATATCGCCGGCATCATACTAAGTTACATCTCACTCTTTGCTTGCAAAGCTCAAAATGTGTTAGGCAATTACTACAAATGGTACAAACTCATTTACCAAGGAAGGCCCAGCTAGCTCTATAAATACCCCAATGGACATTGTTGTTTTATTAGAGCTCCTTTGCCTCATTTGTCCATCACTGAAAGCTGGGTACTTGTTTTTTGGTTTGAGTGAATTAGATGAGTTTTTCCCCATGGTTCACTACATTTCGAGAGGTGCCTCTCTAGGAACACTGAGAGGCGAGATGACCAGTGTTCATGAGTAGCCTGCTAATTCGCATCTGTGTGTAAGTAGGCGAGATAAACCTGAGTTCTCATTCGATATGTCCAAGGAGAATTCATCTTGTGTAGCAGTTAAAAGGAATATTGGCCTCTCAATTGCAGAAGCATGGGGGGTTGAGATACACCAGTCCTAGCAAAGGATGATCAAATGGAGGAGCAGTAGTACCTGAGCGATTCTAACAAAGCATTATCTATATTGGGTCCTCTTCCACAACCCAGCATTAGTAGTAGGTCTTCATGCCATTGCGTCCAGGTTCCGAGAGCAAAGGCATTGGAAGGGATGAAAGAGGGAAGCAGTAGTGGTCTTCGAACCATCCTTCATTAGTTGTATGGTTGCAGCCATGTCTTTGTTAGGCCAAAGGTGGTCGGATAAGTGTGAAAGAATTTCTTTGCAGTTCCGAAAGATTTATGTCATGGTTATCCTATATATCAGGGTGGCACATTTTCTTTGTCTAGCCGGACGTACTATTTTGATTATCAAAATGGTCCCAGGTCATGGTCAGGCGGATGACCAAGTATTTTAGTCATTTATATTATTTGTAACAAACTCTGTTAAGGAGTATAAACTGTCTTTCTTTAAGTTGTTGAGATGAACAGATTGTAACAGATTATGTTTTTAGAGTATGAAGGCTATATATAGCCAAGTAGGCGATAGCCAAAAGGTCGGCTCTCTGATGTAAGAAGTATTACTTCTATGTTTGATAGTTGATCAATATACAGGAACATATTATTACTCTATCTTGGAGCTAATGGATTCAAATTTTTGAGGTGCTGAGTTAGTATCTTCTTCTGTTTTCCATCTCTTCCATTTATGTATGATATGCAAAGCTTGTCTAGGTTTATATGAGTGCCTATGCTTAAAAGTATTTTGTCTTTGGTAATTGGTGATTGAAGTGTTCAGGCTAATATACCTTGAAGTGATACCCTCATATTATTCGGTGGTGTTTTGCTATTCATTTTGTTCAGACCGTTGAATTCCTCCCTTAGGCTCAACACGTCGTTCTACAAATGTAATATAAAGATTTACTTACACAATACCTTTATATTGCACCATTCCATTTTTCATATGCTACTAAAGTCTGATTCCTTTGCACATTGAAATACTGCCCGTTAACATTTCAAGATCAGAATTCTACATTGCTTCTGTCAGATTATTTTGTGATTCAGTAAAAATTTTCAGAAGTGATTATTGATGCCCATGCACTGTCCTAAAAAATAGCTTTAGAACGTCTCTTGGACTAACATCTTTTTTGGCGCCGTTATTGAGGAATGCAATCAACAAGATAAATCTTCCCTAGGTATAATGATAGAATTATACGCTCTCAGTTTTATGGTGGACAAAATTTAGGTACAGGCTGTAATCCACCTAGTGACTCCACAATAGAAAATCTGGCATCTACATGAAGACACACTCGCCAGAAACCTAGCCACGAAGAATTTGTGGCCCTAGAAAATTCAGTTTCTTGGAGACATAGACACGGTAGATTCCAGTATACTTTGTCAAGCTACCAGCATATATTCTCCTCCCTCGGCCCGCGGTTTCCCCAGTCTGATTTTACTGTCCGAACCCCTCATAATGACCCTTTCTAGCAAAATCCTGAATCTTCCTTTCATTTTTCGAGCTTTCGAAAGATCCCTGCTGTAGACGAGGAACTTCCAGACCATATTACTCCGCCCAGAACCCTCATTGCCGCACAGGAAGAAACCTTGAATCCCAGTCAACCCATTTCAGGAGGAGCAGGCGGAGTGTTGATGTATATGTAACTTTGGAATGTATTTCATATATATTTATTGTACCCTTATTAGAGATGTGTTATTCCTCTATAAGGAAGTGTCGTCATGTGGATTGACAAGTGTCGCAAGTGTGTGTACTTGCCGATGGGTTATTAGACCACCATGTGTGGGGTCGGCCCTGAAATATATATATTATAATGTGGATGTACCTAGCTAGACAAGTCAGCCGCATAAGGTCACTGGGCAAACACGTTAGTATAAATAGAGATCAGGTGATCTCTATTTAGATCATTCAAAAAGTCATATCTCTCTCACTTAGAAAGTGGCGCACTAGTGAGGAGGAGGATCATCTGCTACTAGGAGACTATCTCAGTGTATTTTGGTTGTACTTTGGTTGAGCCATTTCTCTCTCTATCTCTCAGGAAGTTGTGGGGTTTTTCACCTTAGGGTTTTCCCCACGGAAACTCTGTGTCTCTTGTCTCTCATGCTTTTGATTCTTGTGATGCTTGTCATGCTTATTGTGATTGTTATGCATTGATATACTGTACATGTTATTCTCTCAGTGAAGATCCTAGAGTATTGTGAATTAATGCTCAAAATTTAACATGGTATCAGAGCTAACCTGAGAAGAAGACATTTTGCAGTGACGGAAACTTGAGTTTCTTATTTATTGGGTTTCTCTCCACAGATTTTGGAAAAGCAGTATAGTAGATTGACTCTACTCATCAAGGAGATTCTATCTGTCCAATCAGAATTCAATTCTGACCATTTTCAGATTTGGCCCTAAAAATTAGGGTTTCCACAAAAATAGGAATTTCTAAAATCTGGAGACATAGCTGGAAGCGCCTTGCTAAAATCGAAGTTTAGAGCTTTGGATTGAGATTTTTGGCTGGCTAGATCTCCGGGAAACTCAAACCCTAATTCAAGGCTCTCCCTAGTGAACCTGGGAGGACAAAAAGGCAAATCTGAGGGGTAAAACTTTGCTGATCTAAAATTCTGAATGCACCAGGATGATTAGCTCATCAAAGCACATCTTTCTATCCTTTCAGAAAATTAAAATTCATGTTTTGAATTTTTAGGGTTTTTTCGACAAACCCTAATCTGGGACCAGATCCAGTTTGCAGCATTTCAATTGGTAAGACCTAAATATTTTCTATTTTCATTTGAAGTACTCTTTAAGATGTCTCACCACACCAAGCTTGAGGATAAGCTTGAAGGGGCTGATAACTTCCAAGCTTGGAAGTATAGAATTGGGTTAATCCTGGAAGAGAATGAGTTGGACTCATATATAAAAGAAGACATCCCTATCCTAGAGGATGAAGAGGCCAAGGTATTGCATAAGAAGAACTTGTTCAAGGCAAAGAGAATCATTGTTAATTCTATCAAAGACCATCTCATACCCCATGTGTCTTCTCTAAAGACACCCAAAGAGATGTTTGACTCGTTGACCAAGCTATTTGAAGGGAAGAACATAAATGGGAAGATGACTCTGCAGAATCAATTGAAAGGGGTCAAGATGTTGAATGGAGAAACCATTCAATCTTACATCTCCATGGTCTCTCAGATCAAGGAGCAACTTGAAGTTGTGGATGAAGTAGTTGACAGTGGTGGAGTTGCTATGACCACTCTGAATGGCCTACCTAGGTCATGGGACTCCTTTATTCAAGGAATCTGTGCAAGAAAGAAATTGATCTCTTTCAGTAAACTATGGGAGGAATGCTCTCAAGAAGAAGCTAGACTTGTAGCTCGTGAGGAAAAGATGGGAGGTGAAGATCAAGCTCTCGCAAGTCACACCAAAAGAAGCAAGCCCAAGAAGGAGCACTCTTGCTACAAAAGATCCTATCAAAAGAATAAGAAGGATCTAAGATGCTTCACATGCAATGAGAAGGGTCGCTTTGCTTCAGATTGTCCCAAGAACAAAAGGGATAATAACAACAACTTCCGCAAGAATAAGAAGGGCAGCAAAAGAAAGTTCCATGCTCATGCTGCCGAGGATGATGAACCTCCAAAGAAGAAGGCTAGGGAAGAAAGTGGTGATGACTCATCAAGTGAAGAAGAGTATGTTCTAATCTCTGCTCTCACAGTTACTATCTCCCATGGTTGTAATGATTGGTTGATTGATAGTGGGGCTTCCAAACACATGACTGGGTTTAAGGAATCTTTTGTGAATCTATCTGAACATGAATCACCCCATAAGGTAAAACTTGGGGATGATTATCAATACCCAATCAAAGGAAGTGGTGAAGCCTCCTACAACCTAGATTCTGGAAAATCTTTGAAGATGAAAGAAGTCTTTTATGTACCTGGGCTCAAGAAGAACTTACTCTCCATCTCTGCATTAGATGAAAAAGGTATGAGGGTTGCATTTGTGGATGGCCAAGTCCTAATGTGGCCAAAGGGAAAGACCATAGATGATGCAGTAGTGATTGGAGAGAAAGAGGGAGGTTTGTATAAATTGAAGGGACAACCTGAACATGCCATGGTACATGAATCCATGGAGATAAGTGAAATTTGGCATAGAAGACTTGCTCATATGCACTATAGGGAACTTCCAATTGCAAGCAAGACTATAGAGGGTCTTCCTGAAATCAAGACCAAACATGAAGGTGGTTGCAAAGGATGTGCAAAAGGTAAGAACATTAAGAAAGCTTTCCCAAACAGTGAAAGCAAGGAAAAAGACATCCTGGAAATCATCCACTCAGATGTATGTGGTCTTATGTCATCCAGTTCTCTGAATGGGTATGTTTACTATGTCTCATTTATTGATGACTTCTCCAGAAAGACTTGGGTATACTTCTTGAAGAACAAAGATGAGGTGTTTGATAAATTCAAGGAATTCAAAACCTTGATGGAGAATCAAACTGACAAGAAGATCAAAACATTCAGATCCGACAATGGTGGAGAATTCACCTCAGGTGACTTCTAGAATCTTTGTAGTGATTCAGGGATTAAGAGGGAGTTGACTACTCCTTATAATTCTCAACAGAATGGAGTTGCAGAAAGGAAGAATATAACAATCATGGAAGCAGCAAGGGTAGTGTTGCATGACTAGGATCTACCTATGCATCTATGGGAAGAAGCAGCTAGAACAGTTGTATATGTGCAGAACAGAACACCCCACAAGATATTGGACAACAAGACACCATAAGAGGTCTTTTCTGGTAAGAAACCTGAAGTCAGCCATATCGGAATATTTGGTTATCCAGTATACACTCATGTCCCAAAGCAAAAGAGGACTAAACTAGATCCTTCAGGAAAGAAAGGTATCTTTGTGGGTTACAGTGAAAGCTCGAAGGCTTACAGAATATACTTTCTAGGGTTCAAGAAGATTGATGTCAGCAGGGATGTAACATTTGATGAAAACTCAGCCTTCATCAAATCAAGGAAGGCATCTATCGAAGTTTATGAAGAACCTAAGGAAACTAGATTTCAAGACACTACCATGACTGAAGCAGTTCCAGAAGCTGTTCGTGAGTTTGAAGATCTGCAAGAACCTATAGATCCACCCCTTGAGGATAACTCTCACAAGAGGAAACCTGCATGGGCTAGAGAGCTCATTCAAGATGCAAAAAGATTTGGCATTCAAGAAGAAGAACACAAAGCAAAGAAGAGAACCAGATCACATACTAGCTATGTTGCTTTACTCTGTGACATTATGAACAAAGAGCCTTCCAGTTATGAAGAAGCAGCGGAAAAGAAAGAATGGAAGGATGCCATGGTTGAGGAATACCAATCAATAATGAAGAATGATGTTTGGGATTTTGTCCCAAGACCTAAAGAGAAGTTTGTTGTGACTTCCAAATGGATCTTCAAAATCAAGCATGCTGCAGATGGCAGTGTAGAAAAATACAAAGCAAGATTCGTAGCTCGTGGCTTCTCTCAGAAAGAGGGAATAGATTATGAAGAAAATTTTGCACCTATAGCCAGGTACACTGCCATCAGAACAGTACTTGCCCTGGCTGCAGTGATGAAACGAAAAATACACTAGATGGATTTCAAGACTGCCTTCTTGAATGGTGTAGTTGAAGAGGAAGTATATGTGGAGCAGCCACTCAGTTTCGAAATACATGACAGGGAGTCGTATGTGTGTAGATTGAATAAAGCCTTGTATGGCTTGAAGCAAGCACCCAGAACTTGGTATGGCAGGATGGACAGTTTCCTATCTAGTTTGGGCTTTACCAAGAGTAAAGGGGTTTCCAACCATTACTACAAGGTTGAGGAAGGGAATCCTGTGATTCTACTCCTGTATGTGGATGACTTATTTGTAACAGGAGATGACAGATTGATTGCAGATACGAAGAGGAAGCTTGCTGCTGAGTTCGATATGAAATATTTGGGAATGATGCATTATTTCCTAGGTATGGAGGTGTGGTAGAGTACAGGTGGGATCTTCCTTGGTCAAGGGAAGTACACAGTAGATATCTTGAAGAGATTCGGGATGATGGATTGCAAGGCCATGGCCAGACCTATGGCATCGAATCTGAAGCTTCTATGTGATGCTTCATCTGAGCCGGTTGATGTCTCTATGTATCGTCAGATGATTGGGTCCCTGATGTACCTGACAAACACAAGACCAGATGTTTGCTTTGCTGTGAACACATTGAGTCAGTTCCTGACAGATCCGAGGAGTGTTCATCTGGTTGCTGTAAATCATGTTTTGAGGTACTTGAAGGGTACAGTGGATTATGGGATCAAGTATGAGGTGAATCAAAAGTTTAACCTGCAGAGTTATGTTGATTCAAATTCGGCTGGCAGTGCTGCAAATAGGAAGAGCACATCTGGGTGTTGCTTCAGTATGGGATCAGGTGTGATCTCTTGGTTTAGCAGGAAGCAGTCCTGCGTAGCACTGAGTACAGCTGAGGCAGAGTATGTTGCATCCTGTTCAGCTAGTTGTGAGGCAGTATAGCTGTGGAAGCTACTGTCAGAGTTATTTGATCTCCCATTGGATGCTACTGGTACCTTCTGTGATAACTAGAGTTGTGTTAAGCTATCTGAGAACCCAGTGTTTCATCACACATCGAAACACATAGAGATCAAATATCACTATATCAGGGATATGGTGCAGAGAGGAGCTGTGAAGCTCCTGTATGTTGCGACGGACGAGCAAATTGCAGATGTGCTGACGAAGCCACTAGCCATGGTGAAGTTCGAGTACTTCAAAGAGAGGCTTGGTGTTCTTTGGATTGATGACACTTCGAGGAAGAAGTGATGGACACATTTGCTGAAGCCATTCCAAGCATGTTGGAAGGAGGATCCTTCACATGGCTGTGGATGTAAGCGCTGGATGATGAGCATCATGATGATGTTCTAATGGATATGATCAGTTGGATCATTTATATGTATATATGTATGCATCATGTTTGATGCTGGATATAATCAGTTGGATCATTTATTTGTATATGTATGTATGCATCATGTTGGATGCTGGATATGATCAGTTGGATCATTTATATGTATATGTATGTACGCATCATGTTGGATGCTGGATATGATCAGTAGGATCATTTTTATGTATTTTGTATATGCATCATGTTGGATGCTTGGACCATGTATCTGTATATGTATCAAGTGGATACATTGTATGATCAGGTGGATCATGTATGGTGATATGTATCATGTATTTGTATTTGTATCAGGTGGATACACTGTATGATCAGGTGGATCATGTATGATGATATGTATCAGGTAGATACTTGGTATGCATCAGGTAGATGCATTGTATGATCAGGTTGATCATGGATGACGAGCTTCAAGATGTTTCTCCAGATGACATGCAGCAGGATGTTGCAATGATGGTGATCAGGATGATCATGTGTACATCAGGATGATGTCTGGTGAGTGTCAGGTTGATACTCTATGTCCATGGATCAGGTTGTGCAGATGAGCATATAATTTGGCCCTGGGAGATTTGTAGATAGTATTTTGAGGTTTTGCCTATGGCATATAATTTGGCCCTTGGATATCTGGCAAATGATATTTCGAGGTTTTTCTCTGGGAGGACATATAATTTGGCCCTGGGAGATCTGCAGATAGTCATTCGAGGTTTTGCCTATGGCATATAATCTAGCCCTGGGATATTTGGCAGATGCTCTTTCGAGGTTTTGTCCTATGGCATATAATATGTCCCTGGAAGATCCGATAGGTTGGGATGTGTGCCCGTAATAAGTCCTGGGATGTTCTTGTGAGGTTTTTCCATGACCACATATAATCTGTCCCTGGGAGATCCTATAGGTAGAGCTGTGTGCTCGTAACAACCTGGGATGCTCTTGTGAGGTTTTGTGGTGACCACATATAATCTGTCCCTCGGAGATCCTATAGGTAGAGCTGTGTGCTCGTAACAGCCTGGGATGCTCTTGCGAGGTTCTGTGGTGAGGTCACATATAATATGGCCCTGGGAGATGCTATAGGTAGAGCCGTGTGCTCGTAACAGCCTGGGATGCTCTTTTGAGGTTTTGTGACACATGTAATAAGTCCTGAGGATTCCACAGTATGGCCAGTGATGACAAAGACCTAGAGGTGGTGGGCCTACATCCAGTATAAAAAAGGACTAGCTCTGTAGAACTTCCTATGATGAGTAGATTCAGAGATTGGTTGAGATAGCAGCAACAGTGACGATGACGATGACGATGCATCGATGACGATGATCCTAAGAAGAAGACTTGTCTAGCAGATCTATGTCGAGAAATACCTTCCTAGTTAATAGGGAGTGTTGATGTATATGTAACTTTGGAATGTATTTCATCTATGTATTTCATATATATTTATTGTACCCTTATTAGATATGTGTTATTCCTCTATAAGGAAGTGTCATCATGTGGATTGACAAGTGTCGCAAGTGTGTGTACTTGTCGATGGGTTATTAGACCACCATGTGTGGGGTTGGCCCTGAAATATATATATCATAATGTGGATGTACCTAGCTAGACAAGTCGGCCCCATAAGGTCACTGGGAAAACAAGTTAGTATAAATAGAGATCAGGTGATCTCTATTTCGATCATTTGAAAATTCATATCTCTCTCACTCATAAAGTGGCGCACTAGGAGGATCATCTGCTACTAGGAGACTATCTCAATGTATTTTGGTTGTACTCTGGTTGAGCCATTGCTCTCTCTATCTCTGAGGAAGTTGTGGGGTTTCTCACCTTAGGGTTTTTCCCACGGAAACTCTGTGTCTCTTGTCTCTCATGCTTTTGATTCTTGTGATGCTTGTCATGCTTATTGTGATTTTTATGCATTGATATACTGTAGATATTTTTCTCTCAGTGAAGATCCTATAGTATTGTGAATTAATGCTCAAAATTTAACACGAAGGACCACCTCCACCAACCCCAAGATGGGTAGCAAGCCATCATGGACCTCTGCAATTGCCCACGCCCATGAATGACATGCCTACTCATTATTTGAAGCTGCTGCCAAAGTATGATGGTAGTAGAGAGACATATGCCGAAGAACATGTGGATCGGTTTCAAGACTTCACAGACACTAGTAGATTTGAACCCAAAATCTGATGAGCAAATCCGACGACCTCCGACGAAATGGACTGTGTTGTCGTATTTTTCTTTGAAAATTACTTTTTTTTGTTTTTTTTTTATAAATTTTGAGAGGTTCTCGTCGGATATCCGACGTATTTTTGAATATCTGACGAGGCTGGCTTGCTATCCGATGGCTCTGCTAATATCCGATGCCTATTCAGATATCCGACGCTTTAGATTTCGGATAACCTACTTCATTTTGAACCCAAAGAGGTCAAATAACTGACGGATTTTTTCCCAACGGTCACTAGATTAGTGTCGTCAGATATCTGACATAGGTTTGACTTTTTGACTTTTACAATTTATAAATATGAAACCATTCTGACATGTTTTCGATACCAGCGACGGTTTGTGGATGCTTTTTTTGTTCGGTGGACTATTTTTCATTTTTTTTTTTATTCAAGTGAGCAAAGTACTATGGAGCTTCATTTTCTAAGATCGATAATCTTCATTTAATCTCTTTACGAGAAAATGCCAACTATGAATATTCCTGATCCAGACGAACAAAATCAACAATTGCTTGCTAGATTGTGGGAAGGAGTTGAAAGAAGGGGTGATGGTAAATGCTATTATCCATGTAATCAATGCAGAGGCTTTAAGAGGAGAATAATTTTGATCACAAAAACCACAAAACATTGTAGGGAGCATGGGCACGCCAAGGGGGGACATGAATACCATCCATTTGCAAGTTTGCATTATATTTTTATTTTGATTGCTTTTGTAAATTTATGTATTATTATAATATTTCTTATTTTTGACCAACAGTACAATTGGTCGTTGTTCTTTGTAACTTTTATCTATTGATTGTTTCATGTAATTATAAAGGAAAGACATCCTACGGCATATCGTCTGCATCAGCAAGTGCTTCCAGAACAAGTACAAGAGGAACATGGAGCTATGAATATTAATGGAGAACAAGTTAATGACCACATTGAAGAAGATGATCATATTGATAACATAGTTGAAGATGATGTTACAAATACTTTGATCCATGATTCATTTAATGTTGGAATGGATGATGATGATGATCATGAAAATGATGAACATTTTGATGATATTCATGATATACCTCTTCTTGACAAGGCATACGAACCCCTTTATGACGGCTCCAAGACAAATCTTCTCTCTGCTATATTGTTGGTAATGAACTTGAAGGTTATGAATGCTCTTTCAAACATATCAGTCACACGGATATTAAGGTAGGTAATATATTCCATCACAAAATATATATGATTGTCATGTATTTTATTGTTAATTAATATATAAGTCAAATTACTACGGATGAAATTTGTTTCATTAATATTATTTCTATATTATATTAAGTAGATTTTTATTTTAATTTGTTGTAGCATGATAGGTGAATATTTGTTACCACCTTCAAATATTTTACCTTGTACATATCGAGATTTATCTGCCATCATGAAAGAAATTGGAATGCAGTATGAAGCAATTCATGTATGCCCCGATGATCATGTTCTTTATTAGAACCAGCATGAATTTGCAATAGAATGTCCTGAATGTCATATCAGTAGATATCACACATATCAAGTAACTAAAAAGGTGCCTCGCAAGGTTTTACGTTATATTCCCATTATTCTCCATTTGCAACGACTGTTCAGGTGCAAAAACATAGCGCAGTTTATGGATTACCATGCATGGAATAGAAGTCAAGATGACATTATTCGGATGCCTGCATTTGGAGATATGGAGGAAAAATGGCCTCACTTTAAAGATGAACCTCATAATCTTAGGATTTCTTTGGCAGCAGATGGTGTCAATCGTTTTGCAGAGATGAGATCTGTTTACTCGGTGTGGCCTATTTTTGTTATCAACAACAACATTTCTCCATGGTTGACAATAAAGAGGGAGCACATAATGTTGTCGATGATTATTCCAAGTACGAACACTGCATTTTTTTTTTATTGCAGTGGTATATTCTCATTTGTCGTTTTTTGTCTCATAATGTTATATATATATATTTAAAGTTTTTCTATTGTGAAATATGGTTTATATATCTAAACGGTATGTCTCATAATCAGAATATTTATTTTATATGTTCAAATCAATCAGGTAAGTACTAAGTCAAAGATATGAATGTATATATAGAACCTCTTATTGACGAGCTACTGAAGTTATGGAATGGAATCACTATGTATGACTTAGCTAGACCAATATGACAAAGGCAATTCCAATTCCATGCAATGCTTGTATGGACAATACATGATGCCCCAGGGTTAACCCATTTCTGTGGTATGTAATTATAAGTTCCACTTTAGTTGCATTTAATTTTACAAACTACTAGTTAATATAATACGCATGCATGTTTTTCTAAATAATTCAGTCATTTTTTATATAATTATAATAGACATTAACATTGATATTCCATATTTTTATTTAGGTCTTCAGACAAAGGGGAAATTTGCATGTCCAGTTTGTGGTCCTAAGATCAAATCTCATCGTTCAAAAAGCTTAGGAAAGGAGGTGTTTGATGAGTATAGGCACTTCCTCTCCAAGAATCACAGGTATCGAACTACCGAAAAACATCTTTTCAATGGCAAGCAAGAGACTACATTAAAAACAAAGAGAATGACACCTCAGTTATGGAAGTTGCAATATAATAGAAATCGTCAAGGTATGTATAATCAATCATTGTATATGATCATATTGTATTTTATTATTTTGTGTGTTGTTTAGTGTAATTGACATTGATTTAATATTTAATTTCATCATTGTCATTCATGTGATCATCATGAAGGCATTAATGGGCTTCCACGAGGAATGAAAAGTTATCCTAGACAATTTAGTAGGTTTCCCTATTAAGAACACCTACAAATTGCTCATCTATTTGATACAATGCATATCGGAAAGAATGTGACTGAAACATTATGGCGAATATTGGATGGAAGGAGTGACAAAGAAAAAATCGTCAAAATTTGCAAAGACATTCAAGATAAAAACCATGCAATGAAAGATGTCATTCAATTTCATACCAACGGAGAGCAAATTAATATAAACTCACTTCCATGGATGTCAACAGACCAGCAAAGTAATGTTGTAAAAGAAGTCATTCGAAAAATTAAATTCCCACTGGATTTTGTGCGAACATGAAGAATATCATAACAAAGAAAGGTGATTTCACAAGGGTGAAAACGCATGATTGGCATGTCTTCATGAAGGTAAAAATTAATATGGTATGCATTTAATAAGTAATTTTTTCTTTTTCTAGTACTCTTTTTCGATATACTGAAACTATTTGGATATTATTGTTACAATATGTTCTACCTCTCTCTATCCCGGACAACTTTGACAACAATGTCAAGCAAATAATATATAGTCTCAGGAAATACATGAGGTAAGTGGTGATTTTTCCATGTGTTTACTGTTTGTTTAATTCAACACAAAACTTATTCTTAATTTGATTTTCATTCTCTACTTCATGTTACGTAATATAATGACTTTTTTCTTTAATCTCTTGATTGGCTGGTTGTCATGTCACTTGTAGATGGTTGTCATCTAAAGAATTCCATAAAGAATACATAAAGTATTGGAGGAGAGAAATTCCTCGTCTCATGTGTGAAATGTAGAAGCATCTACCTTCAGCATTTTTCAATGCACATGAACACTACCTCATACACCAAGTTGAGGAAATTGAACTGTGTGGACCTATGCACTCAAGGTCCATGTGGATGCTTGAGAGGCACTTGAAATTTATGAAGGGTTTGGTCAGACAATGAGCATATGCTGAGGGTTCTATGATGAAGGGATATATGGTATACCAAAACATGTTGTACATTAGTGAATATCTTCCTATATTGGCGTCAAATCTCAATTTACGTCGCATTTGTGATCTAGACTCCAAAAGCAATTTCGAAGGGGAGTAACCGAAGGGGAAAGGTAGATCGGGGAAGGTGAACGGTAATATAACACATTTCACTGGTGATTTTTATTTTTATATATCATACATATATATCCTATTTTTTTATTTAGTATTTTGCATCATTTTATATTGTAATTATATACTTTTTTAAGTGACTAATATACATTTTCATTGAATTTTAATTTTATTGTCATCAAACAGTTGGTCAAGAGTGGGATGCGATTCATTTATACATCGCAAACAATCTTAACTGGATGAAGGTATGGATCGAAAAATGTGAACAATCTAGTCATGGAATATCATGGAAAGGTGTGGCTTCATTGGTTAAAGCTGCACATCACAATGGAGACACCAATGTAACACAAAGGGAAATCGATTTAGCAAGAGGTTTAAAAGATAAGCAGGTAAGCATATTAATCAACGACACTATTTATTTATTTCTTTAAATATTGTCGTTGTACGTCACGCTGGTTATTTTCCTTTTATGGCATTATAATAAACATGCACTACTTTATCATAAATATGGTGTGATCATTATGTAATATTTTCCTGTATAGCTTGTTGTACTAGGTAAAACACCATAAGGCTATGTGGTGCAATGGATGTAGATATCACATCAAAAAGTTGGATGAAACAAAGAAAACATCTGATTAAGGGATATTTGCAGTCTTTGAGGTGACCAATGTTTCTTCTAGAAGTGATAGACATCCATAACTATCTGAAAATCGATACTATGGGTATCTGAAAGACATTCTTCAGTGTGAATTTAACTCCTTCAAGGTATTTCTGTTCGTTGTCAAATGGTATAGGTGTAGATTGAATCAACGTGATCTCGATAGAACAATTATTGAACATGATAATGGTTTTACCATGGTAAATACAAGGTTGTTTAAGCCATGAACGGAGCCCTATGTTCTTCCAACCCAATGTGAATAGGTATTTTACTCTGAGGTTCCAGGTAGAGCAGGTTGGTCATTTGCTGTGAGACACGATCCAAGGGGAAGGTCGGTAAAGTATAACGTTGATGAAGGTAATGAAGACATTCTCAAAGAAGAAGACACCACAGAACATGATCATGATCAACATGAGTTAGATGATCATGGTCTAGAAGAATATGTCGAAGAACTTATTGACTCAGATGATGTACTATCAAACAATGTCCATGAAGATGATATCAACGATGACATGTTGATCGTAACTGACATCGACGACGAGGATGATATGTCCAATCCTTACAATGTTGAATCTGGATCATCAGATGATAGTACATATGATGACCCAGATGAAGAAGATGATGAAGACCATTGAAGTTTACAAGGTATGTAGTAATAATAAATTAATTGTTTCATAGTGAGTTTCCTTTCCTATATGATATAATTAGAAACATTGCTTGTTTTAGAGTATGTCAAAAAACACATTTAAAGTTTCTAGTGTACATAGATATTTTTGTCGGGTTATGGGGAATTGAGAGTAATGTGAGGGGGGGGAGGGGCCATAAGAGCTTCCACCTTCACGCGATTGGCCCTGTTTAGTAGAGAATATTAAATTATTCTTGAAACAGAGAGAATATTAGTAAGGAAATGCACAATTATCAAGACTCAAACATCATCATCATCATCATCATCGTCGTCGTCGTCTTCATCATGACCATCTTCAACATCATCATGATCATCATCGTCTTCATCATCATCTTCATCATCATCTTCATCATCATCGTCATCATCATCGTCTCCATCATCATCGTCTTCATCATCTTCATCATCATCGTCATCATTGATCATCTTCATCGTCATCATCGTCATCATCGATCATCATCATCATCGTCGTCGTCATCGTCATCATCGTCATCATCGATCGTCTTCATCATCATCGTCATCATCATCGATCGTCTTCATCATCATCGATCGTCTTCATCATCATCATCATCTTCATCATCGTCATCATCATCATGATGATCTTCATCATGATCTTCATCATTCTCATCATCATCATCATCAGTAGCATCATGTTTATCATTATCGTCACAGCCACCATCATCATCATAATCATTGTGATCAGCATCATCGTCATCATCCTCAACATCATCATCATCATCATCTTCCTCATCATCATCAGCAATATCTTCATCATCATCATCATCATCGTCATCATCGATCGTCTTCATCGTCATCATCGTCATCATCGATCATCATCATGATCATCATCATCATCGTCATAATCATCATCATCATCGATCGTCTTCATCATCATCATCGTCATCATCGACCGTCTTCATCATCATCGATCGTCTTCATCATCATCATCATCATCGTCATCATCGACCATCTTCATCATCATCTATCGTCTTCATCATCATCGTCATCATCATCATGATGATCTTCATCATGATCTTCATCATTCTCATCACATCATCGGCAGCAGCATCATGTTTATCGTCGTCGTCATGGCCACCATCATCATCATCATCAATGTGATCAACATCATCATCATCATCCTCACCATCATCATCATCATCATCTTCCTCATCATCATCAACAATATCTTCATCATCATCATCATCATCATCAATTGTCTTCATCATCATCGTCGTCATCACATCATCATCGTCGTTGTCATCATCATCGTCATCATCGATTGTCTTCATCATCATCATCATCGACCATCTTCATCATCATCGATCGTCTTCATCATCATCATCTTCTTCATCATCGTCATCATCATCATTATCATCATTGTTATATGATATCCAACGCAGCTATTACCTAGAAAAACCAACGGTGTTTGTCATCGGTGATTTATCGATCTCGTCGTATTCTTTTGAAGTTAGAATTTTGATATTAGACGCATGCATTGACGGTGTGGGAGGATTTCAAGACTCGAATGAATGACACTCACCATTACAGCATCAGAAACCATACCTATAAATTAAATAATGTGATACATGGGGCCAACGTTGAAATTTTTTAAATATGTATTGGCTTGAACTGAAATTTGGCATGGTTAGACTAGATGCATACATTTACGGTGTGGGATGGTTTCTAGACTAAAAACTGATTGACACCAACCATTAATGGAGGATTAAAAACCATGTAATGATACTCAACAAGGACTAATTTGATCATCATGGTTTCACTCTGAAATAACTTATTCTTTCGTGGACTCGCTAGTACTATTGCTTATGGACCCTCACAAGGAAATCCTCTTAGGTCGTTGATTGTGTTCGGATAAATCATCACTAACTTGTTTGATGGACCTAATGGTCCCATGATAAACACTCATAACATGTAAACTATAGAGGACATACAAAAAATGGTTGATTCTCTCACCCAATTAGTTAGCAAAATGGAAACCAAGAATCACTTCTCATTTTCTGACCCTTCCAATAGTATGATGCCTCATTTTTTTGAAGTAATTCTAAACAAGTTTGGCGGGTTAGATCTGATTGGTTGGTTCGATCGATCAAATGAAGCACTAACTTTCCCTTAATGTAATATTTATTACCCAATGAAATTCATTATAGGAGTCATCAAAGTTCATTTGTTTTTTCATAAAAATTAAATGATTATTTTTTAAGCAAATCCTTATTAGTGGTCTTAAAGAGGAAATTAAATCCCACTTAGAGGTGAACCACCCTACTACTTGGTTGGAGGACAATAATATTTATTGTCATGCCTGTGTTATATCCTATACTAAGTCCAAAATCCCCAACTTTATTTCATTTCCTTTCCCCAACTATGGTGGCTCTTCAAAAACCTCTTCCACCTTTCAAGGTCCATAAGTTGGCATAGGACAAAATGGAGGAACATCAACTTAGGGTTCTATGCTACAATTGTAATGAAAGATATTCTGTTGAGCATAGATGTAAGGAACATCAATTTTTTGTGGACATATTTGAGGACATTTATGATGATGAACTCAAAAGGAATCCCCTTTCATCATTGAGGATGTTTTTCTTCCTAACCCTGTGAAGAACCCTATATCTCCCTTAATTATTTAACTAGTATTTATTTCTCCTCATTAATGTTCAACTAGGTGATTACTCTCGGAAAACTAACATGTTTTCCATTGAAATGGGTGGGCTTGATATTGTTCTTGGTGTGAATGGATAATAAGATTATGTCATATCACCATGGATTTATTGGAATTACAAATGAGAGAGCATGATCATAGCATCTCATTGCTTCATCGACGTATCCTCCCATCCAATGTGTGATCATATTGTCATACTTTCGAACAAAATAATATATGAAATTAAAAATATTGTATCGTTCTTTTTAAGCCCCTCATATATAACAATTAAAAAAAGACATTATATATAACAAAAAAAACCAATTAAAATTAAAAAAATGAATATATAATAAATAGAATTTAAACATTAATAAAAAAAATTACAACATAAATATATAACAATGGTTTTTTTAATGTGTTATTAATTAAATATATATAACATTATATATAAAAATTAAATTTTAATTGTTATATATACTGTTATATATATATTTAATTAAAAACAAATTAAAAAAACCAAAACACAAACATTACATAACATATATATTCAACAAATATAAAAGTCGGCGGCCATATGCATTTCACAAACCTGGGATTTGGATTTGGAGTGACCTCAACTAACCTCGATTTGGAGTGACCTGCGATTTGGATTTGGAGTGACCTCAACTAACCTCGATTTGGTGTGACCTGCGATTTGGAGTGACCTATGATTTGGAGTGACCTTGATTTGGAGTGGCCCTCGATTTGGAGCTACGCCTTTGCGATTTGGAGCTGCTATCAATTTGGTTTGGACTGTTCGATTGTGGCCATAGAGGCAGTTTGTGATTGTGGCAAGGGAGAGGGAGTTGCCCAACGACCAAGCAGTGGGAGTGACCTAACAAGCAAGCATTGGGAGAGGCAGTTTGGAGTCCAAGCAAATAAACTATAAGAGCTGGAAATGCCTCCCATGTCCATGAGTACCAGGCCCTAAATTGTTTTTATTTGACAAATTTATAAATTTGGTAGCAAATCATTGTGGTTTCATTGCTAATTCGATCTTCTAAAAGGGTTTCATTGCTAATTCAATCTACATTGGGGTATTTTTATCTTATTGCATCTACTATTTTTTTTAGTTTGATGGGTGAATGGGGGGGGGCGAGGGCTATTACTAATGACCCCGATAAAGTAGAGTTACCAAGCTCTCACTGTGACTGAGTACTTCTATTCACACAGGCTCGAGTTAAGGTTTCCATTATTGCATTAAAGCACCAATCCAAGCTAACATCAAATAATCCTAATATCAAGAAGCACATCCTTGCTATCATTTCCAAACTCTATCGTTAATGCTACCAACCATCGATTCTCTTTAGTATCATCAGCTAGAAAGACAAAAAATTGTACCACAAACAAGCACCAAAATACTTTCCTATTCAGTCCATCTTTTGCAGCTAATAAATTAGTCCCTGCAACATGAACCAAGACATTTAATGTAGTCTTAAGATGTTCCTTCACATGAGCACAAAATACCCTTGCAAGGGAAGCTGAGTGTTGTTGTGTGAATGCTTTGCAAACTACAACGATGTGCACAGCTACAGACATCCCTTTTGAAGATAGCGGAATACTTGGAAGAGTCAAGAACCTCATAAGGGATTCAATGCCCTTTTACTCAACAAATATTCTACAAGTTTCAGGATTTTCCATTGCCAGATGCACAAACACCATGGCATGTGAAATGATTAATTTTAGAAAGCATTCATTACTCATATTTTCAAGAGACAATCCACTACTTCCAACCCCGTCATTATGCTTATCTTTAGAATCAGTATCCATAAGAACAGGACTATCCAAACTATCTTTGGCCTCTACTCTGAGCCTATGGGCCTTGCTGGGGCATACGTTGTTGATCCCTGGTGGCTGTCAGTTATTGCAGAAAGGGTGTATTGAAAAATATATCTGATTATAAGGAAGGTCTAAACCAGCATTACTGATGCTAGTTGTTAGTTCTGTTTAACTTGTTCATTACTTTATTAATGTTGTTGTTATTTATTGTCCTTGTCTACTTCAACTTTAACATAGGGACCTTTGGGAGTGTTAAAGTTGAAAGAGATGAAAATTGTGTTTAAATTTATATTACCTTGTCACCACTGTACTATTTTGTTTCTAGCATTGATTTAGGAATTTATTTATGCATTAAAGTATAAATATTTTAATTTTCTGCTCCAAACCCTAACCTAACCCAATTTTCAACTCATATAACAAGTTGTAGCCTCTCCTGAGTAGACCTCAGTCCCAAAACAGTCCCCAAGTAGTAATTTTTGTAAACTAAAATCACCATACTTTGAAATTTCCTCAAGTCTCGGCATGGAAGCAGCCTCCATCTTCGATTTTGAAATGACTGCCTCAGCGTCCACCAAATTAAATGAATGCCACAAAAATTTGTTGTGAATTGGAGGGATGTTAAGTTAACCAACCAAACCGTGCATGCAAAAAGCAAGACTTAAGGCCACCCACATTGTAGTTTTGAAGGTTCCCTGTGTTATTAGTGAAGTAGCAGTGAATCCAGATATGACTTGGAGTTTTTTTCATGGGGCTTGTCAAGGCTCCATAGAGTAGTGCAAGATCAAGTTTTATCTATATATCTCTGATAGCCATTTCTTCATAGATAAATCCTACTTGGGGGCTAGGAAAAACAATATGGGTGAGTTCAATTTGCTCTTATATCTTTTGAAATTTGTTGCAGAATTGGGTCTCACCCAGATTCAAGTCATACGGTCTGCGTGTTAAATAACTTAGCAACAAATTAAAGATCAATCTAGTATGGATGTCAACCAAATCATCATCCTCTTTAAATTGCCATGTCTATATAGATTAGATTGCCCTGATATGCGAAGGATTAGGTTGATAACTATACTACGGCTAAAAATTGCCCTCTTTATAAATTGACATATCCTTCCATGTAGATTATAAAAATTGCAATTAGGTCAAGTTCTCCTTACATGGTTTGGATAAAATTGAAGGCTTCAATTTTCATACAATTAGAAAAGTTTGGGTAGTGTAGAATGTGAGGAATGAGAATGTATCAATCATTGCCACCATATGAGTTTTGAAGTAAGATTAATTGGCCCCATCCCATTATGAAGTAGAACCATGTGAGATAGATCCTATAACACCATTAGCATCATGATATAAGCAAAATTGAAGTTCCGTTTTCCATCGAGGCTGCTTGTAGATGATAATTTCCAGAAAGTGGCCCCAGGGTACAAAGTAACGAAACATTTGATGGATTGGAATGTATATATATAAAGGGAACAGAATTATATCGGCCTAAAATTGAGGTTGGTGCCATTGCGGTCAAATTTAAATCAATTTGTAAGCCACCTCGACGGAAAACGGAACTTCGATTTTGCTTACCCATTTTTGTTGTTCTGGTTTAGGAAGTATTTCAGGCTATTATGGTTTGTTTTAAAGTCTTCGTCTTCTTAAAATTGGCTTTCATTGTATCATTGATCAAGGTTAGTAAATTCATAAAAGGTAGGCATGCATCATCATACTTTAAACTTCAATTAAACCATCATGACTTGGATTGTGGCAATTTTAGTCTTTGACTAGGGTATTACTGTAGCAACTTTAACACTTAGAATATAGTAGCTTGGGGGAATTCATGTCAAGGTACTCAATGCAAGTTAAAGGGAAATGATTAGTATTGCTTATGATGTAAAAGTAAAGGATGTATTGCTCATGATTAGGATACTCTTGTATTTATAGTCATAAGAAAAACAAGTTGTGGTATAGCTTCCCCAGTTGTGGTTACTGTTTTTTTATTAAGGTCATGAAGATTTATATGCAGTTTATTGTTTCTACTATCCCTGTGTTTTTGTGAAGAATGATTGAAGAATGTTATAAGTGTTCCTAGAGAATTATGAACATGGATATGTACAATTCCTTATATTTACTATCACTTTTGTAATGCCCCTAAAATGACTATGGACTTCAAGAGCACCGGTTGAGTGACCCGGCGGAACAGACTTCAATAAAGTGGCGCTTCGAGTTAGGATGTGTCTTAATAAGGGAGAATCAGCTGATGATGTGCATGACTATAGTTGATAAATGAATTAATGAATTGAATTATATGTGTGGACTGGGATAATTGATTGATCAGTTCTTGCTTAAATGCTTAGCCTCGATTGGTTAAGTCAAAGTATTGTAGGACAGCTACAGTCCTAGCTTTGTGACTTGGAAAGATGCAACTGAGATGCGTCATAGCTTTCCGCATTTATTCTGAACTTTGGGACGAAGTTCTAAATAAGTAGGGGTGTATGTAGTGCCCCTAGACTACTGTAGACATTGAGGGCACCTGCTGAGTGACCCGACTGATTGAAACATTAATTAAATAACCTTTTGACCTTATTTTTTTGAGTATGTGTATCTGAACTGTTGAGGTAAATGAATAATTGCATATGTTAAACGATTAGCTATGACTATGGAAAATTATGTTGATGGATAATGCTTAACGACTAGCTGTATGGTGATTATGTATTTGGCGACGAAATGTATATTTGATAAAATGAATGAGCAGTTTGAATAAATCATAAATATGCTAGAGTTAGAAACCAGATGATGATTGTTGAGAACAGTGCTACTAATAATTTGTTGCGAGAAGTGTGTGTAGAAACAAGTGAGACGGTTCACCAACGGACACACAAAGGAACATGGAGGGTCGTAGAGTACGGGTAAATCACACACAGGGGAAGAGACGACGATGTCAACTTCCGACAAGAATACCACGCATGAGCAGATAAGCATTGATCCGCTTGCTCAAGAGGAATGCGTGAGGACGTACGAGGTGGGCCACGACGGAGCTGGTCACGTACGAGTTGAGGGGCGCGCAGTGAGAACGGACTCACTCCTCAGCGCCATTAGTCCCTAGATAGCATGTAGACGGAGGATGGATGGTAACGATTCCTGAAATCCCTACAAAAGTTCCCGCAAGTCGAAACGGAAAGATGGTGGCAGAAGGGCCCGACGATGCGGTACCCTGTCGAGAACGGAAAGAATGGATGCAAGGACCCAACGATGAGGTACCATGCCAAGGAATGGAAACCATGGATGACTGGACCCGACGGAGTGGTGCCATGTCAAGGAATTAAAATTAAGGAACTAGGATCCCAACGGCGCGGCACCGTGATCCTAGTGAGTTTGATTGTTAAATTTAACTGCATAAAAACTTATGAGAATAACTCTAGATCATTACTTAGCAAATGCATAAAAATAATTTAGGCATTTGCACATAAATAGTTATTTTTGTTGAGCATTTAAAATAATAGAAATCATTATTTAGGAGCAAAATAGAATCCTAAGATTAGACACCTAGTCAACTAAAAGCTAGGAGTTAATTAAAATATCTGGGGGACAAACTGGAGCAAACTTAGGGGTGTTGGTGCACTTCCTAGAGAAAATGACACTTGGATGGGTGAGTGTTTTAATTAAATAATTAATTAAAAATATTCAATTATGCATGAAGCGACATGTGTCGCATGAGATTTTCCTTTATAAGGAAGACTTGGGGAATGGGTAAAGGACCCATAATTTGGACGATTGTCGTAATTTTCGAATGCCTCAAAGACTTGCTGCTATCTAAGGGTTTGGCTTAGAAATCCTGGTGGGAAGGGAAGCCCAAGCTGAATTTCTGAATTACTTGTGTGAGCTCTACGACCCAAAGCTCGGGGGAGGCCATGCGACTAAAAGCATGAGCCTATGGTTGGGTGGCGAAGCTAACGGTTGCTTCGCCTATGGTTAAACGAGCTTTGCTGGAGGGATCCTACGGAAGACGCAGACAACAATGGACCAGCTGGATCGGGTTGACAGGTTAAGGTTTGCTTATTTTTGTTAAGTTATTCACTCTTTTATTTTATTTTTCCAATAACTATAATGGCTAATTTGTTTGTATGAAGTTTTTAAAGTTTCAGGTTCAGTTCAAGGGGACCCTAAAGGAGGGGTCTTACATTTGGTATCAGAGCCGGTCGAGCCTTGAGGGCACCGGACTCATATTTTTGTGACCGTCGAAAACAGCGACGCGATTGGAACCATGAACTTCACGGAATCCAACAAGAGCAGCTATTCCTACAGGTTCTTATTAGTTTAAGCATTTTATTTCTGTTTCTGTTTCAACTTAAGGTTATGATCTTGGACTTCATGTAAAAAAAAAAAAAAAAATGGGTTATGTTTCGCTGTACGTTTGAGATCTTTTATTAGTTAATCTCTGTTTAGAAAACACTAGATCTCTGTGATTTATTTTTTTTGAGGTATGTTATTTTATTTTATCTTTGAATAAATCAATTAAATTATAGTTTCGACTCATGAGGAAAAAGAAAATAGACCTCTGTTGTTGGAACTCCAATCCAGGAGTTTACCTCTCTGTTTTTACTGATTTTACATTTCCAAACCGCATGCTTTTACGAGATTAAAAAGATCACAGTTCCGCGTGAATATCGACTAGTAAATCCTTCTCATTGTGTTTTATTTATTAAGCTTTGGGAAGACTAGGAGCTCTAGATCTGTAAGCTTTTGAAGACGAGGAGATCTCGATCTGTAAACTTAAGCTCTCGAAGACGAGGAGCTCTCGATCTGTAAGCTCTCGAAGACGGGGAGATCTCGATCTATAAGCTCTCGAAGACAGGAATGTTTGACCTGGAGTTTCGATCTGCCTACAAAATCCGAAGTATTGGTAATCTATCGATGGATAGAATTATTTATGTGTGTTTTGGTAGACGGAGAGTAATTTCGATCTAGAGATCCGTGATATTGCAGTCGATGAGACCACGGCAAAACCTGAGATCTGGTATCTCATTCGTATTAATTTTTGAGTGTTTCGATATTGATATTATGCCATAATTTTAATCTATGTAGATCATCTATCTAATGGCCGAAAGATGCATTGTTTTCCCTGTAGAGTTAGGGTAATCGCCAGCTCTACGAGACCTCGGCATGAACGGGGATCTATGTCTATAGTTCCTATTGCTTATAATTACCACAGTTCATTGTTTTAATTTTGTCCTTAGCTGGTTTAGATCTCCATAGATACGAAATCTTATGTAGATTCCAGCGTTTGAATTTAGGGATCGCTTGATCCCGGATCCATATATATGTATTTTATAAGCTGATCCTTAAAAACGTTACAGAGTATTACAGAAACTAACCCTGAAGTAGTCTGTGGCTGATTTTTGTTTATATAATTATGTTGTGTAAGGTTTGAAGTGAATAGTGTAGGCATTAGACTGCTATGAGCATGAAGTGGTCCCGTGTTTGAATGTTGGTTTATTTAAACATGTTGTGTAATGGATAGCGTAAGTCTTTAGATTGCTATGACCCTGTAGTAGTTACAGTTTGATTTTCTATTTACATAGAATCACCTCTACACCTTAAATGGTAGCTAATAAATATGAACAGAGTTACCGCCGTCAAGTATGAACTATCCTTTACAGAGAAAATTTCTGCACCTTATTGAAATACTAGATCTTGCTCTGGCACCCAGACTCCGAATGTATTCCTACGCTGTTGTAATTTTTTTTCCATCTGCCGATTGATGTTTAGAAACTACAAAGGATAGAGTTGATCTGAGTTCTGTGTATCTTGTAGTTGTGTGGTGCACCCAGAAATCAAAACTTTTGTGTTTAATATATACTTTTAGAAACTGATCCTGGTAGCAAATTGATATTTACGAAATGGCAGCAAATCTGAAAACATCTCTGTGATACTTTAAATTTCAGTATAGATAGATCATTGTAACCTCCTTTAGAGATCTGGTAGTTTCCGCAATGTAAAATTAGGTGTAATCCTGAGTGAATCCGTGGTGATTTCAATTAATGTAATAGTACGCAGAAGGTCGAAAGTCTGCTCGTGTGATGACTACAATTTCAATGGAAATCAATTGCTGTAATTAAATTGTGAGATCTGGGTTTTTAATTTATTTATTTATTTTTCTTTCCCTTCAGACATTAACTGATTCTACAGAGGTCGTCGTATAAGGGAATGAAACCCTGACGACCTGATCGATCCCCGCAATTGATTTGGCCTTGTAGTTACAGCCTAAGGAAAAATTCAGATTTGTATAACCCCTCTGTCTTTGAGATATAGGCATAGTTGTTCTCGGTCAATTAATCGACTTCAGATCTGAATATTTCTGTCCTCACCCTGCGACTTCACTGATAACCAGGATCTCTCCCTTATCAGGATCTCTCCCTGACATAGCCGATCCTTACATTTAGCACTCTGCTTGTAAGATCGCGGTTGCAAAACCGTCCCAGTTGGGTGGAAGGAAGCCTTGTGTGTCGTATATTTTGTATACCCTGGAAGCGAAGATGGGAACTGGCGTAGGTAAAAACGCAGTCCAACCCTCTTCTTTACAAGTGGATAGGTGTTCTCCCAAATAAGGGAGAGTGCGCAGCCCATCTGAATAATATAAGGTTCATTTTTGTATTCCGATGAATCACTTGTTAGGTTGGGAAGGGCGTTGTTCCATATATATTATGTTGCATAATAATTGTTTCTCTCTATATATGAATCCTTACAAAAATGATGCACACTCACTACGGGATCGGTGTAGTTCTCCCCTTGTTCGAATATTTTATATATTTCTAAGCTCGAGTAGAAGCTTTGGGAGCTGGGGCGAAAGCCCAGTTTCTCGGTTTAAATACATTTTGATATGTGTTGATACTGCTAGTGGATCTTGTCGTTTTCGGTTTAAGTATATTTAGGCTCTACAGATTTCCAGTTTAGGCTTATACCCGCATTAATCTCTGCATGATTTGTTATGGTTACTTTTAGTGACCAGATCCTGTTTGAATTTTTACATGCATGATTCCTAAGGAATACCCTGTATCACGGTTTATGTAAATGCATTGATCCTTATATGTTTCTAATATCCTGAGAATAGCTGGATTCATGTTACTATTCCTGTTATGAACTATCTCAATATTTAAGTAACTTATGGTTTTGGTATAAAGCCTCGAGAGAACTCTGTTAAGATATTACTTACCCGAGTATAGATCTTTGTGATTGGTATTAGTATTAGCATTGAAAGCCTTGAGAAGAATGCTGCTAGTTATTAATTATTGGAGATAGAACTTGTACTGGTTCTGATATTAAGGTGAGTGCCAATAGAGGTCCAGCTGATACAACTCCTTAAATAATTTTGAATTTTAAAATTGACTCTGTGTGGTATGCATATATTTTCTTTGGTTGCAATTCTAAGTCTGGTTACTCGAGTTCGACCCTTCCTTATGAGGATACTTAAGAAAACTAAATTTATGATTTGCAGTCCTTGATTGATTTATTAGGGATCTTTGATTGAATATTGATTGCCAATTTTTTTTGTTTTGATCTCTTTCATTGAAACGAAATCCGTGTATCAGTTGAGTTCTTTAAAAACGTTTAAATGACAGACTATTGCCATTACTCCTTCCATCTCGTGTGATTAAGTCTAATTTTACATTGATAGATTGACACCCCAGTTGACTATTGTTTCGTTATCATCTATATTTCCATATCTTGTGTTATCAAATACGTCTCCACGCCGATTGTCTAGTAAATATTTGTTTACTACCGATATCCTTGATTTAAGGGGAGGTAGTTCCCTGCCAAATCATCTGATTTTAGTTTAACAACGCCGCGACATAACTAATCTTGTGCAACATCCTATTTCAATTTCTTCAAGGATAAGTGAATTTTCTATCATGACTTCGAGGAAGAAGAGAATGGGAATATCTAGACTTCGGCTGTCACTGATGTAGGATATAACTGAAGTTTTCAATTTTGAGGTTGCATATTTAGTGTTTATTTAAAATGCTAACCTTCGACCTAAACGTACATTCTCATTGCATTATTCTTGATCTCAAGAATATATCCTAGCTGTGTTGGGATAGACTCGATGATTGGAAACCATACGGGAGACAACAGGGTGGGTAGAGAGTAACTGTGGTCGAATTTATGTCAATTATCCATCCGTTATATTCATAAATGGAAAGCGAAGGAATATGTAATCATGGCACCGAATGTTAGTTTTGTAGATTAAATTACTTTTTGCTGAATATAGTATGACGTGCATCTTTTGTGTTAAATTATGACTATCTTTATACATGTATGCACTCTCTGTCAAAACTACTTATTCATTTAAGATTGATAACGTAAATACATACATTCTTTCTAGTAGGGGGAGGTGAGTAGGGGGAGGTGAATTATAAATATGTATATATATATGCGAATAAGAATCTGCATTGAAAATAAGAGAGTAATTTACAAATCTCAAAGTTCGGTAACCTACATATTTTCCTTGTATTTGACGAGAACCATCTTAATAATTTATTAACTTATTGGAATCTTAGACCAAGTAAATGGTCATATATGATGATATAGTTGTGAGACTACATTTTGAATATTTATTATGTAAGTATAATAAAATAGACATGTTAGAATATTAAAATTCAGGAAGAGACCATTGATTGCAATGACGCATTATAGAAATACATTTAAACATTAAGAAAATATTTATACTTGAAGTATATTGAAGAAGCGTTACTCCTTTGCAAATTTGAGAAAACTAACTAACCGATCGAAAGGAAATTAAAGTGTAGGTTGAGGTCATATAGTTAAAATATATATATATATATATATATATATATTTTATACATACAAGCAAAACTCATGATGAATTTTGAACACAACATCAGACTTTGGTATATTGAGATCAATACATCTTTACATGGTCACGTTAATATGCATATTAAAAAAAATAAAAATAAAGCACTGATATGTTGGAGAAATTGTGTATTTAATAGATGTATTTATAGGGATGAAGAGTTTTAATGTAGGTTATAAGTTTTTGAATATAACTCTGATGGGAAGGACAAATAGACAAGCGACATAGATCATGTAAGGAAGGAAGCAAACTTGTCTATTTCTAGTTACCATGACCTGGAATACATACTTGCGGAGACTTCGACTTCCACAGAATGTTGAGAGGATGAAATAGATTCAAGATATGAAAAAGAAGATGTCAATTTGACTAGTAAGATACACTGGACACTAGCACATTGATTTTGTGACACTAGCACATTGATTTTGTGAAATGACGATGATGTTAACGAAATGAAAGCTAAAGACTACAAACTTGACTTTAACCATGATATGGCACTAGGAAAATGAAACTTAGCAAATCTGCCCAAGGGATCAATTGAAGACGGTCTTGTCAACGAAGTATGTAGACGATAAACTTAATGAATGAATGCAATGATGCTAACATTAGCTCATGGTAACCCTTCACGAAAATACATCTAGCCCTCGAGATGGAACTCGATGAGGTTAAGAAGACACACGTAGCGTGACTTGATGAGTTTGTCGAAGTGGTCCTATGACAACATAAATGATGAAATGAAGTAAGGATGTGATAAGCTCATTAATCTGGACATGATGTTACTGAAGAAAGGACTAAGAGTTAAACTACAATATGTTCGATTAAGTCGTTAAGTACTGATGCTTAGAATCTCGTCAAATTGAGAAACAACATTAATAAAAACAGTTGGGGCTTTAAATGTAGTCTTTTGGGAGTTGGATTTTGGAATATTTGATAATCACTCTTGATTTGGTTAGCCTGTGATTATAACTTACCATCAGTATTTTACCCCATATGGCATGATGTTTACCTTTTTCTATTGGGGGAAAGGATAGCCCACAGATGGAATTCTTGTTTAGATTTGTTATGTGAAAGGATGATTGAATAAACTATGGTATGGTTATGGATGCAACATAACTGGTAAATCAGTTGGACATCATGGATGTTTGCAGATAAATGGTAAAGATGGGAAAACTATGTTGGAATTGACAACTATTAAATGTATTATTGGATTTGCATTACGCGAAATTACGATTAAGTTCCAGAGGATGTATCGGAACTATGTTGGACGAAATAGAAAACTAATAATAAGAACCACTAGTGCTTATAGCCATGATTATTGGAGAAAAATAGAATAGAATCACAGAAGATGAGAATAGGAAATTGAAAGTTAAGCCTAGTGTCGTAAGGGTGAGAACAAAATTTAAACTTCGGGACGAAGTTCTATACAAGAGGGGGTGTATGTAATGCCCCTAAAATGACTATGGACTTCAAGAGCACTGGTTGAGTGACCCGGCGGAACAGACTTCAATAAAGTGGCGCTTCGAGTTAGGATGTGTCTTAATAAGGGAGAATCACCTGATGATGTGCATGACTATAGTTGATAAATGAATTAATGAATTGAATTATATGTGTGGACTGGGATAATTGATTGATCAGTTCTTGCTTAAATGCTTAGCCTCGATTGGTTAAGTCAAAGTATTGTAGGACAGCTACAGTCCTAGCTTTGTGACTTGGAAAGACGCAACTGAGATGCGTCATAGCTTTCCGCATTTATTCTGAACTTCGGGACGAAGTTCTAAATAAGTAGGGGTGTATGTAGTGCCCCTAGACTACTGTAGACATTGAGGGCACCTGCTGAGTGACCCGACTGATTAAAACATTAATTAAATAACCTTTTGACCTTATTTTTTTGAGTATGTGTATCTGAACTGTTGAGGTAAATGAATAATTGCATATGTTAAACGATTAGCTATGACTATGGAAAATTATGTTGATGGATAATGGTTAACGACTAGCTGTATGGTGATTATGTATTTGGCGACGAAATGTATATTTGATAAAATGAATGAGCAGTTTGAATAAATCATAAATATGCTAGAGTTAGAAACCAGATGATGATTGTTGAGAACAGTGCTACTAATAATTTGTTGCGAGAAGTGTGTGTAGAAACAAGTGAGACGGTTCACCAACGGACACACAAAGGAACATGGAGGGTCGTAGAGTACGGGTAAATCACACACAGGGGAAGAGACGACGATGTCAACTTCCGACAAGAATACCATGCATGAGCAGATAAGCATTGATCCGCTTGCTCAAGAGGAATGCGTGAGGACGTACGAGGTGGGCCACGACGGAGCTGGTCACGTACGAGTTGAGGGGCGCGCAGTGAGAACGGACTCACTCCTCAGTGCCATTAGTCCCTAGATAGCATGTAGAAGGAGGATGGATGGTAACGATTCCTGAAATCCCTACAAAAGTTCCCGCAAGTCGAAACGGAAAGATGGTGGCAGAAGGGCCCGACGATGCGGTACCCCTGTCGAGAACGGAAAGAATGGATGCAAGGACCCAACGATGAGGTACCATGCCAAGGAATGGAAACCATGGATGACTGGACCCGACGGAGTGGTGCCATGTCAAGGAATTAAAATTAAGGAACTAGGAGCCCAACGGCGCGGCACCGTGATCCTAGTGAGTTTGATTGTTAAATTTAACTGCATAAAAACTTATGAGAATAACTCTAGATCATTACTTAGCAAATGCATAAAAATAATTTAGGCATTTGCACATGAATAGTTATTTTTGTTGAGCATTTAAAATAATAGAAATGATTATTTAGGAGCAAAATAGAATCCTAAGATTAGACACCTAGTCAACTAAAAGCTAGGAGTTAATTAAAATATCTGGGGGACAAACTGGAGCAAACTTAGGGGTGTTGGTGCACTTCCTAGAGAAAATGACACTTGGATGGGTGAGTGTTTTAATTAAATAATTAATTAAAAATATTCAATTATGCATGAAGCGACATGTGTCGCATGAGATTTTCCTTTATAAGGAAGACTTGGGGAATGGGTAAAGGACCCATAATTTGGACGATTGTCGTAATTTTCGAATGCCTCAAAGACTTGCTGCTATCTAAGGGTTTGGCTTAGAAATCCTGGTGGGAAGGGAAGCCCAAGCTGAATTTCTGAATTACTTGTGTGAGCTCTACGACCCAAAGCTCGGGGGAGGCCATGCGACTGAAAGCATGAGCCTATGGTTGGGTGGCGAAGCTAATGGTTGCTTCGCCTATGGTTAAACGAGCTTTGCTGGAGGGATCCTACGGAAGACGCAGACAACAATGGACCAGCTGGATCGGGTTGACAGGTTAAGGTTTGCTTATTTTTGTTAAGTTATTCACTCTTTTATTTTATTTTTCCAATAACTATAATGGCTAATTTGTTTGTATGAAGTTTTTAAAGTTTCAGGTTCAGTTCAAGGGGACCCTAAAGGAGGGGTCTTACAACTTTGTTTTATGTGATGAATTCATTTGCGTGACTTGAGTATATCTGAAGCTCTCCTTGAGGTCCCATGAATGAACTTGAACACTTGTTGCATTCATTTAATTTGAAAGAGTAGTTGTAGTTTGAAAGAACTCTCTCCTTACCTTAGCTAGCATTCATTGAAAGGAAAGGCTTATTTTATTCATATGCATTTGCATGGTTTGATTCAGTCATCACACCACGAGTTTCACTTCCATCACCCGATTGCGTAATACAACCACTAAAATTTACACCCCCTAACTAAACACACCATAACCTCACTTGAGGAAATCAAAAGAATTTGGTAGTTAGGTAGGACACCGGGGATAGGCATCCAAATAATTCCCCCTTGTCATTATCATCTGAGACATAGTTGTTGTCCTCTAGGGAACCAAAATCCTCTAGTATTTGTTGACACGGTCATACACTAGTTTGTGGAGGGGTCTCCTGTTGTTTCAGGGGTTAAACCACCGTGAGATCGAGAATCAGACAAACTATGTGGAATGCCGCACTCCACTTAGCCCTAAGGAAACATCGATCATTGTCTTCCTTGTATTTTTCGGCCACCATAATGGTGATACAAGGGTGGTAAGGCATAAGTGTCGAAAAACTTTTCCGACATGTCATGAATGAGGTAGCTTAGTGACTTTTCTATTAGGGCTCTTTTACCCAGGATCCCTTTCGGTAGAAGGATATCCTTCAAATCTGGTCTCTCACTTTGTATTATTTGACTTGGATTTCATCACCTTGCGAAGGATACGATTTGTCGAGGTCTTCAGCTCCTAGTTAGGAAGTTTGCTTGCATTTTCACCTTTTTAGAGGGTCTTTTTCTTTTTAGTGCTACTTGTTGGCATTCTAGCCACTTTTGTTTCAGCTCGCTTACTGTGACATTGGTCCTAGTATAGTTTTTTGAGCTTGTTTTTTTGGCCTGCGAGCCTTGTCTTTTCATAGCTCCCCTTCTACACGCTCGGTTGCTTTATGGTTTTTGAGTTCATACATGGTATTTACCAATTCTTATTTGATGATGTGTGATGTCCTCTTCTCCTAGGTCTTCGATATGGTTGAGTTAGATGGTCTTCTGAAGGGACTAAACACCCCTTCGTGGAGCCACTAATGCTTGATCGTAGGATTAGTCTAGAGGACTAGGTGATCACATCACCCATGTGGACTTTTCTGTTTACGGTGATGATGGTCTTTCAAGTTATATGGAACAATGGTATATTTAAGAGAGAGATGAATGGTTGTACCCCACCTTGGTCGATTGTCTTATGGTCCTTTCATTTTGTCGATAATATTTTGTGGTACCTTGCCTTTTACCTTTTGGGTGTTTTACTGATATTGGGATATCATCTGATTTGTACCACCTTTTATGTTTTAGGTCTTGTGGGTACTATGGTATTTTGCCCACATTTGAGGTACACCCACTTTCTCCAAATTGTTATGTGTCTTTATACCCACTTTGTACCACCCTCCTGACCTTAGTTTGGAAGATTGCATGCTATCATACCTTTTGGTGGTACTATTTGAGTTTCAAGAGGTAGTTACAAGGAGCTATTGCATATATGAGGTAGTTACAAGGAGATATTGCATATATGAGGTAGTTACATGGAGATAATGCATATATTGATTTGGACCGCCTTTTATGTTTTTGGTCTTGTGGTTATAACTATGGTAGTTTGTCCACGTTTGAGGTAGTGTACACCCCCTTAGTCCCAAGGGTTGTGAGTCTTTATACCCATTCTTTTTTTTTTACTTGCACCTTACTGGATACCACCCTCTTAACCTTAGTTTGGAAGATTGCATGCTATCATACCTTTTGGTGGTACTATTTGAGTTTCAAGAGGTAGTTACAAGGAGCTATTGCATATATGAGGTAGTTACCAAAAGATATTGCATATATGAGGTAGTTACAAGGAGATATTGCATATATGAGTTAGTTACAAGGAGATATTGCATATATTGATTTGGACTGCCTTTTATGTTTTTGGTCTTGTGGTTATAACTATGGTAGTTTGTCCATGTCTAAGGTAATGTACACCCCCTTAGTCCCAAGGGTTGTGAGTCTTTATACCTATTTTTTTTATTTTTACTTGTACCTTACTGGTTGGTCTTTGTACTGAGCCTTTTTACTGTCACTGAATTTCTTTGATTGACCGTACCATAGCCCAGTCATCTCTCTCTCTCTGGTTTGTACTGGCCCTATCATAGGGTAACTTGGTTCCTAGAGTTGACCGGCCTCAAAGACGCACAGTCATTTCTGAAAGTAACTCTTTTGATTATATTACAGGAAACATCTACACTAAGGCAGTCAAATATGTGGTAAATAGTTTTCATTAAGTAGGCAGGAATTTTAGCATTAGAGGAGATCCTATAACATGTATGTGTGCTACATGTGTGTTACATGTGTGATGTAGCATTAAATCAAATACTAAAAAACAACTCATAAATATTGCATGACTTTCTACTCTTAAGAAAGATAAATTGGTCGTCTTCCAATCATCACTTGAATGCCTACATGTTGACAAAGGGAATGAGGATCAAGTAAAATTATAAAAGGCGATACACATCAAATTTTAAGAGGCGTTATGCCTTGCGGTTGAATCTAAACTTTTTTCCAATGGTGTAGGTAGAACCAAACAGGTATTTGTCTGATCTGTCTTCCTCCAGCGAGGGGAGTTTAGGAAGGCTAGAGGAAAGTGAGACATCCAATAGGTCTAGAAGAATTGTATCAAATAGATGTCAAAAAACCAAAAGAAGATTCCATAGATGCAATGAATTTTTTCACAATCAAGGGGGGGCATGTTACTATGGTGATGAGACAAAAGATGACGAAGAGGTGCCCTTGAGGTACCGACATTTAGTGAAACAATGGGTACTGAAGGATCTTCCTCCACCGAACACTTATTTTTTTGTGAACGAGAGGAGATATCGAATTGCACCGTCGTCAATACATGGTTTCGGGTTGTTTTCCATGGATTGCATCTTGGTCGGTTACGGGACATGTACAGAATTGATGGAGTATGTTCGACCCATATACAACTACAACGATTGGATGTTCCTTGTCCGATATACAAAAAGTATGCGTAGCTATGGATTGTCAACAAACCATTTACAATTGAAAGACAAAAATCAAAATAAAGGAGGAACGTTGTACATGGACAGAAGGCCAAAGGCCACAGGGAATATTGCGGGGTTTATAAACAGCACACAACCAGGGTCTACAATTAAGCAACCAAATTGTGAATTTGAGAGGCGTGAAGGAAACCATGTTTTTGTAGTTGCTATTAAAACAATATCTGCAGGGGATGAGTTGCTTATTAATTACACTATCAATCGAGTAGATACAAATAAGGTTACTATATAAAATTTTACCCAACCTTTTAGTAATAAATTAAACATCATAAGGATTTGTTGTTAGTTTATTTCATTTAAATTTCCCATATTTACTTCGTAGGCCAGTGATCAGGATAAATCCCTGCCAACAAATGGTTAGAGGAGAACTTCTTCCTCGATGGAGCAGGTATACATCTTTATAATAGTACAAATATATTAAGAGAAAAGAGTTTTTATTTTCTTTGATTTTCCATTATTAATAACTTGGTTTGTTTTATATAATGAAATTTATATTTGATGCAGAACATTGATCGGGAAATACATCTGTCGAATGTTGATCAGACGACAACACCCTCTGGGCAACAGGTAGACCTAATTTGAGTTGTAGAATTAAAATATGTCAAAATGTTTTAGCATTATATTAATGTTTCAATGAATATTTTGGTTTCGTTTACGTACTTTTCTAGTCTATGTTTTTGATGCAGGATGATTCCGTAAGTTCGGGCACACCAGGGTCTGCGCAATGGATATACATCTTTGTAATATTAAAAATATAATATGAATAATAATTTTTTTGATGTGTTTTCTCATGAATAGTTTTGGAATCGTTTAGGTGACTTTCACTATGTTTTTTTATTAGGGTGTTGTTAGGGGCATCTCCTAGATATTAGCAGATTGGGGCAAGTCGCCTATGACCATTGATCCAATGAGTGGATCATGATCTTCGAGGTCACAGGTATAATTCATTTCAATTGTACCAATATAATACGTAGCATAATGTTAATTTTGTTATGTATTTTTCGTGTGATATACTAGTTTCGTTATGATAATGTAAACCATGTTGTAATTTTACGAATATATCATGATAGATGTGTTATATACGTTAATATAAAATTTGGAATCTATCAGTAGAGAGCTCAGTAGTGCTTTATATATGTTTGTTGCAGCCCACTAGTGAATCGCAGTATGAATCAGCATCACAAGATTTTTCGTTAGACCCTGAAGTGGTAGAGGTGCTTCACGATTGCAAAACAATTGGTGAAGCCGCCCACCCGTTAAAGATGGCAGAGAAATTATTGAATAGATATACTGCGGAAATCCTTTCTCTAGTAATCCAGGTTCTGCTAACAAGTGCAATTAAAGAAAGGATTGCATTGTCGGAACATAAATCTAATAACTTGCGAGGAAGTTGAGGAATCTTGAATCATAGAATAATTCATTTAAATATTTATAATGTTCTCTTTTATATGATAGTATTGAACGTATAAGATGTGGTGTGTATTTACAAAATTATAAGGGACCACACAATATTGGTCAAGGTGGTGTTGGCCCTAGCGAGGCTCTTGGAGAGACTTCGCATCACGACGAAATGACTCCAAGTAGTTCGAATCCTTCGCCATTGTTGTCCACTGAACAGTCGGCAACACGTTCCAAAACACCACGGACCCCGGCTGTGAGCGCAACAGCCGCTACTGACCAACACACAACGGATCCTCCACAAGAAGGGGTTGACACTGAGTCCCCTATCAATTTTGATGTCGAACAAGCTACATTTCCAGGATCTTCCCATGTCAAAAGCATGGGAACACTGGAGACAACATTTTTGTTGGACGAAGATCTCGTTCCAATAAAGATACCGACGATCCCAGGTAATTAATCATAGTTGATCAGGTTAATTAGTGTTTATAATTTCATTGTAATATACTGATAAAACATTTTTTATCAACTAATTATGATCATGGCATGATCGTTGTGCAGGAAACAATGTTTTCTATAAACATATGAATGACTTTTGCTTGGAGATGTTCGGGCCCACCATCCAATCAAGGTGGGATAGACAATTGAAACATTTAAAAGATGAACTCACTAATCGGTTGGTTGTCCTATTCGAGGAGAAAACCTTCAGTCATGCCAATGTCTTGAAAAAGGTTTGTCAACATGTGAAGGTTGTCCGAGACCAATATAGGACACACCTCGAAATAAACCATAGGTATGAGCGCCCACCAATGATTCTAGAAATGGAGTGGAGAGCTCTAGTGGAAGATGGAAAGGAGAAGGCTCTGAGAAGAGAAGGCAAGCTAACACTAGGAACAGGGAGGTATGCAATACTTTCCGCAATGTAATTCTAAACCTTATTATCCTTGATTTCTATATCGAACTTGGAACATCTAATGTATTTCAACACTTTCATAGGCTACCAGACACATCAAAGACCACAAAGGAAAGACTAGAAAAAGTAGGTCAGCACAAGCTTGGCCCTGGTGGTTATTCAAATTTGGCAGCATGGTTTGTAAGTTTCGAGAAACCAACAATGAATACAAACAATAAATTGAAAATTATTTTTTGTTTTATTGCACCGTAAAATGTTAATTAACGATGATAAGCAAATATGCAGGCTGATCGATTCAATGAAGTACCCATAGAGGAAGACATGAAGCTTGGCTTCCAGGAAGGCGTTGGAGTTGTTGTTGAATGTAGAAGAAGCTTATTTGGGAAAGCACAGTCTTGTGGTACCAATCCATCCAGTGCACAGGTATATAGAGTCTATATAGTTTAATGAAGATTTGTCGCGTGTGGAATATTTTCATTCCAAATACTTGATGTAAAATATTGACTCTATTTTTAACAGGAAAGTAATGATCCCATTAGTGTCGATGAGGGACAACAACAAAATCAATGATCAAGATTCAAATCTAGGTAATGAATTTATTCATATGCTACAATGTTATGTATAGCATTGCAAATGGTGACCATTAACTGTAGTTCACCGTATTTCAACTGCAAAGCATGTAGAGGGTGAAACTGTATAGGTTGAGACTGGACAAGAACATAAACAACATGATTCGGTCACACCTGGTAAAAAAACACCTTCGTAATGAATTTTTTTTAATGAAAAACTTGTCATTAGAATAGAAAAATATAACGATGTAACATTTTCACATCATTGTAGCAAATCCGAACCCCTTGCCGCAAAATCTAGGTCTAGAACAACAATCAGCTAGGATATTACAAACATCACCAAAAGCGCCTCCTAAAGAACCAAGAACTAGAAGAGAAAGTTCAGATGATGTAGATTGTCCTCTCATAGATTATATACCACTGATCAAGAGAAGAAAAACTTATAAAAAGACGGACGGGAAAAGCAACGTCTAAATACTTTTGATAACAATATATCATCCACTATTTTTGGTCTAATGAATGAATGAATGGTTTAATGAATGTTCTTGTTATCACCTAAGCTGTAGTTACCCCTATGAATGGATCCAGTCATGGATGGAAATAGGGAAGGGCAACTCAAAGGTGCAACCACGATCACCTCGACCTCCAATATATATGGTTGTCACGCCAGTCGAGGCAACCTTCGCTTTATGTTATCTAGCCCAGACAACAAAGGGGGAGACCCGATCTACTCCCGACAGGAGAGATCAAAACCAAGACACCAAATCAGGGTATTTCTAAGTGAAGTTAGGTGTATGGTTTATCCTAGACCTAAGGATGAAGTCACAAGCCAAGTGAGGGGTTCAATAGGTATAGCTTTGGTTCATGGTTGATGTAAGAGTGACTTATAATGTTTGAAGTGAGATCTAGGGCAAGTGTACTAGTTCAATGTTGGAAGTCCACTGCCTTGGGAACCGTGTCCAATGCAGGGTAGTTAAGGATTGTATTGGGGCTAACTAGTACGGATGACAAGCTTGACCATGATACATGATAGCTTCAAGGGTTTAGTACACCATGCATGGGTCAATCCACAAGTCAATCCAACAATCTAGGAAATTTGAATTAACTTGGAGAGAAACCAGTGCCTTGGGAATTGGGAAGTGGGGTCAAAGTAGGGTTGACTTGTGGTTTAGGACTCCTAGTACTTGGGACAAGTGGGCAGTAGAGGTCTTAATGGATGAATGTATCTAGACCTAGGTTTGACCTAAGTGGACCACAATTCCTTAAAACAAGGAATACAATCCCCAAGGCAAGATTTGACAAAGTGATAGTCTAGACCTAGGTTTTGAATTATTCCGGTTCTAAATCTCCAAAAATCTCAAGTACCGAGTTCCTGGAAGTGAGTCAACTCACTTCTCCAAGGTGGTGCGAATTTGCCCAAGGAGGCTAAAAAATGGGGTTAGGTGGGTCAAAAAAAGTCGGATGGCATCCAAAATTTAGATCCGGGTAGATCGGTCAGGTAGGAGTATGGATCTGAAATTTCGTGGTAATCCAACGGTTAGATCTTAGTAGATCTGAGTTTAAGTGTTCCAAGTGGTCCAAAATGGGGATTAAATCCCTTAAAATGTGGAATGGGGCCCACAAGGTGAATTTCAGGAAAGTAACAACCTGGGTGTATGTTATTGGATGTGTAGATGACAAATCAAGTGGAATCTCAAACACCCACCACTTAGATCTAGGTCAACTTGCTCAACTAGTGAAGTGCGCCTTGCTTGGGAGAAGCCAAGTTGGTATGGGAGAGGGGTCAAACGGAAGCCAATCCTCACCAAACTATAGATCCGGGATGCCGTGGATGCTATAGAGGTGGGTTTTCAATATTATGCCCAACAACCCACTAGATCTAAGTAGATATGAGAAAATGTAAAATGGGGTTTTGAAGTATTTAGGGTTTTTAAATATTTTAGACAATTGGATAGATCATGGAGATAGAACTTACCTTGAGATCATACCTGAGTGATGTGGATGAGATGCCTTGATGTTGAGGAAGATTCCCGCAGAGATCAAATGAGAGATTGTTGATTTTGCTTGCCAAAATGATGCCCTAGCCCACAAGTGCGCCTTCCTCTACCTATCAAACCAAGGAATGAAGATTCAATCAGTAAGATCAAGTATGGAAGAAATACAAGAGAAATGCAAATAGTAACATGAAATAGAAGGTCCTGGGACAGTAATACTCCCTGTTACCAACGAAGAGCTCCAAAGAAGAAGTAGGGAGAGTCTTCCCCTACCAATACCTCCTCCTCCAAGCAAATCGGCCTCCACCTGTAGATGCAAAATCGTGGTACAAAATATATGGCAAACAATATCTTCAATAACTTAGTGCAAAGGAAGAACCAACAAACGAACACCAAAAGCATTCACCACAACACTGGAGATAGATGCAATAATAATTTTCTATTCCAATAATCCAGAGCCAAAAGTCCCCTTTACAATGAGAGGCTCTCTCCCTTAAATAGGAAGGAGAGGCACCAAAACCCTAACCACTTTTTGAATGAGTGGCTAAGATTAAAAGATACAAATGTATAATCAATGGTTGAGATGAGCTCAACAATAAAATACATGGATCACTAATAAAATATAATGTAAGTGGACAAAATCGCCCTATAAGAGGGGAATCCCACCAAATCATGATGATAAAATATCATAAGAGGCTTATGGTGGGTCCAAGGGGTAATTTTATCCCTCCTTGGTCAATCCCCATAGCACAATAACCAAAAAATAATCATGAATGTACCAAATCGTGCCTCCATAGTGAAGTCATGGTCCTCAAAAGACCTCAAAAAATCCACAAAAAGTGCCATAAGTGATGGATGCGGGCCCCGATGAAGCTGAAACTGCTGGAGAAGGTGTGGAAGGTCCCGATCTATCATCACTGATCATCCCATGCCATAACTTCGCCTCAGTAGCCCAAATCGATTTCCTCAATAGCCATTTCTACCAATCCTGAAATGCCTCGGGAAGCGTGAAACTGCCCCAAACAGCCTCCTGGAGTGCTGGCGCTGTCAAGGTGAGGGCACCAATGTGTCCGGACGGGGGGTAATATGGTAAAAACAAGTGGCTGGACCACCCCCTCCATCATCAGCACCCTAGGTCAACCGGATAAAAGTCATCTCTGCTCCGACAGGGCCTCCAATAGAGCAGAACTGCACTGGGACAGCCTACTGAGGCTCAATCATCACTGTAAGTGCCCGGAACTGAAAAACAAACTATCCCATTGGACTCAGAAGGTCCAAATCTATCCAAGATGTGTACTCATACACCATATCAGTCTCTGCATGATCAAAATAAATATCCAATATACCGGAACAAGGCCAATAATAATGCGCTGTACATATACAAACACTGCTGTAACCCCAGAATCATCATCATAACCCTGTAGCTGCTGCATAGAATCATCCTGTATGTGTACATAGACCATATATCATCTATCCATATCATCATAAGGTCTAACATCTCATGTCCCATGGTCCTCCATGGTCAAACTAGGTCCAACCAAGACCAAATATAACTCAGTCCATCATCCAAGGCTGCTGAAAAGTATCAAGGTTAATACATGCTTTACAACTTATTCAAATAGCAATTATAACACATAATGATCATAACTGGCGATCTACATCCAAATATATAGTATCGTTAATTATTATTATTACTCAGACTAGACTTTCAGGACCATACTCACTTCATAGTTGTGATCAATTTGCTAGTGAAGGGTGAAGGCTGAATTAACTGGCTAGGCTAAGGGATGACTTAGCTGTCTTGACTTTGTGACACTTTGGCAAGGGAAAGGGAATACACCATAGTATGTACTGAATGAGCAATAACACAGGGAATGGCGGTGTCTCACAAATGGATGAGTTGTTTAAAGAGGGTTTATTCACCTTCACAGATGCGCACAATCCATAATACAAATAAGGCCAGCAATTGTTTAGATATAGCATTTAAGTTCCATTGCTTTTTTGGCCTATAGTTTCCATATCCTTGATCTATGTGTGTTTACAAACACATTGCATAGATTTACATTTTTTCTTTTAGGCTTTATGCTGCAGGTGTGTTTTTAAGGCACTTGTTTACCTGAGCACTTCTAGGTGTGTCATGGACAGCTTGTTTACCTAGGTATTTATTTTCCACAAGATATAACATTTTATTTTTATGGCCATTTTCATTTGGCACGCCTTTCATTCATGTGTGTTTAGAAACACATTGCATGAATGGGCTTTTTATACAAGATATAGCATTTCATTTTCCAGATTTTGTATTGATGGCAGCACTAAAAGTTTCAGGTTTAGCCAACACAACTTTAGGGACTAGGGGGAATTCACAAGGAACTCCAACTCACCATAGGTAAGTTTTGTCACCAACTCAGAGCCGAGACACAATAAACAGGGAAGCTCATCCAATACAGAGGCTACAGTGGGGAAAAGTCCTCCATGCCACTAGTCAAGTAGTAAGTCAGGGTGATAATCTAAAAGGTAGGCCATGGATGGATGAAGACAATGAAATGATGGAGCCAACACTAGCAAGCCAAAGTATGGTGTAATGATCACCTCTATTCTCCCTAAGGAGGGTATGTACCAATGAGTATGAATAGTGAACTTCTAAGTCTGAGTAGGGACAGTATAATATATATATAATAGATCAACCAGGTCCATATATCTATATGATCGCCAGATCATGACACTAAGTGCTAAGACATGCTATAAGAATAAGTATAAAAGCAATCTAACCATAACACCATGATATACCTGCTGAGTCATATACCTGCAAGCTCATCAACCTGTACCATCATCTGTCCTCTGAGACTGCTGCTATAACTCTGGGCACTACTGTCTGCTCTGTACCAATGATATAATGGCTACATCGGTCATATCTCTGAGTGTCCTAAAACTCAGTCATGGCATGGGGAATGCAACTGCTGTCCACAATCTGATAGTGATCCAATATAGATGCTCATCTCGGCATCTCAAATGCAAGGGAACTGGCTGAATAGTGTACTGGAATGAGAAAAATAATGTATGGTAGCCCGGCTACTATATATGTGATAACATCTGGCTCCGGCTGGGACAAGTGCTCTGCTGAAATGAGCGCTTGAGAACCTCAGAATCTCAGGTCCTCGAATCTCTGCTACTCGAATCCACGATCCAGCACTCTACCATTTTATTTCAAGCTTTTATTCTTGCAACCTATTTTCTGCATTCACAAACATCAAAAATACCTCATGCCGCATGTGTGGGAAAAATATAAACCAACTGAAATAACATCTATTCTATGTCAGAGATATAAATGCATGAAACATAAATGCAGAAAGTAAATTAAAATACTAACATAATTTTGCAAAATTTGAAATTTATTGTGCAGGAAAAGAAAAAGTGACAGGTACTCAGCTAAACTAGAAGCTTACAAAGGAGCTCAGAGACTAAGAAGGTGCCAGACTCAATGGCTGAAAAGACTAAATACTGCCTAAGTAGGCTTATTTGGTTTCCTACCTACCCTAATCTACCAGGTAATGCAAGACTAGGTCATTCAAGGTTGATAGGAGGAAAGTAATGTTTCAACATCCTCCCATTCACAGGTAACTCAACTTCATCTCCATCCAAGGTTTCAAGGACAAAAGATCCCTTTCCAGCCAGACTACTTATCTTATACGGACCTTTCCATAAACTTTCAAACTTCGTGTGATTTCCTGGTTTTTCTTTATGCTTATCCCATAATAAAACTATATCTCCTATACCAAAGGTAGTACCTCTAGTATTTTGATCAAATGTGCCTTTTACCCTTTCTTGTTCTATAAGCATCTTATCGAGAGCACTTCTTCTCTTTTCATCCAGTTCAACTAATTTATCAATTCTTCCTTGCATTGCTTTTGTATCTGAAGTGCATTGCTGCAACAGTTCATAAACAGGTATTTGCAGATTTATTGGTAGTCTACAGTCTTGTCCATATACCAACTCAAAAGGAGATTTTCCCGTAATCCTTTTCACTGTTGTTCGATCTGCCCATAAAGCATATTTTAACTTTACATCCCAACTTTTCTTATTTTCACCAACCATTCTTTTCAACAGCCTAATTAGATTTTTGTTACTTGATTCGGCGAGACCATTTCCCTGGGGGTAATAGTTCGAAGAATGAGAGAGGGTGATTCCATGATTCATGCAAAAGGTGGACATTTCTATTTTACTGAAGGCTGGGGCATTATCCGTTGTTAGTTTCATAGGGCAACCGTATCTTGACACAATATTTTCTTCCAAAAACTTCACAACCACTTCAGCTGTGGCCTTCTTGGTTGGAATAGCTTCTACCCAACGAGTGAAATAATCCGTGCAGGTCAGCATGTACTTATATCCATTGCTTGAGTTTTCATTGAAAGGACCTACAAAATCCATACCCCATTGTTGAAAAGGAGCTTCAACCACTACAGGATTTAAAGGTAAGGCAGGCAATCTTGGTTTTCCTGAGAAAAACTGACATTCTTGGCATATCCTAATGTAAGCATGTACATCCTTAAAGAGTGTTGGCCAATAATACCCCGCTCTCATGATTTTTGCAGCAGTTGTTCTTGGAGCATAATGACCACCACATAATCCTGAGTGCATCTCCTTTATAATGGTTTTTGACTCTTCCAGGTTGACACATTTCAAGATTATTCCATCGGGGTTCCTCCATCCTAATCCATCCTGGGTTAAAACATACTTTTCAGCTTTTAGCCTTAATGCCCTTCTTTGATGATCCACTAGGTGATCAGGGCATGACAAGTTTCTCAAGAAATATTTGATATCTTTGTACCATTCATGCTCTTCATTAATGTTTAAAATAGAAGGATCCCTTTCACTTATCGTATTTACCATATTGCCTCCCTTTTCAGTTAGAAGTTGAGCTAACCCTTGGCCTTTCACAATCTTAATTGGCTTAATCTCTAGATCATATTCTTGTATACGTGAAATCCAATTTCCTCTTACACCTATGCCATCTGCTTGTGAAAGAACATCCTTTACTGCTTGATAAGGCACATATGCTTTAATTTTGGAATACCCCACATAGGTTCTGAAATGTTTCAAGGCTTTAACTAAGGCATAAGCTTGCTTTTCAGTTGTGGTATATTTCAGTTCAGCATCTCTCAGGTTTTTACTCATAAAGGCTATAGGTTGTTCATGGTTTTCGTTGTTCTTTTGTAATAACACACCAGCAATAGTATCTTCCGAGGCATATGAGTAAATCATGAATTCTTTATTGTAATCAGGACAAGCAAGTACCGGGGAGGTTGAAATGGCCTTCTTAAGCTTGGTGAAAGATGATTCACATTCTTTATCCCAAACAAACTTCACATCCTTTTTAAGAAGGGCATTCAATGGTTTGGCCAATTCTGCTAGGTTTGGAATTAATCTTCGAACGAAATTTATTTTGCCAAAGAAAGACTGCAAGGTGGCCACATTATGGGGTGCTGCAATAGCATTGATGGCCTGGACACGTTCTGGGTCGATTCTGATACCCTCTTTTGACACAATATGTCCTAACAGCTTACCTTCATCTACTCCAAAAGTTGATTTTTTGGGATTTAATGATATACCAAACTTTCTGCAACATTCAAAAACTCTTCTCAAATGTTCTATATGGTCTCCTCGTTCCTTTGAAAACACCGTTAGGTCATCCTGATAAATGGCAATGATTTTCCCAATCAAATCACTAAATGCTTGATCCATAGCCCTTTGAAAAGTGGAGCCAGCGTTTAATAACCCGAATGGCATTCTTATATATTGGAAAGTTCCCCATGGAGTAGTAAAGGTTGTTTTATTTCTGTCTTCCTTTCTAATACGTACCTGATTATACCCCGACAAACCATCCAACATTGACAACATACCTGCCCCAGTAACACTTTGCAACAAATTGTCCATATTTGGCAAAGGGTAATTGTCCTTAAGGGATGCTTGGTTTAGGTTTCTGAAATCAATACATACTCTGATTTCACCATTTTTCTTTCTCACAATCACCGGGTTAGAAACCCAAGTAGTGTGTCGAACAGGTTGGATAATTCCGGCTGCTAGCATTTTCTCAAGCTCTTTCTTAATTAAGGGAGCAAGTTTTGGATTGACATTTCTTAACTTTTTCCTATAAGGTTTAGCTCCTTCATGCAAAGGGATAGTATGCTCAATAATCTCAAGGTCAAAGGTTTTGAGCTCGTCATATGCCCAGGCGAAGATGTCTCGATACTTCCTAATTAAATTTACAATCACCTTTCTTTCTTCTGGGGAGGCATTCTTTCCTATCCTAATCATTCTGGGAGAAACTGAAGTTCCAATATTTATCTCTATAACCTCATCTACCGGTTCAGCTCTCTTACCTTTATATTCATCATGCCTGTTGAAATTTTTCTCCAAAGGTATTGCTAATTTCATGACATCAAAATTTTGAATAGAGGAATTGTTTAATTTATCTTCCAAATTCACATTGCAATTCTGGAATTTTTCGTTGTTTTGCAAGAATGCAATGATCTGTGCATCATTATCAAAGACTTGCCAATGATCTTGATTATCAGGAACCGATGGTCTAAATATTACTTCAACCTTATACTCTTTATCCCTGAGATGATCTGGATTTTCAAAGGTACATGCTATTACTGATAATGCATCAGCCAAGGCATTTTCTTCTCTTGGGACTTCTCGTATTGCAAAGGCATCAAACATTTCTATGGTATCGCAGACAGCATTTCGGTAATCCCTAAGCCTATTATTTTTGGCTGCAAATTGGTTTTTTACTTGGGACACAATCAAATCAGAGTCTCCAGTTACATTTAGACATTTAATCTTCTCTTCTCGGCAAATTTCTAATCCCAAAAGCAATGCTTCATACTCAGCTATATTGTTTGTGCAATCAAATTCAAGACGATATCCAAACAATTTTTCTTCACCAGAAGGAGATGTAAGGACAATTCCAGCTCCAACACCGTGCCTAGATTTTGCCCCATCAAAATGCATTTTCCAAACTTGACTAGGAGGAAAAGGATGTTGTCGGGGTTCTTCCCAATAGTTAGCCATCACCATATAATTTCCAACTTCCTCAGTGGGACGCATAGCCTCTTCAAACAAATAGTCGGGTGTTTCCACGTGTTCTGTCATAGGTTTTTCATTCATCAATCTATAAGTGGCCTTTTCTCCTATAGGGATGGTTGCGTAAGATAAATCCATTTGGATACTTCCTCCCAATTTGGCAGCCCATTCCCTTGATAACAACATCCCCCATGTGTCAGGAATATCTAAAACCAGGACATCCATACTAATTTCGATTGTAGGATAAGCGGCCAGTTTCATTTTGAGATTCTCAATCATACCCTCTGACTTAACAGGCCTAGAATCCATCCCACACACATTCCTATACTGTCTGGATGGTTTTAACTCCAATTGTTCCATGACCTTTAGAGGCATGATATTTACTTCTGCTCCTGAATCTAACATACAATTGTGCAATATCAATTGATTGATCTCCAAAGCAATATAAAAAGGGGGGTGACCCCTACCTTTATCAATTACACTTTGGATCATAATGGGGGGGTCATCCTTAGTTGTTGATCTCACAGGATTCTTGACATTAGGTTTGATTCCTAGGAATTTAGTTGCCTGGTTAAAATATGAAGGGATCTTCAGGAGTTCTTCCAAGGGCACGGGGATATTGGGTTTAGATAAGAAATTACTCAAATCCACCTTTAAATTGCAAGCCTTTTCTTTCTCCTTGGTATTCATTTCTAGACCCAACAAATGCATTACCTGTACTTTAATAGAAGGGATGACTACCAAATCTTTCAAAGACACCATGACAGAAGATCCTGAGAGTTTTCCCAATATATTTGAATTTATCTTTTCTTGCGTTATGGGAGATATTTCTTTACTTGGAGTTGGAGTATTCACTTGTTTTCTTTGTGCTAGATCCCTAGCCTGGGGTTTAGCCGGGCTTGGGCTTGTTGCCTTTTTGGTGACTTGAGAAGACAATCTTCTAGGTTGATCCATTTTCTTTAAGATTCCTTTAGGAGGAGCGTTTGGAGTTTGAGTGGGGAATCTACGAGTGGTATTTCTTTGGTCCAGGGAATTTTCTTTCGGACTAGTTTTGTTCTTATCTATATCTTTTGTTTTATTCTTTTCCTGAGACCTAGTTACTACTCTGCCATCAGAAGTGGGCTTAGTTTGAAAATATTCATTGGTATACACACCCTCAAAGGTTCTAGAAAAAGGTTTATAGTTTTCAATATTTTCTCTTTGTTTTCTGAGAACTACCCCATTCAGGTTTCGGATTAAACCACTCATTTCGGTCATCATTTTCAAAATCATACTGTTCTCTGAATCAGTGATGCAAGGCATAGTTCTAAGTGTTTTAGGATGTAAATGAGCTCGCTCCTCAGCGGAGTCACGATTGGGAGTCGCCAGGTAGATTTAACTCTTCTACCGAGATATGTGTCGTTGTATATGCAGGAAGGACTAGTAGCTTTTCCAAGGTAATCCTATTGCGTCCCTGGCGCCAAAATGTTATGGCAAAGAGAACGGGAATGCTTGAAGAAAAGTATGTTGAACTAGGGCAAGCTATTGCCTCCCCAGCAACGGCACCAAAATGTTATCACCTAAGTTGTAGTTACCCCTATGAATGGATCCAGTCATGGATGGCAATAGGGAAGGGAAACTCAAAGGTGCAACCACGATCACCTCGACCTCCAATATATATGGTTGTCACGCTAGTCGAGGCAACCTTCGCTTTATGTTATCTAGCCCAGACAACAAAGGGGGAGACCCGATCTACTCCCGACAGGAGAGATCAAAACCAAGACACCAAATCAGGGTATTTCTAAGTGAAGTTAGGTGTATGGTTTATCCTAGACCTAAGGATGAAGTCACAACCAAGTGAGGGGTTCAATAGGTATAGCTTTGGTTCATGGTTGATGTAAGAGTGACTTATAATGTTTGAAGTGAGATCTAGGGCAAGTGTACTAGTTCAATGTTGGAAAGTCCACTGCCTTGGGAACCATGTCCAATGCAGGGTAGTTAAGGATTGTATTGGGGCTAACTAGTACGGATGACAAGCTTGACCATGATACATGATAGCTTCAAGGGTTTAGTATACCATGCATGGGTCAATCCACAAGTCAATCCAACAATATAGGAAAGTTGAATTAACTTGGAGAGAAACCAGTGCCTTGGGAATTGGGAAGTGGAGTCAAAGTAGGGTTGACTTGTGGTTTAGGACTCCTAGTACTTGGGACAAGTGGGCAGTAGAGGTCTTAATGGATGAATGTATCTAGACCTAGGTTTGACCTAAGTGGACCACAATTCCTTAAAACAAGGAATGCAATCCCCAAGGCAAGATTTGACAAAGTGATAGTCTAGACCTAGGTTTTGAATTATTCCGGTTCTAAATCTCCAAAAATCTCAAGTACCCAGTTCCTAGAAGTGAGTCAACTCACTTCTCCAAGGTGGTGCGACTTTGCCCAAGGAGGCTAAAAAATGGGGTTAGGTGGGTCAAAACAAGTCGGATGGCATCCAAACTTTAGATCCGGGTAGATCGGTCAGGTAGGAGTATGGATCTGAAATTTCGTGGTAATCCAACGGTTAGATCTTAGTAGATCTGAGTTTAAGTGTTCCAAGTGGTCCAAAATGGGGATTAAATCCCTTAAAATGTGGAATGGGGCCCACAAGGTGAATTTCAGGAAAGTAACAACCTGGGTGTATGTTATTGGATGTGTAGATGACAAATCAAGTGGAATCTCAAACACCCAGCACTTAGATCTAGGTCAACTTGCTCAACTAGTGAAGTGCACCTTGCTTGGGAGAAGGCAAGTTGGTATGGGAGAGGGGTCAAACGGAAGCCAATCCTCGCCAAACTATAGATCCGGGATGTCGTGGATGCTATAGAGGTGGGTTTTCAATATTATGCCCAACAACCCACTAGATCTAAGTAGATCTGAGAAAATGTAAAATGGGGTTTTGAAGTATTTAGGGTTTTTAAATATTTTAGACAATTGGATAGATCATGGAGATAGAACTTACCTTGAGATCATACCTGAGTGATGTGGATGAGATGCCTTGATGTTGAGGAAGATTCCTGCAGAGATCAAATGAGAGATTGTTGATTTTGCTTGCCGAAATGATGCCCTAGCCCACAAGTGCGCCTTCCTCTACCTGTCAAACCAAGGAATGAAGATTCAATCAGTAAGATCAAGTATGGAAGAAATACAAGAGAAATGCAAATAGTAACATGAAATAGAAGGTCCTGGGACAGTAATACTCCCTGTTACCAACGAAGAGCTCCAAAGAAGAAGTAGGGAGAGTCTTCCCCTACCAATACCTCCTCCTCCAAGCAAATCGACCTCCACTTGTAGATGCAAAATCGTGGTACAAAATATATGGCAAACAATATTTTCAATAACTCAGTGCAAAGGAAGAACCAACGAACGAACACCAAAAGCATTCACCACAACACTGGAGATAGATGCAATAATAATTTTCTATTCCAATAATCCAGAGCCAAAAGTCCCCTTTACAATGAGAGGCTCTCTCCTTTAAATAGGAAGGAGAGGCACCAAAACCCTAACCACTTTTTGAATGAGTGGCTAAGATTAAAAGATACAAATGTCTAATCAATGGTTGAGATGAGCTCAACAATAAAATACATGGATCACTAATAAAATATAATGTAAGTGGACAAAATCGCCCTATAAGAGGGGAATCCCACCAAATCATGATGATAAAATATCATAAGAGGCTTATGGTGGGTCCAAGGGGTAATTTTATCCCTCCTTGGTCAATCCCCATAGCTCAATAACCAAAAAATAATCATGAATGTACCAAATCATGCCTCCATAGTGAAGTCGTGGTCCTCAAAAGACCTCAAAAAATCCACAGAAAGTGCCATAAGTGATGGATGCGGGCCCCGATGAAGCTGAAACTGCTGGAGAAGGTGTGGAAGGTCCCGATCTATCATCACTGATCATCCCATGCCATAAATTTGCCTCAGTAGCCCAAATCGATTTCCTCAATAGCCATTTCTACCAATCCTAAAATGCCTCGGGAAGCGTGAAACTGCCCCAAACAGCCTCCTGGAGTGCTGGCGCTGTCAAGGTGAGGGCACCAATGTGTTCGAAAGGGGGGTAATATGGTAAAAACAAGTGGCTGGACCACCCCCTCCATCATCAGCGCCCTAGGTCAACCGGATAAAAGTCATCTCTGCTCTGACAGGGCCTCCAACAGAGCAAAACTGCACTGGGACAGCCTACTGAGGCTCAATCATCACTGTAAGTGCCCGGAACTAAAAACAAACTGTTCCATTGGACTCAGAAGGTCCAAATCTATCCAATATGTGTATTTATACACCATATGAGTCTCTGCATGATCAAAATAAATATCCAATATACCGGAACAAGGCCAATAATAATGCGTTGTACATATACAAACACTGCTGTAACCCCAGAATCATCATCATAACCCTGTAGCTGCTGCATAGAATCATCCTGTATGTGTACATAGACCATATATCATCTATCCATATCATCATAAGGTCTAACATCTCATGTCCCATGGTCCTCCATGGTCAAACTAGGTCCAACCAAGACCAAATATAACTCAGTCCATCATCCAAGGCTGCTGAAAAGTATCAAGGTTAATACATGCTTTACAACTTATTCAAATAGAAATTATAACACATAATGATCATAACTGGCGATCTACATCCAAATATATAGTATCGTTAATTATTATTATTACTCAGACTAGACTTTCAGGACCATACTCACTTCATAGTTGTGATCAATTTGCTAGTGAAGGGTGAAGGCTGAATTAACTGGCTAGGCTAAGGGATGACTTAACTGTCTTGACTTTGTGACACTTTGGCAAGGAAAAGGGAATACACCATAGTATGTACTGAATGAGCAATAACACAGGGAATGGCGGTGTCTCACAAATGGATGAGTTGTTTAAAGAGGGTTTATTCACCTTCACAGATGCGCACAATCCATAATACAAATAAGGCCAGCAATTGTTTAGATATAGCATTTAAGTTCCATTGCTTTTTGGGCCTGAAGTTTCCATAGCCTTGATCTATGTGTGTTTACAAACACATTGCATAGATTTACATTTTTTCTTTTAGGCTTTCTGCTGCAGGTGTGTTTTTAAGGCACTTGTTTACCTGAGCACTTCTAGGTGTGTCATGGACAGCTTGTTTACCTAGGTATTTATTTTCCACAAGATATAACATTTTATTTTTATGGCCAGTTTCATTTGGCACGCCTTTCATTCATGTGTGTTTAGAAACACATTGCATGAATGGGCTTTTTATACAAGATATAGCATTTCATTTTCCAGATTTTGTATTGATGGCAGCACTAAAAGTTTCAGGTTTAGCCAACATAACTTTAGGGACTAGGGGGAATTCACAAGGAACTCCAACTCACCATAGGTAAGTTTTGTCACCAACTCAGAGCCGAGACACAATAAACAGGGAAGCTCATCCAATACAGAGGCTACAGTGGGGAAAATTCCTCCATGCCACTAGTCAAGTAGTAAGTCAGGGTGATAATCTAAAAGGTAGGCCATGGATGGATGAAGACAATGAAATGATGGAGCCAACACTATCAAGCCAAAGTATGGTGTAATGATCACCTCTATTCTCCCTAAGGAGGGTATGTACCAATGAGTATGAATAGTGAACTTCTAAGTCTGAGTAGGGACAGTATAATATATATATAATAGATCAACCAGGTCCATATATCTATATGATCGCCAGATCATGACACTAAGTGCTAAGACATGCTATAAGAATAAGTATAAAAGCAATCTAACCATAACACCATGATATACCTGCTGAGTCATATACCTGCAAGCTCATCAACCTGTACCATCATCTGTCCTCTGAGACTGTTGCTGTAACTCTGGGCACTACTGTCTGCTCTGTACCAATGATATAATGGCTACATCGGTCATCTCTCTGAGTGTCCTGAAACTCAGTCATGGCATGGGGAATGCAACTGCTGTCCACAATCTGATAGTGATCCAATATAGATGCTCATCTCGGCATCTCAAATGCAAGGGAACTGGCTGAATAGTGTACTGGAATGAGAAAAATAATGTATGGTAGCCCGGCTACAATATATGTGATAACAGTTCTAATGTTTTAATGATCCAGTGTAGTAAACTATTACCTTCATTGAATTTCAACTTTTATTGAATGAATGTGTTGACTGAATGATTAATGAATGGTGTATTGAATGTTATCTTTTATTGAATGAATGTGTTGATTGACTGAAACGATGGTTTAGTGAATGTTAACATTTATTGAATGAACAATGTATGAAAGTTCATGATGAAATATGGATGAATTTGCACATATTTGTTTTTTTCAAGTACATGCATTGGGTATGGGGAATTGAGAGTGATGTGAGAGGGGGGGGGGGGCATAAGAACTTCCACCTTCACGTGGCTGGCCCTGTTCAGTAGAGAATATGAAATTATTCTTGAAACAGAGAGGAGCTCAATGAATGGCTACGATGCCGGCTTTCTACAACCCACTCGCGTGTTGTCTAAATTTTGACAATTTTTTGGAGCTTGTTGTGATTTTTGGTTGCTCCTCATAACCAAGTTCTAGTTTCCACAACATCAAAGGTTGAGTAAATGATGCACTGGGATCAATATCCTTAACCTTCTCTTTAATTTCCTTGGAATCAATATCCTTAACCTCACATTAAACCCTTCGAAATTGGTATATTTACCATTCAAGGCCGGCTTCTTCTGAAGCATGATATTTGCAACTAAGCTAGCATACACCAACAACAATTAGAGACATGTTGCTTGTTGTGAATGCTCATCTTTTTTTTAGGAATGTAACTTGACCATAATGGCTCCTCCTACGCTAGGGAATTAAAGTCAACAACAAATTAAAGAAAACATATAGTTTGCATCAAAACAATAACAGGGTACAAACTGAACTGAGGAGATTCAAACCTGCGACCTATGTCTAGTCCCAAGGCTACCACCTTCAAGCTTGAAGTGCAGCTGGAAAGGGTGACCACCTTCAAGCTCGATTCAGTCTACATGAATTTCAAAATGGGAGATGGTAGGCTACCACATTCAAACTTGATTCATTGTGTATGCATTTCACTATGCAATCATCTCAGATTCTCGTTGTGTTTTCCCTCTATTAGTTTATCAATTCGGTATGACCCACGCCCGCTGTCCGAGGAGTGTTTCCGCGGTCTTGAGCTCCATCCTAACAATGGTGACGATTCATTCTATATTTACGTTTCCCTTAAGCTACAATATGGCAAACTCATAGTTCACTATCAAGATTTCTTTGACCGTCAGCTTTGTCAGACAAACCTTAATAGTGAACTATGAGTTTTTCATTTGCAGTCGAAGGGAAACGTAATACCATGAATCATCAACCGTTGCCAGGATGAAACTAAAGACTGTGGAAACACTCATTGGACGGTGGATGTGGGTCATACCCAATTGATCAACTTATTGATGGAAAACGCAATGGGAATTTGAGACGGTTGCATAGTGAAATGCATGCAGAATAAATAAAGAGTGGGTCTCGAGAGAAATGGTTTTGGGGAGTCGCATGAGAGGAAATGGTGATGGGAATTGATTGATAAGGTCAAGCTTGAAGGTGGTATCCTTGGGACTAGACATCGGTCGCAAGTTCAAATCTCGTCTAAATATTTTTTATAACAATATATCATCCACAATTTTTGGCCTAATTAATGAATGAATAGTTTAATGAATTTTCTAATGTTTTAATGATTCAGTGTAGTAAACTGTTACCTTTATTCAATTTTAGCTTTTATTGAATGAATGTGTTGACTGAATGATTAATGAATGGTTTATTGAATGAATGTGTGTATCAACAGAAACAATGGTTTAGTGAATGTTAGCATTTATTGAATGAATAATGGATGAAAGTTCATGATACAATATGGATGAATTTGGACATATTTGTTTTCTTCGATTGCATGCATTGGGTATGGGGAATTGAGAGTGATGTGAGGGGGGGAGGGGCCATAAGAGCTTCCTCCTTCACGTGGTTGTCCCTGTTGAGTGGAGAATATGAAATTATTCTTGAAACAGAGAGGAGCTCAATGAATGGCTATGATGGTAGCTTTCTACAACCCACACGCGTGTTGTTTAAATTTTGACAATTTCTTGGAGCTTGTTGTGATTTTTGGTTGCTCCTCATAACCAATTTCGAGTTTCCATAACTTCAAAGGTTGAGTAAATGACGCACTGGAATCAATATCCTTAACCTTCTCTTTAAATTCCTTGGAATCAATATCCAGCTTAACCTCAAATAAACATAAGCGAACAAAAGAAAATGCAAGAAAGAGATTAAACTTGCAAAATATAACACTTGTATTAATAAATTAAAAGAGAGAGAGTAATGTTCATGGGCCTCTTGGAGAGGATGAGCTCCTTTGAGCAAAGCTTCAATACAATACCAATCTTTAACAAAACAATATACATCCTTCTAGTGCTATAAATAGTTTCTTAATAACTACCAAAACCCTAACTACATGCAATCTCAAAATTAATGACTACCAACCACCTACTGGTTCTTATTTAATAAAAATGATCCTTTTACATTAAGTAACTACCGATTAACTATCTAATGATCCTTATTCAAAGAATATGATCTCATACATGAATATAAAAACTCCTTAGTATACCAAATTAGAGAAGTTAGGTAAGAGTACCTTGACACAATGGAAGCACACTACCATCTCTTTGTGACGAATATGCCACAATGTTACATAACTTCCCAGTCCTTTTATTCTGCTACATGGAAAGCCTGTAGTCCATAAAGTAAGTTCCATAGACACTAGCACTTGAGACTTAGAGTACAGTCTTTTGTGCCACCTTAATAGGCACCCACTAGCCTGTAGGTCCACTTGAATAATGATTGACTCCACCACTTAATACAATGACTCTAATAAAATGGATTTATTCCAACAACTCTATTTCCTTAGGCTACTCCACTGCTAATATAATGGGAAGAGAATAATGGGGTTCTCAGTTATATATATATGTAATTATTCTACATATTTCCACAATAGAGATAGAATATATTGATTTCCTGTATTTTTTTTTTTTTAAATGTATTGGGTAGTCGGTTAACCGACGACATAATAACGACAACCCTAGGGTAATATCCGATGGTGTTGCAATACTACCGACGGCTCGAAACGTCAGTTTCATTTTTTTTTGCTATGTTGTCCACATCGCTTAACCGATGACCTTTCCGACGATTGCATGGTGATATCCTACGATTGTGCTATACTACCGACAGCTCGAAATGTCGGAATTGTCTTTTTCTTTTTGGCAAACACGTCGCTTAACCGCTGACTTTTCCTACGCATAATCGACGAGAAAATGATGGCATCTGGCAAATATTGCAAGTTGATGCTGTCGCTTATCCGACTTCCTGTGAAGCTGGAGGAAGTTGGTTAACCGACATGTTTTCTAGTCGAATATCCGATGTCTTGAACTATGTAGATTTTAGCCGATATCCCACCGATGATAAAAAAAGACTGGAATTGTTAGATAGTCGACCATAGGTTATAGCAAATTCGACTTTTTCGTCGTCGGATTTTGGGTCAAAAAAACTTAGTGAGACAATATCTTGATCGAGTACGACAATGTATTAATGAGAATTTTTGCCCAATCGTTAGAAGGTGAGACTAGAAAGTGGTTCAGATCTTTACCTAATGCCTCTATTATCACTATGGAAATCTTGGAATCCACATTCATCAAGAAGTGGGGAGTTAAACGGGATAGTTTATATTATCTGACAGAGTTTTATGCCCTGAATAAAAGTGGCTCTGAAAATGTGGTCGGTTTCACAGCAAGATTTAATAAACAGTATTTCAAAATACCTGAGGACATTCATCCTACTGAAGCTGCAACTCGGGTCACTTATGTAGCTTCCTTCCCATTAGATTTTGCCATAACGTTGAGAGAAAGAAGACCAGTCTCGCTCAGTGACATGTAAGATGATGCCATCGACGTCGAAGGAAATTTGAGAGGGGGAGGAAAGATTAAGATGACAAATGAGGTTGAACCCAGAGATAAAGGAAAGGATAGGGAAGAAGGGGTATCTTCAATAATTAGAGAATCTCAAGATGCTAAGATTGACGAGATGACTTGTATCATAAAAAACCTTTCAAACAAGGTCACTAGAATGGAGCTTGAAGGTAGCAATTCCAATCGACAATCTCCTCCTCATCCTCAAAATCAATTTAGAAGACCCTTCAATCTACAGATGGCATATAGAGAGAAAAGAAATGATGAAGAGCCACTCGGACCTTTTGTTCGTGAAAAAGAAAATAATCTTACCGGTATTGCTGCAGAGGAATATTATGAAGATTTTGAGGAACAGCTAAATTGGGTGGAAGAAGATTCACACCTCATGCATATCATTAGAGAAGACTATGAGAGTTTACGGTTATACGAAGAAGATAGCTCAGATCTTCTATATACCCAAGAGAGTATTGATTTTCCTAAGGATCATCTAGATTCTTGTAGTACTCAGCCTGAAAGAACGCCAAAGAGTTATAATTTAAGACCAAGGTTAGAAGCTATGCCTAAGCAAAGTGGACCTATGACTAGAAAATCCCCATGGAAGCCAGACCAGATGAAGCCTGCTGAAGCATCTCCCCTACCCAAAGTAAAATTTCTCTCTAAATATAAAGAAGTCAAAGTCATGACCCCAGATGTTCCTAATTAGCTAGGCATAAGCCCCCACAAGAGAATATAATCAATCCCTAGAGAAGGGCCCACCCCTTTTAGTCTGGAGCAAGAGATAAATAAACTAAAAATAGCGGTCCCTTTAACTGATTTGATAAGAAATCCGATCTACCAGGGCCAGATATATAGGATGCCGCACAAAGCCGAAGGCACAGACCAGCAAGATTCCATAAACCTTAATGATGAGGCTCCCTCTTTCCTGTGTGGCTTACATATTGATAATAAAGAAGAACCCATTGTTACGTTTTACGTCACTCTAAATGTGCATGATAAGCTTCTCCACAATTGCATGCTAGATTCGGGAGCATCCCACAATCTAATGCCCAAAGTTATCATGGAACAATTGGGGCTGGAAATCACCCGGCCATATCATGATCTTTACAGTTTTGATTCCAGAAACGTAAAATGCATAGGGATGATAAAAGATATGGTGGTTACTCTAGCCCAGATACCAGCAAAGAGCATAATTATAGAGTTGGTAGTAGCCAACGTCCCTACTAAGTATTGCATGGTACTGTCGAGAATTTGGGCTAAAACGCTGGGAGGAACCATGTAGATGGATATGAAATATGCTACGATACCTTTTTTAGCTGGGGAAACCAGGCGGTTGTATAGAGAAGCCATGTTCACATATGTCATAAGTGACCAAGATATTCCTACGAATTATCCTATATATGCCGCTGATGAAAATATGGGCTGCTACAAATTATCAGTAGAAGGTTCAGCCGAAGGCGAGGTCACACAGATTCAGACAGCGGAACCAGCCACTGAAAATAGCTGGAATCTAGTGTGGAAAATTTTCTTCGATGGAGCGTCTACCAAAAATGAATCTGGAGCAGGCACAATATTGACGTCACCTTTGGGGGACAAAGTCAATGTGTCATACAAACTTGATTTTGACACCACTAACAATGTCGTGGAATATGAAGCACTCATCCTAGGTCTACGAGCAGAAAGAGACTTGAGAGTTACTAATCTGGTGGTGTTCGGAGACTCAGAGCTTGTGGTGAATCAGATGAAAAACATTTATCAGACTAAACATCCCATACTCAGAGCATATCGCCATCTAGCGTGCGATCTTATTGACAACTTTTTTTACGCCTTTAACATTACTTTTGTGCCCCAAGAAGAAAATCAGCAGGCTGACGCTTTGGCCATGATAGCGAGCTCCTTCAATCCTCCCAATAAGCCAAAGCTAAAATATGAAGTAGAAATGAGATACCGCCCCTCCATCCCTGACAACATCAAAAGTTGGCAAGTTTTTGAAGATGATCAACAGATCAAGCACTTTTTGCAATTGGTCGAAGAATTTTCAAACACCGAGGTTGACGATGACTCTAAAAAAGCTAAAGGAAGTAATGCATGGGTAACAGATCCTCGAAGATTTGAATTCATGCAACAAATCATAGGTAATAAAATTCTTCAACTAAAAAACAATTTTATACCAAAAGGCCTCATTCCTTTAGAGCAGTTATTCAACAAAGATGACGTCTGAATCAGACCAACAATACATCCGACCACTGAGGCTATGCATGAAGTAAATCTTGGCACTGAGGAAGACCCCAAGTTCATCAAGTTTCCCAAATCTCTTACTAAGGATGAGAGGCAAAGGTATGAAGAGTTGCTTAAAGATTATGCTGGCGTTTTAGCCTAGAAATATGAAGACCTCAGGACATATGATACCTCTATAATTCAGCATAGGATCCCCTTAAAGCATGATTCTAAACCAGTGAAACAAAAGTTGAGGCAGGTGAACCCTATTTTGTTACAAGTCATTGAGAAAGAGGTGAGGAAGCTTCTAGATGCAAAAATTATTGTCCCTCTAAGGTATTCGGAATGGGTGGCAAATCTGGTACTGGTCAAAAAGAAGAACGGTGAAATCCGGTTATGCGTCGATTTCAGGAATCTGAATAAATGCTCGTTGAAGGACAATTACCCCTTACCCAAGATGGATCACATCCTGCAAAGAGTGGTAGGCTCAACCTGAGTCTCTATGACGGATGGGTTCTTAGGCTACAATCAGGTAGCAATGCATATTGATGATCGAGAAAAGACGACTTTTACTACACCATGGGGAATGTTCATGTATGATCAAATGCCTTTTGGAATTATGAATGCCGGGGCGACATTTCAAAGGGCCATGGACATAGAATTTGTAGTCAAAAGAGACAAATTCATTGTCATATACCTTGACGACATGATAGTTTTCTCTAAATATGATCAGGATCATCTTCAGCACCTGAAACGAACTTTTGAGAAGTGCAGAAAGTATGGTTTGTCTCTTAACCCAAAGAAGTCCTTTTTTCCATGACAGAAGGAAAGTTACTCGGTCATATTGTTTCTAAATATGGTGTGAGAATAGATCTGAAAAGAGTTGCTGCTATCAAGCTGATCGATCTCCCATGAAATAAAAAAGAGGTATAATCTTTCATTGGTAAAATAAAATTTTTACGGAGATTTATTCCTAACTTTGCTGAAACCATGAAATAAATTATTGATATGTTATGAAAGGATGCTGAGATAAAATGGACCACATCTGCTAGAAATTATTTCAAACAGATACAAGATTCATTGGGAGAAGCGCTTGCTCTAACCAGCCCAGACTACACCAAGGATTTCCTAATCTTCTCTTTTTCCTCTCAACTTACTGTTATCACCTAAGATGTAGTTACCCCTATGGATGGATCCAGTCATGGATAGCAATAGGGAAGGGCAACTCAAAGGTGCAACCATGATCACCTCGACCTCCAAAATGTATGGTTGTCACGCCAGTCGAGGCAACCTTCGCTTTATGTTATCTAGCCCAGACAACAAAGGGGGAGACCCGATCAACTCCCGATAGGAGAGATCAAAACCAAGACACCAAATCAGGGTAATTCTAAGTGAAGTTAGGTGTATGGTTTATCCTAGACCTAAGGATGAAGTCACAAGCCAAGCAAGGGGTTCAATAGATGTAGCTTTGGTTCATAGTTGATGTGAGAGTGACTTATAATGTTTGAAGTGGGATCTAGGATGAGTGTACTAGGTCAATGTCAAAAGATCCACTGCCTTGGGAACTGTGTCCAATGCAGGATAGTTTTGAGGGATGTATTGGGGATAACTAGTACATAAGACAAGCTTGACCATGATTCATGATAGCTTTAAGGGTATAGTTCACCATGCAAAAGTCAAACCACAAGTCAATCCAACAATCTAGGAGAGTTGGGTTGTCTTGGAGATAAACCAGTGCCTTGGGAATTTGGAAATGGAGTCAAAGTGGGGTTGACTTATGGTTTAGGACTCCTACAACATGAGATAAGTGGGAAATATAGGTCTTGATGGTTAAATGTGTCTAGATCTAGGTTTGACCCAAGTGGACCACAATCCCTTAAAACAAGGAATGCAGTCCCCAAGGCAAAATTTGACAAAGTGACAGTCTAGACCTAGGTTTTGAATTATTCTGGTTCTGGATCTGCAAGAATCTCAAGTACCCAGTTCCTCGAAGTGAGTGAACTCACATCTCCAAGGTGGTGCGACTTTACCTAAGGAGGCTTCAATTTGGGATTAGGTGGGTCAAATCATGTCGGATGGCATCTAAACTTTAGATCCGGGTAGATCAGTCAAGTAGGAGTGTGGATCTATAATTTCGTGGCAATCCACCGGTTAGATCTTTGTAGATCTAAGTTTTAGTGTTCCAAGTGGTCCAAAATGGGGATTAAATCCCTTAAAATGTGGAATGGGGCCCACAAGGTGAATTTCAAGAAAGGGACAACCTGGGTGTATGTTATTTGATGTGTAGATGTCAAATCAAGTGGAATCTCAAACACCCATGTTCTAGATCTAGGTCAACTTGCTCAAATGGTGAAGTGCGCCTTCCTTGGGAGAAGCTAAGTTGGCTTGGGAGAGGGGTCAAACGGAAGCCAATCCTCACCAAACTATAGATCCGGGATGCCGTGGATGCTATAGAGGTGGGTTTTCAATATCATGCCCAACAACCCACTAGATCTCAGTAGATCTAAGAAAATGCAAAATTGGGGTTTTAATTAATTAGGGTTTTAAGTGTTTTTGACAATTGGATAGATCATGGAGATAGAACTTATTTTGAGATCATACCTGAATGATGTGGATGAGATGCCTTGATGTTGAGGAAGATTCCCGCAGAGATCAAATGAGAGATTGTTGATTTGCTTGCCAATTTGATGCCCAAGTCCACAAGTGCGCCTTCCTCTACCTGTCAAACCAAGGAATAAAATTCAATCAGTAAGATCAAGTATGGAAGAAATACAAGAGATATGCAAATAGTAACATGAAATAGAAGGTCCTGGGACAGTAATACTCCCTGTTACCAACGAAGAGCTCCAAAGAAGAAGTAGGGAGAGTCTTCCCCTACCAATACCTCCTCCTCCAAGCAAATCGGCCTCCACCTGTAGATGCAAAATCGTGGTACAAAAGATATGGCAAACAAGATCTCCAATAACTCAGTGCAAAGGAAGAAATGACGAACGAACACCAAAAACATTCACCACAACATTGGAGATAGATGCAATAATAATTTTCTATTCCAATAATCCAGAGCCAAAAGTCCCTTTACAATGAGAGGCTCTCTCCTTTAAATAGGAAGGAGAGGCACCAAAACCCTAACCACTTTTTGAATGAGTGGCTAAGATTAAAAGATACAAATGTCTAATCAATGGTTGAGATGAGCTCAACAACATAATACATGGATCACACATAAAATATAACATAAGTGGACAAAGTCGCCCTAGGAGAGGGGAATCCCACCAAAACATGATGACAAAATATCATAAGAGGCTCATGGTGGGTCCAAGGGGTAATTTTATCCCTCCTTGGTCAATCCCCATGGCACAATAACCAATAAATAATCATGAATGTACCAAATCGTGCCTCCATAGTGAAGTCGTGGTCCTCAAAAGACCTCAAAAATCCACAGAAAGTGCCATAAATGATGGATGCGGGCCCCGATGAAGCTGAAACTGCTGGAGGAGGTGTGGAAGGTCCCGATCTATCATCACTGATCATCCCATGCCATAACTTTGCCTCAGTAGCCCAAATCGATTTCCTCAATAGCCATTTCTACCGATCCTGAAATGCCTCGGGAAGCGTGAAACTGCCCCAAACAGCCTCCTTGATTGCTGGCGCTGTCAAGGTGAGGGCACCAATGTGTCCGGAAGGGGGGTAATATGGTAAAAACAAGTGGCTGGACCACCCCCTTCATCATCAACGCGCTAGGTCAACCGGATAAAAGTCATCTCTGCTCCGACAGGGCCTCCAACAGACCAAAACTGCACTGGGACAGCCTACTGAGGCTCAATCATCACTGTAAGTGCCCGGAACTGAAACCAACTGTCCCATTGGACTTAGAAGGTCCAAATCTATCCAAGATGTGTACTCATACACCATATGAGTCTCTGCATGATCAAAATAAATATCCAATATACCGGAACAGGGCCAATAATAATGCGCTGTACATATACAAACACTGCTGTAACCTCAGAATCATCATCATAACCCTGTAGCTGATGCATAGAATCATCCTGTATGTGTACATAGACCATATATCATATATCCATATCATCATAAGGTCTACCATCTCATGTCCCATGGTCCTCCATGGTCAAACTAGGTCCAACGAAGACCAAATATAACTCAGTCCATCATCCAAGGCTGCTGAAAAGTATCAAGGTTAATACATGCTTTACAATTTATTCAAATAGCAATTATAACACAGAGTAATCATGACTGGCGATCTAAATCCAAATATATAGTGTCGTTAATTATTATTATCACTCGGACTAGACTTTCAGGATCATACTCACTTCATAGTTGTGATCAATTTGCTAGTGAAGGGTGAAGGCTTAAATTAACTGGCTAGGCCAAGGGATGACTTAACTTCCTTGACTTTGTGACACTTTGGCAAGGGAAAGGGAATACACCATAGTATATACTGAATGAGCAATAACACGGGGAATGGCGGTGCCTCACAAATGGATGAGTTGTTTAAAGAGGGTTTATTCACCTTCACAGATGCGCACAATCCATAATACAAATAAGGCCAGCAATTGTTTAGATATAGCATTTAAGTTCCATTGCTTTTTGGGCCTGAAGTTTCCATAGCCTTGATCTATGTGTGTTTACAAACACATTGCATAGATTTACATTTTTCTTTTAGGCTTTCTGCTGCAGGTGTGTTTTTAAGGCACTTGTTTACCTGAGCACTTCTAGGTGTGTCATGGACAGCTTGTTTACCTAGGTATTTATTTTCCACAAGATATAACATTTTATTTTCATTGCCATGTTCATTTGGCATGCCTCTCATTCATGTGTGTTTAGAAACACATTGCATGAATGGGCTTTTCATACAAGATATAGCATTTCATTTTCCAGATTTTGTATTGATGGCAGCACTAAAAGTTTCAGGTTTAGCCAACACAACTTTAGTGACTAGGAGGAATTCACAAGGAACTCCAACTCACCATAGGTAAGTTTTGTCACCAACTCAGAGCCGAGACACAATAAACAGGGAAGCTCATCCAATACAGAGGCTACAGTGGGGAAAAGTCCTCCATGCCACTAGTCAAGTAGTAAATCAGGGTGATAATCTAAAAGGTAGGCCATGGATGGATGAAGACAATGAAATGATGGAGCCAACACTAGCAAGCCAAAGTATGGTGTACTGATCACCTCTATTCTCCCTAGGGAGTGTAAAACCAATGAGTATGAATAGTGAACTTCTAAGTCTGAGTAGGGACAATATAATATAAATAATAGGTCAACTAGGTCCATGTATCTATATGATCGCCAGATCATGACACTAAGTGATATGACATGCTATAAGAATAAGTATAAAAGCAATCTAACCATAACACCGTAATATACCTGCTGAGTCATATACCTGAATGCACATCAACCTGTACCATCATCTGTCCTCTGGAACTGCTGCTGTAACTCTGGGCACTACTGACTGCTCTGTACCAATGGTATAATGGCTACATCGGTCATCTCTCTGAGTGTCCTGAAACTCAGTCATGGCATGGGGAATGCAACTGCTGTCCACAATCTGATAGTGATCCAATATAGATGCTCATCTCGGCATCTCAAATGTAAGGGAACTGGCTGAATAGTGTACTGGAATGAGAAAAATAATGTATGGTAGCCCGGCTACTATATATGTGATAACATCTGGCTCCGGCTGGGACAAGTGCTCGGCTGAAATGAGCGCTTGAGAACCTCAGAACCTCTGGTCCTCGAACTCTGCTACTCGAATCCACGATCCAGCACTCTACCATTTTATTTCCAGCTTTATTCTTGCAACCTATATTCTGCATTCACAAACATCTAAAGAAAATACCTCATGCCGCATGTGTGGGAAAAATATAAAATCAACTGAAATAAAATCTACTCTATGTCAGAAATATAAATGCATAAAGTATAAATGCTAAAGGTAAATTAAACTACTAACATAATTTGCAAAATTTGAAATTTATTGTGCAGGGAAAAGAAAAGTGACAGGTACTCAGTTAAACTAGGAGCTTACAAAGGAGCTTAGATGCTAAGAAGGTGCCAGACTCAATGGCTGAAAAGACTAACTACTGCCTAAGTAGGCTTATTTGGTTTCCTACCTACCCTAATCTACGAGGCAATGCAAGCGGGGAGATCCCAACTATGTGGGATCAGGGATGTGATCCCTCAAGTCCCTCTGATGGACAGGATATAAAATACGTCGTCCACTACCAGTGGTCAGAAAACACATGCCATCAATGCATCGTTCTACTGTGAAAGGTCCAACCCATAAGTCATCAGCTTGCCCCAATCTTATATGCAGTAAATGGTTGGGGATAATGACTTGACTTCCTGTAGGAAACCTATTTCTATTGACTGACTCAGGGATAACTCCAATGTTATGAATAGGCATGGGGTGGATTTCAGCAGGGTTTTGCGGTTGAGGTGTGACAATCCTAGAGTTTCTCCTAGAAGGAACTGCATCAATTCTGGGTGGACCACCATCTAAGGAAATAGAAACTGTGCCAACAAGGATTTCCCTAACTTCCCTTCTTGTTTCTTGGATTACCTCATTTGGCTCTTCCCCATGGGGAGACACAACTCTTTTAACAATTTCACCTACAGTCAAGAGGTCTCTATGTTCTTCCAAGGGAGGTGGCTCTCTAGATATGACAGTGTTATGACTAGAACCTTCCCCTGAAGGAACCGGAACAACCATGTTTTCCAATCTGGGAGAAACTGACTCAGGATGAAATGTAGAGGAAGTAGGAATGTGAGAAGGATCATGAGTATGATGACTAGAAAACTCAGATGGTAGGAGGAAACTAGGAATGTGCGGATATGTAGATAAAGCATGGCTTTGAGGCTCTGAAGGAGTTTGAAAAATAGCAAGGTTATTTAGATTATAGTCTCCTTCAGGAGCATCATTAGCTAGGGCATCCTCTTCCCAACTCAGAGAGTTATCATGGACTTGAATTAGGCTACCGTCTTCTAAGGATAAATGAGATAAAGAATCTTCTGTATTGGAAAAATAAGTGGTTTCAGGCTCTTCATTTGTTTCAACCCTAGTAGATGTTGCAAGATTGTTTTCCCATGGGTAAATAGGTGCAAGCCCTTGGTTTTCTCTCTCTCTGTTGTGATCAGTCAAGGCAAACCATTCCCTAACAGTGAAAGGAATTCTTTCTCCCCTCCTAATATCATCAAACTCATCTTCATGTATTGAGTTTTCAATATTCTCCTCATTATTTATTTGCTCATGAAGGTTTTCTATTGGGGGAGTTTGTTCCATGCTTTGATCATCAAGCAAATTCTCATCTCTTCCTATATTTCTTATGCCATCCTCAACCCCTCCAAGTGTGTGATTTTCTATAGCAGGTTCTTGAATGGTTTCATTGTTTTGTTCATGATCTTGGGGTTGATTTTCATATCCTCTCAATTCATCCATTTCCTCAACAAATTCATTTCCAATTGTTCTTGTTATTTCAATCATTTGCTTGTCTTCCCAAAAAGAATCAAAATCTTCCATGACCATACACATACTTTGATCAACTTCATATAATTCATCCTCATCTTCAACAAGGTTAGTTTTGGCATTATTTAACAATTCATCCCCATATGTGTTTTTTAGCCCTTCATCAAAAGACTCAACATGCTCATTATAACAAGGTTCTCTGTTAACCCGAATCAAAGCTCCATCAGGGTTTGGAACACAAATAAATGATAAGTCCATCATAAGGTATCCACCTAGACCAGCTGCCCACTTTCTAGATAAAAGCATTCCATATGCTGGGGGCAAGTCAATGACCACTACATCCATCATGGTGGAAATGTCTGAACATGCAAAAAGATCAGCTCTAAGGTTTTTGATCAAACCATAAGATGGCACTCGTCGAGAATCTATACCACAGACATTTCCATAAGGTCTAGTCACTTCAAGTCCCATTTCCTTCATAACTTGTAAAGGCATAACATTCATCGCTGCTCCAGAATCCAACATACAATTATGAAGGAGCATGTTTTGAATGTGCAAGGTAAGGTAAAAGGGGGAGTGACCACCGCTTTTTCTTTCATAAATGGCTGAATGGATGTTTATTGGTGGATCCTTCTCTGTTTCACTAGGTTGTGTTCCACTAAGCTTTTGGATATGACATGACTCTAGGACCGGTTCAGGAGTTTTCTCTTGGCCAATACCGTTGAAAAATTCCTCTACTTGGCATCTAACAGAGGGCACCTTCATTAACTCAGTGACAGGGATGTTACACATTATCTTGCTTAGCTCTTTCTTCATATCAATCTTGAGATCATAATCATCTATGGCAAGATCTTATTCTTCCTTTTTATCTTCATCAATCTTTTTATGTTTATCAAGAAAAGAAGGCTGGGAAGTACTTCCTCGTTTGTAGATTTGATACTTTGGTTGCTCTTTAGGTTTTGGGAGTTCTAAGGCACAACATGTGGAGCTAGGTTCTTCAACAATATCATCTTCTTGCTCCCATGGCTCTTCTTCTAAAAGGATTCTTCCAAAGTCTTCATCATAAGATAAGTCATTTATAAAGTTGATGTTTTCTGGTTTGTCATCATGGTCAATGGTGTCAGAGGGTATTTCTTCTTCTTCATCACACCAATTGACTTCCTTCTTTTCAGTGTTTTCTGGATACTCAGGTCGTCGCCTATCCCTATCCCCATTAGGCCTTCTATTATTATTCCAGTAAGGTTTAGGGCCACAAGGATTCCTATGTCTCTCAGGGTCATTCAAACTTGCCACATTCTTAGTTAGGACAGTTAATTGTTTCATCATTTCTTGCATGACTTCTAAAGTGTCCTTGGATTCCTTTGGCACACTCACAGGTTCCTTTGGTTTTCGGAGTCTAGGGTCAGATCTGGAAGTGGATGGGGTGAATTGATCGAAAAAGTTTTGTTTCCCCATGGATGCTACATTTTGCTCAGCCATTTTAGCATTTGATTGAGCGGTCTTTAAGTCATTCGGGTTTTTATCCTTTAGCTGATAACCAACCCATCCCTCAAAGGAATTCAAGTAGTGAATGACAACTGCTTGATCTTTTGGTCTAATCTCTTCAGGGATAACAGCTACAGTCTTGTCAAATCTTATGTTAAACTCATGGACTGTTTCATTTTCTCTTTTCTTGATGTCAAAAAGTTGGTGTAAGAGAAATTTCCCATCTAACTTTCGGGACCACTCACTGTTTAGCTTGTTGACAAAGTTATCATACCCATCAATGGATGAGGCAGGCAATCTGTCAAACCACTTCCTAACATCTCCTTCTAAGGATGCCAGGAGACCCCTCATGAACACATCTTCTTCAGATGCCCCATATGCTTCCATGTGTTCCCATACTTTATCAATGTGGTCTTCAATTGATATAGCGGATACTCCATCAAATCTGGGAACCTTTTCAAAATACTTTTCAGGCATGTCATGGGGTGCACCCTGGATTTGGGAAAAGTCTAAAGGAGATGGTTTTGCCTTTCTTCCAAAAATCCTAGGGGCTTGTGGTGGAGGAACATTCTGGTTTCCCGGGTTTGTTCCGGCCATTGGATTTGGTAAGTTTGTGTTTAAGTTTGAACTAGGAGATGAGGGAGGAACCGACTCGATCAAAGGGGATCCTGAAGCTCTGTTTGGAGAATCGTTAACCAATTTCCAAAGGAAGTTAGATGGTTGTGCTTTAGGATCTCTTTTACGATATGTAATTGGGGTTCCTTCAACTTGATCTAAGTTTACTTTACTTCTTGTGTTGTAAGGATGTAAATGAGCTCGCTCCTCAGCGGAGTCACGATTGGGAGTCGCCAGGTAGATTTAACTCTTCTACCAAAATATGTGTCGTTTATATATGCGGGAAGGACTAGGGAAAGCTATTGCCTCCCCGGCAACGGCGCCAAAATGTTATGGCAAAGAGAAGGGGAGCAAATCTTTAAAATAATATATCGAACCAGGGTAAGCCTATGCCTTCCCCGGCAGCGGCGCCAAAATGTTATCACCTAAGATGTAGTTACCCGTATGGATGGATCCAGTCATGGATAGCAATAGGGAAGGGCAACTCAAAGGTGCAACCACGATCACCTCGACCTCCAAAATGTATGGTTGTCACGCCAGTCGAGGCAACCTTCGCTTTATGTTATCTAGCCCAGAAAACAAAGGGGGAGACCCGATCAACTCCCGATAGGAGAGATCAAAACCAAGACACCAAATCAGGGTAATTCTAAGTGAAGTTAGGTGTATGGTTTATCCTAGACCTAAGGATGAAGTCACAAGCCAAGCAAGGGGTTCAATAGATGTAGCTTTGGTTCATAGTTGATGTGAGAGTGACTTATAATGTTTGAAGTGGGATCTAGGATGAGTGTACTAGGTCAATGTCAAAAGATCCACTGCCTTGGGAACTGTGTCCAATGCAGGATAGTTTTGAGGGATGTATTGGGGCTAACTAGTACATAAGACAAGCTTGACCATGATTCATGATAGCTTTAAGGGTATAGTTCACCATGCAAAAGTCAAACCACAAGTCAATCCAACAATCTAGGAGAGTTGGGTTGTCTTGGAGATAAACCAGTGCCTTGGGAATTGGGAAATGGAGTCAAAGTGGGGTTGACTTATGGTTTAGGACTCCTACAACATGAGATAAGTGGGAAATATAGGTCTTGATGGTTAAATGTGTCTAGATCTAGGTTTGACCCAAGTGGACCACAATCCCTTAAAACAAGGAATGCAGTCCCCAAGGCAAAATTTGACAAAGTGACAGTCTAGACCTAGGTTTTGAATTATTCTGGTTCCGGATCTGCAAGAATCTCAAGTACCCAGTTCCTCGAAGTGAGTGAACTCACTTCTCCAAGGTGGTGCGACTTTACCTAAGGAGGCTTCAATTTGGGTTTAGGTGGGTCAAATCATGTCGGATGGCATCTAAAATTTAGATCCGGGTAGATCAGTCAAGTAGGAGTGTGGATCTATAATTTCGTGGCAATCCACCGGTTAGATCTTTGTAGATCTGAGTTTTAGTGTTCCAAGTGGTCCAAAATGGGGATTAAATCCCTTAAAATGTGGAATGGGGCCCACAAGGTGAATTTCAAGAAAGGGACAACCTGGGTGTATGTTATTTGATGTGTAGATGTCAAATCAAGTGGAATCTCAAACACCCATGTTCTAGATCTAGGTCAACTTGCTCAAATGGTGAAGTGCGCCTTCCTTGGGAGAAGCTAAGTTGGCTTGGGAGAGGGGTCAAACGGAAGCCAATCCTCACCAAACTATAGATCCGGGATGCCGTGGATGCTATAGAGGTGGGTTTTCAATATCATGCCCAACAACCCACTAGATCTCAGTAGATCTAAGAAAATGCAAAATTGGGGTTTTAATTAATTAGGGTTTTAAGTGTTTTTGACAATTGGATAGATCATGGAGATAGAACTTACCTTGAGATCATACCTGAATGATGTGGATGAGATGCCTTGATGTTGAGGAAGATTCCCGCAGAGATCAAATGAGAGATTGTTGATTTGCTTGCCAATTTGATGCCCAAGTCCACAAGTGCGCCTTCCTCTACCTGTCAAACCAAGGAATAAAATTCAATCAGTAAGATCAAGTATGGAAGAAATACAAGAGATATGCAAATAGTAACATGAAATAGAAGGTCCTGGGACAGTAATACTCCCTGTTACCAACGAAGAGCTTCAAAGAAGAAGTAGGGAGAGTCTTCCCCTACCAATACCTCCTCCTCCAAGCAAATCGGCCTCCACCTGTAGATGCAAAATCGTGGTACAAAAGATATGGCAAACAAGATCTCCAATAACTCAGTGCAAAGGAAGAACCGACGAACGAACACCAAAAACATTCACCACAACATTGGAGATAGATGCAATAATAATTTTCTATTCCAATAATCCAGAGCCAAAAGTCCCTTTACAATGAGAGGCTCTCTCCTTTAAATAGGAAGGAGAGGCACCAAAACCCTAACCACTTTTTGAATAAGTGGCTAAGATTAAAAGATACAAATGTCTAATCAATGGTTGAGATGAGCTCAACAACATAATACATGGATCACACATAAAATATAACATAAGTGGACAAAGTCGCCCTAGGAGAGGGGAATCCCACCAAATCATGATGACAAAATATCATAAGAGGCTCATGGTGGGTCCAAGGGGTAATTTTATCCCACCTTGGTCAATCCCCATGGCACAATAACCAATAAATAATCATGAATGTACCAAATCGTGCCTCCATAGTGAAGTCGTGGTCCTCAAAAGACCTCAAAAATCCACAGAAAGTGCCATAAATGATGGATGCGGGCCCCGATGAAGCTGAAACTGCTGGAGGAGGTGTGGAAGGTCCCGATCTATCATCACTGATCATCCCATGCCATAACTTTGCCTCAGTAGCCCAAATCGATTTCCTCAATAGCCATTTCTACCAATCCTGAAATGCCTCGGGAAGCGTGAAACTGCCCCAAACAGCCTCCTGGAGTGCTGGCGCTGTCAAGGTGAGGGCACCAATGTGTCCGGAAGGGGGGTAATATGGTAAAAACAAGTGGCTGGACCACCCCCTTCATCATCAACGCCCTAGGTCAACCGGATAAAAGTCATCTCTGCTCCGACAGGGCCTCCAACAGACCAAAACTGCACTGGGACAGCCTACTGAGGCTCAATCATCACTGTAAGTGCCCGGAACTGAAAACTAACTGTCCCATTGGACTCAGAAGGTCCAAATCTATCCAAGATGTGTACTCATACACCATATGAGTCTCTGCATGATCAAAATAAATATCCAATATACCGGAACAGGGCCAATAATAATGCGCTGTACATATACAAACACTGCTGTAACCTCAGAATCATCATCATAACCCTGTAGCTGATGCATAGAATCATCCTGTATGTGTACATAGACCATATATCATATATCCATATCATCATAAGGTCTACCATCTCATGTCCCATGGTCCTCCATGGTCAAACTAGGTCCAACGAAGACCAAATATAACTCAGTCCATCATCCAAGGCTGCTGAAAAGTATCAAGGTTAATAAATGCTTTACAATTTATTCAAATAGCAATTATAACACAGAGTAATCATGACTGGCGATCTAAATCCAAATATATAGTGTCGTTAATTATTATTATCACTCGGACTAGACTTTCAGGATCATACTCACTTCATAGTTGTGATCAATTTGCTAGTGAAGGGTGAAGGCTTAAATTAACTGGATAGGCCAAGGGATGACTTAACTTCCTTGACTTTGTGACACTTTGGCAAGGGAAAGGGAATACACCATAGTATATACTGAATGAGCAATAACACGGGGAATGGCGGTGCCTCACAAATGGATGAGTTGTTTAAAGAGGGTTTATCCACCTTCACAGATGCGCACAATCCATAATACAAATAAGGCCAGCAATTGTTTAGATATAGCATTTAAGTTCCATTGCTTTTTGGGCCTGAAGTTTCCATAGCCTTGATCTATGTGTGTTTACAAACACATTGCATAGATTTACATTTTTCTTTTAGGCTTTCTGCTGCAGGTGTGTTTTTAAGGCACTTGTTTACCTGAGCACTTCTAGGTGTGTCATGGACAACTTGTTTACCTAGGTATTTATTTTCCACAAGATATAACATTTTATTTTCATTGCCATGTTCATTTGGCATGCCTCTCATTCATGTGTGTTTAGAAACACATTGCATGAATGGGCTTTTCATACAAGATATAGCATTTCATTTTCCAGATTTTGTATTGATGGCAGCACTAAAAGTTTCAGGTTTAGCCAACACAACTTTAGTGACTAGGGGGAATTCACAAGGAACTCCAACTCACCATAGGTAAGTTTTGTCACCAACTCAGAGCCGAGACACAATAAACAGGGAAGCTCATCCAATACAGAGGCTACAGTGGGGAAAAGTCCTCCATGCCACTAGTCAAGTAGTAAATCAGGGTGATAATCTAAAAGGTAGGCCATGGATGGATGAAGACAATGAAATGATGGAGCCAACACTAGCAAGCCAAAGTATGGTGTACTGATCACCTCTATTCTCCCTAGGGAGCGTAAAACCAATGAGTATGAATAGTGAACTTCTAAGTCTGAGTAGGGACAATATAATATAAATAATAGGTCAACCAGGTCCATGTATCTATATGATCGCCAGATCATGACACTAAGTGCTATGACATGCTATAAGAATAAGTATAAAAGCAATCTAACCATAACACCGTAATATACCTGCTGAGTCATATACCTGAATGCACATCAACCTGTACCATCATCTGTCCTCTGGAACTGCTGCTGTAACTCTGGGCACTACTGACTGCTCTGTACCAATGGTATAATGGCTACATCGGTCATCTCTCTGAGTGTCCTGAAACTCAGTCATGGCATGGGGAATGCAACTGCTGTCCACAATCTGATAGTGATCCAATATAGATGCTCATCTCGGCATCTCAAATGTAAGGGAACTGGCTGAATAGTGTACTGGAATGAGAAAAATAATGTATGGTAGCCCGGCTACTATATATGTGATAACAGTTACCATAGCAGTAGTCCTTCTACAAAAAAATCAGGAAGGGCATGAACAACCCATTTCTTTCTTCAGCCGATCCTTGAGAGATGCTGAGTTAAAATATAGCATGATGGATAAATAGGCCTATGCACTTGTTAAGGCACTAAAATATTTTAGGAGTTATGTTTTGCATTCCGGGATCATCGCTCATGTCCCACGAAGCACCATTAAGGATATCTTGTGTCAGCTTGATAGTGAAGGAATAAGGGGAAAACCGATTTCCAAGATCCAGGAATATGATATGGAGATCAAGCCCACTAAATTGGTAAAAGGATAGGGGTTAGCTAAGCTGCTGGCGGAATCTAATCATCAAGCATTATAGATTAATTTAATCGATCAATTCATTGATCAAGGAAATGAAGAAGGCCAATATAACCTTCACGACCAGGTGGCTGAAAATTTTATAAACTCCAAATGGTATAAAGATATAGTCTATTATTTGGAACATCTTGCTCACCCCCCAGAAATGGAAAAATCTAAAATAATGTCTTTTAAACTTCGGGCGGTTAAATACTGTATTCTGGATGGATACCTTTTCTGGAAAGATCCACTGGGAATCCTGCTTAATTGTATTATAGAGGAAGAAACATAAGGCATAATTATCGAGTTCCATAAGGGTATGTGTGGAGGCCACCACGCATGGACAGTGACCATGCACAAAATTTTGAGGGCAGGTTATTTTTGGCCTACCCTATTTACAGACACCAGCAAGGTCGTCAAGTCATGCAAAGAGTGCTAGATGTTTGCCGGGAAGCTAAAACCATAGCCACTACCTATAAAACCTATAAGGGTGGAAGCACCGTTCTAGTAGTGGGGTCTTGATTTTATCGGAGAGATAAACCCCCATTCTAGTGGTCATCATAGATGGATTCTTACAGCTACTAACTACTTTACAATGTGGGTGGAAGCTATTCCCACTAGGAATGCAAATGAATCAGTAATTATCAGCTTCTTGGAAGAAAATATTTTGGCCAGGTTTGGCTACCCTAGAAAAATACTTATGGACAATGCCCCAGCTTTCAAATCATACAAGATGATGAACTTTTGTCAGAATTACAATATTGAGTTGATTAATTCAACCACATATTACCCACAAGGAAATCGCTTGGCTGAATCTTCTAATAAAAGCTTGGTAAATATTATTAAAAATATGCTCAGTACAAATAAAAAGGCCTGGGACTCCCAACTAAGGTTTGCATTGTGGGCCGATAGAATCAGTGTCAAACGCGCTATAGGCACATCACCATTTCAATTGGTTTATGGGAAGGAAGCCGTCCTCCTGATTCAACTTGGTCTCCCCATAATGAAGCTGCTACAATCTGAAAATGAAGAGACGGACGATATGGAATGAAGGATACATAAGTTGATAGAGATCCAATAGGTTAGAGAGCAGTTGGATGACTCCACCAAAATCTATCAAGATAAGATGAAAGCAACATTTGACCATAGAGCTATCGTTCGAGATTTTCAACATGGGGATCTTGTTTTGAAATGGGATGCTAGAAGAGAGCCAAGGTCTAAACACGGAAAAATTGACAACTTATGGCTTGGCCCATTTAAAGTCATCACAGTCCATGACAACAACACTTACGAGCTAGCTCAACTGGATGGTGAAATTTTTGGGAACCCTGTAAATGGGAGATTCTTGAAACAGTTTTTTCATTATTAATTTCTCATATCCTTCCTTTGGAAAGGTTCATTGTATCATACTGTGAAGCATGTTCTTGTGTTTTTATTTTTATTATAATCTCGTATGTTATCATCTTCAGAATATTCCTCTTAAAAACGAGGTTGTCAGAAAGCAGACATGACTCCACAGCCCAATGAGTTAAAAGGCACAAGTCTATTGTTCTCAACCTCTCCACAAGGGAGGAGGTTGTCCCCTCTGAAGCCAATGTTAGTGATATTCACTATCAAAGAAAAGGCGTCAGCTAAATCAGAAGCTATGTCTGAAATATGATTGGAGGCATCGAAATTACATAGGTAGAGGTCACTGGAACAAGTTTTCTTGGTAAAAACACAGTTAAGGATCGTTATATTAGCTTGCATAAGCTGGTGTTAAAAGGACATTTTCAGGATCCATGATTGGCCTATGTTTTCCAAGGAATGAACTGTCCCTGACTAGAAACCATCATTTACACATGTTATCTTCTTAGTTATTCAGGATCATTAAGATAGTTTTCCCAAACTGCTTTTCGAAGGCCCTGAAACCAGTCGGTAAAGCTGCGCGAGTATTTTTGAAGCACATATGATCCTACTGATGAGTAGGTACGGAGCGGGACCCATCCCTAGAATTGCGTGTTTTTAGACGCTCATCTCGAGATAGCCTGGCAGGAGATCAACGGTTAAAAAGCGTCAGGGTAGAAAATATGTGCAAAGTATATAGCAAGCAGCCCCTCCCTGAGGTGAAAACCATCATTTCCATGTGACACCTCGAGAGTCATTCAGGGGTTCTAAAGGGAGTTTCTAAGACCACTTTTTGAAGAGCCTGAATACCATAACTGGTTTTCTATTTTTGTCGTTTTCACTTTTCATGCTGAAGTGGCCCTCTCCAATGATGATTAACATCGTCGGCATCGTACTAAGTTACAACTCACTCTCTGCATGCACATAGAATCAGTGGGCTAATAGAATCAGTTTCAAACATGCTATAGGCACATCATCGTTTCAGTTGGTTTATGGGAAGGAAGTTGTCCTCCCAATTCAACTTGGTCTCCTCGTAATGAAGCTGCTACAGTCTGAAAATGAAGAGTCGGATGATATGGAAGGAAGGATACATCAGTTGATAGAGATCCAACAGGTTAGAGAGTAGCTATATGACTCCACCAAAATCTATCAAGATAAGATGAAAGCAACATTTTCCCGTGGAGCTATCGCTTGAGATTTTCAACATGCGGATCTTGCTCTGAAATGGGATGCTAGAAGAGAGCCAAGGTCTAAACATAGAAAATTTGACAACTTATGGCTTGAGCCATTTAAAGTCATCACAGTCCATGACAACAACACTTACGAGATGGCTAAACTGGATGGTGAAAGTTTTGGGAACCCTGTAAATGGGAGATTCCTGAAACAGTTTTTTCATTATTAATTTCTCATATCCTTCCTTTGGAAAGGTTCATTGTATCATATTGTGAAGCATTTTCTTTTGTTTTTATTTTTATCATAATCTCTTCTATTATAATCTTCAGAATATTCCTCTTAAAATCCAGGTTATTAGCAAGCAGACATGACTCCACAGCCCAATAAGTTAAAAGGCACAAGTCTACTATTCTCAACCTCTCTGCGAGGGAGGAGGTTGTCCCCACTAAAGCCAATGTTAGTGATATTCACTATCAAAGAAAAGGCATCAGCTAAATTGGAAGCTATGTCTAAAAGATGATTGGAGGCATCGAAATTACACAGGTAGAGGTTGCTGGAACAAGTTTTCTTGGTAAAAACGCAGTGAAGGATCGTTATATCAGCTCGTATAAGACGATGTTAAAAGGACATTTTCAGGATACATGAGTGGCCTATGTTTTCCAAGGAACGAACTGTCCCTGACTAGAAACCATCATTTACACATGTTATCTTCTCAGCTATTCAGGATCGTCAAGATGGTTTTCCCAAACTGCTTTTTGAAGGTGCTGAAACCAGCCGTTAAAGCCGCGTGAGTATTTTTGAAGCACATATGATCCTACTGACGAGTAGGTACAGAGCAGGACCCATCCCCAGAGTTGCGTGTTTTTAGATGCGCATCTCAAGATAGCCTGGAAGGAGATCAATGGTCAAAAAGCATCAGGGCAGAAAAGATGCACACTGTATATAGCAAGCATCCCCTCCCTGAGGTAAAAACCATCGTTTCCATGTGGCGCCTCCAAAGTCATTCAGGGGTTCTAAAGGGGGTTTCTAAAACCACTTTTCGAAGAGCCTAAATACCATAAGTGGTTTTCTGTTTTTGTCGTTTTCACTTTTCATGCTGAAGTGGCCCTCTCCAATGATGATTAACATCGTCGGCATCGTACTAAGTTACAGCTCAGTCTCTGCATGCACATAGAATCAGTGGGCCGATAGAATCAGTGTCAAAAACACTATAGGCACATCACCGTTTCAGTTGGTTTATGGGAAGGAAGTTGTCCTCCCGATTCAACTTGGTCTCCCCGTAATCGGAAGCTGCTATAGTCTGAAAATGAAGAGCCGGATGATATGGAAGGAAGGGTAAACTAGTTGATAGAGATCCAATAGGTTAGAGAGTAGCTGGATGACTCCACCAAAATCTATCAAGATAAGATGAAAGCAACATTTGACCGTAGAGCTATCGCTCGAGATTTTCAACATGGGGATCTTGCTCTGAAATGGGATGCTAGAAGAGAGCCAAGGTCTAAACACGGAAAAATTGACAACTTATGGCTTGGCCCATTTAAAGTCATCATAGTCCATGACAACAAAACTTACGAGCTGGCTCAACTGGATGGTGAAATTTTTGGGAACCTTGTAAATGGGAGATTCTTGAAACAGTTTTTTCATTATTAATTTCTCATATCCTTCCTTTGGAAAGGTTCATTGTATCATATTGTGAAGCATTTTTTTTATTTTTTATTTTATCATAATCTCTTCTGTTATCATCTTTAGAATATTCCTCTTAAAATCCAAGTTGTTAGCAAGTAGACATGACTCCACAGCCCAATGAGTTAAAAGGAACAAGTCTACTGTTCTCAACCTCTCTGCGACAGAGGAGGTTGTCCCCACTGAAGCCAATGTTAGTGATATTCACTGTCAAAGAAAAGGCATCAGCTAAATCGGAAGCTATGTCTGAAATATTATTGGAGGCATCGAAATTACACAGGTAGAGGTCGTTGGAACAAGTTTTTTTGGTAAAAAAGAAGTGAAGGATCGTTATATTAGCTCGCATAAGCCGGTGTTAAAAGGACATTTTTAGGATACATGAGTGGCCTATGTTTTCCAAAGAATGGACTGTCCCTGAGTAGAAACCATCATTTACACATGATATCTTCTCAGCTATTCAGGATCGTCAAGATGGTTTTCCCAAACTACTTTTCGAAGGCCCTGAAACCAGCCGGTAGCCGCGCGAGTATTTTTGAAGTACATATGATCCTACTGATGAGTAGGTATGGAGCGGGACCCATCCCCAGAGTTGCGTGTTTTTAGATGCTCATTTCAAGATAGCCTGGCAGGAGATCTATGGTTAGAAAGTGTCAGGGTAGAAAAGACGTGCATAGTATATATCAAGCAGCCCCTCCCTGAGGTGAAAACCACCATTTCCATGTGGCGCCTCCAGAGTCATTCAAGAGTTCTAAAGGTGGTTTCTAAGACCACTTTTCGAAGAGCCTAAATACCATAAGTGGTTTTCTGTTTTTGTCATTTTCAATTTTCACACTGAAGTGGCCCTCTCCAATGATGATTAACGTCATCGGCATCATACTAAGTTACAGCTCACTCTCTGCATGCAAAGCTTGAAATGTGTCAGGCAATGACTACAAATGGTACATGCTCATTTACCAAGGAAGGCCCAGCTAGCTCTATAAATACTCTGCTAGACATTGTTGTTTTATTAGAGCTCCTTCGCCTCATTTTTCCGTCACTGAAAGTTGGGTACTTGTTTTCCGGTTCGAGCGAATTAGCTAAGTTTTTCCCCATGGTTCACTACATTTCGAGAGGTGCCTCTCTAGGAACACTGATAGGCCGGATGACCAGCATTCATGAGCAGCCTGTTGATTCACATTTGTGTGTCAGTAGGAGAGATAAACCCGAGGTCTCATCCAAGATATCTAAGGAGAATTCAACCTGTGTAGTAGTTAAAAGGAGGATTGGCCTCTCAGTTGCAGAAGCATGAGGGGTTGAGATATGCCGGTCCTAGGGAAGGATGATCAAATGGCGGATCAGTAGTACCTGAGCAATTCTAACAAAGCATTATCTACATCAGGTCATGTTCCATAGCCTGGCGTCACTAGTAGGTCTTCGTCCCGTTGCAGCCAGGTTCCGATAGCAAAGGGCTTGGAAGGGATGAAAGAGGGAAGCAGTAGTGGTTTGCGAAGCATCGTTCATCAGTTGTAAGGTTGCAACCACGTCCCTGTTAGGCCAAAGACGGTTGGATATGTGTGAAAGAAGTTCTTTGCAATTCCGAAAGATTTACGTCATGGTTATCCTATATATCAGGGTGGCACGTTTTCTTTGTCCATTCGGACATACTATTTTGATTATCAAAATCATCCCGAGTCATGGTCAGGCGGATGACCAAGTATTTTACTCATTTATGTTATTTTTAACAAACTCTGTTGAGTATAAACTATCTTTCTTTAAGCTGTTGAGATTAACAGATCATAACAGATTCTGTTTTTAGAGTAGGAAGGCTATATATAGCTAAGTAGGTGATAGCCAAAAGGTCGTCTCTCTGATGTAAGAAGTATTACTTCTATGTTTGATAGTTGATCAATATACAGGAACATATTATTACTCTATCTTGGAGCTAATGGATTCAAAGTTTTGATGTGTTGAGTTAGTATCTTCTTATGTTTTCCATCTCTTCCATTTATGTATGATATGCAGAGCTTGTCTGGGTTTATATGAGTGCCTATGCTTAAAAGTATTTCTTCTTTGGTAATTGGTGATTGAAGTGTTAAGGATAATATACCTTGGAGTGATACCCTCATATTATTCGGTGGTGTTTTGCTATTCATTTTGTTCAAACTGTTGAATTCCTCCGTTGGGTTCAACATGTCCTTCTGCAAATGTAATATAAATATTTACTTACATAGTACCTTTATATTGCACCATTCCATTTTTCATCTGCTACTAAAGTCTGATTCCTTTGCACATTGAAATACTGCCCATTAACATTTCGACATCAGAATCCTACATTGTTTTTGTCAGAGTATTTTGTGATTCAGTAAATTTTTTCAGAAGTGATTATTGATGCCCAGGAACTATCCTAAAAAACAGTTTTAGAACTTCTCTGGGACTAATAGGTATCTTTAGAAATTATAGACTCCCAAGACGCAAAGATCTATGAGATGACTCATATCATCAAGAACCTATCAAGCAAGGTCACCAGAATGGAATTGGAGGGTAGCAGTCCTTATCGGTAGTCCCCTCCGCGTCCTCCAAATCAGTTCAGAAGACCCTTCAATCCACAAATAGCATATAGAGAAAAAAGAAACGATGAATAGCCACTTAGGCCTCCTGTTCGTGAAAAGGAGAACAATCTTGTCGAGATCACTGCAAAGGAAGGTTATGAATATTTTGAAGAACAACTAAATTAGATGGAGGAGGATTCCCACCTCATGCACCTTACCAGAGAGGACTATGATAGTTTGCTATTATTTGAATAAGATGGCTCAGATCTCCTGTATTCCCAAGAAAGTGACGAGTTCCCTGAGGATCATCTCGTTTCTTGTAGCGCTCAGCCTAAAAAAATGCAAAATAAGTACAACTTAATACCAAGGATAGAATTGACTCACAAGCAGAGTGGACCTGTTCCTAGAAAAGCCCCATGGAAGTCAACCCAAACAAATTCCCCTCAAGCAGCCTCCATACCCAAAGAAAACGATCTCTGTAAAGATAAAGAATTCGAAATCATGACCCCAGCTATCCTAAATCCACCAAGCATAAGCTCCCATAAGAGAGTAGAATCAACCCCCAGAGAAGGGAAAACCTCTTTCAGTTTGGAACAACAGCTGAACAAATTAAAGATAGTGGTCCCTTTGACTGAATTAATAAGAAATCCTATGTATCAGGGCCAGATTGATAAGATGTTGCACCGAGCTGAAAGTATTGATCAACAAGATTCCATAAACCTTAATGATGAGGCTCCCTCCTTTCAGTGTGCTCCATGTATTGATAGTAAAGATGAGTCCACTTCCCTGTTTTATGTCACCCTGAATGTACATGAGAAGCTTCTACACAACTGCATGCTGGAATCTGGGGCATCTCACAATTTAATGCCCAAAGTTATCATGGAACAGCTGGGACTGGAAATCACCAAGCCTTACCATGACCTCTACAGTTTTGATTCTAGAAAGCTGAAGTGCATAGGAATGATAAAAGACATGGTGGTCACTCTTTCCCAGATACCAGCCAAGAGTGTAGTGATGGATGTGGTGGTAGCAGTTGTCCCAGCTAAATACGGTATGCTCCTGTCAAGAAGCTGGGCCAAAAATCTAGGAGGAACCATGTAGATGGACATGAAGTATGATACAATACCCATTTTTGCTGGAGAGACCAGGCGGTTATACAGGGAATCCATGTTCACCTATGTTATAAGTGATCAAGATAGTCCCATGAATTATCCTATATACACTACTAATGAAAACATGGGCTGTACAGACTATCAATGGGAGACCCAACTAAGAAAGAGATAGCACATGTTCAAGTGACAGAATCAGCTGTTGAAAATATTCGAAATCAAGTATGGAAACTCTTTTTCGATGGGGCGTCCTCCAAAGACGAATCCGAAGTTGGCGCGGTATTGAAATCACCATTGGAAGATGAAATCAGTTTGTCTTAAAAGCTACATTTTGACACCACCAACAATCTCATGGAGTATGAAGCACTCATCCTAGGTCTTCGAGTGGCAAAAGAATTGAGAATTGCTAATATGGTGGTTTTCAGAGACTCTGAGCTCGTTGTAAATTAGATTAGAAATGTTTATCAGACGAAGCATCCCAGACTCAGAGCGTACCGCAACCTGGATTGGGATCTTATTGAGAACTTCTTTGATGCCTTTAACATTACTTTCGTCCCTCGGGAAGAAAATCAACAGGCCAATGATTTAGCCATGATGACGAGTTCTTTCAACCCTCCCAAAAAACCGAAGCTAAACTATGAAGTTGAAATGAGATACCGCCCCTCCATTCCTAAAAATTTCAAAAGTTGGTAGTTTTTTGAGGATGACCAACAAATTAAGCATTTTTTACAGTTGGTTGGGGAATTTTCAAGTACTGAGGTAGATGGCGATTCCGGAGAATTAGAGGGGAGTAATTTGCAGGTAAAATATATAGAAGGTTCTAAATTCACATAGCAAATCGTAGGTCACAAGGTCCTCAGTTAAAAAATAATTTCATTCTGAAAGGACTTGTTCCATTAGAGCAGTTGTTCGACAAAAATGATGTCCCAGTCAAACCAGCAATATAGCCAACCACAGAGGCCATACAAGAGGTAAATCTTGGTACCATGGAAGACCCCAAATTCATCAAACTCTCTCAGTCCCTCACGAGCGAGCAGAGGCAAAGGTATGAGGAATTCTTTAAGGATAACGCAGATGTTTTCACATGAAAGTATGAAGACCTCAGAACCTATGATACTACCATAATACAACATAAGATCCCCTTAAAGCCTGATGCCAAGCGAGTAAAACAAAAGTTGAGATAGGTGAACCCTATCTTGTTGCCAGTGATTGAAGGGGAAGTAAGAAAGCTCCTTGATGCCAAAATCATTATCCACCTAAGATATTTTGAATGGGTGGCTAACCTAGTAATGGTCAGAAAGAAGAATGGTGAGATCTGATGCGTCGATTTCAGAAATATAAATAAATGCTCATTGAAGGACAACTACCCCTTGCCCAAAATGGATCATATTCTGCAAAAGGTGGTAGGCTCAACCCGAGTATCTATGATGGATGGGTTCTCGGGATATAACCAGCTGAAAATGCACCTGGATGATAGGGAAAATATGGCCTTCACTACACCATGGGGAACGTTTATGTATGACAAAATGCCTTTCGGCCTTATGAATGTTGGGGAAACATTCCAAAGGGCAATGGGCATAGCATTTATACGTGAAAAGGAAAGATTCATTGTTATATACCTGCATGATATGATAGTTTTTTCTAAATCTGACTAGGAGCATCTTCAGCACCTAAAGAAAACTTTTGAGAAGTTCAAAAAGTATGGCTTGTCTCTCAACCCAAAGAAGTCCTTCTTCGCCATGACGGAAGGAAAGTTGCTTGGTCACATTCTTTCCAAAGATGGTGTGAGAATAGACCCGGAGAGAGTGGCTTCTAATAAGCTGATCAATCTGCCACGAAATAAAAAGGAGGTACAATCTTTCATTGGTAAAATATTTTTTTTACGAAGATTTATTCCTAACTTTGCTGAAATAATGAAAGAAATTACTGACATGTTAAGAAACAATGCTGAGATAAAATGGACCATAGCAGCAAGAAATTCTTTTAAACAGATAAAGAACTCCCTGGGAGAGGCACCCGTTTTGACAAGCCCAAATTACACCAAGGATTTCTTAATTTTTTCTTTTGCCTCTGAGGTCACTATTGCAGCAGTCCTTTAGCAAAAAAATCAGGAAGGGCATGAACAACCCATTACTTTCTTCAGTCAAGCCCTGAGAGATGCAGAATTAAAATATAGCACAATGGACAAGCAGGCCTACGCACTGGATAAAGCACTCAAGTATTTCAGGAGCTACGTTTTGCATTCCAGGATCATTGCTCATGTTCCGGGGAGTACCATTAAGGATATATTATGTCAACCTGATAGTAAGGGGAGAAGGGGAAAGTGGATCTCCAATATCCAGGAGTAGGATATGGAGATTAAACCTACCAATCTGGTGAGAGGACAAGGGTTAGCTAAACTGCTGGCAGAATTGAATTACCAAGCCCTAGAGATTAATTTAATCGATCAACACCTCGAACAGGGAAGTGAGGAAGATCATCAGAACCTTCCCGATCATGTAGCTGAGAAGTTTATAAATTTAGAATGGTACAGGGACATAGTCTACTATTTGGAACATCTTACTTATCCCCCTGAAATGGAGAAATCTAAGATAAGATCTCTCAAACTCAAAGCGGTCAAATATTGTGTTCTGGATGGTTATCTTTTCTGGAAGGACCCACTGGGCATCCTTCTCAATTGTATTGTAGAGGAATACACTGAGGGCATAATTAATGAATTTCATAAGGGTATGTGCGGGGGACATCATGCGTGTAGAGAAACCGCTCATAAGATATTGCAAGCAGGTTATTTCTGGCCCACTCTATTTTCTGATACCAACAAGATCATTAGGGCATGCAAGGAGTGTCAAATGTTTGCTAGAAAGCTAGAGCTGCAATTGTTACCTCTAAAACCCATTAGGGTGGAAGCGCGTTTCCAGTAGTGGGGCCTTGATGTTATCGGAGAGATAAATCCTCGTTCTAGTGGCCAGCATCAATGGATTCTTACGGCTACTGATTACTTCACAAAGTGGGTGGAAGTTATTCCCACTAGGAATGCAAATGACTCAATTATCATAAGCTTCCTGGAAGAAAACATCTTAGCAAGATTTGGCTGCCCAAGGAAAATACTTACAGATAATGCCCTGGCCTTCAAATCATATAAAATGATGGATTTTTGCCAAAATTATAATATTGAATTGATCCATTCAACTGCATACTACCCACAGGGAAATGGCTTGGCTGAATCTTCCAATAAAAGTTTGGTCACTATTATTAAGAAAATGCTCAGCACAAACAAAAAGGCATGGGACTCCCATTTAAAATTTGCATTATGGGCAGATAGGATCAGCGTAAGAGGGCTATAGGCACTTCACTGTTTCAGTTGGTGTATAGAAAGGAGGTTGTTCTCCCGATTCAGTTAGGCTTCCCGGTAATGAAGCTATTACAACAGAAAACGAGGAGCTAGATGATATGGAAAGAAAAATCCAGTAATTGATAGAAATTTAGCAGGTTCGGGAGCAAGTGGATGACTCCACTAAAATCTACCAAGACAAGATGAAAGCAACTTTTGACCAAAGGGCTGTGGCCCGATATTTCAGCACGAAGATCTTGTCCTAAAATGGGATGCCAGAAGAGAGCCAAGGTCTAAACGTAGGAAGTTCGATAATCTATGGCTAGGTCTTTTCAAGATCATCACAGTTCAAACAACAACACTTATGAGCTGGCTCCACTGAACGGGGAAAGTTTTGGGAACCCTATGAATGGGAGATTCCTAAAGCAGTTCTTTCATTATTAAGCCACATATCTTACTCTCTAGATGAAACTATTGTATCATGCTTGTAAAATATTTTTATTTCTTTTCTGTTCTTTAAAAGTTGTGAGGATTTTTGTAGTCCATTTTATGATTATCATTCTCTAGTTATGTTTCTAATTTTGAGCAGTCATGACTCCACAACCCAATGGTTTAAAAGGAATTGGTCTACTATTCTCAACCTCTCCCAGAGGAAGAGGTTGTCCCCACTGAAGCCAATGTTAGTCATATTATCAGCCGAAGAGCGATCCGTCTCTAGGTCGAAAGAAGATGTTAGAGAAAGGGGTTAAAGAAGCAAAGGGCACGAATAAAGGGAAATGCTTCACGACATAGAAGCCAAAGGGTATGTAGTTGAGGAGCTGGAGATTTTGGGCATGAACCAGCTTAAAACAGGAGCGGTAAGGACTCTCGAACGTGCTTAACTTTTTTATCCCAGATGATCCCGGACAGAAACCACTATTGACATGTGTCAGCTTTATAGATATCGAGGGGGCTCAAGGCGGTATCATTAGACCACTCTTTGAGGGCCCTGAGAAACACATAGCCATCACAATGGTTTTATAAACCATAGAGAAGCTGACAGGGAGGCCTTGCATGAAGTGGGACCCATCTTTAAAGACTTGCTCATTCCTGGCTCAGATCTCAAGATTTCCTGGCGCCAAATCAATGGCCCAAAAAGCATCGGGAGGTTAAAGCCACGAGAGTTTTACCATGCCCATCTCGCACCTAAATCAAAACCATGGTATCCATGTGGCAGTCCTAGGAGCGTTCAAGGGTCTTGAAGTGGGTTTTCTAAACCACGTTTTGAAGGGCCTGAAAACTGCTAATGGTTTTCTGTCTTATCATCCTCGTTGTCACTTTGAAGTGACTCATCCCAGTAATAATTTTCTCCACCAATAGTGTACAAGCTATAGTTCACTCTCAGCGTGCGAAGCCCTAAAGGATGGTCGGGAAATTATTGTGGCGGTATAGGCTCGCCCACTGAGGATAGTTCAAACGGATCTATAAACACCCCCTGAGTCAGCTTATTTTGTATTTCGAAGCTCTTTCACTTCACTGGTCCGAAAAGTGAAGCCGAAGATGTCCATATTGTTCCTGAGTGATGAATTCAGATAGCCAAAGGGTCTTGCAATGGTACATTTCATATCGAGTGAAGGCTCACCAGGAGCACTAAGGATTTGGACAATCATCATCCATGAACAGCCCTCAAATGTACACCCACTGGAAACCAAACAGGAAAATCCTGAGGTCTCAACCGAGATGTCTAAAGAAGGTTCATCTATTTTTTCAATTCAAATGGAGATGGGCCTTTTGTATGCAAGAGCACGGAAGAAGGCGACATGTCAGTCCCAGTGAATGATGGTCAGATGGTGAAGTAGTAGAACCTGAGAAGTTTTAATGAAGCAGTGGCAGAATCAAGTCCTGTTCCACAACTCGGCATCAGAGTTGAGCTTCTGTCCCATCGAAAGAAGGATCCGAGAGTAAAGGGCTTGGACAGGATGGAAGAATGACACAACAGAGGTCTACAAAGCAACATTTTTTAATGGTATGGTTGCAGCTACGTCTTCATCAGGCCGTAGGTGGTTCAGCAAGTGTGTAAAAGGTTCTTCATAGCTCTGAAAGACGTTATGTCATTGATACCTTATATTTTAAGGTTATGCAAACTTCGTCAAGCCAAACCTACTACTTTGCTAGAAAAGTGGCCCCGAGTCACAATCATAAGGATAACTAGTAATTTCCCTATGACTAATATTGTAACAAACTCTGTTAAGGAGTATAAACAAAAAAAATTTAAGTTGTTGAGCTGTAACTGATTGTAAGAAATTCTATTTAGATAGTAGGAAGGAAATATATAGCCAAGTAGGAAGTATCCAAAAGGTCGGCTCTCTTATGTAAGAAGTATTACTTCTATGTTGGATGGTTTGATCAATACAGAAAGAAACATATTTTTCCCTATCTTGGAGCTTGATGGATTCAAAGTTTTGATGTGCACAGTTAGTACCTTCTATTTTTTTTAATCTCACCCATTCAAGTATGATTTGCAGAGTTGTTTTGAAAGTTATATGAGTGCTTATGCTTAAATGTATTTCTTCTAAGAGAAGTGGAAATTAAAGTATTCATGCTGATTTGTCTTAAAGTGATATTCTCATATTACTCAGTGGCATTCTGTGTTCATTTTGTTAAGGTTGTTGAATTCCACTCCCAGGCTCAACACATCATGTTGTAAATGTAGGATAAATCCTTACTTTCACAATACCTTTATCTTGCACCATTTCATTTTCCATTTACCACACAAAGTCTGATTTCTTGGCACATTGAAATACTGCCCATTCATATTTCAAGATTGGAGTTCTATATTGTTTTATGTCAGCTATGTTTTGATTTAGTAAAGTTTTCAGAAGTGATTATTGATTCCCAGGAACAGTTCTAAATACAACCTTAGAACGTCTCTGGGACTAATAGGCTCCTCTGCAATTACTGTTGTTAGTGTTTAGGCCAATGTAATGTTTTGGGTCCTTCCACCCTACAAAGGCAATCAACACTAACTATAAACCATGTATAGTAGAAGTTACTACGATGTATCTATGTGTCATTCAGCTCTGCCCGAAACTAATTTAGTAGGTACTGGAACTAGCTAAACCTTCCTCCTATCGCGGCCTTTGCCCCAAGGAGCACTACGCTATTAAATTTTGAGCATTAATTCACAATACTCTAGGATCTTTCCTAAGAGAACAACATGTACAGTATATCAATGCATAACAATCATAGCAAGCATGTCAATCATCACAAGAATCAAAAGCATGAGAGACAATAGACACACGGAGTTTCTATGGGGAAAAACCTAAGGTGAAAAACCCCACAACTTCCTCAGAGATAGAGAGAGCAATAGCTCAACCAAAGTACAACCAAATACACAGAGATAGTCTCCTAGTAGCAAATGATCTTCCTCCTCACATGTGCGCCACTTTCCGAGTGAAGGAAGAAAGAGTTTCTGAGTGATGCAAATAGAGATCTCCCGATCTCTATTTATACTTGTTATGTTTTACCAGTGACCTTATGGGGCCGACTTGTATAGTTAGGTACATCAACCATATATTACATAAATCAGGGCCGACCCCACACATGGTGGTCTAATAACCCATTGGTAAGTTAACACACTTGCGACACTTGTCAATACACATGACGACACTTCTGTATAGAGGAATGACACATCTCTATAGGAGTACAATAATATATAAATGAAATACATGGATGAAATACATTTCGAAGTTACATATACATCAACACTCCCTCTTAACTAGGAAGGTATTTCTCGACATAGATTTGCTAGCACAAGTCTTTTTCTCTGGATCATCGTCATCGATGCATCGTCATCTTCATCGTCACTGTTGTTGCTATCTCAACCAATCTCCGACTCTACTCGTCATAGGAAGTTCTACAGAGCCAGTCCTTTTTCATACTGGATGTAGGCCCACCACATCCAGGTCTTCATCATCACTGGCCATACTATGGAATCCTCGGGACTTATTACGTGCATCACAAAACCTCAAGAGAGCATCCCAGGATGTTATGAGTACACAACTCAGACCTGTAAGATCTCCCAGGGCACTATTACATGTGACCCCACCACAAAACCTTGAAAGAGCATCCCAGGATGTTACAAGTATGCAACTCCGACCTGAAGGGTCTCCTACGGCACAAATTACATGTGGTCACCACAAAATTCGCAAGAGCATACCAGGATGTTATGGGTACACAACTCTGACCTGAAGGATCTCCCAAGGCACAAATTACATGTGGTCATGGAAAAACCTTGAAAGAGCATCCCAAGATGTTACGGGTACACAACTCCAACCTGAAGGATCTCCCAGGGCCCAAATTACATGCCATAGGACAAAAGCTCAAAAGAGCATCCCAGGATGTTACGGGCACACAACTCCGACCTGTAGGATCTCCCAGGGCACAAATTACATGTCTGTTAACACCCAAAAAGTGCTCACTACCTCATCTACCTCATTGCATGACTCATTTGTCCATATTTCCTACCATATTTGCCTCCAAAACCTTCAAATCCCATTAAAAATCCTCCAAAAGGCCAAAAAACCCGTTTTCCCCCCAAAATAATCCAAAATTCCTCCAAAATAGCAAAAAACCCTTTAAAAAGGGAATAAAAAGTATAAAAAAGAGGAAAAAGAGGGAAAAAGGAAGCAAAAACCCTATACTACTGACCTAAACCATATGGTGCCCAAAACCATTGGCTATCACTCCACCACTAAAAACCTATAAATAGGTGATGGAGGCCCCTCATTTCATATCCACAGTCAAATACACCCTTACTCTGCCAAAATCACTCTTGAAACCCTAGCTCACCCTTGAGCTACTTTCACACTTGAGTGCCCCTTTGGCCCATTTCCAACCCTTTGGAGAAAGAGAAAGGAGCAAAGCTGTAAGCTTGGAAGAAACCCTCTTGGACTGCTGCAAGAGATTCACCAACCTCTACGCCTGAGGTAATCTTTAATACAAAAAGAGAAATCTTTTGCCATATCTTCATGTTTTATTATTTATGTTAATGCTCATGCTAGGTTAGATTTCATATTGTTTTAGTGCTTTAATTTACTATTTATTGAACTGCTACTAAGGAGTCCCTTCTCCTTAGTAGGTGCTCATTTGCACAAGCTGGGGTGAAAACCCTAGCAACACTGTCCTCCGAAAGAGCATCCCAAGTTGTTACAGGTACACAACTCCGACCTATAGGATGTCCCAGACATGCTCATCTGCACAACCTGATCCACGGCCACAAAGTATCAACCTGATACTCACCATACATCATCCTGATGTACACATGATCAACCTGATCATCATCACTGCAACATCCTGCTGCATGCCATCTAGAGCAACATCCTGAAGCTCGTCATCCATGATCATCATGATCATACAATGCATCTACGTAATGCATACCAAGTATCTACCTAATACATATCGTCATACACGATCCACCTGATCATACAATGTATCCACCTAATACATACATAAATACATTATCCACACAACGTATCCACCTAATATATATCAACATACATGATCTACCTGATCATACACAGTATCCACCTGATACATATACCGATACATGGTTCAAGAATCCCACATGATGCATATACAAATATAGATAAATGATTCAGCTGATCATATCTAGCATCCAACATGATGTGTACATACATAAATGATCCAACTGATCATATCTAGCATCCAACATGATGCGTACATATATAAATGATACAACTGATCATATCCAGTATCCAACATGATGCATACATATATATACAGAGCCGTAATTGGAGCATCGTCCTGATGGTCATCATCTAGCGCTTACATCCACATCCATGTGAAGGATCCTACTTCCAACATGCTTGGAATGGATTCTACAAATGTGTCCATCACTTCTTCCTCGAAGAGTCATCAATCTGAAGAACACCAAGCCTCTCTCTTAAGTACTCGAACTTCACTCTGGTTAGTGGTTTCTTCAGCACATCTACAATCTGCTCATCCGTCGCAACATACATGAGCTTCACTTCTCCTCTCTGCACCATATCCCTGATATAGTGGTATTTGATCTCTATGCGTTTCGACCTATCGTGGAACACCGGGTTCTCAGACATCTTCACACAACTCTGGTTGTCACAAAAGATACCAGTAGTCTTCAGTGGTAGATCAAATAACTTAGACAGTAGCTTCCGTAGCCATACTACCTCACAACTAGCCGAATAGGCTGCAACATACTCTGCCTCGATTGTACTTAGTGCTACACAGGATTGCTTCCTGCTAAACCAAGAGATCACACCTGATCCCATACTGAAGTAGCACCCAGATGTGCTCTTCCTATCTGCAGCACTACCTGCCCAATCTGAATCAACATAACCATGCAGGTTAAACTTTTGATTCGCTTCATACTTGAGCCCATAATCAATTGTACCCTTCAGGTACCTCAGAATATGCTTTACAGCAACCAGGTGAACACTCCTCGGATCCGTCAAGAAGTGGCTCAATGTGTTCACCGCAAAGCAAATATCTGGTCTCGTGTTCGTCAGGTACATCAAGGACCCAATCATCAGACAATACATAGAGACATCAACTGGCTTAGATGAAGCATCACATAGAAGCTTCAGATTCGATGCCATAGGTGTGGCCATGGCCTTGCAATCCATCATTCCAAACCTCTTCAGGATATCTACAGTATACTTCCCTTGTCCAAGGAAGATCCCATCTACACTCTGCCACACCTCCATACCTAGAAAATAGTGCATCATCCCCAAGTCCTTCATATCAAACTCGGCAGCAAGCTTCCTCTTTGTATCGGCAATCAATCTGTCATCTCCTGTTACAAACAGGTCATCAGGAGTAGAATCACAGGATTTTCCTTCCTCAACTTTATAGTAAAGGTTGGAATCTGCTTTACTCTTGGTAAAGCCCAATCTAGATAGGAAACTGTCCATCCTACCATACCAAGTTCTAGGAGCTTGCTTCAAGCCATACAAGGCTTTCTTCAATCTACACACATATGACTCCCTGTCATGTGTTTCAAAATCGAGTGGTTGCTCCACATACACTTCCTCTTCAACTACACCATTCAAGAAAGCAGTCTTGACATCCATCTGGTGTATCCTCCATTTCATTGCTACAGCCAAAGCAAGTATTGTTCTGATGGAAGTGTACCTGGCTACATGAGCAAAAGTTTCTTCATAGTCTATTCCCTCTTTCTAAGAGAATCCATGAACTACAAATCTTTCCTTGTATTTCTCTATGCTGCCATCTGCAGCATGCTTTATCTTGTAGATCCATTTGGAAGTCACAACAGACTTCCCTTCAGGTCTTGGGACAACATCCCAAACATCATTCTTCATTATTGATTGGTTTTCTTCGACCATGGCATCCTTCCATTCTTTCTTTTCTGTTGCTTCTTCATAACTGGAAGGTTCTTTGTTCATGATATCATAAAGTAAAGCAACATAGTTGTTATGAGATCTAGTTCTCTTCTTTGCTCTGTGTTCATCTTCTAGAATGCCAAATCTTTCTACATCTTGAATGAGCTCTCTAGCCCATGCAGGTTTCCTCTTGTGAGAGTTGTTCTCACATGGTGGATCTACAGGTTGTTGCGGATCTTCAATTTCACGATCAACATCTAGAATTGCTTCAGTCATGGTAGTGTCTTGAAATCTAGTTTCCTTAGGTTCTTCATAATCTTCAACAGATGTCTTTCTTGATTTGATGAATGCTGAGTTTTCATCAAATGTCACATCCCTGCTGACATCAATCTTCTTGAACCCTGGAAAGTATATTCTGTAAGCCTTCAAGCTTTCATTGTAACCCATAAAGATATCCTTCTTTCCTGAAGGATCTAGCTTGGTCCTCTTTTCCTTTGGGACATGAGTGTATATTGGACAACCAAATATTCTAAGATGGTTAAATTCAGGTTTCTTACCCGAGAAGACCTCTTCTGGTGTCTTGTTGTCCAATATCTTGTGGGGTGTTCTATTCTGCACATATACAGTTGTTCTAGCTGCTTCTGCCCATAGATGCATAGTTAGATCCTGGTCATGCAGCATTGCCCTTGCTGCTTACATGATTGTTCTATTCTTTCTTTCTGCAACTCCATTCTATTATGGATTGTAAGGAGCATTCAACTCCCTCTTAATCCCTGAATCACTGCATAGCTTCTTGAAGTCACCTGAGGTGAATTCTCCACCATTGTCAGATCTGGATGTTTTGATATTATTATCAATTTGGTTCTCCATCAAGGTTTTGAGTTCCTTGAACTTATCAAATACTTCATCTTTGCTCTTCAAGAATTAACCCCAAGTCTTCCTGGAGAAGTCATCAATGAAAGCGACATAGTAAACATACCCACTCAGAGAACTGGATGACATAGGACCGCATATATCAGAGTGGATGATTTCCAAGATACCTTTTGGCTTGCTTTCACTGCTTGGAAATGCCTTCTTAATGTTCTTTCCTTTTGCACATCATTTGCAAACACCTTCATGCTTGGTCTTAATTTCAGGAAGACCTTCTACAACCTTACTTGCAATTGGTAATGCTCTGTAGTGCATATGTGCAAGTCTTCTATGCCAAAGCTTGCTTGGATCCATGGACTCATGCACCATGGCATGTTTAGATTGTCCCTTCAATTTATACAAGCCTCCCTCTTGCTCTCCAATCACTACTGCATCATCAATAGTTTTACCTTTTGGCCACATTAGAACTTGGCCATCGACAAATGCAACCCTCATACCTTTTGCATCCAAAGTAGATATGGAGAGTAGGTTCTTCTTGAGCCCAAGTACATAAAGGACTTATTTCATCTTCAAATATTTTCCAGAATCTAGGTTGTAGGAGGCTTCACCACTTCCTTTGATGGGGTATTGATAGTCATCCCCAAGTTTCACTTTATGCGGTGATTCATGTTCAGATAGATTTACAAACGATTCTTTAAACCCAGTCATGTTTTTGGAAGCCCCACTACCAGTAAGCCAATCATTACAACCATAGGAGATAGTCCCTGTCAGAGTAGAGATTAGAACATACTCTTCTTCACTTGATGAGTCATTATCACTTTCTGTCCTAGCTTTCTTGTTTGGAGGTTCTTCATCTTCGGTAGCATGAGCATGGAACTTTCTTTTGCTTCCCTTCTTCTTCTTGCTGGATTTGTTGTTGTTGTTGTCCCTTTTGTTCTTGGGACATTCTGAAGCAAAGTGACCCTTCTCATTGCATGTGAAGCACCTTAAGTCCTTCTTATTCTTTTGGTGATAGTGAGTGGGTCTCTTCTGTTGAGAGTGCTCCCTCTTAGGATTGCTTCTTTTGGTGTGAGATGCGAGAGCTTGATCTTCATTACCCATCTTTTCTTCTCGTGCCACAAGCCTAGCTTCTTCTTGAGAGCATTCCTCCCACGGTCTACTGAAAGAGTTTAATTTCTTTCTTGCACAGATTCCTTGAATAAAGGAATCCCAATACCTAGGTAGGCCATTTAGAGTGGTCATAACAACTTCACCATTGTCTACTACTTCATCCACAACTTCAAGTTGTTCCTTGATCTGAGAGACCTTGGAGATGTAAGATTGAATGGTCTCTCCATTCAACATCTTGACCCCTTTCAATTGATTCCGCAGAGTCATCTTTCGATTTATGTTCTTCCCTTCAAATAACTTGGTCAGGGAGTCAAACATCTCCTTTGGTGTCTTTAGAGATGACACAGGTGGTATGAGATGGTCTTTGATAGAATTAGCAATGATTCTCTTTGCCTTGACCAAGTTCTTCTTATGCAATACCTTGGCCGCTTCATCCTCTCGGATAGGGACCTCAGAGCTGATGTAGGACTCCAATTCATTTTCTTCTAGGATTAACCCAATCCTATACTTTCAGGTTCATAGGTTATCATCCCCTTCAAGCTTATCCTCAAGCTTGGTGTGGTGAGACATCTTAAAGAGTACTTCAAATGGAAATAGAAGAGATTTAGGTCTTATCACTTGTTTTGCTGAAAACTAGATCTGGTCCCAAATTAGTGTTTGTTGAAAAAACCCTAAAAATTCAAAATGTGAATTTCAACTTTCTGAAAGGATAGAAAGATGCACCTTGAATAGCTAATCAGCCTGGTGTATTCAAAATTTGAGATCTGCAAAGTTTCACCCTTTAGAAATGCCTTTTAGTCTTCCTGGGTTCACTAGGGAGGACCCTAAATTAGGGTTTGATTTTACAGGAGATCTACCCAGCCAAAAATCTCGATCCAAAGCTCTAAACTTCGATTTTTGCACGGAGCTTCCAGCTATGTCTTCAGATTCCAGAAATTCCCATTTTTGTGGAAACCCTAATTTTTAGGGCCAAATCTGAAAATAATCATAATGGATTTCTAATTGGACAGATAGATTCTCCTTGATGAGTAGAGTCATTCTACTATACTGCTTTTCCAAAATCTGTGGAGAGAAACCCAATAAACAAGAAACCCTAGTTTTTGTCACTGCACAATGTCTTCTTCTCAGGTTAGCTCTGATCCCATGTTAAATTTTGAGCATTAATTCAAAATACTCTAGGATCTTTACTGATAGAACAACATGTATAGTATATCAATGCATAACAATCATAGCAATCATTTCAATCATCACAAGAATCAAAAGCATGAGAGATAATAGACACACAGAGTTTCCATGGGGAAAACCCTAAGGTGAAAAACCCCACAACTTCCTCATAGATAGAGAGAGAAATAGCTCAACCAAAGTACAACCAAACACACAGAGATAGTCTCCTAGTAGCATGTGATCCTCCTCCTCACATGTGCACCACTTTTTGAGTGAAGGAAGAATGAGTTTATGAGTGATGCAAATAGAGATCTCCCGATCTCTATTTATACTTGTTTTGTTTGCCTAGTGACCTTATGGGGCCGACTTGTCTAGCTAGGTACATCAACCATATATTAAATAAATCAGGGCCCACCCCACACATGGTGGTCTAATAACCCATCAGCAAGTTAACACACTTGCGACACTTGTCAAAACACATGACGACACTTTCGTATAGAGGAATGACACATCTCTATAGGAGTACAATAATATATAAATGAAATACATGGATGAAATACATTCCGAAGTTACATATACATCAACATGCGCCCAGGAGTACTTCCAACGGTCTTGCTTTTCTTAGAATTTTTCCTGCTAGCAGTTGTGTGACAAACCGCGTAGCTTCTTCCTCTATATCATCCGTGACAAATCCTCTTTTTCCTTTGATGACAGGTTGTGTCTTCTTCATCTTCGCGATGACCTCCTTATCCTGGATCTTTCCTACAAAAAATTGCTTGGGGTCCTCGCCTCTCTTGCTTAACCCAGTAATCCTATGGATCAAATCAATATTTAGGTTGACATTACGGTCAAGCCAAAGATATCCCTGGTTCATGTGCGACATAAGAGTGCTCACCACCACATTCAATTCTGGTGTTTGGTCAAAGTGTGGGAGCCTCAACAGGTTGAGCAACCCCGACTTGACTACTCCGGTTACCCAATTCTGTGCAACTAGCATAGAGTTTCTTTTTACGTCCTTCTTCCAGCACATATACTAATCTAGCTAAAACTTTGGGAACTTTGGTTCAACCGGGTCTTTCTGCATATGAAGCAGTTCGAAGTCGTCAAACTTGCATTATGGGCTTTTTCCCAACATATTTCCTTCTACTTGTACATGCTTCGACATCCGTGGAATCAGAATCTCATACTTAGCATTCCTGAGCAATTTAATAGTTGGTGCTTCTACTGCACACGATGATAAATACTACGGCATTAACTTGAAGGGAATTTATTTGTCACTCAGCGAAACTTCAAGTACTATGGAGATCACAACCTTCAGCTTCATCTTCTCCATGGTTGAGTTTTTTCCCTTGTCTTGCATAACTATAGCATGTCTTGGTGATCTTCGGGAACCCTGACCTTGCTTTGTAACCACTTTCTTGGTAGGGGTTCTCATCGACGCTTCAATCCCTCCATATTTAAACACCTTCACAGTCTCCCTGACTGTGAATTCTTCCTCAATTGTTGAAATTTCGGACATTCACTGGATGGTCATTACAATATTACAAGATCACTGCTCTCTCACTGCAAGCAATTTCAAAGTATGGCTCGCAAGAAAATTCTAGAGTCTCAGTAATGCCCGCGAGTCCAAATATAGGAGTATTTATAGGCACAGCGAGGCCCAGCTGCGGCTCTTAATGACTAGAAAATCATTAAATGACATGTTCGTTGGCCAAATCCTCCATGGATTTGGGTCCTTTCCTTCATTAACTCGTTCAGAATGGCTATTTCTGCGTTAAATGCACAAGCGGTCATCGACAAAATTACTGTATAATGGCTATATTTGTGACTGACATTCTAACGACTAGTTTTCTGGATTGTTGCATCGAACTGCATGGTGGGTCGTCACTACTCCATCACAGTTACACTGCCAAGTCGAGCTTCTAGGTTCTAAACTTGAACCTTCTCTGCTTTCTGGGATTTGCACAGCTACCTTTTTGAGCTTCAAGCTACATAGTTCTTCTTTTCTTTCTCTTTTCCTTTTCTCTTTTTATTTTATTTTTAAAAAACAAAATTCGTGGATTCACTCTACAGAGGGTTCTGCAAAGTAGGGCTATCTCAATAGGGTTTTAGCCTACTTCCATTGACTAATCCAGGTAGATCATTTCTAGCTAACGTAGCTAACTGAACTGCACCACTGTTAGTAACATGTACAACAGTATATGGTCCAAGCCAATGCATCTTAAACTTTCCAGGAAATTTCATAAATTTTCTATCATACAGGAGAACTAGATCACCTATCTGAAAGGACTTATTCTTGATATGGCGATTATGCCATGCTTTTTCTCTATCTTTCTACACTTGCTGGTGAAAGCCTGTAATGAAGCAATCTTCCTCCAACCCAACCAAGTGTAGAAGCCTTTCTTCTAGTGCCTCTTGATCTTCCATACTTGTAAATCCAGCTATTCTCAAGCTAGGAACAATGTACTTCATAGCATCACTGCTTCTTATGCATAGGACAACCTAAAAGGTGTATGTCCAGTTAGTTTCTTGCAGGTAGTTCTATACGCTTATAGAACGACTGGAATGCGTAGATCCCAATCATCCCTATAGACATTGCATACCTTAGTTAGTGCATTCTCCAGTACCTTATTGAAAGCTTCCAAAGTTCAATTTTCTTGCAGATGATATGGCATACTTCGCTGGTGGTAAATGTGGAACTCTTCTGTCAGTGCCTCAATAGTCCTGTTCAGAAAATAAGTGCCTTAATCACTCATCAAAATCTTTGGGCATCCAAATCTAGTAAGGATGTTCTAAAAAATGAACTGCACAGCTGTGACTGCGCTACAGTCCTTCACTGGCTTCGCTTCTGCCCATCTGGTGAGATAATTAGTAGCAGTGATGATGTATCTCTCACCAGTCCTTTTCCCCGATGGGATTATAGGTTCCACAAAATCAATGGCCCATTCCTCAAATGCCTGAATTGTCAACGATGGATTCAAAGGCATTTCATCTCTTCGCCACAGCTTTCCTGTCCTTTGACAAACATTGCTGCTCTGGCAATGTTCCTTTGCATCTTTGTGGATAGTAGGCCACCATCGCCCTGCTCGCAATATATTATGCATTATGGCTCTTCCTGCGTAGTGGCATTCCAATACACCTGAATGTGCCTCAGCTAAAATGAATGGTTTCTCGTGTTCTAATACACATCTACGTAGCACTTCATCTGGTCCCAATTTGTATAGTTGTCCCGCGATTATGGTGAAGTCTCTTGCTCGTACTACAAGCTCCTTCTTCTGCTGTGTAGTAAACTTTGTCAGTGCTAACCCAGTGGTCAAGAAATCAACAATTTGTTTGTAGTAGTCATCTACGATCTGGATAGCAAACAACTGCGCATCATGTAGACTATCTTCTAGATTAGTGGGTTCCTCGCCTGACTCAATCTTGGAGAGATGGTCAGGTCCTAAGTTCAATCTGCCCGGCTTAACTACAATTTCAAATTCATACTCCTGAAAGAGTAACAACCATCCATAGATTCTTCCCCCCAACAGTAGCTTATTGACCAGGTACTTCAAAGGTGAATGGTTAGTATACCTAGAGAAGTGCGCACCGAGCAAATAGTGCCTAAATTTCTGCAGTGCGTAGACCATAGCTAGACCCTCTCTGTCAGTGGTCATGTAATTCTTTTCTGCAGATGAGAGCTTCCTGCTCGAAAATGAAATGGGATGTTTAATACCTCACTTTCCTGGCTGTGCGAGTACAACACCCAATGCTATACATGAAGCATTGACATGTACATGAAATGGCTTCCCCCAGTCTAGAAAAACTAGGATCTGTGTAGTTACCATTTTCTCTTTTAATTTGTCAAAACCTTGCTCACATTTTGCGTTGCAGATGAACTGCACATCTTTCTTTAACAGCTTCTCCATTGGTGCGATTATCTGCGCATAACATATTATAAACTTTTTGTAGTAATCAGTATTCCCCAACGTGGTGCGCAGTTGCTTTACTGAATTTGGTGTTGGTAGGTTAACTATAACTATGATCTTCATAGGATCAACCATCAAGCCTTGTCTGCACACAATGTTTCCTAAAAGAATACCATAAGGCACACAAAAAACAAACTTCTTTAAATTCAATGAAATTTGATGTTGCAAACACACTTCATTCTGAGGTTCTCACAGTGGTTTTTTAGCAAACGAAAGATAGTCCAATCGTCAAAATATGCTCCTAAAAATTTATGCATGAAATATTTAAATGCTGCAACAACAACTCTGGAAAAGATGGCAGGTACGTTCTTCAGAGCAAAGGACATTACTGTATACTAGAACGACCCCCATTCAGTGGCAAAAGTGGTCTTGTGTCTATTTGATGGATCAATTCTTATCTGATGGTATCCAGAAAATCCTTCAGTAAAAGAGTAGGCCTCATTTCCTCCAACATTATCTAAGACTTTATCTGTAAAAGGAGTGGGAAATGGGGCATGTAGAAAAGCATCATTCAACTTCCTGATATCCACATAGATTTTGATCTCACCCTTAGTTTTCTTGTCCTGGATAACCATTGGGCTTATCCATTCGGATTCTTCAACTGGCTCAATGATCCCCGCATCAAGCATCTTATCAAGTTCTGCCTTAACTCTTTCTTTATATATAGGATTCAGTCTATATGGCCATTGATTAACAAGCTTCATGCATGGCTTAAGAGGTATCTTCATAACTCCTAAGTCGCCCAGAATACCTTTCATTGCTGTAAACTTTGTCGAAAATAAATCCTGATATTCATGTAGTAGGTCTGCCATCTCCGCGACCATCTGATCATCCTGGTAGTCCCCAGTAGATGTGAACTTCGACTCTTCGCTTGTGCCAATGTTCACTTTTCTCGTTTTCACAGGTCCACTCATGTTTGGAATTTCCAGTGGAGGTCCATCTACGTCGCACGCACCTTCTGACTCAAGTATATTGATGTTGCGTGGATCCTCCTCATCACTTTCTTCTTGTTCATCTTCATCTTTACCAAGGCTATAGCATTCAAGAGCATGTTTTATCATTCTTTCCCATTTTGGCTGAAGGTTTGCAGGTACTTTTATATCTTCAAACACTCTCTCTTTGAGTTCCTCCAATGCCTCATTTGTACTTGGGCATTTTGGTCTGAATATTCTTTCCTTAATGATCTACAAAGCTTCATTTATACTCGGATAGTCGTCTTCAAAATTGAAGCTTCTCTAGAAGTTCGCAGTCAAGGTAGGCCAATCTATAGTTTCTCTGCACAACTCCATGTCTAGATACCAGTTCTTTGGAGTGTGCTCCTCCAATGTATGCACAAACAAATGCACCCATTCTTTTTGTGGTCTCTCCTTCCATGTTTGCAAACAAATTTCAATATGGTCCCTTACATCCGTCTATCCATTATATTTCTCAAAGGGTAGTACAACCTTGTCAGCAAACCTGATCTGCATCTTGATTCTGCACTGATCCCATGCTGTCAATGTTTCCTTATGCGTATCCCACCATCTGTCAGGTTTCTCGTGCAATGCCATGTCTAGTGCTAGTATACGATGTGCATCTGCAACTGATACAGTGTATTCTTTGATAAAGGAATAAACATTCGATGAACCATCCAGCGCAGTGACTTTGTAACTTGTGTGCATCTTCTTGCAGATACTTCATGCATATGGCCTTTCCAGTTCTCTAGTCCTGCATCAAATTCTGAGATGGAAGAACTATCATATCGCCAACTGAGTGTTCCATCCGCAGTGGGATTAATGTAGTCTTCTTGATTTGCAGTCATCTTGTAAAGGCGTTCAAGATCATGTGCTTTGGATTCTTCCTGAACTGGCTCATTGTATCTTTCTCCATCTGCAGGGTCTAGAGGTGCAATGACCCTAATATGCTTGCCTTCAAAGATCATCTTCTTTGTTTTCAAGTTTATAATCATGAGTTTATCCATAGCCTAGTCAATTCCCAACAGTGTAGGATAAGGATGACTATCATCCACAATCTCGATAACCTTGAAGCCTGCATGACTTCGCACTCCATCAATGTCAACAATAATGTTGGCTAACCTTCCAAAAGGTATGAATTTCTCGTAATTGGCCATTCTCAACTGTATAGGTTACCATAGCAACTTTGGTCTCCCCATTTGTTACCATGTCTGTTTAGTTAAGACATTTACTTCAGATACCCTATCAAGGATGATCTCATCCATATCATAGTCTCCTATGTGCACTGATCCTCATTTCTCAGCCTTTTCTTTTATGGTTCTTAATCTGATGGATTGCACTCTCGACAGTTTCCTTCTCGCTATGTGGCTCATAATGATCTAACAATTTTTCTAATTTTGCTAGAGCATTTGGGCTCTTAAGCAATTTCATGCAGCTCCGTAGGAATTGCACAACAGAGGTTCATGCCTCTGCTGCATGGCACATTTTGTCATAAGCAGCTGCCATATCTTCTATATGCAGTATTTCACTGCCCAATGGGATTCTTGGTGACCTAGGTACTGACTCTTTGAAAATGTTCCGTGCTTCTTCAAAGGCTTGTTTGTTTTCCTCCAAGTTGAAAACAAGTGTCTTCCTAGTATCCTTTTGTTGATGCCTCAGAGATCGTAGCATCAATCAACAAGGAATTCTCCTCGGTAAGCAAGCCCAATTAGATCACTCACCGTTTGGTGTGGGGAATCCATCCGGTTAATGGTTCCAGCTACCGTGAGATTTAAATATTCTTATTCTCAGCACTGGTTGCGGCCTGATCCACCGTTTATGTATTTTATTTTAAGGATGATATGCAAGTGCCCTAAGCTAAATGCAGGTAACTAATCTAAACCAATCTAAGATTGTATAAACAAATCTAATCTATCCTTGCAAGGAGAAATCTTTAAAGATGAGTAATAGACTGAAAGAAACATCTAAAGATCAGATAGATAGCTCTTTAATCATAAAGATGCATCCACAGCAGAATATAAAAGATATTAAAGATAGCTTTAATTCAGTTAATGCATTCCATTACTCATTTGAGACAGACATCTTTGCACATAAAATAGAAGAATCATTCATTACAGAGAAATAATTCACAGTAGTAAGGAAAGATCTCATAGTAGTGTATGACTGATACAAGAGTAATCCAGCACACACTCAACACATCTTTCAGGAAAAAATCTAGTATCCCCAGCTTTCATTAGGCAAAATCAAATTCCTTATACATGCAGAGAAATAGTTCATGTACAAGACAGAAAAAACATTTCACCTCCCAAAAGTGCTTGTACTATTCACTAACTATCTATTTATAAGTTTACAAAATGCCTCCAAGGTTGCCACCTGTATTCTCTCTTCAATTCTTTTAATTTTCCTTTAAATGATTTACAAAAAATGAAGTGACTCGTGGCACCCTTTACATAACATAAACAACAAGGATAGTTGTCCCTTTGACTTCATGATTTGATAACAGGAAAGGAAAAATTCAATGCATTATGGTTGTTGAGCTAGCTTTGCGGTGGTGCATATGCTTTAGCTGGAGCAGTCATCTCGGAGGGTGCTTCTGTCTTAGCTGGTTCCTCTTCTATAGATGATGTGCCTTTATCGATTAATGCCACTGTTGCTGCCTTCTTATCTTCTTTTGCAATATAACTGAACCAAACACCAGTGTCTCTTATAACAACATTGACAGGTGAAGGGAGCAAGATCTTCTTAGAATTCACATGCTTATCGAGCTCTGCCTCGATGTCTTTCATTTCTGCTATTGCTATCTGGCGGATTTCATAGAGCATTTAAGCATGTACTAAAGGCAGCGCGATGAATTGATGGAGATCTTCTGTGGTTAACACATCAATTCTTCTCACATACTCCAATTGATGCTCATCTCATCTTTTAAATCGGAGAGGCATTGCTCTTTACTTGGAAATTCATCAAGGGTATGGGGAAATACAACCATGCACTTTACATGCACTTCTTGAATCTTTTGATAAAAGCTATTGCACATTCCCATTGTAACCTAGATCAAAGTAATTAGTTTAGCGCCGCCGTTCCTACAAAATTCCATGAAGGCTACATCTTCCTTAAAATCAACTATAGATTTGAATGGGAGGTGCTGGGGGAAATACACCTTCCCTTCTCTCCACTCCATCTATCTTAAAATATCTGCTTTTACCTGTGTGTACTTCTTTCTTAGCCTGGCAGCTTCAGAGTTGTTTTCCATCATTCTGTCCAACATGGCCTTTAGCCTACAAACTTCTTCAGTAAGCAGTTCTTGCTTCTCATGCATTTGCTTAAGCACATCACAGGATTGCTTGTGAAAAGGATTCATATCCATTGCTCTGTTGTTTTCTTGTTCTAGGTACTCAACCAACAACTGCTTATCTTCTTCTAATTGGACAACTTTAGCTTCGAAGTCATTTTTCTTTGCTTCAAGTACCATCATTTGTGCTGCAAGGTGTTCCTTTTCCTCCTCCAGGTGTTGATATTTATCTAACAACTCCTTATCATCGGACAGAAGGTGATCATGATTCTTTACTATGAGCTCCCTATAGGACTGCTCATTGGCCACGGTGTGTTGGAGCATACATGCCCTTTTCTTAGTTGACTCGAACATATTGACTATGCTGATTACATTATCCTTGCTTGATTTGGATGCTACTACAACAGCAGATACCATAACCACAGGAGCTTGCTTTGTGTTTTGCATAACAATAGTTTCACGATGGGTGACGATGTCTGACTCAAAATTTCTTTTCCACTGGGACACAGTATGATCCTTTGATGGGGTGAAAGGGATCAGTGGGATATTTTCTATGGGGACATTCTCTTCAGCGGGTGGGGTCTGTACTATTTGGGATGAACCTACATCCATGTCCTATGTATTAGGGTCATCAGCTCGTGCATCTTCATTGGACTTGTTTTCTTCTTTGGCCTTGCACCGTCTTTCTTCTTCTTCATCCTTTAGTTGATTTTCCATAGCCTCCCTTTCTTCATGATCTTTGGAAGCTTACTGCAATCTTGCATCTTCTAACTCTTGATCCCAAAGCCTTTGGGCTTCTTATTCTTGTAGCCTAAGAGTTTCTACCTCCTGAAGCTTAAGAGCTTCTTCTTGCTAAAGCTTAAGAGCTTGTTCTTGCTCCCTTCACAACTTGTCGACAACTTCTTTCCAGATTCTATCTGCTTCCTCCTTTAGCCTTTGCTCTTCATTAGCTAGAGCTTCTGCTACTTCCTTTTCTTTCTGCAACTTGACTTCTTGGGAACTTTGGACAGTGGTAGAGCTAGAACTAGCTCCACCTTTGTGGTAGGAGATTTGCAACTCAGTCATATTGCTGATTCCCCTATATACCTCTTCATCATGATTGTAATAATGGGCATAATCAAAGTGGGCGTACAACTCTTTGCAATGATCTGCAACTTTGTTGCGTCTGTCATTTCTATGAAATATTGCTTCTCTGAAATGAAATCCCTTCAGCTCTTGAATGAATTCCTGAACTAATGCAACCCCTGAGAACTTATAGGCTCCCACTTAGAATGGCAGAGAAGGGAATGAATCCTTCTTCAATTTATTCAAAAATCCTTCGACTCCATCAAGAAAAACTTGCCTAACTACTTCTTTCAAGACTATATAGTCAGTAGCATATCTGGGCAAGATATATGGTGGCTTGGAGCCTCCATACATTCTGATATAAGTACCATCTTCTGAAAAATAGAAATCGCCATAATTTTTCATCATTGCCATGGCATTCTCTGATAAGCAATTAGGTTCTTCACTAAACATTTGCTCATACAGAGGTATGATGAACTCCTCACAGATGAGTTTGTAATGCATCCTGTAATTCTAAGCCCACAGTATCTTATAGGTAGTATAGACTAGGGTGTGGGACTGGTCCCAAATGAACCCTAGCTTTGGGAAAGGGAGCTTTGCCAAAATGCAATCAACAAGATATGAAGTCATGTAGAATTCTGACTTCTTCAGAGTCATTCCTTCTTTGGCTGCGGCTACAGTGGATGATAAACTATTCGAGAGGATAGTTTCCCAATCAAAGACAGTTCACTTAAATGCTATGTAATGGATTATGGGGGCCCATTTTATCCTATAAACGGTTCCATCAGCCATGCCGAAAATTTTGCTTAACATAAGGGCGATCATCCAAAAAGGGGCCCTTAGATTTTGATCTTCATATTCATCACTGTCTCTTTCCCTGAGCTGCTTTCTTGTAATTAGCATCTTCTTAGCCATTTCAAGATTGTCCATCTGCCCCAGCCATTCATCATTCAATGGCTGCTGAGAGCGCGGTAATTTGTAGGCTGCTACAATGTAGGCTAGATGGAACGAGGCAAACGCCTCTCCTTTGCTATCATACAACACTCTTGTTTCTGGGTTTGCGTGCTCCAGGATCCATCCAATCACTTATGAGTAAGGAAAGAGCTCAGGGCACGTGGAGGCTTTGGATATACCAGAATTTCTGATATTTTGATAGATGTGCTCTTCCTCCAAGAGTGCTCCTGGGATTTCTTGGTCTCTGAGCATACGATAAACATGTCCTCATTTGACTTTAGGAGGGACACCTGTGGTGAACTTGGTATCCTCAAACAGAGTTTCACTCTTAGCTCTTCTAGTTCCAGCTCAGCCACCTTATCTCTCTTTCTCCTACCCTTCGACATTTTGGCTTAATCCGGTCAAGCAACTACGCATGAATAAACATAATATTGCAAAACAGTACAGAGAATGGAGCAAGACACAAGAATTTTAAAACATAGGATCAGCATGATAGTATGTAATACTACCACATTAAGACAAAAAAAGATTTTGTTTCAGCAGAACTATACTTCTCCTATCCATGATAAGTAGTTTCGGGGGATGCTAACTGAGTTTTTTCTTCATTCAGTATTTCCTCAAATGAAAGCACGAGTGGCGTGATTGGTAAAAGTCACCCAAGAAGGTTGAATCTCGTAGGTTCAAGGGACTTAGGGGAAAGATAAAAGGGTCTACAGTTAGCAATTATAGGCTTGGGAATGGCCAAAATAACAACATATGCAGAACGTCTACCGGCCATGTAGCTCATATGGGGGTATCGTTACCGAGAAAGGTTTGGCGCACTTAACAGTAAAAACAAAACAGTGGCAGAGCCACCTACCTGGCAAAAGATTGTTGGTCTCGTGGAGGTTGACTATGTTGTGGGTGAGCTGAGCTGGAGCAGTCTAACAGCTTCAAAATGACGTTCTCCGATACAAATTCTATCAATAGAAACAAAACAAACTCCCCAAAACCTTACATAAGAGCTGACACACACGGTTAATTATTAGGTTGGCGGAGGCTTTAAAACGGCGTTAAAAGTGCGTACGGAGGGGTCACCTCAGCACGTTTGGAATTTAAGTGTAACCACCGAAATTGGAAGGAAAAGATGAACTCATCCAATGTTGCGGCGAAGACTTGTAAGTTCAATCTGCTATTTAGGCGAAAGTTGTTGAGTTTGTTCGTTGTTGTGGTGGGGAACTTGTCAGTTCCACCTGGAGTTGAGGGTTTTGTGACTTAAATAAAACGTCTGCCCATTGCAAGAGAGTTCCACAAGTTCGCCCGAAGTTGCAGGGTCACTTACTGGGTTGATCCGATGATCACTGGCTTCGAGAATTCAAAAAGGAAAACGTGTTCGTTGCGGCCAAATATTGGGAGTCATTCTGACATTGTGGCGGAACTTCGGGAGTTTTCCGTCATTGCGGGGAAACTTGCCAAGTTTGTACAAAGTTTGGCTTTGCGCCTTGGCAAAAGAATGATGAGAACTTTCCGTCGTTGCGGCGAGAATTCTTGAGTTGGTCCGTCATGGCGGGAGGACTCACCGAGTTTGCTCGAAGTTTCAGAAGCACTTGGTGATTTTGCCGGAAAAGTACAAGGTAAAAAGACTTGATAAAAGAGGCGCCCGTTGTGGCCGAACTTCATGAGTTCTTTTGCCATTGCGGGTGAAAAGCTTGAGTTCTTCCGCCGTTGCAGGTGGAAAACTTGAGTTTTGACTTAGAAGAAAAAGATCAATAAACTCAAAAAGAAAGGTTTCTCTTATAAAAACTAAGTATGAAAGAACTTATAAGGAAAGTTTAGCTCCTAAGTAACTTTATAAAAGAAGTAAAAGGAGGGGCCCCAATATCTACAAAATTTTGGGGGGGGGATGTTGCAGCAACAACAATTGGCGATTCTCTGGTGAACACAAATCTCTAAAAAAACACTCTCTTTAGGGGTAGAAAACTTACAAACTGTTGATTTACATGAGCGACAAAATGTCTTCAAGGTTCAGTTTTCATGAACACAGTGATCACTCTCATCATCATGGTCATTTTGGGAGAGGGAAACTTAGAATCATATTTCTTTTCAACTCTCTCAGGGCCTGAGTATGGAGTTCATTTTCGAGTTCTGCCTCTTAGAGATCAACTTAAAAAGACTCCACAGGATTGTAACAGTATCTCACAGTCATATTCGTTTGTTCCTCATTCCCATGCTATTTGTACCCTTTTGGATATTTCTTGATGACTTTTGTCATTTGAGTCTTCCATAAATGAGTTTCTTTAACTTGCACATTTGATTTCTCTGGTTCTTCAATCCATAATGTCCTTTTGTGTGACTGATAAGTTTGTTTGATTATCATGCTTCATGGATGGAGAAGAACCTAGTTGAGCTGATTTATTTGGACAACTTTCTTGATTGAATGGGTTTAGTATCTCTCTGCCGTGCTTTGATTGAAGCGAGAATTTCTGGAAATCAACTCTTTAGTATAATCTCTTTTGGCTTTCATTTGTAGCATGGGATCATTTTAAATGCCATATATCTGTGAGACATGCTTCCTTTCCATGGGTCTGATTTTAGCGAAATCCTTGAGACAGATAATTATGTTAAAGTGAATGGAGCCTCAAGATAGTAGGAAGGAAATGTTGAATCTTAGTTATTAAAACAGGGTTACTTTGACCAATCAGAGAAAGGATCTTTAATATTCCTCAAAATTCAATCATTGAAGACAAAGTCACCAAAACAATTCTTTGTATGTGGGGTTTCACCCTTTGAGGATTGATCTTAGCTCGAAGATCTATCTTCTGCCTTACCAACAGCTGAGTTGGGTTTTATTGAAGGATAAAACGAAAAAAAAATCTGATCGTAGAAAACAAAGGATGACTACAAAGGAAAGATAAAAGACAAAACTAACACAAAGAGTTTATGTACAAAGGATTCCTCACAGGACTATGAGAAATATTGTTTCAAAGCAAGCCCATTTAGAGGTAGGGTTACCTCCTCTCCTTGTAAATCCTTTAGTTTGTAGGTATTTGGGCCAAGCTTTTCATAAATTTGGTAAGGTCCCACCCATAAGTGCCGAAATTTTGTATGCATTCCTTTTCCTTCACGGGGATGGTCCCATTTCAGAACTAGGTCACCTACTTCAATACTTCTTTTTCCATATTTTCTCTTATCAAACCACCTCTTGACTATGTCTTGGTGTTGGTAGAATCAGTCTTTAGCTTTCTGCCAGGATTCTTCAAGTTTCAGTAAGGTGTCAATTCTAGATTGTAAAAGCTGGCCACTGGAACCTTGGGAGTCTTGGGCCAATTGAAAAGATGGGAGTAAGATGTTGGGAGGGAGGATGGCTTCTTTACCATAGACAAGGGTATACAGGGAGACCCCTAAATCATGCTTTGAAGTAACCCTATCTTCCCATAAAGCATTTGGGAGAGCTATGTGCTAGCTCCTCTGATTTTCAATCAAGGTTTTCTTAAGAATCCGAATGAGTTTTTTGTTCGAAGATTCAGCTAATCCCCTTCCTTGGGGATAATAATTGGTTGAATAATGTAACTTAATTCCTCTCCCATAAACAAATTCATTTATCTTAAAAGACGAGAAGTAAGTTGTATTATCAAAGACTAGGGAAATTGGAACCCCAAATCTGGTTATGATATTTTCCTTTAAGAAATTGATAACTTCATCTGTTATAGGTCAAACTCGCACCTCTCCGTCCGTGATCACCCTGAGCTGCTGATCACACAAAAGGACAACTTGGATGGAGGAGCATGTTGACCTTGGATGTTATGACAACTCATCCCATTTCCTGAGAACACTGGAAAACATACAAAAATATCATTTTGAGGTATGAGCGCTACTCTACTTAAAGAGACTAGCGCCCATACGCGACTCCAGTGCATAATAGTAGCGCCCATATCAGTATATACGCTACTCCTTATTATCAAAGTAGCGCTCGGAATTTAAAACTAAATGAGCGCTATTTCTCAAACAATAGAGTAGCGCCCTATACGCTACTCCACTGTGTAATAGTCGCGTGTATCTTAAAAATGATTAAAAAATATATTAATCCATCGAAGAGGATTAGTTGAAGGCAGTTTCTTAACTTCCCCAACCTCCTCATCGACTTGAACTGCTTCCTTAAACCTATAAATTCCTAGAAAGCTAAGGGAGCAAGGTTAGAAGAAATTATGAATGCAAATGATTACTAAAGAATGAGAGGATGAGTTAATGGAGAAACTGTTGTAGAAGACATTCAGACCAGAGCAGAGCCAGAGCCCAGGATCTAGTTGCAGGAGCCTGCTTCATTATCAGGTATATTTGTACTGCATACTATTTTGACAAATAAAGGTTGAAGTGTTTCCTTGTTCCAATCTGAAGGTGTTATAAAATGGCATTTTGAATTGGATTTACTTTGGTCAATACTGGATATTAAACATAATCTTTGTTTATTTTATGATTTATATTTTGCCCAAAGTGTTTGAGGAAGGTATTGTTGTTTCAGGTTTGCTGAAAGGAAGTAGATTTGAGAGCTGGACACAAGACTAGGTCAAGGCTAGGATCAGACTCCAGTAAAAGGTATGTTCTCTAAATCTGTAATCTATTCCTTTTGTAAACACCTCTGTAATGACATAAATGCACTTACCTGTCACCCCAACCAAGTTGATAGTTTAGTTTCCTGACTATAGGGTAGAAATATCCGCCAACAGACTGGCGACTCCGCTGGGGAAATAGAGTTTTGGCTTTAGGAAACCATTGTTTTTGGATGTCTTCTCGGTTTATTTTGATTCCTTCGATGTGTTAAGAACTTTTTTAGGTATCCTGTGTTTTTGGCTTGCCTGCTTTCATCGATTTTCATACCCTCCAAAGTCATTTTCCTAGCCTTTGAAATATGAGCGCTACTCTTACATATACACAGTAGCGCTCATACGCTACTATTCTGTATATACAGTAGCGCCCGTTTTTGCATGGGCGCGAGTTGCTCTACTGCACAGTAGAGTATATTTCCTGAAGCAGTCATTTTTTATTTTTCTTGCTTTTTGGCCCTATGGAGACTTTCTGACTTTGTTGTAAGATTCTTGGGATGATTGCATAAGGTTTTTAATCGTTGATTCAAGTCATAGAACCACTCCTTAAAGTTTTTCCATTTTTTAAACCATTTGTTGACCTTTGGATTTCTTTGAGACCTTTTTGACCTATTTGGAAGACCTAGTGGTGTTTGGTCACGAACATTTTCACTTGTTTTCAGACCCTGACTGCTTTTGCCCATTTACAAACCTGTACACTCCTGTGTCTGTTGTTTGTGGTGAAGTTGTCTGCTCTCTCCTATCCATGTCCTTTGTTTAGGGTTTGGTCTTTGGTAGAGCTTCTAGGGTGTCTTCTCTTTTTGTCAAGTTTCATTTTCTTCCGAGACTTTTGTCTTCGATGGTCACAAGTGTTTTTTGAATAGCTGTAGGCTAGTTTTCACCTCTCAGTTTTCTTCGTATTAGTAGGGCAGCCTGCTTGTCTACGTGTACTTGGCTTTGTGGTCTTGTTAGGGTTAGACACTTTGGGTCAGTCCTTGGGTGTTCTCTCCTTGGTTTTCTCCCACTTGGTGTCCAAGTTTATAGGCTTTTTCCTGAGTAAAAAACCTGTAGACCAAGCCTTTGTCGAGCTAGGTCTCGATAGCTATAGGCCCAAGAACATTTGCCATACTTCCACTTTTTTGGCATAAGAAGTTTTTATTTGGCTTTTCCATTTTTTCATAGTTCTTTTTCGGTCATTGAAAAAGCAAAAAATTTGGTACTTTGAGTTAAATAGAACTTGTTTTGGCCAATACAAAATAGCTTAGTATATTTTGTTTAATTCAAAAAGAAAACAAAAAATTAGTGGGAAAGTTTGCTTAGATTTGCATTTTTGAAAAAGATAGATGAAAAAAGTAAAAAATAAAAGAGTTTTGTTGTAAGAAAATTTGAATATATTTGCATTTGGTTTTCTTGTTATAACCACGTTCACACACTCACTATCCCCTTTGCGTAATAAAAGCCCTTAAAATTTATTAATAAAATGAACTAGAAACCTTTTCTTTTTTAGGGCACACTACACCAACTAGTCTTGGTTAGGGTCTTGGGTCTTGGGTTTAAATCACCTTAAACCACCCAAGATCACACATTGCGCAATAATCGTAGTGAGATTATCATTTAGGCAAATCCACTACACTCAAAAATTGCCTGGGAGCATATGCAGTAGGTCAATGTGAGATCGGTTTGTGGGAATACCTCTCCTACTTCCTGATTGAGCATACGCCAGGATCGGATAGCGTATTGGGGACTCTTTCGAGTTTCGGGCTTAGCTACCCTGCCCACGCTTTCTGATTCGACCGGTGACTGTTCCCCCAGGATTTTTCGGTGTTTTGGTATCCTTAGTATCAGACTTTTAGGTTCTTACACAAGTGACAGCAGAGGGTATATCTGCTATACCTAGGACAGACGTGGGAGGAAATCCCTTGCAGGTCTTTGGGAGGGCGGTTGGGTGATTCCAGCGCTTGCACCCTTAGTCATTGTATTGTGGACCCCGGGTAACTGTTCTTCATCCTTCGTTGATCTGTTCTGGGCCCTCATCATCCCAGACTCTTCTCCGGAAGGCACCTTTGTTTGATTGGTTTGCATACTTAGGAATTTTTAGTTGGTGTGCTGTTTGCCCCCTAGTCTTAGTGGCCCCTAGGTTCTAGGTTGTTTATTGGATATCTATAATCACGGAGAATCAACAACTCCGTAGATCGAGAAGGATTCAAAACCTTCCTCCTATTAGAATAGAACCTATTCAACCAGCTACAAGACAGCGGGTAAACCCCAGTATTTCTTCAGAAATTACCTCTGAAATAGAACTGCTTGAAGAAATACTTATAACAGAAAACCTTGAAACTGAGGTTCCTGAGGAACCATCACCAGGTATCACAGATCAACAACCTTTTAATACTGTTGAGGTGGAAGATCTTACTTCCGCGGAGTATAGCACTCCTTTCAATCCTCCCTTAACTAACACTAGAATTCCGTTGCTGTCACCTGTTGGTTTCCAACAGCCTCTTTTCAGTGCAGATCTTTTGCTTCCCGATCATCTGATGACTAATACAGGAGGTGAACAAGGGGGTCCCCAAACTCCCACTTTAGGTATGAATACCAGCACAGTTAACCCTTCTTTTACTGCTACATCTAGTCAGGCACAAACTACATCTGTGCCTACTCCATCTTTTAGTTTTAACACTAGTACTTTAGGAATGCCTAGTTTCACAACAATGGCATCTATTCCCACGTCTACTGTTAGACCTAGCGGTATGGCTAACTGTGCAACACCTTCTACTTCACAACCTTTATATCAGATCCCTAGTACTTGGGTTTCCACACCTGTGGTAGGACCAAGTGTTTCAGCAAACATGCCAGTCATGGGTACCATGACTGCACCGTCCACATCAGCTTCGGCTGGTTTCAACAACTTTGTAGGCCCTAACTTGAATCAGGGTAGCATGCCTGCAAATAATGTTCCTTTTTCCTTATTCTCAGGGGGAGGGGGCAACTTTTTCAACCAGCAATATGGCGGGGCTAACACCCAGCCACAATGGACGAACCAACAAAGCACTAATCCGCTCTCGTACGGGTGGGGAAATTTTAATCATTCTTTCTCACAACAACAACAACTGGCAGGGGGCAACCCCTACCAACAAATACCTGGGGGTAACCCCTACCAAAAGTTAACTGGGGGTAACCCCTATCAACAGTTGGGAGGTGGAAACTCCTACCAACACATGGCCGGGGGCAACCCTTATCACCAAATGGCTGGGGGCAACCCCTACCAACAATTCATGGGACAAACAATAGGGGCTTTCCCTCATCAAGCTTCATCTTACCGGCCTCGTCTACCTTTTCTGGCAACTTTGAATTTGCCAGACCTTTCGAAATTGACAAATGATCCTGTGTGTCATAACTCAGCATGGCCATCAGTTCCCACCAAATTACCTTCGGATATTCCCAAATTCGAAGGCAAAGCTGGTGAAGATCCTGGTGACCATGTCACTACCTTTCATTTGTGGTGTTCTTCAAATTCATTGAATGAAGATTCCATCAGGTTGAGATTGTTTCAAAGGACCTTAACTGGTCCCGCGGCCAAATGGTACATTGAGTTACCTGCGGCTACTTTCTCTAGTTTTGGGGATCTGGCCACCGTCTTTTTGAACCATTTCCAACTTCCTGTTCGGTATGATGCCGGAACAGAACTTTTGTCTACTTTTAGACAAAACAAAGCCACTCACCTATCTGACCACATTCAGGAGTGGCGAAGACGGAAGAGGCTCATAAAGGCCAATATCCCTCCAGAGTTCCTGCTCGAGTGGTACTTGAAATCACTCCTTCCTTATATTTCTAAGGAAGTAGCGACATCTGGAGTCTCCAATGAAGAAGAAGCCATCTTAAGGACTCAACAGTTAGACCTTGTATACGCACAATCTGGTTTACTGTATGAGATTATACCGGACGCACCGAGATCAAATACTGATCTAAGTAGACCCAAACCTGGACCACATGCTGACGGCATAGTGGGTTCGGTTAACTCTGCAGCATTCGAAGCACTGACCAAACAGGTCCAAGCCTTAACTGTCAAACATTCGACTGCAGACATTGCTTCCGTCACAACCTCTCCTTCTACTTCTGAATCTGTTAATCAGGTTCAGAACAATCAAAAGGGCCCTCGGCAGCCCAACAACAAAAAGAAGGGCAAGAAAGGAGAGGGGAACCAACAAAAGCCCAAAAAAGATAATGCCGAAGAGGGTAATAAAGAAGAGAAGAAGGTTAGGTTCCCTTGTAAACTTTGCAAACAAAACCACCTTACTCATCAATGCCCTCTACTAGAAGAAGCCCAGAAGCTTTTGAAAGAGAAGAAGCCTGCCGTCTTGAAAGATCCATTTCCCAAAGGGCAAGGCTCCACTTCTGGCACCTCCAAAACTGGGGGCACTTCACACGCTTCGGTTGATCAAACATTCATAAACATGGTCAACTCAGATGCACTTTTGCAAACCAGAGCTAAGAACTATACCCCGGAAACGCAGAGAAAGGATAAGGAGATTGCTGAATCCTCCACTCCACTCCACATACCTGTGGACCCAATGCCTAAGATTCCGAAAGGTGTCTTAAAGAGGGCATCGCACAATCCCAACACGCGGGCTGCTTCCAACTACAATGTAGTTGAAGATCTAGCCCAAACTCCTTGTGCCATGTCTACCTTAGAAGTCTTGCAGAGTTGTCCTTTGCAACGAAATGCACTTCTGGCAGCTATTGGGAGTATGGAGTCCTCCAACATGTCTGCGCGATTTGATATGACTGATGTCAAATACCGGTTGCCATATCACGTTGCCCTCCAGATTGAAGTCGTTCATGGTCCAATGACCATAAGACGAGCTGTAGTAGATGAGGGAGCGTCGACTTGCGTAATGTCTATTTCCTGCTGGAAAGCTCTAGGTTCTCCTGAGTTAGTCCCTTCCAACACAATGCTTACTGCATTTGATGGCAGAACTTTCCGTCCACATGGAGTTTTGCCATCATTTAATGTCACTTTGGCCGGTAAGACAGTTGCTGTTGAGATTGAAGTTCTGGACGCTCCGCTCGATTACAACATGTTATTGGGCAGGAGTTGGACTTATGCCATGCAAGCTATAGCATCGGCAGTTTTTCGAGTGGTCATGTTCCCATTTGAAGGTAAGATCGTTACAGTCGATCAACTTTCTTTCACTCAAGGAAAACACCAGACTTCTGCGGAAACCACGATTCCTATGATTGATCAAACCACCCCAGTTAGCGAGAGTTTAGGAGCAGGACTTTTTGGATCACTGATTGGCACTTTTGACCTACCCGCTCCTACTTTATTTGTTGGTACTGAAGGATGTTCATCGTCTGAAACTCCTATGATTAGTTCAACAACTGATTCCGAGTTTCTCCCAGCTAATACAAACCCCTCCGTGCCTACCCCTGTTGTAGAAGTTACCCATTTGGAGTCTCATCAAACTACAACAGCACATACGTCGACTCAATTGGTGTCTGTCGAGTCGAATATAGATTGTGCCACTACTCAGACACCTAACCCAATTCATTCTCTCAACAGTTCAGGAATTACTTTACCTTCTGATGAGGAAATGTTAGAAGCTTTGAATGACCCCGACCATCCTCGTGAACATATAAATCGCGTGTCATTTTTGTTTCCTTTTCTTCACTTATTAGAGAGAGGTGAATTTTGTTCACCACCCGATGAGAATACTGGTCTCACCCCTTCACAAGTTGCCATTGTTGAAGCAAATAGAGCACATACCTCGTTGGTGAACATTTTTACTGGAGTTAACGGAAACATTTTCTTTGAAACAGGATGTTATCTCGATGAAATAATCCCATATGCTAACCTTTTCCGTGAGTTCCATAACACCTTTGCCCGGCCTCCTGAAGAAGATCCAGGCATTGACCCTACCTGAAGAAGTACTACGCCTAGGTTAAAGTACTTTTTCTTGTAACATAGCTGTATATTTGTGTATAGTTAGTTTTGTTATGTTCGTTAGGTGATTTGATGTGTGCTTCTCGTTTCATGTACCAGATGTCAACCGCACATTTCTTAGGATTTGCTGATGGCGCCAGTCGCCACACCTGTCAGTTGGCTGCAGCAGCTTGGGTCATTTATTCACCGGCTGACCAACTTGTCTCTTCGGGGGGGGTTTGTTTGGGACCTACCACGAACAATGTGGCTGAATACAGTGCAGTTATAGAACTTCTCCGAGATGCCCTCAGTCATGGCATTTCATACCTGGAGGTAAGGCTTGACTCACAATTAATTGTATTTCAGTTAACAGGTGTCTATCGGATCAGAGATCCAGGATTGCTACGACATTTTCTACGAGTTAGATTATTGGAAAGACATTTTCATTCTATCAGATATGAACACATTCCAAGAAATTTAAACAATTTAGCTGATTCGTTAGCAAACTATGTGTTAGACTGGCATTTGCATCATACATTGTAAACAACTTTCCACACATAAAGTTTAAAACACATTCACATGTAAATAACCGATACTGTATATATAACCGATACCGTATCAAAAAATATGAGTTCCGAGTCATGAGTCTCATAAGTCAAGTCATAAAAGTACAAAAGTTGGGCATGGCAGCCTCAAAAATATATACATATAATGTTTTTCTTCTCCTATGGAGAAGGAGGAATTTCCTCATCATCTACCCCATTACGGTAGCATATCACTAGTCTAGCAACCCTACGCAGTAATCTAAGCCATGCTGGGGGCACCCCAACAACATCCTCCTGCATGTCAACAGGTATCTGGTCCATGCGGCTAGTAGGAATCTCATGAGTCAGTCGACTCATTTTCCTCTCCAGGGTTCCCAGCATAGCTTCTGCTGCGGTGATATCAGCTGGCCTCACATAGATAGTAGGATGGCCCTCGGGACGAACAGGCCCAACATCTGCATTGAACACTTGATTAGAACTCCAAAACTCATTTCATAAAAATCAAATATTTGAAAAGTTTGAAAAAATTAAATAAATTCTCAAAAAGTAAACATACCAATATCTCCCCAGGCACCACCTGGCGGAAGTACCAGCTCTGGGTCGTGACAAAAATCCAGTCCAGCATAGGGAAACTGCTCAAAAGCGGGAACTTGCCTCTCCCACCACCCCCAGAAGTCATCTGTATGGTAACAATAGTGACTCTCCCCACCACCCTGGCGGAGAAAAATGTCACCCCAACGGCCTAGTCTGGGCTCACGGGGGTTAACCTGTGGTAATGGCATTCCCAAACTAATAGCAGGCATTCTCTCGAAGAAGAAAGTACACAAGATACTCCCGTACCCGAAATTCTTCATTGTACCAGATTTGCAACTTGTCAATTGATACTTCATGTTTGCCAACAAGCTAGTACTCCAATCATAAACATGCCCATGCAAGCATTGTACACCGACATGCATCGAGTTCCTAGAAGCTAAGTGTTGTGATGCACTACTGGATACCCGGTTGATCATGCTCACTATCACTTTCAGCGGGAGACCATCAATAGTTGAAATCAGGATTTGGCTTCCCGATTTTTCTGCTCCGGCAACATAGTAGGTGTTCACATATTCTTGCACTGATCGTGCACCCAAGCAAGATGTACTTTTTAGATTGATTACGTCTCCTCTCCTTGAGAGACCGGTTATAAAATATATATCCTCAATGGTAAGCTCAAGAGTTTGCCCTCGGATGATGAAGGTATTTGTATCGACATCCCAATACTGAATCAATCTCCGAAACAACTTGTTTAGTGCCCGCATGTTTACGGTTCGATAAAATTTCAACAAACCGCATCTACGGAGTGCATGAAGGGTAGCAGGGTCTTGCATAGCTAGTCTATCCATGTCTTCATGCTCCCTTTCCCTCCATTGTAAGACCATCCTGCACAAAAACCCCAAAAATTTTGAGTCTCGGCGCTTTAATTTGGCTTTGCAAATGTGTACGCTACTGTGTATATTACACAGTAGCGTGTAGGCGCTACTCTGTTTGAGCAAAGTAGCGCCCATTGCCTTCGTACGCTACTGTTATGTATATACAGTAGCGCCCACGCATAAAACTTTATGAGCATTGCGTTTCGGGCCATTTTTTCTCAAAATTTTAAAAACAAACCATTGAAATGCAAGTTGGGTTGATTTCTACTTACTTGGTGGAAGCAGTTTGGCGATTGGATGCTCCGTTTCGATCACAAAGGAGATTTGAAATTCGTGAAAATGTGCCCAATGTTTGCCCTACAACACAAAATGCAAATTGATTTGTTAATATTGAAATTATATATATAATTGGATTTTAATTTTTACCCATAATTTTTAATTTTCTATAGTTTCAAACATTTTCAAAAACCCTAATTAATCAATTGAAACACAAAATAAGGTATAAAACTGATCCAAGTTCAATTTTCACTCAAATGTTGTCGAATTCGTCTCCTAACCTCAAATTTCGTAACGATAAATCTTGTCAATTAGCTAAACATTTCAAATCCATATATTCTTTAAGATTTTTGTGTCATCGACTAATATTTTGTTGAAAACCTAGTTTTTGACAGGACATGAAGTTACGATCCCCGAAGCTGACCTTTAAGTCATTTTAAGCTCTTGTTTGGACTATTTAAACCTAAACAAGATTGCCGAGCAGACTTGTCCTCTTCGAGCTCGTTAAAGTATCCGAAAGCTCATCCACTCAGGTATAGAATTACCCCTTTTCCGGGCCTCAGTGGATTAACTACGGAAAAGGTATACTCTAGGTATACGTCAGTATGCGTTAGAAGAGTTCTCCTTTCATTGTTTTATACTTTTTCGGGGGAGGAGACTAAATATACGAAAAAGGACCTTCTAGAGTCTCTCTTTAGGGTTTTCAGACTCTCTAAATATGAAAATACCAAGCGAGCATACACCTACTCGGGCTCGATGAGAAATCCACGAGAGGGTGAAAAGAGGATTGTTTAAGTTTTTCAGACTCTATAAACAAGAAAACACCGGCGAGCATTAATCTGCTTGGGCTCGATACTAAAATCCGCGAGCAGATATATGGAGTTATTGTTTAAGTTTTTCAGACTCCTTAAAATTGAAAACACCGGCGAGCAAGAACAGATCTCGGCTCGATACTAAAATCCAGAGATCAGTACATATAGAGTAATCTTCTATCTCTTCTTCGAACTCTTTAAATTATGAAGAAGGTACTGAGTCTTCCTCCCATGGGCTCATTAAATTATTTACATGGTTGGACCTATTGAGTTTTCATTCTTTCTTGGACTCATTAAATCCACAAGAAGGGTATTCTTTTATCTAAAAAGAATAAGGAACGGGAAAACAAATCACATCTTCATTGTTAAAGGCAGTATCAGTCAAGTCCTATCCTTGAACACAGCACCTACTTGAGTCTATCTTGTCGGTTGGGTTTAGTTTTTGGCCTTAGGGTGAACCTTTCCTCCGAGTTATTTACTCCCCCGGTTTGGTTATTCTTCCAACCATATGGAGGGTCTGCTAATGTCTCTTACATTTCAGACTTATTTACCCCATTATGTCAGAAACTGCCTGAGTCACTTTGTGTCGTGCTCAATGTTCAAGGATATACCCTGTGTCGGCCATTCTGCAGTTTACCTTGACCTCATGTGTCGGCCTTCCTAGTGTCAGTCTTGTTACATATCATTTCGTATCAGCTCTTACCAGTTGAGTGTTCCTCGAGTTGGATGATGGAGGATGCCTTAAGGCCTCCCTTCCAACGGACTTCTTCCCATCGACATCAAATCATTATTCTGGGATTGAAGTTTAGAGTTTCGGTTAGTACCTTGGAGATTGCAGTCACCAGTGGCAATTTTCCTCGCTGTTGAATGATGAGAATACATCAATGTCTCTTCTTCGACAGCATTCCCAAGTGTTCGACTCCAAATCCATCTATTCACATTTGGCGAATCGTACTTGGTACCTTGGACTCCATTATCATTATCGATGGAAGTCCTCGCGTTTGTTAACGGTATACATCAATGACCGGTAATCAGAAGATGCCCTCCATGTTCGACTATCAGCTCATCTATTCACATGGCTCGGGTTTGTACCTAGGGTTGTTATGGGATGAAGACCTTGGGATTTGGATGACATAACCCCACTTTGTTATCACCCAAGTTGCGCAAGACTGAGCCTCACTTCTATACGGCTCTCCATGAGACATAGATCCAGTGTGTTGTTATGGCTATGATCTCTTAGTTTGACATGGATCCACGCTTGTATTTCAAGTGGCCATGCTTTTATATACATCTCCTTGTTATGTATCGGAGATCATGTTGTATCACCTTACACATCTATAAGATGTCAACAATGTAATTGCTCGCTGACCTTGATTTTTGTTGCAGGTTTCTTGCGACTTTTTCCTGTGTTTCTGTGCTCTCTCTCTGGTTTTGGATTATAATGTATTTCGGCCATCGCTTCCCTCTGACCTCATACATTAGGGGGCATCTGTTATAGGTCAAACTCGCACCTCTCCGTCCGTGATCACCCTGAGCTGCTGATCACACAAAAGGACAACTTGGATGGAGGAGCATGTTGACCTTGGATGTTATGACAACTCATCCCATTTCCTGAGAACACTGGAAAACATACAAAAATATCATTTTGAGGTATGAGCGCTACTCTACTTAAAGAGACTAGCGCCCATACGCGACTCCAGTGCATAATAGTAGCGCCCATATCAGTATATACGCTACTCCTTATTATCAAAGTAGCGCTCGGAATTTAAAACTAAATGAGCGCTATTTCTCAAACAATAGAGTAGCGCCCTATACGCTACTCCACTGTGTAATAGTCGCGTGTATCTTAAAAATGATTAAAAAATATATTAATCCATCGAAGAGGATTAGTTGAAGGCAGTTTCTTAACTTCCCCAACCTCCTCATCGACTTGAACTGCTTCCTTAAACCTATAAATTCCTAGAAAGCTAAGGGAGCAAGGTTAGAAGAAATTATGAATGCAAATGATTACTAAAGAATGAGAGGATGAGTTAATGGAGAAACTGTTGTAGAAGACATTCAGACCAGAGCAGAGCCAGAGCCCAGGATCTAGTTGCAGGAGCCTGCTTCATTATCAGGTATATTTGTACTACATACTATTTTGACAAATAAAGGTTGAAGTGTTTCCTTGTTCCAATCTGAAGGTGTTATAAAATGGCATTTTGAATTGGATTTACTTTGGTCAATACTGGATATTAAACATAATCTTTGTTTATTTTATGATTTATATTTTGCCCAAAGTGTTTGAGGAAGGTATTGTTGTTTCAGGTTTGCTGAAAGGAAGTAGATTTGAGAGCTGGACACAAGACTGGGTCAAGGCTAGGATCAGACTCCAGTAAAAGGTATGTTCTCTAAATCTGTAATCTATTCCTTTTGTAAACACCTCTGTAATGACATAAATGCACTTACCTGTCACCCCAACCAAGTTGATAGTTTAGTTTCCTGACTATAGGGTAGAAATATCCGCCAACATCATCCTCATTGATTTTGCGCAATGGGACAACCTCTGTCCATCTTGTAAAATAGTCTCTGGCTGTCAGGATACACCGATGTTGCAGAGAAGAATTTGGTTTTATTTCTCCAATGGCATCTATGCTCCATTGTTCAAAAGGCTCTGAGATAATCACTGGCTACAATAGTCCCACTGCTTTGGGTAGTTTCCCAGCACTCCTTTGACACACATCACAATTTCTTGCATAGGCATGGGTGTCTTTGAACAAGGTAGACCAATAGTATCCAGCCCTGAATATTTTGTGAGATGTCGTATCTCCGGAATAATGTCCCCCAGCAGGTCCATCGTGTAATTCTTTGACTACCTTACTTGCATCATCTTTCTCTAAGCATCTAAGAAAAATGCCATCATATTTGTTTCTGAAGAGTACTCCCTTAATTATTTGATAAGCAATTGATTTCAAACGAAGTGCCCTTCTTTTCTTATAGATCCAATGCTCTAGTAAGTATCCTTGTTGCAGATAGTGTACTAGATCTCTGTACCAGGATTCGAGAGCGATGAAAATAGGGAATACCTCGATCATGTTTAGTTCGGCTTCATTTTCCCAACCCTGTTCTTCATCAACTGGATGTTCAGTTAGCAACTTACATAGGCCCTGAGCTTTGATGATAGTAGCTAGTTTAAATTCTAAATCGTATTCTTGAAGAGCTGTGACCCAATTCCCTCTTCTTTCTCCCAATTCCTTTTGAATGAAAAGAGATCTGACAGCTAGATGAGGGACTACGGCCTTAGTTCTACTCTTAAGAATATACGGCCTAAACTGTTTTACCGCTTTGAATACAGCATAAGATTGTTTATCAACAATAGGATAATTTAGTTCAGCACCCTGCAGACTAGTGCTCATGAAGGAAATTGGGTATTCATCTCCTAATTCTATCTTTTGTGTAAGCACAACCACGAGAGAGTCATCCGAAGAAAAAGTATACAAAATAAAATCTTTGTCAAAATATGGACTTCTCAGAGAAGGATCGTTAGCTATGGCTGCTTTGATATTTTTGAGTGCATTCTTTTCTAAGTCTGTCCATTTGAATTGTACACTTTGCTTGACCATTTGTTGCAAAGGTTTAATAGTTTGTGCGAAATTGGGAACAAACCTTCGGACAAAATTGATAGTGCCCATGAACAATTGCATAGATTTTTTGTTGTGGGGCATGGGAATTTTATTGATCACCTACACTCTCTCTTGATCTATTGAAATTCCCTTTTTTGAAATGATGTGACCCAGGAGTTTACCCTCAAGAACAACAAAAACATGTTTCTTGGGGTTTAAAGAGATACCATATGTTCGGCAATGATCAAAAATATGTTTTAAATGAACAACATGGTATTCTCTCCTCTTGAGAAAATGGTCACATCATCTAGATAAACCATGACACAATGACCGCCCAGTCCTCGGAAGGCAATGTCCATCGCTCGCTGGAAAGTTGATCCTGCATTTATCAGGCTGAACGTCATTCTTTGGTAGGAGAAGGTTCCCCATTTCGTGCGGAAAGTAGTCTTAATACGTTCTTCTTCAGCCACTAATACTTGATTGTAACTAGAGAAACCATCTAGGAGAGAGAAGAGTTCTGATCCTGATACCATCTGTAGAATTTGTTCCATCGAAGGGACAGGGTAGTTATCTTTATTAGAGGCTTTGTTCAAATTTCAGAAATCAACACATAATATTATTTCTCCTGATTTCTTTCTTAGAGGAACTAGGTTATCAACCCATTCAGAGTACTGGACTTTGAAAATGATCTTAGCATCTAATAATTTCTTCAATTCCTTTTGAATTAAAGGTTTGAGAGTGGGATGCATTCTTCTCAACTGTTGTTGGAATGGTTTAATGCCTACTTTCATTGGTATGACATGCTAAATAATGCGGGTGTCATATGTTTTCAGATCTTCATAAGTCCATGCAAAAACATCTTTATATTGCCGAAAAATATTAATGAACTTATCTTTCTCACCCGGTGAATAGAATTTACCAAGATTAACATATTTTGGTTCAGCCTCAGTGCCCAGATTTACTAACTCATGCTGCATAGAAGAGTTGTGAGTTTTGACGTTCGACAGCTTCTTGAACTTGCTCTGCAGATCGAACAAACCTTCAAGTGATATTACCCCTTTGGGCATAAAATTTCCTTTGACTACATCTTTTCTTTGCAAATCAGAATCATGCTTTTCCTCTTCTATAATAGCTCCTTGGAATAGGTTTTCATTTGTTAGAAAATTAATGATCTGATCATCATCATCGAACACTCTCAGATTTGTGATATTGTCTAGAACCGAAGGCCTGAAAACCAATTCAATCGAACATTTATTATTGGTAGGCACCAAATTGGAAGCGGAAGTTGCAAATAAATCAGACACAGCATTTTGCAATCTAGGCACATATTTTATATTAAAAGCGTCAAAATGCGAAATTAAATCCCATACCTCAGCCTAATAACCTTTCAAATGTGGTGAAAGACAATGAATGGTATCTCTCACCCTCCTGGCGACTATTTCTGAGTCACCAAAGACTTCCAGGTATTTAACATTCAAACCAATGGCTTTCTTGAATCCGTGAACTAAAGCTTCATATTCAACAGTATTGTTAGTGCAATCGAACTCTAATTGACAAGACAAGAAATATTATTATTTTTAGGATGAAGTAAAACACAACCAGCTCCGGATCCTTCCAGATTTTTGGAACCGTCAAAATATAAAATCCAAAAAACATTCTTTGATCTAACTAAGTTAGTATCTTTATCATCTAAGTTAGTAACTAAGCTAACTATGTTACAATCAATATCATCAGTCCGAGAAAATTGAAGGAGATTGGACTGTTCATCTGATTCATGGCTAACATTGTCTGATTGATAGTTACCCGGCTCGATTTCTAAGAAACAATTTCCCAAAACTGAAGATGAAAATTCTATTGCTTCATTCTTTTCCTCTAGCTGAGTTACATTTTGTTTCAAATGCGGTTCTCTCAAAACTTTAATTTGATTTTGCCTATTTTGATATGGTAACCATAAATGGGAACAATCAGTTTCAAAGTAACCATTGGGTTTTGTAGACCAGTCTCTGCTTAAGATCAAACCATAGGCTTCAGGAATATCAACTACCATTACATCGATAAACTGACACACCCTAGGATCCGCTGATAATCTAATAAGGACATCTTTCATTTCCACAATGACTTTAACAACCATTCTATCTAGCGGGATAATCTAAGCTGGGGATGGAATTGGCTGCCCATTAATCCTTTTGCAGATTGACAATGGCATGACATTCGAGGATGCTCCAAAATCTACCAAACAGTTATGCACATTGTGATTGAAAATTTCAAAAGTTAAAAGGAAAGGCAATGTTTGGGATTTAGATTTCCCACCAATACTAGCTTCATTAATTTGAGGATCCTCCTGAGTATTTGCTAACGGTGCGCTAGATTGGGGTTCAAGAGCTTGCAACAACTTCTTTCGTTGCTGAGTCAAACTACACATATCAAATATTGAAACATTTGCTTTCACTTTCTTTATATCTTCAATTATGTCATATCCCATGTCAAATTATTTTAGGACTTTTGGTTGCTTATCTGCCCTACTTTAAGTGTTTTTGGGTTGCTGAGTTGTTGTCTCAATGCTTGGTTGTTTGGTAGGCATGTGGTTAGCTTTAGGTTGTGGTGGGATAACTGTGATGTGTCTTTTAGGTATTTCTTTGGATATCTTAGGCTAGGGTATAGCCTAGCTTGAACTCGGATCAACAATTGGACCTTTACTGCAAGTGTTAATGTTTACAGTTGAGACCTAGCTTTCCTCAGAGTCATCTTCTATCAACTCAATCAAAGGGACCCAGTCCCATAACACCATGGTAGTTTCTGGAGCGGGCTCCTCTAGTTCGAGAGTTGGCTCTTCTGGAGGATTGTCTTGATCTGGTATTTGTGCATCCAGCATTTGGTTCATTACCAAGCTCACTAAATTTATCCATTGTAGATATCTCTTCTCACAGTGTGGTTCTTGATGAAAGGTAACAAAATGTTCCATTCCTACTTCATTTAAATTCAAAATAGGAGAGTTGTTTGTAGGCAGATGAAGCTGATCACTTTATTCCCTTTTCTTGTAGAAAGTTTTGAAAGGTTTCCTAGTTGCATCATTTTGACTACATTCTCCATATCTGCTGATGACTCATCTTTATTCATAGTAAGCAGCAGGGTTTTCTTAGTGGTTGCTGGTTTTGCTTCCACATATACAAAATGTTTAGCAATGTTGTCCACTTCTTCCTCTACCTTCCTAGCTTCTTCGAAATTCTCTACTAGAGTAGTCTTCTTGATCCTTTTGACAAACATTGCTATTGGAGGATCAAGTGCTGTAGTGTAGTACTCAACTAAGGATTCTTCAGCTAGTCTAGTTGCTCCACTAAATTTATTTAACAGTGTGGTGAATCTTTGGTTGAAATCTTGGACCTTTTCTTTCTTTTTCATTCTCATGGACAACAACTCTTTCATGAGTGTAGCTATAGTTTTATGATTTCCATACTTTTTTAAAAATCATTTTTCAAATTCTTCCCAATTCGATAGTGAACTAGCTTGTAAACTGAAATACCAGGAAGAAACTTCTGGTTCGAAAGTATATGGAAAAATCCTACAGAGGACATCTTCGTGCTGCACATTTAAAAGGCTCAGAGCTAAATAAAATCTCTTTAGGTTATCTTCAGCAGAGATACCTTTACCAGGACCATATTTAGGAAAAACTTTCTCAGGGTTCTTAGGTAGATTGTTAAAAGGTCCAACCAAATTCAGAGCTCCTCTTGTTCGCCATGCCGGTACAACCATGGCTCCTCATGGAGAATTAGGTGGAGAATCGTGTGGAGTATTAGGTGGAGAATTATTTGGAGTGTAAGGTTCTTCAAGATCTAGAGGATCTTTGACTTCGATTTCTCCAAGGGGTTCTATGATTTCCTCTAACTATAAATCCACCAATTCTTCAAAGCTCTGAACAAGAACTGAATCACGTGTATATTGTCTTTCCCATCTAGGAACTCTTCTTCTAGGAAGAAAAGGAATTGCGTTTAAACCGCCAAGGTACTTAACATAAGCATGAGTATGCCTTCTTAAATTTGCTACTTCAGCAAAAGGTATAGCATATAGTGTTTCTTGATTTTCAAATTCAGAGTTATTATTTTATTGATTTGTTACTTCAAGCTCTAGATTGCTTGGCATTACTGTTTCAAGCGGGTTTCCAGTTGGATCTCCTCTTAAAGACGAGTCTCCTTTATTAGCCATGCACTGGTGGCCCACCTTCTAGCACCAAAATTTGTTGATGCCTTGGAGATCGTAGCATCAATCAACAAGGGATTCTCCCTGGTAAGCAAGCCCAATTAGATCGCTCACCATTTGGTGTGGGGAATCCGTCCGGTTAACGGTTCTGGCTACCATAAGATTTAAAGATTCTTATTCTCAGCACTGTTTGCGGCCTGATCCACTGTTTATGTATCTCATTTTAAGGATGATATGCAAGTGCCCTAAGCTAAATGTAGGTAACTAATATAAGCTAATCTAAGATTGTATAAACAAATCTAATCTATACTTGCAAGGAGAAAACTTTAAAGATGAGTAATAGATTGAAAGAAACATCTGAAGATCAGACGGATAGCTTTTTAATCATAAAGATGCATCCACAACAGAATATAAAAGATATTAAAGATAGATTTAATTCAGTTAATGCATTCCGTTACTCATTTGAGACAGACATCTTTGCACAGAAAATAGAAGAATCATTCATTACAGAGAAATAATTCATAGTAGTAAAGAAAGATGTCACAGTAGTGTATGAATGATACACGAGTACTCCAGCACACATTCAACACATCTTTCAGGAAAAAATGTAGTATCCCTGGCTTTCATTAGGCAAAATCGAATTCCTTATACATGCAGAGAAATAGTTCACATACAAGACAAAAAAAATCTTTCACCTACCAAAAGTGCTTGTACTATTCATTAACTATCTATTTATAAGTTTACAAAATGCCTCCAGGGATGCCACCTGTCTTCTCTCTTTAATTCTTTTAATTTTCTTTGAAATTCTTTACAAAAAATAAAGTGACTCCTGTCACCCTTTACATAACACAAACAACAAGGAGAGTTGTCCCTTTGACTTCATGATTCAATAATAGGAAAGGAAAAATTCGATTCCCTATGGTTGTTGAGCTATATTTGGGGTGGTGCCTCTGCTTCAGTCGGAGCAGTCATCTTGAAGGGTGCTTCTGCCTCAGCTGGTGCCTCTTCTGTAGATGATGTGCCTTTATCGATTAATGCCACTGTTGCTTTCTTCTTATCTTCTTCTGCAATATAGCTGAACCAAACACCAGTGTCTCTTATAACAACATTGGCAGGTGAAGGGAGCAAGATCTTCTTAGAAGTCACATGTTTGTCGAGCTCTGCCTCAATGTCTTGCATTTCTTCTATTGCTATCTGGTGGATTTCATGGAGCATTTGAGCGTGTACTAAAGACAGAACGATGCATTGATGGAGATCTTATGTGGTTAACATATCAATTATTCTCACATACTCCAATTGAACGCTCAGCTCATCTTTTAAATCGGAGAGGCGCTGCTCTTTACTTGGAAATTCATCAAGGGTATGGGGAAATACAACCTTGCAATTTACATGCACTTCTTGAATCTTTTGATAAAAGCTATTGAACTTTCCCATTGTAACCTGGATCATAGTAATTAGTTTAGCGCCACAGTTCTTACAAAATTCCATGAAGGCTACATCTTCCTTAAAATCAACTACAAATTTGAACAGGAGGTGCTTGGGGAAATCCACCTTCCATTATCTCCACTCCATCTATCTTAAAATATCTACTTTTTCCCATGTGTACTTGTTTCTTAGCCTGATAGCTTCAGAGTTGTTTTCCGTCATTCTGTCTAGCATGGCCTTTAGCTTGCAAACTTCTTTAGTAAGCAGTTCTTGCTTCTCATGCATCTGCTTAAGCACATCACATGATTGCTTATGAAAAGGAGTCATATCCATTGCTCTACTACTTTCTTGTTCTAGCTACTCAACCAACAACTACTTATCTTCTTCTAATTGGACAACTTTAGCTTCAGAGTCATTTTTCTCTGCTTCAAGTACCATCATTTGTACTGCCAGGTGTTCTTTCTCCTCCTCCAGGTGTTGATATTTATCTAACAACTCCTTATGATCGGACAGAAGGTGATCATGCTTCTTTACTATAAGCTCCCTATAGGACTTCTCATTGGCCACGGTGTGCTGCAGCATAAGAGCCCTTTCTTAGTTGACTCGAACTTATTGACTATGCTGATTACATTATCCTCGCTTGCTTTGGCTGCTGCTACAACAATAGATACCATAGCCACATGAGCTTGCTTCATGTTTTGCATAACAATAGTTTCACGATGGGTGACGATGTCCGAATCAAATGGTCTCTTTAACCTTGTCTCTGACTTCAACACAATAGACTTCCTGTCTTTGTTATATACAAATATGTTCCACTAGGACACAGTATGATCCTTTGATGGGGTGAAAGGGATCAGTGGGAGATTTTCTATGGGGATATTCTCTTCAGCAGGCGCGGTCTGTACTATTTGGGATGAACCTACATCCATGTACTATGTATTAAAATCATCAGCTCGTGCATCTTCATTGGCCTTGTTTTCTTCTTCGGCCTTGAGCCATATTTCTTCTTCTTCAGCCTTTAGCTGATTTTTCACTGCCTCCCTTTCTTCCTGCTCTTTGGCAGGTTGCTACAATCTTGCCTCTTCTAACTCTTGATCCCGAAGCCTTTGGGATTCTTCTTCTTGTAGCCTAAGAGTTTCTACCTCCTAAAGCTTAAGAGATTCTTCTTGCTGAAGCTTAAGAGCTTGTTCATGCTCCCTTCGCAACTTGTCAGCAACTTCTTTTTGGATTCTATCTACTTCCTCCTTTAGCCTTTTCTCTTCATTACCTAGAGCTTCTGCTACTTCCTTTTCTTTCTGCAACTTGGCTTCTTGGGAACTTTGAATAGTGGTAAAGCTAGAACTAGCTCCACCTTTGTGGTGGCATATTTGCAACTCAGTCATGTTGTTGATTCCCCTATATACCTCTTCATCCTAATTGTAATAATGGGCATAATCAAAGTGGGTGTACAACTCTTTACAATGTTCTACAACTTTGTTTCATCTGTCATTTCTATGAAATATTGCTTCTCCGAAATGAAAACCATTCAGCTCTTGAATGAATTCCTCAACTAATGCAACCCCTAAGAACTTATAGGCTTCCACATAGAATGGTAGAGAAGGGAATGAAGCCTTCTTTAATTTATTCAAAAATCCTTCGACTCCATCAAGAAAAACTTGCCTAACTACTTCTTTCAAGACCATATAGTTAGTAGCATATCTGGGAAAGATATATGGTGACTTGGAGCCTCCATACATTCTGATATAAGTACCGTCTTCTGAAAAATAGAAATCGCCATAATTTTCCATCATTGCCATGGGATTCTTTGATAAGAAATTAGGTTCTTAACTAAACATTTGCTCATACATAGGTATGATGAACTTTTCATAGATGAGTTTCTAATGCATCCTGTAATTCTGAGCCCACAATATATTATAGAAGTATAGACCAGGGTCTTGGACTGGTCCCATATGCACCCTAGCTTTGGGAAAGGGAACTTTGCCAAAATGCAATCAACAAGATATGAAGACATGTAGAATTCTGACTTCTTCAGAGTCATTCCTTCTTTGGCTGTGGCAACGGCGGATGATAAAGTATCTGAGAGGATAGTTTCCCAATCAAAGGCAATTGCCTTAAATGCTATGTAATGGATTATTGGGGCCCATTGTATCCTATAAATGGTTTTGTCAGCCATGCCAAAAATTTTGCTTAACATTAGGGCGATCATATGAAAAGGGGCCCTTAGATTTTGAACTTCATATTCATCACTGTCTCTTTTCCTGAGATGCTTTCCTGTAATTAGTAGCTTCTTAGCCATTTCAAGATTCTCCATTTTCCCTATCCATTCATCATTCAGTGGCTGCTGAGAGTGTAGTAATTTGTAGGCTGCTGTAATGTAGGCTGGATGGAACAAGGCGAACGCCTCTCCTTTTCTATCATACAACACTCTTGATTCCGGCTTTGCGTGCTCCAGGATCCATCCAATCACTTCTGAGCAAGGAAAGAGCTCAGGGCGTGTGGAGTCTTTGGATATACCAGAGCTTCTGATATTTTGATAGATGTGCTCTTCCTCCAAGAGTTCTCCTGGGATGTCTTGGTCTTTGAGCATACGATAAACATCTCCCCATTTAACTTCAGGAGGGACACCTGTGGTGGACTTGGTATTTTCAAACAAAGTTTCAACTCTTGGCTCTGCTGGTTCCATCTCAAGCACCTTAGCTCTCTTTCTGCTACCCTTCGGCATTTTGGCTTAATCCTGTCAAGAAACTATGCATGAATAAACATAAGATTGCAAAACAATACAGACAATTGAGCAAGACACAAGAATTTTAAAACATAGGATCAGGATGATAATATGTAATACTGCCAAATTAAGACAAAAAAATATTTTTTTTCAGCAGAACTATACTTCTCCTATCCATGGTAAGTAATTTCGAGGGATGCTAACTGTGTTTTTTCTTCGTTCAGGATTTCCTCAAATGAAAGCGCGAGTGGCGTGATTGGTAAAAGTTGCCTGGGAAGGTTGAATCACGTAGGTTCAAGGGACTTAGGGGAAAGTTGAAAGGGTCTACAGTTATAAATTATAGGCTTGGGAATGGCCAAAGTAACAACACATGCAGAATGTCTACTGGCCACACATCTCATATGGGGGTATCGTTGCCGAGAAAGGTTTGACGCACTTAACAGTAAAAACAAAACAGTGGCAGTATAACAGCTTCAAAATTGCGTTCTCCAATACAAATTCTATCAATAGAAACAAAACAAACTCCCCAAAACCTTGTATAAGAGATGACACACGCGGTTAATTAATAGGTTGGTGGAGGCTTTAAGATGGCGTTAAAAGCACGTACGGCAGGGTCACCTTGGCACGTTTGGCACTTAAGTGTAACCACCGAAATTGGAAGGAAAAGATGAACTCATCTGACGTTGTGGCGAAGACTCGTAAGTTCAATCCGTTATTTCGGCGAAAGTTGTTGAGTTTGTCCGCTGATACAGTGGGGAACTCATAAGTTCCACCCGGAGTTGAAGGTTTTGCGACTCGAATAAAATGTCCGCTTGTTGCGGGAGAGTTCCACAAGTTTGCCCAAAGTTGTGGAGGCACTTACTGGGTTGATCCGATGATCACTGGCTCTGAGACTTCAAAAAGGAAAATGCGCCTGTTGCGGCCAAAGATTGGGAGTCATTCTGACGTTGCGGCAGAACTTCGTGAGTTTTCCGCTGTTGCAGGGAAACTTGCCAAGTTTGTCCGAAGTTTGGCTTTGTGCCTTGGCAAAAGAATGATGAGAACCTTCCGCCGTTGCGACGAGAATTATTGAGTTGGTCTGCCATGGTGGGAGTACTCACCGAGTTCCCCCGAAGTTTCGGATGGACTTGGTGATTTTTCCCGAAAAGTACTAGGTAAAAAGACTTGATAAAAGAGGCACCCATTGCGGCCAAACTTCATGAGTTATTCCACCATTGCAGGTGAAAAGCTTGAGTTCTTCCGCCATTGCGAGTGAAAAACTTGAGTTTTTACTTAAAAGAAAAAGATCAATAAACTCAAAAAGAAATGTTTCTCTTATAAAAACTAAGTATGAATGAACTTCTAAGGAAATTTTAGCTCCTAAGTAACTTTATAAAAGAATTAAAAGGAGGGGCCCCAATATCTACAAAATTTTGCGGGGGGGGGATGTTGCAGCAACAACACTTTTCTAATCCAGATTGTTTCAAGAGGAGTTTTCCTAGTTTCAAAATCTCTAGAAGTCGAGGCTTCTACTCCTTTATCCCTCCCTGTGGTAGCGCCACTTCACATCACTACATTGATACTTGGATCCACAGCCCTTCTCTATGTTGCGATCAACTGAATGTTTGGGTTAGGTGCATCTTGCTTTCTTTTTTTCATTTCTGCTGCTAACACTAGGCAGACCTCAATAACATGATCAAAATATTTGTAGTACTTACAAGTAGTACATTCATCGGTACAATCTCTAGATAAGTGACCTTCCTAGCCATTGTTGTAATAGATCATCTGGCCTCTTCCCCTTCCTTTTCTTCGACCAGTATTTCTTCCTCTTCCGTAGTATCCTCCACCACGGCCTCTATATGCACCTTGGTCATACTACGTGTTCTCTTGCTTCTGCAGAGTTGCTTCTTGGACTCTTTATACTCCACTATCGTGCATATCCTCCATGTCTCGCTTTCTTTCCTACATGAGATCATATGCTCTACAATTGGATTCATCATGTCCAACTGATTTACAGAAATTGCAATATAGATTCTTAGGGGTGTGCACATACTTCTGTATCAGATAATAGTCTTCAAGCCTATGGCCTCGCATTTTACAGATTTCACACCATGCTGCTTGATTCTGATTTAGGGGATTCAGGGCTCCACTGTTAATGTACTCTTTAAATAAAGGACAATGCTCTTTCATGTTCCCTTCTCCTTTACATCCTGTACACTAGACTTCTTCTCTCTATTGTTTTACCTTCTTCATATCCTAAAGTTGTAATGTTAGGGCAGCTAACTGGGTCTGAATCTAAGACATCCCAGTGCTAGTCTCTCCAATTGGTGAAGCTTATAAATTCATCACCATCTCCGAGGCTTCTTCCTGTGAAGCCACTTTCTACTGCATCAACGGCAGTCTGATATGGGGCAACAGCGCAGCTATAAACCACTCTTAATGTTGTTGCGGTGCTATGAAAAAACTTACTTGGTCCGATAGTGTCTTAAATTTCTGGTCAAATTCCCAAACTGTCTTACTAGGTTTTTGCTTAATTTCCTTTAGTTCTGTTATACATTAGAATTGTGACTTTGGTTTCTTGAACTCCCTTAATAGTGAAGTCTTAATCTCTTCTAAGGTTCTGTTTTGTCCAACAGAATACTTCATGAACCAATTCAAGGCTCTATCTATAAATGTTGTGATGAGCTACGCTTGCTTCACAGCATCATCCTGAACTTGCTTAACATTCCATATGGATTCACATAGAAACAATGTTGTTCAGGGTCCTCTAGACCTGTTCCTTTGAATATCGGCAGCTTAAAATCATCAGTAATCCTTCTCCTAGGTGGTATAGTGTTCTGCGGACGGTTCTGAGTGGCAAAAGTAAAGTTTGTATTGCGCGGAATGTTTTGAGATGGGATAGTCGAATTCTGAATGGTCTGAGTCGGGATGATCTGAGTACTCACTCCCGCGGTGTTACTAGTATTGACACTACGAGGATTAGGCATATTAACAACTAGGGTGTTCTAAGCAAATGGAATCTGAGAAATAGGATGCGCGGTACTTGCAACCAGTGGATTTTGCGGAGTAATAGGCTAATAGGTGGCTGATAGAGGTGCAGTCTGGCTATCCGGATGGGTTTCTAAATCAATGTCTACGCGGAGTCCATGTTCTTCGAAGGTATTCTTAGTGGTATACTTATATCTTTTTCCACTTCTCAAATTATGTGTTTCTTCGTCAGAATCACTATAGATGCTATTGACCATTACAGATTCAAAACTTCTAGCAATATTTACTGCATTTTTAAAACACCTTTTTCAGCTAAAACCATTTTAATGTATAAACTCAAATTGTTGAGGTACTTACCTCTGAAACCTTTGAAAAACTTTGCTTCGGCTGCACTATAGGAATTTAGGGTGTCCACAACAAACTCTGTCACGAAGCCTTCTAGTATACTATCAACCCAAAAGTCAACTGCTCTAAAAAATGGACTATCCATTGCTTTGAGCCTCGAAATGAGCTCTAGAGTCCACTCGGTCAGTATTTATGGCGTGAAACAGCTCTTGCGCTTTGCAAGCCTCGATAACCACTCGTGTAACTTGTTTCCAAAAGATGCCAGAAAATCTCATGAATATCCTTCCACAGATATTTGTTCAACCAATCTATGCCATACAGATGCGTATTTCTATTCTCCTTCCTTGCGAAGTCTCTTTCTTCCTTGTCACACCAAGCCCAGATTTCTTTCTTCTCCAGATGCCAAATTTCTGCAATCAACGGGACCTTTTCTTCTGAGCACATAACTTCTTTCAAGCATAGCAACTGATCACAGATTCTTAGCATGGCAACGAAACCATTTGTTGTCTTACATAATTGTCTTGAGGTTTTCTATAAAGACCCAGGTTCTTCACGGTTCAAGGAACCAACAAAACCCCTTTTCACCAGCCCTTTTGGCAACAATCTGCGAGCAGACTGAGGTCTCACCTAAGGCAAAGTTATGGGGGAGTTGCGGAATTAGGTTTCCACAACTAAATGATGAGTACTTAAGCAGATTTGATGAACAGCGCGCTGCGGAGCTTGCACTATGGACTGGGGAGTGCGCGGAGCTTAACCCCCTCGTGGACAATACTTCTACAAACTGGAAGGCTTGGGCAACTCGTGCATCAAAGGACTGCGCGGTTTTGCGAAAGTTTAATAACAGGATAGCGCGACTGACACTACGCTTCCTCTTCAGACTAAACTAGATTCAATAGCTATACTTAGTGTTTTATCCATTTATCATTTGTATTAGGTTATTTATGGCTTATGCAATATGACGGAACACACAATACTGCGCATTTCGGTGCTGCGCTTCGAGGGAGTTGCATGGCGTGAACTCTATGTACTGAAGTGTTTATATAACCGACTTATGCATTCACAGACTCAGAAATACTTATGCATCTAGCATTCATCCACATATGTGAAACTTATCATATTTTTCCCATCTCATTCCTTATGGCGAATACATATAAAATTAAACACATAAACCGATAAGCAAGATCTTAAGCATTCATTGTAAGCAAATAACAGATGCAAACATGTAAACAATCACACAACAAGGGAATTTAACATGGTTCACCCCGAGGATGAGAACTACGTCCACAAGAACTGTTGTTGTATTAGTCTTTGGGAAGGGTACAATAGTTCTAGTCTGCGCACTCAGCTGCAGACACTCTTCTCTCTCAATAGGTCTATGCGCACACAGCTTGCATAGCCTTTACAATCTTCTCTCAACAGAGTTTAATGTTCAGCAAACATTACAATTCATATTCAAAAGATTCAAAAATGAATATTATTCAACCCTTTCCCTTTACAAAATGTGCCTTCTTATAGATCATGCCCGTAGGTCATGTCTTTACAATCCACAGGAAAAAACCCTAAGGTTTCCCAAAACTGTCGCGGTTTTCCTCTAACCCAATTGTTAGGCACTGATAGCGACTCTTCCATCATGGCCATCCTGTATGAGAGGTCACGTCGCTTTCAACCTGCCCTATCGACCGCATGCCTACTGTCTCTTTCGCCTGCTCATTCCTTCTCTAACGACCTTATGCGGCCAGTTCACATTGTGCTTCCTCCAAGTGTGTGACCGGTAACTTTCCTTCCTCCTTCCTCCTTGCCCGCTTGCTTGGTAATCATGGAGTTTTTTAACCAAAAATAGGTCGCTTTCACCCAGCTGACCTTACCTTCATTCTTTACCCAAAACAGGTGCCCTGTTGGCACTTCGCGGAACCAGTCCTTAGCTGCGTAGTTCCCATCATGCTGACATTGCGCTGCGCTCACCTCACAGCTCCCCAAAACTGACTTGCACCAAAAAGTATTCAACTGAACTGTGCTTAACTTTGTAGTTCTGAAAATTGACTGACACAAAAATGCCCCACTTGGGCCAGGCCCAACAAGAGGGATTTCCTGAATCCAATATTGATGTATTTGTAACTTTGGAATATATTCTTCTATTTATTACACTTATACTTTATTATATTCATGATGGAGATGTATTATTCCTCCAATCAGAAGTGCCATCATTTGTATTTGTAAGTGTCGCAAGTGTTGCAAGTGTCGCAACTTATATCTGATGGGTTATTAGACCACTCATGTGGGGTTGGCCCTGCTTGTGTCATGTGAGTGGGTTATTAGGATTCCTTAGGAAGTTGTCCCAGCTAGAATTAAAGGAAGGTTAAGTTGTGTATAAATAGAGGGTGGTTGTGTCTCATTCTATTCATTCACTCACTCATCCAACTTGCATTAGTTGAGAGAGGATTGTGCACAAGTGGAGGAGGAGTAGCTGCTGAAGTCATATATCTTTTGGGGATTGATCATTGTGATCTTTGTATTGGGGCTTATTCTATCTTTGAGGAATTTGTGGGGTTTTTCACCTTCTTGGTTTTCCTCGAGGAAACTCTGTGTCTCTTGTGTTTATGATTGTTATGTTGTGCTTCTTATTTTCTTAGTAGGATCCTAGATAATGTTTGAATGCAATTATAGAAAAAATTAACATGGTATCAAAGTCGTGCTAAGAAGAAGACATTGTGTAGCTGCGGAAGCTAGGGATTCTTAATCTTTGGGTTTCTCTCCTCAGATCATCAAAAGAACGAGGCTAGGTTGACTCTCCTTGCAAGGGCACATCTTTCTGTTGAGACAGAATTCAATTCTGAGCACTTTTAGTTTTTGGCCCTGTTATCACATATATAGTAGCCGGGCTACCATACATTATTTTTCTCATTCCAGTACACTATTCAGCCAGTTCCCTTGCATTTGAGATGCCGAGATGAGCATCTATATTGGATCACTATCAGATTGTGGACAGCAGTTGCATTCCCCATTCCATGACTGAGTTTCAGGACACTTAGAGAGGTGACCGATGTAGCCATTATACCATTGGTACAGAGCAGACAGTAGCGCCCAGAGTTACAGCAGTAGTCTCAGAGGACAGATGATGGTACAGGTTGATGAGCTTGCAGGTATATGACTCAGTAGGTATATCATGGTGTTATGGTTAGATTGCTTTTATACTTATTCTTATAGCATGTCTTAGCACTTAGTGTCATGATCTGGCGATCATATAGATATATGGACCTGGTTGATCTATTATATATATTATACTGTCCCTACTCAGACTTAGAAGTTCACTATTCATACTCATTGGTACATACCCTCCTTAGGGAGAATAGAGGTGATCATTACACCATACTCTGGCTTGCTAGTGTTGGCTCCATCATTTCATTGTCTTCATCCATCCATGGCCTACCTTTTAGATTATCACCCTGACTTGCTACTTGACTAGTGACATGGAGGACCTTTCCCCACTGTAGCCTCTATATTGGATGAGCTTCCCCATTTATTGTGTCTCGGCTCTGAGTTGGTGAAAAAACTTACCTATGGTGAGTTGGAGTTCCTTGTGAATTCCCCCTAGTCACTAAAGTTGTGTTGGCTAGACCTGAAACTTTTAGTGCTGCCATCAATACAAAATCTGGAAAATGAAATGCTATATCTTGTATGAAAAGCCCATTCATGCAATGTGTTTCTAAACACACATGAATGAGAGGCACGCCAAATGAACATGGCAATAAAAATAAAATGTTATATCTTGTGGAAAATAAATACCTAGGTAAACAAGCTGTCCATGACACACCTAGAAGTGCTCAGGTAAACAAGTGCCTTAAAAACACACCTGCAGCAGAAAGCCTAAAGAAAAATGTAAATCTATGCAATGTGTTTATAAACACACATAGATCAAGGCTATGGAAAATTCAGGCCCAAAAAGCAATGAAACTTAAAAGCTATATCTAAACAATTGCTGGCCTTATTTGTATTATGGATTGTGCGCATCTGTGAAGGTGAATAAACCCTCTTTGTACAACTCATCCATTTGTGAGACACCGCCATTCCCTGTGTTATTGCTCATTCAGTATATACTATGGTGTATTCCCTTTCCCTTGCCAAAGTGTCACAAAGTCAAGTCAGCTAAGTCATCCCTTAGCCTAGCTAGTTAATTCAGCCTTCACCCTTCACTAGCAAATTGATCACAACTATGAAGTGAGTATGATCCTGAAAGTCTAATCTGAGTAATAATAATAATTAACGACACTATATATTTGGATTTAGATCGCCAGTCATGATTACTCTGTGTTATAATTCCTATTTGAATAAATTGTAAAGCATGTATTAACCTTGATACTTTTCAGCAGCCTTGGATGATGGACTGAGTTATATTTGGTCATGGTTGGACCTAGTTTGACCATGGAGGACCATGGGACATGAGATGTTAGACCTTATGAGGATATGGATAGATGATATATGGTCTATGTACACATACATGATGATTCTATGCAACAGCTACAGGGTTATGATGATGATTCTTGGGATACAGCAGTGTTTGATCATTTACAGAGCATTATTATTGGCCTTGTTCCGGTATATTGGATATTTATTTTGATCATGCAGAGACTCATAGGGTGTATGAGTACACATCTTGGATAGATTTGGACCTTCTGAGTCCAATGGGACAGTTTGTTTTCAGTTCTGGGCACTTACAGTGATGATTTAGCCTCAGTAGGCTATCCCAGTGCAGTTTTGGTCTGTTGGAGGCCCTGTCGGAGCAGATGTGATTTTTATACGATTGACCTAGGGCGCTGATGATGAAGGGGGTGGTCCAGCCACTTGTTTTTACCATATTACCCCCCTTCCGGACACATTGGTGCCCTCACCTTGACAGCGCCAGCCCTCCAGGAGGCTGTTTGGGGCAGTTTCACGCTTCCCGAGGCATTTCAGGATTGGTAGAAATGGCTATTGAGGAAATCGATTTGGGCTACTGAGGCAAAGTTATGGCATGGGATGATCAGTGATGATAGATCGGGACCTTCCACGCCTCCTCCAGCAGTTTCAGCTTCATCGGGGCCCGCATCCATCATTTATGGCACTTTCTGTGGATTTTTGAGGTCTTTTGAGGACCACGACTTCACTATGGATGGCACGATTTGGTACATTCATGATTTTTTATTGGTTATTGTGCTATGGGGATTGACCAAGGAGGGATAAAATTACCCCTTGGACCAACCATAAGCCTCTTATGATATTTCATCATCATGATTTGGTGGGATTCCCCTCTTCTAGGGCGATTTTGTCCACTTATGTTATAATTTATGTGTGATCCATGTATTATATTGTTGAGCTCATCTCAACCATTGATTAGACTTTTGTATCTTATAATCTTAGCCACTCATTCAAAAAGTGGTTAGGGTTTTGGTGCCTCTCCTTCCTATTTAAAGGAGAGAGCCTCTCAGTTTAAAGGGACTTTTGGCTCTGGATTATTGGAATAGAAAATTATTATTGCATCTATATCCAATGTTGTGGTGAATGTTTTTGGTGTTCGTTCGTTGATTCTTCCTTTGCACTGAGTTATTGGAGATCTTGTTTGCCATATCTATTGTACCACGATTTTGCATCTACAGGTGGAGGCCGATTTGCTTGGAGGAGGAGGTATTGGTAGGGGAAGACTCTCCCTACTTCTTCTTTGGAGCTCTTCGTTGGTAACAGGGAGTATTACTGTCCCAGGACCTTCTATTTCATGTTACTATTTGCATTTCTCTTGTATTTCTTCCATACTTGATCTTACTGATTGAATCTTCATTCCTTGGTTTGACAGGTAGAGGAAGGCGCACTTGTGGACTTGGGCATCAAATTGGCAAGCAAATCAACAATATCTCATTTGATCTCTGCGGGAATCTTCCTCAACATCAAGGCATCTCATCCACATCATTCAGGTATGATCTCAAGGTAAGTTCTATCTCCATGATCTATCCAATTGTCAAAAACACTTAAAACCCTAATTAATTAAAACCCCAATTTTGCATTTTCTTAGATCTACTGAGATCTAGTGGGTTGTTGGGCATGATATTGAAAACCCACCTCTATAGCATCCACGGCATCCCGGATCTATAGTTTGGTGAGGATTGGCTTCCGTTTGACCCCTCTCCCAAGCCAACTTAGCTTCTCCCAAGGAAGGCGCACTTCACCATTTGAGCAAGTTGACCTAGATCTAGAACATGGGTGTTTGAGATTCCACTTGATTTGACATCTACACATCAAATAACATACACCCAGGTTGTCCCTTTCTTGAAATTTACCTTGTGGGCCCCATTCCACATTTTAAGGGATTTAATCCCCATTTTGGACCACTTGGAACACTAAAACTCAGATCTACAAAGATCTAACCGGTGGATTGCCACGAAATTATAGATCCACACTCCTACTTGACTGATCTACTCGGATCTAAAGTTTGGATGCCATCCGACATGATTTGACCCACCTAAACCCAAATTGAAGCCTCCTTAGGTAAAGTCGCACCACCTTGGAGAAGTGAGTTCACTCACTTCGAGGAACTGGGTACTTGAGATTCTTGCAGATCCGGAACCAGAATAATTCAAAACCTAGGTCTAGACTGTCACTTTGTCAAATCTTGCCTTGGGGAATGCATTCCTTGTTTTAAGGGATTGTGGTCCACTTGGGTCAAACCTAGATCTAGACACATTTAACCATCAAGACCTATACTGTCCACTTATCTCATGTTGTAGGAGTCCTAACCATAAGTCAACCCCACTTTGACTCCACTTCCCAATTCCCAAGGCACTGGTTTATCTCCAAGACAACCCAACTCTCCTAGATTGTTGGATTGACTTGTGGTTTGACTTTTGCATGGTGAACTATACCCTTAAAGCAATCATGAATCATGGTCAAGCTTGTCTTATGTACTAGTTAGCCCCAATACATCCCTCAAAACTATCCTGCATTGGACACAGTTCCCAAGGCAGTGGATCTTTTGACATTAATCTAGTACACTCATCCTAGATCTCTCTTCAAACATTATAAGTCACTCTCACATCAACTATGAACCAAAGCTACATCTATTGAACCCCTCACTTGGCTTGTGACTTCATCCTTAGGTCTAGAATAAACCATACACCTAACTTCACTTAGAAATACCCTGATTTGGTGTCTTGGTTTTGATCTCTCCTGTCGGGAGTTGATCGGGTCTCCCCCTTTGTTGTCTGGGCTAGATAACATAAAGCGAAGGTTGCCTCGACTGGCGTGACAACCATACATATTGGAGGTCGAGGTGATCGTGGTTGCACCTTTTGAGTTGCCTTTCCCTATTGCCATCCATGACTGGATCTATCCACAGGGGCAACTACAGCTTAGGTGATAACATTTTGGCGCCGTTGCCGGGGACGCAATAGGCTTACCTTGGAAAAGCTAGTAGTCCTTCCCGCATATACAACGACACATATCTTGGTAGAAGAGTTAAATCTACCTGGCGACTCCCAATCGTGACTCCGCTGAGGAGCGAGCTCATTTACATCCTTACAACACAAGAAGTAAAGTAAACTTAGATCAAGTTGAAGGAACCCCAATCACATATCGTAAAAGAGATCCTAAAGCACAACCATCGAACTTCCTTTGGAAATTGGTTAACGATTCTCCAAACAGAACTTTAGGATCCTCTTTGATCAAGTCGGTTCCTCCCTCATCTCCTAGTTCAAACTTAAACACAAACTTACCAAATCCAATGGCCGGAACAAACCCGGGAAACCAGAATGTTCCTCCACCACAAGCTCCTAGGATTTTTGGAAGAAAGGCAAAACCATCTCCTTTAGACTTTTCCCAAATCCAGGGTGCACCCCATGACATGCCTGAAAAGTATTTTGAAAAGGTTCCCAGATTTGATGGAGTATCCGCTATATCAATTGAAGACCACATTGATAAAGTATGGGAACACATGGAAGCATATGGAGCATCTGAGGAAGATGTGTTCATGAGGGGTCTCCTGGCATCCTTGGAAGGATATGTTAGGAAGTGGTTTGACAGGTTGCCTGCCTCATCCATTGATGGGTATGACAATTTTGTCAACAAGCTAAACAGTGAGTGGTCCCGAAAGTTAGATGGGAAATTTCTCTTACACCAACTTTTTGACATCAAGAAAAGAGAAAATGAAACAGTCCATGAGTTTAACATAAGATTTGACAAGACTGTAGCTGTTATCCCTGAAGAAATTAGACCAAAAGATCAAGCAGTTGTCATTCACTACTTGAATGCTTTTGAGGGATGGGTTGGTTATCAACTAAAGGATAAGAACCCAAATGACTTAAAGACCGCTCAATCAAATGCTAAAATGGCTGAGCAAAATGTAGCATCCATGGGGAAACAAAACTTTTTCGATCAATTCACCCCATCCACTTCTAGATCTGACCCTAGACTCCGAAAACCAAAGGAACCTGTGAGTGTGCCAAAGGAATCCAAGGACACTTTAGAAGTCATGCAAGAAATGATGAAACAATTAACTGTCCTAACTAAGAATGTGGCAAGTTTGAATGACCCTGAGAGACATAGGAATCCTTATGGCCCTAAACCTTACTGGAATAATAATAGAAGGCCTGATGGGGATAGGGATAGACGACGACCTGAGTACCCAGAAAACTCTGAAAAGAATGAAGTCAATTGGTGTGATGAAGAAGAAGAAATACCCTCTGACACCATTGACCATGATGACCAACCAGAAAACATCAACTTTATAAATGACTTATCTTATGATGAAGACTTTGGAAGAATCCTTTTAGAAGAAGAGCCATGGGAGCAAGAAGATGATATTGTTGAAGAACCTAGCTCCACATGTTGTGCCTTAGAACTCCCAAAGCCTAAAGAGCAACCAAAGTATCAAATCTACAAACGAGGAAATACTTCCCAGCCTTCATTCCTTGATAAACATAAAAGGATTGATGAAGATAAAAAGGAAGAAGAAGATCTTGCCATAGATGATTATGATCTCAAGATTGATATGAAGAAAGAGCTAAGCAAGATAATGTGTAACATCCCTGTCACTGAGTTAATGAAGGTGCCCTCTGTTAGATGCCAAGTAGAGGAATTTTTCAACAGTATTGGCCAAGAGAAAACTCCTGAACCGGTCCTAGAGTCATGTCATATCCAAAAGCTTAGTGGAACACAACCTAGTGAAACAGAGAAGGATCCACCAATAAACATCCATTCAGCCATTTATGAAAGAAAAAGCGGTGGTCACTCCCCCTTTTACCTTACCTTGCACATTCAAAACATGCTCCTTCATAATTGTATGTTGGATTCTGGAGCAGCGATGAATGTTATGCCTTTACAAGTTATGAAGGAAATGGGACTTGAAGTGACTAGACCTTATGGAAATGTCTGTGGTATAGATTCCCGACGAGTGCCATCTTATGGTTTGATCAAAAACCTTAGAGCTGATCTTTTCGCATGTTCAGACATTTCCACCATGATGGATGTAGTGGTCATTGACTTGCCCCCAGCATATGGAATGCTTTTATCTAGAAAGTGGGCAGCTAGTCTAGGTGGATACCTTATGATGGACTTATCATTTATTTGTGTCCCAAACCCTGATGGAGCTTTGATTCGGGTTAACAGAGAACCCTGTTATAATGAGCATGTTGAGTCTTTTGATGAAGGGCTAAAAAACACGTATGGGGATGAATTGTTAAATAATGCCAAAACTAACCTTGTTGAAGATGAGGATGAATTATATGAAGTTGATCAAAGTATGTGTATGGTCATGGAAGATTCTGATTCTCTTTGGGAAGATAAGCAAATGATTGAAATAACAAGAACAATTGGAAATGAATTTGTTGAGGAAATGGATGAATTGAGAGGATATCAACCCCAAGAGCATGAACAAAACAATGAAACCATTCAAGAACCTGCTATAGAAAATCACACACTTGAAGGGGTTGAGGATGGCATAAGAAATATAGGAAGAGATGAGAATTTGTTTGATGATCAAAGCATGGAACAAACTCCCCCAATAGAAAACCTTCATGAGCAAATAAACAATGAGGAGAATATTGAAAACTCAATACATGAAGATGAGTTCGATGATATTAGGAGGGGAGAAAGAATTCCTTTCACTGTTAGGGAATGGTTTGCCTTGACTGATCACAACAGAGAAAGAGAAAACCAAGGGCTTGCACCTATTTACCCATGGGAAAACAATATTGCAACATCTACTAGGGTTGAAACAAACGAAGAGCCTGAAGCCACTTATTTCTCCGATACAGAAGATTCTTTATCTCATTTATCCTTAGAAGACGGTAGCCTAATTCAGGTCCATGATAACTCTCTGAGTTGGGAAGAGGATGCCCTAGCTAATGATGCTCCTGAAGGAGACTATAATCTAAATAACCTTGCTATTTTTCAAACTCCTTCAGAGCCTCAAAGCCATGCTTTATCTACATATCCGCATATCCCTAGTTTCCTCCTACCGTCTGAGTCATCTAGTCATCATACTCATGATCTTTCTCACATTCCTACTTCCTCTACATTTCATTCTGAGTCAGTTTCTCCCAGAATGGAAAACATGGTTATTCCTGTTCCTTCAGGGGAAGGTTCTAGTCATAACACTGTCATATCTAGAGAGCCACCTCCCTTGAAAGAACGTAGAGACTTCTTGACTGTAGGAGAGGTTGTTAAGAGAATTGTGTCTCCCCATGGGGAAGAGCCAAATGAGGTAATCCAAGAAACAAGAAGGGAAGTTAGGGAAGTCCTTGTTGGCACAGTTGCTATTTCTTTAGATGGTGGTCCACCCAGAATTGATGCAGTTCCTTCTAGGAGAAACTCGAGGATTGTCACACCTCAACCACAAAACCCTGCTGAAATCCATCCCATGCCTATTCGTAACATTGGAGTTATTCCTGAGTCAGTCAATAGAAATAATTTTCCTACAGGAAGTCAAGTCATCATTCCCAACCACTTATTGCATATAAGATCGGGACAAGCTGATGACTTATGGGTTGGACCTTTCACAATAGAGCGATGCATTGATGGCATGTGCTTTCTGACCACTGGTAGTGGACGATGTATTTTATATCCTGTCCATCAGAGGGACTTGAGGGATCACATCCCTGATCCCACATAGTTGGGATTTCTCCGCTTGCATTGCCTGGTAGTTTAGGGTAGGTAGGAAAACAAATAAGCCTACTTAGGCAGTAGTTAGTCTTTTCAGCCATTGAGTCTGGCACCTTTTTAGTCTTTAAGCTCCTTTGTAAGCTCCTAGTTTAACTGAGTACCTGTCACTTTTTCTTTTCCTGCACAATAAATTTCAAATTTTGCAAATTATGGTAGTAGTTTAATTTACTTTCTGCATTTGTACTTTATGCATTCATATTTCTGACATAGAACAGATTTTATTTCAGTTGATTTTATTATTTTTCCCACACATGCGGCATGAGGTATTTTCTTTAGATGTTTGTGAATGCAGAAAATAGGTTGCAAGAATAAAGCTGGAAATAAAATGGTAGAGTGCTGGATCGTGGATTCGAGTAGCAGAGTTCGAGAACCAGAGATTCTGAGGTTCTCAAGCGCTCATTTCAGCAGAGCACTTGTCCCAGCCGGAGCCAGATGTTATCACATATATAGTAGCCGGGCTACCATACATTATTTTTCTCATTCCAGTACACTATTCAGCCAGTTCCCTTGCATTTGAGATGCCGAGATGAGCATCTATATTGGATCACTATCAGATTGTGGACAGCAGTTGCATTCCCCATTCCATGACTGAGTTTCAGGACACTCAGAGAGGTGACCGATGTAGCCATTATACCATTGGTACAGAGCAGACAGTAGCGCCCAGAGTTACAGCAGTAGTCTCAGAGGACAGATGATGGTACAGGTTGATGAGCTTGCAGGTATATGACTCAGCAGGTATATCATGGTGTTATGGTTAGATTGCTTTTATAATTATTCTTATAGCATTTCTTAGCACTTAGTGTCATGATCTGGCGATCATATAGATATATGGACCTGGTTGATCTATTATATATATTATACTGTCCCTACTCAGACTTAGAAGTTCACTATTCATACTCATTGGTACATACCCTCCTTAGGGAGAATAGAGGTGATCATTACACCATACTCTGGCTTGCTAGTGTTGGCTCCATCATTTCATTGTCTTCATCCATCCATGGCCTACCTTTTAGATTATCACCCTGACTTGCTACTTGACTAGTGACATGGAGGACCTTTCCCCACTGTAGCCTCTGTATTGGATGAGCTTCCCCGTTTATTGTGTCTCGGCTCTGAGTTGGTGACAAAACTTACCTATGGTGAGTTGGAGTTCCTTGTGAATTCCCCCTAGTCACTAAAGTTGTGTTGGCTAAACCTGAAACTTTTAGTGCTGCCATCAATACAAAATCTGGAAAATGAAATGCTATATCTTGTATGAAAAGCCCATTCATGCAATGTGTTTCTAAACACACATGAATGAGAGGCACGCCAAATGAACATGGCAATAAAAATAAAATGTTATATCTTGTGGAAAATAAATACCTAGGTAAACAAGCTGTCCATGACACACCTAGAAGTGCTCAGGTAAACAAGTGCCTTAAAAACACACCTGCAGCAGAAAGCCTAAAGAAAAATGTAAATCTATGCAATGTGTTTATAAACACACATAGATCAAGGCTATGGAAAATTCAGGCCCAAAAAGCAATGAAACTTAAAAGCTATATCTAAACAATTGCTGGCCTTATTTGTATTATGGATTGTGCGCATCTGTGAAGGTGAATAAACCCTCTTTAAACAACTCATCCATTTGTGAGACACCGCCATTCCCTGTGTTATTGCTCATTCAGTATATACTATGGTGTATTCCCTTTCCCTTGCCAAAGTGTCACAAAGTCAAGTCAGCTAAGTCATCCCTTAGCCTAGCTAGTTAATTCAGCCTTCACCCTTCACTAGCAAATTGATCACAACTATGAAGTGAGTATGATCCTGAAAGTCTAATCTGAGTAATAATAATAATTAACGACACTATATATTTGGATTTAGATCGCCAGTCATGATTACTCTGTGTTATAATTGCTATTTGAATAAATTGTAAAGCATGTATTAACCTTGATACTTTTCAGCAGCCTTGGATGATGGATTGAGTTATATTTGGTCATGGTTGGACCTAGTTTGACCATGGAGGACCATGGGACATGAGATGTTAGACCTTATGAGGATATGGATAGATGATATATGGTCTATGTACACATACATGATGATTCTATGCAGCAGCTACAGGGTTATGATGATGATTCTTGGGATACAGCAGTGTTTGATCATTTACAGAGCATTATTATTGGCCTTGTTCCGGTATATTGGATATTTATTTTGATCATGCAGAGACTCATAGGGTGTATGAGTACACATCTTGGATAGATTTGGACCTTCTGAGTCCAATGGGACAGTTTGTTTTCAGTTCCGGGCACTTACAGTGATGATTTAGCCTCAGTAGGCTATCCCAGTGCAGTTTTGGTCTGTTGGAGGCCCTGTCGGAGCAGATGTGATTTTTATACGATTGACCTAGGGCGCTGATGATGAAGGGGGTGGTCCAGCCACTTGTTTTTACCATATTACCCCCCTTCCGGACACATTGGTGCCCTCACCTTGACAGCGCCAGCCGTCCAGGAGGCTGTTTGGGGCAGTTTCACGCTTCCCGAGGCATTTCAGGATTGGTAGAAATGGCTATTGAGGAAATCGATTTGGGCTAATGAGGCAAATTTATGGCATGGGATGATCAGTGATGATAGATCCGGACCTTCCACACCTCCTCCAGCAGTTTCAGCTTCATCGGGGCCCGCATCCATCATTTATGGCACTTTCTGTGGATTTTTGAGGACCACGACTTCACTATGGATGGCACGATTTGGTACATTCATGATTTTTTATTGGTTATTGTGCTATGGGGATTGACCAAGGAGGGATAAAATTACCCCTTGGACCCACCATAAGCCTCTTATGATATTTCATCATCATGATTTGGTGGGATTCCCCTCTTCTAGGACGATTTTGTCCACTTATGTTATATTTTATGTGTGATCCATGTATTATATTGTTGAGCTCATCTCAACCATTGATTAGACTTTTGTATCTTATAATCTTAGCCACTCATTCAAAAAGTGGTTAGGGTTTTGGTGCCTCTCCTTCCTATTTAAAGGAGAGAGCCTCTCATTGTAAAGGGACTTTTGGCTCTGGATTATTGGAATAGAAAATTATTATTGCATCTATCTCCAATGTTGTGGTGAATGTTTTTGGTGTTCGTTCGTTGATTCTTCCTTTGCACTGAGTTATTGGAGATCTTGTTTGCCATATCTATTGTACCACGATTTTGCATCTACAGGTGGAGGCCGATTTGCTTGGAGGAGGAGGTATTGGTAGGGGAAGACTCTCCCTACTTCTTCTTTGGAGCTCTTCGTTGGTAACAGGGAGTATTACTGTCCCAGGACCTTCTATTTCATGTTACTATTTGCATTTCTCTTGTATTTCTTCCATACTTGATCTTACTGATTGAATCTTCATTCCTTGGTTTGACAGGTAGAGGAAGGCGCACTTGTGGACTTGGGCATCAAATTGGCAAGCAAATCAACAATCTCTCATTTGATCTCTGCGGGAATCTTCCTCAACATCAAGGCATCTCATCCACATCATTCAGGTATGATCTCAAGGTAAGTTCTATCTCCATGATCTATCCAATTGTCAAAAACACTTAAAACCCTAATTAATTAAAACCCCAATTTTGCATTTTCTTAGATCTACTGAGATCTAGTGGGTTGTTGGGCATGATATTGAAAACCCACCTCTATAGCATCCACAGCATCCCGGATCTATAGTTTGGTGAGGATTGGCTTCCGTTTGACCGCTCTCCCAAGCCAACTTAGCTTCTCCCAAGGAAGGCGCACTTCACCATTTGAGCAAGTTGACCTAGATCTAGAACATGGGTGTTTGAGATTCCACTTGATTTGACATCTACACATCAAATAACATACACCCAGGTTGTCCCTTTCTTGAAATTTACCTTGTGGGCCCCATTCCACATTTTAAGGGATTTAATCCCCATTTTGGACCACTTGGAACACTAAAACTCAGATCTACAAAGATCTAACCGGTGGATTGCCACGAAATTATAGATCCACACTCCTACTTGACTGATCTACCCGGATCTAAAGTTTGGATGCCATCCGACATGATTTGACCCACCTAAACCCAAATTGAAGCCTCCTTAGGTAAAGTCGCACCACCTTGGAGAAGTGAGTTCACTCACTTCGAGGAACTGGGTACTTGAGATTCTTGCAGATCCGGAACCAGAATAATTCAAAACCTAGGTCTAGACTGTCACTTTGTCAAATCTTGCCTTGGGGAATGCATTCCTTGTTTTAAGGGATTGTGGTCCACTTGGGTCAAACCTAGATCTAGACACATTTAACCATCAAGACCTATACTGTCCACTTATCTCATGTTGTAGGAGTCCTAACCATAAGTCAACCCCATTTTGACTCCACTTCCCAATTCCCAAGGCACTGGTTTATCTCCAAGACAACCCAACTCTCCTAGATTGTTGGATTGACTTGTGGTTTGACTTTTGCATGGTGAACTATACCCTTAAAGCAATCATGAATCATGGTCAAGCTTGTCTTATGTACTAGTTAGCCCCAATACATCCCTCAAAACTATCCTGCATTGGACACAGTTCCCAAGGCAGTGGATCTTTTGACATTAACCTAGTACACTCATCCTAGATCTCTCTTCAAACATTATAAGTCACTCTCACATCAACTATGAACCAAAGCTACATCTATTGAACCCCTCACTTGGCTTGTGACTTCATCCTTAGGTCTAGAATAAACCATACACCTAACTTCACTTAGAAATACCCTGATTTGGTGTCTTGGTTTTGATCTCTCCTGTCGGGAGTTGATCGGGTCTCCCCCTTTGTTGTCTGGGCTAGATAACATAAAGCGAAGGTTGCCTCGACTGGCGTGACAACCATACATATTGGAGGTCGAGGTGATCATGGTTGCACCTTTTGAGTTGCCTTTCCCTATTGCCATCCATGACTGGATCTATCCACAGGGGCAACTACAGCTTAGGTGATAACAGGGCCATCACTGCTGTGGGAAATTAGGGTTTTGGATAAAGTTGGAATTTTTGGAATTCAAGACCACAGCTCGATGCTCCTCAATAAAATCGAAGTTTAGAGACGAAGATCAAATTTTTTGGTTGGGCAGAACCCCAGGCATCATCAAACCCTAGTTCAGGATTTTGATTGGAAAGGTGGAAAATTTGGGTTTCTGCAAAAGTTGAAATTTTCAGAATTTGTGACCACGGATGGATGCTCCTTAGAAAAATCAAAGTTTAGAGCACAATATTGAACTTGTTGGCAGGGTAGAACCCCAGGCATTATCAAACCCTAGTTCAGGATTTTAACTAGAAGATCCAAAAGTTTCAAAGGAAATTTTGAGGGGTAAAATTTTGCAGATTTCAAAATTGAAGTATACTTGCTTGATCAGCTCATCAAGGCGCATATTTCCATCCATTCAAAAGTTTGGAATTCAAAGTTGGAATTTTTAGGGTTTCTCTGACAAACCCTAATCCAGCTCCAGATCTAGTTTTCAGCAAATCAAGTGGTAAGACCTAAATCTTTTATTTCCATTTGAGTTTCTCATTAAGATGTCTCAACACACCAAGCTTGAGGATAAGCTTGAAGGAGCTAGCAACTTCCGACCATGGAAGTATAGGATTGCGTTAATCCTAGAAGAGAATGATCTGGACACCTACATAACAGAAGAGGTTCTAGTTCCAGAGGGAGATGATGCTAAGGCCTTACACAAGAAGAGCTTGGTCAAAGCCAAGATAATCATTCTTGATTCTATAAAAGACCATCTCATACCCCATGTGTCTACTCTAAAGACACCTAAAGAGATGTTTGACTCCTTGACCAAGTTGTTTGAAGGAAAGGATATAAATATGAAGATGACTCTACGGAATCAATTGAAAGGGGTTAAGTTCCAGAATGGAGAGACCATTCAATCCTAGTTTACTAAGGTATCTCAAATCAAAGAACATCTTGAAGCTATGGATGAAGTAGTGGAGAATGGAGAAATTGTCATGACCACATTGAATGGCCTACCTAGGTCATGGGACTCCTTCATCCAAGGTATTTGTGCAAGAAAGAAGTTGATCTCCTTCAGTGGAATTTGGGAGGAATGTTCACAAGAAGAAGCTAGGCTTGTAGCTCAAGAAGAAAAGATGGGAAGTGAATACCATCTCTCATAGCTCACACCAAGAGAAGTAAGCCCAAGAGGGAGAAATCTCATCAAAAAAAACATTTTCACCACCATCAATGAGATAAGAAAGATCTGAGATGCTTCACATGTAATGAGAAGGGACATTTTTCCATAGATTGTCCCAAGATCAAAAAGGGATCCAACAACAAGAAGATATATCATGCTCATGCTGCTGAGGATGATGAACCTCCCAGAAAGAATACAAAGGTAGAAAGTGAAGACTCTTTAAGTGACGATGAATATGTTCTAATCTTTGCTCTCACAGGTATTGTTGCACATGGGTGTAATGATTTGCTTATTGATAGTGGGGCTTCTAAACATATGATGGGATTCAAAGAATCTCTTATGGACCTATCTGAACATGATTCACCTCATAAGGTGAAACTTGGGGATTACTATCAATACCCTATAAAAGGAAGTGGTTAAGCCTCCTACAACCTAGACTCTGGGAAGTCTTTAAAGATGCAAGATGTTCTATATGTACCTGAACTCAAGAAGAATATTCTCTCCATATCATATTTGGATGCAAAATGGATGAGAGTTGCATTTGTGGATGGCCAAGTACTTATGTTTCCTAAAGGTAAGTGTTGGAACATTTAAAAACCCATTAAATACTTAGGATATATTTTACTAGTTACCTGGATTAATTTCCTGAGTTTTGACTAGCTAAATAGAGCCAGATTTTTCTTTTAGTGGACCACTTGCTATCGTAAGTCACAAAAACGAATTTGGACAAATTATGGATTAGATTTCCTTGGATTATGTCTGATTTTATTCTATTCCTGAATTACAAAGACACTTTCCTGATTTAGACATCTTTATCCTGTTTTTTCTACTTTCTAGTGGACAAGGAAAAGCTAGTTAACTTGGAAACTCTTACCACTTGAGCAATTCGACCTCCACATCATTTCTTATCCATATTTACATTCCATTTACCTCACTCATGAGCTTCCATACAATACGTTCCAAATTCGCGAGCCTCTAGCATGGTTTTGGAAACTGCTTTTGCAACCTAGGGGGTTTTTATGTTTTTAGTAAGCCTTACTTTTTGTGCTTTACAACTTGCCTTTAAGGAATTCTATTTTCTCTATTGGTATGTATTATATATTGTATTCACATTGAGGAATGATACATGATATTATATTTCCATCAATTGAGTTTCTTCTCTCATGTTCTATCTCAATATTTCTTCTTCTTATTCTTACATATCTTTGAATAATTTTTGTGAGGACTTCTTTGCTTCAAGATTATTGGATAATAGAATTATTCCATGGTATTCAACCTATATAGAATTATCACATGGTATTAGAACCTTTGGAGTTATTAATTAAATTAATCTTCCAGTATGATTTTCAGAGTTTGTTTTGCAGGTACTGAAGATCAAACGGCAGAAATTTATTGTTGAAGAATTCAGATTTTTCTATCTCTCATCATTGTTCTCTCATATGTCTTCTGATTCGAATCATTAGCCGGTTGTTGCAACTCATACACACTCAGAACCTCTCCTTGGGTTTATTTTTGGTGTGTTACTGAGATCTATGGAGGCAAAATTATAGTTTGGAGTGACTAGTTTCGCTTTCTCTCTCTCTTGCTTCTAATTCACTGCATGATTTTTTGGCACCGATTGCACAGAAGATGGAGGACATCATCAAGTCTCATTTGGATCTGATCTCAAGAAGCTCAAGTCTAATGAGCGCATTCCACTTCTTTCCAAGAAGAATATTCCTCTAGACATTTGACCAAGTTCTCACCTACTTGAAATTTGGAGAGCATTAATATGGTGTATTCCATGATCTTGAGGGGAGGTTTTCTTCCCAAGTGGTTTTCCTTCTTTCCTCAACTACATGGATTAATAATTTTTCGTATTAGGGTGACCATAAGCCTTGTTGCTTGGGCCCTATATTTTTTATATTTCACCTCATCAATTCAAGCTTAAGGGGGGGTGTTGGAACATTTAAAAACCCATTAAATACTTAGGATATATTTTACTAGTCACCTAGATTAATTTCTTGAGTTTTAACTAGATAAATAGAGCCAGTTTTGTCTTTTAGTGGACCACTTGCTATCCTATGTCACAAAAATGATTTTGGACAAATTATGGATTAGATTTCCTTGGATTCTATCTAATTTTATTCGATTCCTGAATTACAAAGACACTTTCCTGATTTAGATAGCTTTATCCTATCTTTTCTACTTTTTAGTGGATAAGGAAAAGCTAGTTAACTTGGAAACTCTTACCACTTAACCAATTCGACTTCCACATCATTTATTATCCATGTTTACATTCCATTTACCTCACTCATGAGCTTCCATACCATACTTTCCAAATTCGTGAGCCTCTAGCACGGTTTTGGAAACTGCTTTTGCAACCTAGGGTGTTTTATGTTTTTAGTAAGCCTTACTTTTTGTGCTTTACAACTTGCCTTTAAGGCATTCTATTTTCTCTCTTGAGATTTATTATATATTGTATTCACATTGAGGAATGATACATGAGATTATATTTCCATCAATTGAGTTTCTTTTCTCATGTTCTGTCTCAATATTTCTTCTTCTTATTCTTGCATATCATTGAATAATTTTTGTGAGGACTTTTTTGCTTCAAGATTCTTGGATATTAGAATTCTTCCATGGTATTCAATCTATATAGAATTCTCATAGTAAGAGCATTGATGATGTAGTAGTGATTGGAGAGCAAGAGGGAGGATAGTACAAATTGAAGGGACAACGTGAACATGCCATGGTACATGAATCCATGGAACCAAGTGAACTTTGGCATAGAAGGCTTGCTCATGTGAACTATAAGGCACTACCAATTGCAAGCAAAGCAGTAGAAGGTCTTCCTAAAATCCAGTCAAAGCATGAAGGTGTTTGCAAAGGATGTGCAAAAGGAAAGAACACAAAGAAGGCATTTCCAAGTAGTGAAAGCAAAGCAAAAGGAATCTTGGTGATTGTCCACTCTGATGTATGCAGACCAATGTCATCTAGTTCTCTGAGTGGGTATGTATATTACATTTCTTTCATTGATGATTTCTCTAGGAAGACTTGGATTTATTTCTTGAAGAACTAAGATGAAGTGTTTGATAAGTTCAAGGAATTCAAATCCTTGATAGAAATTCAAACTAATCAAAAGATCAAGATATTTAGATCTGACAGTGGCAGAGAATTCACCTCAAGGGAGTTCAAGATATGCAGTGATTCAGGAATTAAGAGGGAGTTTACCACTCCTTACAATTCAAAACAAAATGGGGTTGCAGAAAGGAAGGATAGAACAATCATGAAAGCAACACAGGAAATTATTCATGACCAAGATCTACCCATGAACCTATGGGCAGAAGCAGCAAGAACAATGGTATATGTACAAAACAGAACACCACACAAGATACTTGACAACAAAACACCCGAAGAAGTTTTCTCTGGTAAGAAACCAAAAGTTAGCCATCTCAGAATATTTGGTTGGCCAGTATATATGCATGTTCCAAAAGAAAAGAGGACAAAGTTAGATCCTTCAGGAAAGAAGGGTATATTTGTGGGGTACAGTGAAAGCTTGAAGGAATATAGAATCTACTTTCCAGGGTTCAAGAAGATTGACACCAGCAGGGATGTGACTTTTGATGAAAACTTAGCATACATCAAATCAAGAAAACTACCTATTGTAAATATTGAAGAATTTGAAGTTCCCAGGATCAGGGATGCAGTAATGGAAGGATGCCATGATCGAGGAATACCAATCGATCATGAAGAATGATGTTTGGGATGTGGTCCCAAGACCAGAAAGGAAGTCTGTTGTGACTTCCAAGTGGATATACAAGATAAAGCATGCTGCAGATGGTAGCATAGAGAAATACAAGGCAAGTGATTAAGTGAAAGATACACCAGATGGATGTCAAGACAGCTTTCTTGAATGGTGTAGTCGAAGGGGAAGTGTATGTGGAGCAGGCACTCATTTTTGAGACACATGACAGGGACTCATATGTGTGTAGATTGAAGAAATCCTTGTATGGCTTAAAGAAAGCACCTAGGACATGGTACGACGGATAGACAACTTCCTGTCCAGTTTGGGATTTACCAAGAGTAAAGAAGATTCCAACCTTTACTACAAGGTTGAGGACGGAAATCCAGTGATACTTCTATTATATGTGGATTACCTGTTTGTGACAGGTGAGAATAGATTGATTGCTGACATGAAGAGGAAGCTTGCTGCCGAGTTCAAGATGAAGGACTTGGGAATGATGCATTACCTTCTAGGTATGGAGGTGTGGCATAGTGCAGATGGAATCTTTTTTAGACAAGGGAAGTATGCAGTAGAGATCCTAAAGCGGTTCGGGATGATGGACTGCAAGGCCATGGCCACACCTATGGTATCGAACCTGAAGATATTGAGTGATGATTCATCAGATTCGGTTGATGCCATGATGTATCGTCATATGATTGGGTCCTTGATGTACCTAATGAACGCGAGACCAGATATTTGCTTTGTAGTGAACACCTTGAGCCAGTTTCTCACAGATCCTATACATGTTCACCTAATTGCTGTAAAGCATATTCTAAGGTACCTTAAGGGTACAATTGATTATGGGCTCAAGTATGATGCGAATCAAAAGTTTAACCTGGAGGGTTATGTTGATTCAGATTGGGCAGGCAGTGCTGCAGATAGGAAGAGCACTTCGAAGTGTTGCTTTAGTATGGGATCAAGTGTGATCTCTTGGTTTAGCAGGAAGCAATCCTGCGTAGCACTGAGTACAGCCGAAGCAGAGTATGTCACAGCTTGTTCGGCTAGTTGTGAGGCAGTATGGCTAAGGAAGCTACTGCTTGATTTATTTGATCTCTAGTTGGATACTACCTGTCTTTATTGTGACAACCAGAGTTGTGTGCAGTTGTCAAAGAACCCGGTGTTCCATGACAGGTCGAAGCACATTGAGATCAAATATCACTATATCAGGGATATGGTGTAGAGAGAAGCAGTGAAGCTCCAGTATGTTGTGACAAAAGAGCATATTGCAGATGTGTTGACCAAACCACTAGCTAGTGTGCAGTTTGAGTAATTCGGAGAGAGGCTTGGTGTTCTTTAGATAGAATATACTTCGAGGAAGAAGTGATGGGACATATTTGCAGGAGCCATTCCAAGCATGGTGGTAGGAGGATCCTTCCCATGGTTGTGGATTTAAGTGTTGTGTGATGAGCATCAGGACGATGCTCCAGATGATGTTATACATGATGATGATCAGGGTGATCATGCGATGATGATATGCATCAAGATGATGTTGGGATGATGATCAGGATGATCATGTGATGATGATATGCATCAAGATGATGTTGTGATGATGATGTGCATCAGGATGATGTACTATATGATGATGATCAGTATGATCATGAGCATCAAGATGATGCTTTGTGCGAGGATGATCAGGTTGATCTTGAGTATCAGGATGGTACTCTGTGGCCATGGACAAGTTGTGCAAGGGTAGCATGCAATACGTCCTAGAGATCCGAATAGCTTGTGCTAGGCACACAAAAGTCCTCGGATGCTCTTTAGAGTTCTTGATGAACAAGACACTCTTTTAAGGTTTTGCTAGACCACATGTAATATGTCCTCGAGATCCAGACAGGTTGTGCTAGGCACGTAAAAGTTCTCGGATGCTCTTTAGAGTTCTTGTTGGGAAAGACACTCTTTTAAGGTTTTGTGGGGACCACATGTAATAAGTCTTGGAGATCCGGACAGGTTGTGTTAGGCATGTAAAAGTCCTCGGATGCTCTTTAGAGTTCTTGCTAAGCAAGACACTCTTTTAAGGTTTTGTGCAGATTACATGTAATCAGTCTTGGAGTTCGGGACAGGTTGTGCTAGGCACGTAAAATTCCTCGGATGCTCTTTAGATTTCTTGTTAGGAAAGACACTCTTTTAAGGTTTTGTAAAGGTTACATGTAAAATATCCTGGGATATCCAATAGGTTGAGCTATGTGCTCGTAAAAGTCTTGGGATTCTCTTTCAAGGTTTTGTTGACGCACGTAATCAGTCCTGAGGATTCCACGGGATGGCCAGCTCGCCAAGATGACGAAGACCTGTAGGAGTGATATGAACATAATAGTAGATTAATAATAAACATAATTAATTGTACTTAAAGAGAGTGGCAATGCTACGAATATAAATGGCATATTAAATAAATCATAATTGTTAATCATTAAGTAGTTCATTATTAATGTGAAGGGATGTAACCCTTCACTACGAGTGCTCAATCCATATATAAGGCGAGCTATGTTGTAATATTAAATCATATTATTATCTATTCAAATATCAATATATATTTTCCTATTAATGGATTATCTAATATTCCAGGTGTTCTGGTAATATTTACTGTGTGAACGAATAAATATTCGCTTCATTTGGTATCAGAGCACGATTTCAGCTCCTTCGACCTGAGCTCAAATTCGGCTCCTCCTACTATTGAGCTTGGTTTCGTCTCACCTATCCTCATTCTCTCTACCCATCTTCCACATCTTCTCTTCTATATGCATCTCCACTACCCTTCGCTCACCTTGCACTTCCACGCTGTTCTCATCCTTCTTCACACCAGCATCAACATGCCCTACTCCAATGCTCCACCACCATCCACCACCACTCAACCAGTGCTCACGCTCCCTTCTCCACATACCCAGATCCTTCCATCCCCATCCGCTACTGACCTCCTCCATGCATCCCTCCTCCTCTGCGCATTTCCGTCTGCTAAACCCCATGCCGTCCTCTCTGCTCTCCCCCTCCATCCTCTGCCCACTCTCCACCCCCACACATTCCACCCCCACATGCTGCCACTTCCCTATGCACCCTCTCACTCCACACTCCTTCCACATCATCGCCTTCCATCTTCCACCCATGTTAAAGATCAACACTCCATCTCGGCCATGTCTGTCCTCCCTGCTCACCCTATCGCCTCGCCCCCCAGCCTTCGCCCTCGCCCAACGCCTCCTCTGATGTGCATCCACCCTCGCCCTTCTCCTCTCAACGTCCATTCTCACCACCGCGTCGTCATCCCATGACCTGCACAAAGCAATAAAACAATAAACATTATAATATAATATATATATTCAAATATATTATAATTATAATATTTCATTTTTTTTATTATATTAAATAATAAAATAACAAAACAAACTATATACAAAATATTATATAGTTTATGAAAAAATAATAATAATAATATTAATATTAATTAATATATTATTATTCAAATTTCGCCTCAAAAGCCAAAATAGCGTTCTACAAACATCCATGGCATATTATAGTAAGAGTGATGAATTCATGGATCTCCTTGAGGAAATCCTTAAGGACATAAATGGAATAAAGAAAACTATGGACGAAACATTTAAAGTAAATGTATATGGAGGTGAAAATCACGTAGAAGAAGCCACCAAAGTTTATGAAAACAAGGAAGATAGAGTAGGCCAGTATGTCATCCCCGATGAGATTAATGGAATCAATCAATATAACATGTAATACAAAGGTATAACATACCCTAGTAATGAGGGAATTGACAACGAAATAATTGACAAGGAGAAGGATGATCTTGACCAAGATTGTGATAAGGGACAAACCGATGTTGCTAACAATAAAGATGATCAATGCTGCGACATAAATGTCAAATCAAAAACACACAAAGGACAGATATCATCACAAAGACAGCTATAAAGGACATCAAGGGAAGCAACTATAATATCTATCAGACACAAGATAAGACCAGTGTTCTTATGAGCATTATAAGCACAAAGAGCCCATTCAAGGGAACTGACACAAAATGTGTTGGGAATAACAACACGAAAATAGTTGAGGTCATAATTTATGTTGATCATGATCAATTGACGACAAACATAGTTAAAAGAAGCAATGTAAGATCCCCTCCCGCGGACCCAACTCCTGGAAGGGAATATGCTACCAATCTATGGGGCTTTTCAAAAGCTCCGCGAATTCATAAGATTCACAGCAACAAAATTGAGAGTGCGCAGATGCCATTTAAACAAATAAGCACAGCGGAATTAAAAACTCATCCACACACATATTTTATATGCATACAGCATATCAAAAATAGTCATCAATCTAACATGGTAGAAGTAAATGCATATATAGAAAGACACTTATCTTTATGGTAAAATGGCCCCGAACAACTAGCTATGTTGCTGCAACGTTCCTCCCAACCGTAGGTCTCTGCCCAGCTTGTATTATTTTAGCACTCATAGACCACCCCTGAGCTGGGCATGATATCTACAAGGAAAAGGGGACTCTCAAGCTCATCACAGCCCAAAGCAATCGATACCCATCTCAACCCCAACATTTCTTAACACACAGCAACTCAAAATTGAGCATGGATACACATAATAGCAAAATCCCAAGTGTTGGGTATGGATGATGTTAAGTCAGTATTTTGTTTCTTCAAATTTGCTTTGATTGGCACTTATTTCTTCAAAATTGGGTTTGATTTGCGCTTTATTTTAAGTTATTTAACTTGATTTTTTCCTCTTTAGTAAATTTTCCTTAGGTTTTATATGAGATTTTGGGCTTGCTTTTGAGTTTTCAGATTTTAAAACTTTAGGTTTGTTTTTGAAGAGGGGTTTTAAAAGTTCATTATATCAAATAAGGAGCTCATAAATCTTATTCTGAGTGAGGACATGTACAATCCTAATCTTGACAGCTTTAAGATCCCATGAAAAATGATAAAAAGTTGTTTAAAAGCAACAAAACAGTGTCAAAATTTTTCTTGTAGCACTGGAGCCGAAAATCACCAAAGGCGTGCTACAAGAATATCGCGATTCCACATTCTTCCGATTTTCCAGCAAAATTTGGCATGCTTGGGATAATGAATGTTTGATTATGTGTTTTAGAGGGTTCATGACATGTTGATGCAGAAAACATCATGAGTTCAAATGCTTGCACGTCGTGAGGAAATCGTGCTCATCATCAGCGCAGGTGTAATTCATTTTGACAGATATCCATATGGTTTGAGGTAATGTGGCATGAATCTGTTATCTACAAGATAATTCAAACACAGAGGACTTAATGAGGTAACCATAGCCACTTAAAAAACCGAGCATCGTTGCCAACTAGACAAGCAAGGGGCGTTGAGGGCTTCACGGGAAATTAGGGCTTCCTAATTCCGTTGCTAACAGCTAAATTGAAGATTGTTGGACATCTATACAACCAAGCTGACTCATCTGGTGGTGTGGGTCGTGATTTCAAACAACAACAGGGGAGCAATTTACAGGTATTCTTAAAAAATCCATATAACAGCAAATTTGGGGCTTTTTCGTTGGAGCTTACTCTGTTCAAATTAATCAAAGGTTAGGTTAAATTGTGCTTCTAAACGCAATTTTAACTAGAGAAATAGATTTTTGTTGATAATTTGCGACGCCAGACTGAAGGAGGGTTGAAAATAACAGTTTCATTTTTATGAAAATCAACCCTGTCAGTGCTACGAATAACCTGTACATTCAATAGTGTTGTTAACTTCCAAAATTCAGCTCCTGTTCACAAACAATAAAAGAGGATACATTCAATTTGCAGTGATTGAAGCATAATGGGAAGGAGTGGTAAAATAAACAGAGTTGAACCAACAGATGTAGAATGGGTTGAAAAACTGCCTGAGTGTGTGGAGCTATTTAAACAAGCTAGCTGGATGGATTTTTTAAAAAAAGTTGATGGATATAATGCAAGGGTGTCCTGTAAGTTTGCCCAGGGTTTCAAGAATGATATGGTGGTTTTCGATACCCTGAAATTCAAGCTGACAGTTAAATTGATTTAAGAAGCCATAGGAATTAAAGATGAGGGCGAACAATGGTTTAAGAAGCTGCCCTTTGACTTTGATCCACAAAGATACCTCTTACCCAATGTCATACCTGATTGGAATAAGGGTGTCCTAATCCAAAATGTCAAAAAAGAATGGGTTGAACCAATAAGAATATTACAGAGTTATGTCACTTGTGAGGGCAGGTATGCTTTCGTATACAAGTATCATTTTAGATTTCTTCAGCACATGGTGGGGGTATCCAAGATGAACCTGCCATTCTTCTTCCTGAAAAGTTTGCAGAAAATGTCCAACAAGGTGAAAGTGCCAGTAGATCATTCCTCTCAGTCCATATTTCATCATGGATTAATCAAGTTGATTGTTAGTACTTCCTTGCAACATGAAGGAAAGACCTGGGATTTCTTCATTTTTTGGTCTGGTTTTGAAGATCAAAAATCTAAAAGACAAGCAGATAAGGGAAATTCTTACTCAGAAAATTAGGTCATAAGCCCAAACTCGAAGATAAGGGGAAGATCAAAATTGAAGAATCAGCAGAGCCTGTGGAGGAAGACAGTGAACAAAAGACATTCTCAACCAGCTCTAAAGGCAAGTTTACACTGTTTGAAGATAAGAAGGAACCGCCTGAAAAGAATCTAGCGCCTGTAGCAGATCCTCAAGAGGAGAAAAAGGTTGATATTAAGATGGTTATTGTACCTAAAGAAGAGATTCACACTCAGCCAAGAAGCCCCATCACCATTCTCTCAGATGATGAGGGATATCTATTGGAAGAAGAACAGCCTATCTCCAAAATAGAAGTCAAAGCTGAAATAGAAGAAATGCATACTTCAGAGAGAAAAACCACAAGGCCTAATAAAAAAAGGAACAAGCTGGAAGTAGTAGAATTGGCTGCTATTCAGTACCAAGGGAAAGAATTGAAGATGATGGGAGAGGCAACAGCATTTTGGAGACCTAAAACTAGGTCAAAGAACAAGTTGAGATTAAACATGAAGAAATTGCTGAATCCTAAATTAAATACAGATGATGTGACTGTCTTAGATGAAGTGTCCATGGATGATGATAAACCAGAATTAAATAAATTGCAGCCATGTTTAAAAGAAGAAATTCATTCAGTGGAAACAGCAGGTGAAGAAAATCCAAAGCCCAACATTGAGGACACTTCTAGGAAGCTGTTGATGGAAGAGACAGAAATCTTCAAGAAGCTTGACATTCCTTGGAAACCTGATGAAGAACAAGATTCTACAATGGATAAATTAGCTAACTCTGACAGGGAAAATTTGCAGAAAACTGTCAAGAAATACAAACACCAGATGAGCTATATGCAAGAAGTCAATGATGGTTTGATGATGGCCAACAGGAGGTTAAGGGAAGATCTCCAAGATGTAAATGATAATTTTCAAGAGATAGTGGCTAATGCAAAAGAAGCACTTAAAAGGAAAAGAGCTGCTGACAGTCATTGCACCCAGTTGGAGAAGACAGTCAAGGAATTGCAGCAGAAAAGCAAAGAGCTCATCAAAAAGATTAATGACATGGAGCAGGAGCAAAAGAAGGCTAAGAAGAAAGATCAAGCTTCATATGGTATCACTCTCCTAGCTGAGGTGGCAAAAGACCTATAAAACAGTTGTGCTTTCAGTTAGTTGTCATTAATTAGCAAACTGACATGTTAATGATGTGCTATTTTTAGCATATTTTGTAAACTTTGTAAATATTCTGCATTAACTTTACCTCATTGAATAGATGGAAGACAGTTAGGGTTATAGACCTAACTGATTTTGTAAAGCATAGTATTTAGACATGTTAGTGAGTCATTGAGAGGGTTCTGATTTTTGGGAGCATCAGGAGGTCTGCAGACTGTGTTGTATCTTCAGACTTGTTCAGAGATAAGTACTGTGACTCTTATAAGCATTAGCTGATGAAATAATGAAATATATGACTTTTTCCCCTCTAGTTTGTCTGTGTTGGCTTTGTTATTGAGCTTGTTTAGCTTCTTAAATGATAAATTCATTGCTAGTTAATGTGTATTTTCTGGTAATGCTTATTCTTTATGTATGAACCTCAGCATATTCTTTCTGTGGGATCTCATGTGATATGTTATACATCTTTATCAATTTATGTTTATGATTTAGTTTTTACTTTTCTTTTGAATGCATTCCCTGAATGTGCTCAAAGTTTATAACCATTTAAATCATACAAAAAACCCTAAACTTTGTTTTATTTATTGAGTTTTACTTTTGAGATTGTGTTAGCTTGTTTCTCTGGCCTTAGAAACAATTTCTGACACAAACATCTTTGGCGTCGTTGCCGGGGACGAAGCTGAAGCATATCTTCCCTGGGATACTTATCAGTTTTACTGGTTTAAGAGGTGGACTTAAATCAGATCTTTTTAAAGGCTATTTTCACCAAAAAGTAGTCACAGTGGCTTCTAAAGGGATTGGAACCAGAAACAGACCTACTTCTCCATTGCAACTGGGTGTGACAGACCCTGAAAAAATCTTTAAAACAGCAAGGAAACTCAGAAAGTCTCAGTCTTTTCCAGCTTCTTATGACCCTGACCAGTTGGGTGTTTCATTACATTCAGCTGAAACCTCACCTTGTGTAAAACCTACCATTCCTGAGAGCACTTTCCAGTTTTTTACTAATCCTCAAAGTTTTTTGAAAGCTAAGACCTCTTCCTCTGATAAAATACCTATCTTTCAGCTGAAACTAGGAAGGAATCCTTTTCAAAAAGGTTCCAGTCAAGTTTCCACATCTTCCAAGTCAGTCAGTACAAAAATGGCAGGCCAAAACCAACCCATGGATATGATGGACCGCATGGTTGCAGCTAGGTATGCACCATTAGTTCTACCTCAGTCTTTACATGCATTGCATGGAGGTGATTACCAGAAATATATGCCTAGATTCAATGGACAGGGGGGAATCACTGCTGAGGAACATTGGGAGGCTTTCCTAAGTTATGCTGACAATCAGAACATTGAGATTAAAGATGTGTGGATGAGAGTATTTGTTCAGAGCCTTGATGGGGATGTAAGAAAATGGTTTAGAGACTTGCCTGCTAACTCAATTACTATCATTGAAGAACTCCATGATCTTTTCATGAGACAATGGGGAGACACAAAGGACCACACTTATTATATAACTGAGTTTGGAGCTCTCAGAAGAAAGAAAGATGAGACTGTAGCAGATTTTTCTAAAAGGTTTAACAAAATGTATAGTAAGATTCCAGCAGAAATTAAACCTACTGAAACATCAGCTAAACTAACTTATGCAAATTCTTTTGATCATGAATTTTCTTTGTTACTGAGAGAAAGAAGACATATCACCCTGCTGAACATGCAAGATGCAGCTTTGGAGGTAGAATCTAATTTGCTAGCTTCAAACAGACTTAAGAAATAAACAGCCCAGCAGCTGTATGAAAGAAAAGGAAAGAAAGAAGCTGTTACAGCAAGTTTTGCTTCTCAGTCTGCTGAGACCAAGATAGATGAGATGGCTAAAATGGTTAATATTCTTACTGCAAAATTGAATAAACTAGAGCTTGAGAATAATGCTAGTAAACCTACTCCAGAAGATGATCGAAATCCAAACAACCAAAATCGGTTCAGAAGGCAATTTGCTCCTATATTCATGCCAAGAGAGTGCAGGAATAATGATATCCAGCGAGAAAGGAGGGAGAATGAGGATCAAAAAGTGCCCCCACCATTTCAAAATAATTTGGTTGATGAAGAAGAAATTGATCAACAGCTGCTCTTTGAAGAAACTGAGACTGATCAGGACATGAACCACATTGGAGATAGTATGTTTACAGGTTTTGTTACTGAAGAAGATTTTTTGAATTCTGAATGCTACAATGCTGACATGTTTGAAACTGAGGATGAGGTAGATGTGGAGAATACTGCTATAACTGATGCTGTTCATCAGAATGGACCACCTAAGAAGACCCTAAATCTTAGATCAGGTCCAAAACAAGTGGCCCAAGCTCCAAAGAAGAGGGCACTTGTTCCTGCCGCACCTGTTCCTGCTAAACAAATAGCTGATCCTGTTATTGAGAAGAAGCAGTCTGTAGAAAAATCAAAGAAGAATGCGGAAGTTGAAGAGGTAAACAAATCTGTCTAAAATTTTAGTTTGGAGAATGAACTAGGGAAGTTAAAGATTCCTGTACCTTTGACTGAGTTAATAAAGAATTCATCATATAAGAATACAGTTCTGAAAGTGATGAATATACCCAGTAATCAGCCTGTTTCAGATATAGTTAATTTGCAGGAAGAAAACCCTAGAATTTTCATTGGATCAGCTCTGGCTGAAAAGACTGAAAATGAGGCTGGTGCTTCTCCTCCTTTCTATGTAACCTTGACTGTACACGAGCAGATGATTCATAATTGCCTGTTAGATTCAGGAGCATCCCATAACTTGATGCCAAAAGCTGTAATGGAAGCTTTGGGCCTTAATGTCACCAAACCTTACCATGATTTATATGCCTTTGACTCTCGAGCTGTGAAGTGTCTAGGAGTAATAAAAGACATGGTTGTCAACCTTGCTCAGTTGCCCATGAAAAGTGTGATAATGGATGTTGTGGTAGCTGACATCACACCAAAATTTGGCTTGCTTCTGTCTAGGTCATGGGCTAAGAAGGTTGGGGGAACATTACAGATGGACCTCTCTTATGCCACCATTCCTGTTTTTGGTGGAGAAAATAGGAGACTTTACAGAGAGCTGCAGCTTGCTTACATAGTCACAGATGATAAAAATCCCACCAATCACCCAATGTACTCTATGGATAAAGACCTTGGTTCATGCATATTACAGTTTAGTGAAGAGGATAATTCTGCTGGTCTGTTACAAGTGGAAAAAGAACAGCACGTAAAACGCAGTAGAGAAGAGGAAGATGCATTGTGGCAGTTGTACTTTGATGGATCCTCATGCAAAGAGGGTGCTGGAGCTAGAGTTTTACTCATTTCCCCTGGCGGTGAAACAGTGAAACTCATGTATAAATTGGAGTTTGTTACCACTAACAACACTGCCGAGTATGAAGCTCTGCTACTGGGATTGAAGGCTACTAAAGATTTGGGAATTCAGCAGATTTCTGCATTTGGCGACTCCGAACTAGTTGTTCAACAGGTGAAGAACAAATATCAAGTAAAGCAGGGTTTGCTGAAAGTATATCGAAATGAGGTATGGGATATGCTTGAAAACTATTTTATAGCATTTAATATCACTCATATTCCCATAAATTATAATGAGACTGCAGATTCTTTAGCTCTGGCTGCCACACATTTCAGAATCCCTAAAACCACTAAGCTAAAGTATCCTATAGAAATGAGGTATAGACCATGTGTCCCTGACAATGTGAAGCACTGGAGGGTTTTTGAAGATGACATTGAAATAAAAAAATTTCTTGAGCTTATAGATGAGTTTTCAAATACTCAAATTGATCAGGAAGAAGATGAAAGGGATGAACAATTAAATGAGTTTGCTGCAGAAGAGATAGCAAGACATAAGATTATTGAACTAAAGAGCAATTTCATTCCAAAAGGTCTAGTAGCTTTAGAAAGAATATTCACAAAAGATGATACACCTTCAAAGCCAGTAATTCAATCTTCAAAAGACAATGTAGAGGACTACAATATTGGTTCAGCAGAACATCCCAGAATGGTAAAAATTTCTAAATTCCTAACAGTGGAACAAAGAAATAGATATATTAAGCTGTTGAAAAAACATATAGATGTGTTTGCCTGGTCTTATAAGGAATTAAAAACTTATGATACAACAATTATTCAACACAAGGTCCCTTTGAAACCTAATGTCAAGCCTTTCAGACAGAAACTAAGTGTGAGGCACCTGCAACAATTAATTAACAAGAATGCGCGAAATAGCAGAAATGACAGAACTCAGAATCACTTTTGTATTGATCACAGGCCACTTCGAGGGGGCAACCTCCTTTGAGCAAGCTCAATACAATAACTTCACCGTGCCTTCATAGGTCTCAACACACACTTGTATACTAATTCGAGGCGCCAATACTATGGGTCGAAACCATGGGCCGTTACAAACTATGGATTAACAATACTACGGGCGACTTACAAAGCATATGCGCCAATAACAATAACACAACTATTGATCAACAAATACTACGGGACGACTTACAAAGCATATGCGTCCAATAACAACATACTAACAAAGTAAAGACATGGGTTCCTAACATCCCCTCCCCCTTAAAAAAAAGCTTTGTCCTCAAAGCTTTAGATGTGGAAATTGCTGTTGAATCTGAAGGAGTGGTTCCCATGTAGCGTCCTCTGGTGGCATGTCGTGCCACTGAATTAAGACCTCTGTGATAGAGCGAGAGCGAAGCTGACGCGTGCGCCGATTGAGGATGGCCTCTGGCTCCAAAAGGATGGATCCTTCATTATCCAGTTCAGGTAAAATCGTTTGTCCGCTGATGTTGGTGCCAAGAACTTTCTTCAGACAAGAGACATGAAAGACTGGATGAATGCGGGAAGAAGGAGGAAGTTCCAATTTATAAGCAACGGACCCAATCTTCTGAAGAATCCGATATGGCCCATAGAACTTTGGAGCGAGATTATGACGCCCTTTGAGTTTCAAGGAGGATTGTTTGTACGGCTGGAGACGAAGAAAAACCATATCGCCGACTTGAAAAGTGCGCTCCGAACGGTGCTGATCAGCTTGTTGCTTCATGCGATTTCTTGCCATGTGAAGATTGTCCCGCAAAATGCGAAGAATCTTATCGCGGTTGCGAAGGACCGTGTCAACTTCCTGAACTGGTGAACTGGTGGGGGTGTAGGGAAGAAGAGCTGGAGGTGCCTGACCATAGACTGCTTCATATGGGGTCATTTTAGAGGCAGTGTGGTAAGAGGTATTGTACCACAATTCAGCAAGAGGGAGCCACTTTGCCCACTGATGTTGTTGTTCAGAGGTGAAGCAACGAAGATAAGTTTCCAAGCATTTATTGACAATTTCAGTCTGACCATCTGTTTGTGGGTGATACCCTGAACTCATCTGCAGTTTGGTGCCCGTGTGGCGAAATAGTTCTGTCCAAAAATGACTTGTGAAAGTTGCATCACGATCCGAGACAATGGAAGAAGGGATGCCATGAAGACGAAAGATCTGGTCCAGAAAAATTTGAGTGACGGAGGAGGCTGTATAGGGATGGCTGAGAGCACAAAAATGACTATATTTGGAGAGGCGATCAGCCACAACGAGAATCACTGTCTTCCCACCAGATTTAGGGAGCCCTTCAATGAAATCCATAGAAATATCTGTCCAAATCCGTGTAGGTATGGGCAAGGGTTCAAGCAATCCTGGGAGGAGTGTTGTTTCACCCTTGTTGCGCTGGCAAGTATCACATTCGGCCACCATCTGTTGAATTGACCTTTTCATGCCCTGCCAAAAGAAGTTACGCCGTGCTCGTTCATATGTTTTGAGGAACCCAGAGTGTCCTGCCGATGGAGAAGCATGGAGTTCATAGAAGACAGCCTGTTGAAGATCTGTGCTCTGGGGAAGCACCAGACGACCCTTGTATCGTAGAGAAGCACCATCCCAAGAGTAATGTGGTACATCAGAAGGATTGTTGGTCAAGCGTTGGATGATTTGCGATAAGGAAGAGTCATTGACATAACCCTGTTGAACAGATTGCAACCAATTTGGAACATGCATAGAAATAGCTGAAAGAGAACCTTGGGCCTCAAATGTGCGAGAAAGAGCATCTGCCACAATATTATCTTTACCCTTCTTGTAAGTGATCTCATAGTCATAACCCATGAGTTTGCTAACCCATTTCTGTTGTGCCGGGGAGGAGACACGCTGGTCCAAGAAATATTTCAGACTCTGGTGATCAGTCTTGATGCAGAAATGATTTCCTAATAGGTATGGGCGCCACTTCTGTACTGCATGCAAAATAGCCATCATTTCCTTTTCATAGGTAGAGGCAGCTAAGTTCTTACCTGAAAGGGCTTTGCTGGTGAACGCAATGGGGTGTTCATCTTGAAGGAGAACAGCACCAAGTCCATTGCCGCAAGCATCACTCTCAATAGTGAAGGGCTTGGAAAAATCGGGCATCGCTAGCACAGGTGTAGTACACATGGCTTGTTTTAGTTGGTCAAATGCACACTGAGCAGCAGGTGTCCATGTAAAAGCATCCTTTTTCAATAGCGCAGTTAATGGAGCTGCAATCTTCCCATAATCCTTGACAAATTTGCGGTAGTAGCCAGTCAACCCCAAAAAACCACGAAGGCTCTTGAGAGTCTGAGGATGTGGCCAATTGGTCATGGCATCGATTTTGGCAGGATCCACGCGAACCCCTTGTGCTGAGATAATGTGCCCGAGGTACTCAACTTCCTTCTGTCCAAAAACACATTTAGACTGCTTGGCATGGAGATGATGGTCAGAGAAAAGTTGCATGACAAGATCCAGATGTTGGAGATGTTCATCCCATGTTTTACTGTAGATGAGGATGTCATCAAAGAATACCAGAATGAATTTCCGCAAGTAGGGTCGAAATATTTTATTCATTAAGGCCTGGAATGTGGAAGGGGCATTAGTGAGGCCAAAGGGCATGACCAAAAACTCATAATGGCCATCATGTGTGCGGAAAGCTGTTTTAGGAATATCATCCTCATGAACCCGAATTTGATGATATCCAGAACGAAGATCCAACTTGGAGAAAAAGCGGGCCCCATGAAGCTCATCAAGAAGCTCATCAACAACAGGAATTGGAAACTTATCCTTGATAGTGAGGTGATTAAGTGCTCGGAAGTCAATGCAGAGGCGCCATGACCCATCTTTTTTGCGAACAAGAATAACTGGAGAAGAGAAGGAACTAGTGCTTGGGCGAATAATACCGTGCTTCAATAAGTCCCGAACGAGCATTTCAATCTTCGTTTTTTGATGAAATGGGTAGCGATAGGGTCTGATGTTGGGAGGAACGCTGCCAGGAAGGAGCTTAATACGATGGTCTTCTGGCCTGGAAGGTGGTAAGCCCACTGGTTCAGCAAAGACACCTGTATACCGATCCAGAATTTGTTGTAGATCCAAAGGAGTAGTGGAGACTGCTGCTGGTTGCATCTGGATGGAATGGATCTGAGCGATGACACCATGTGAATTCTTCTTGAGGAGTTTTTCCATGCGATGTGAACTGATGATGCTGAGAGAACCTGGTTGTAATCCTGTCAATGTGTGTTTGTGTCCATTCTCGGAAAACTGCATCCAAAGTTCGGCAAAATCCCATAAGATAGGGCCGAGTGTGCGTAGCCATTGAGCGCCCAAAACCACATCACATCCGCCTAAGGGCAAGGCAAACATGTCAGAGCGCAAGGTATAATCTCCCATAGAGATACGCACATTTCGACACTTCCCTTTGCAAGGTAAGGTGCCCCCATTGGCAATCATGACTTCAAAGTTGGAGCAAGGATGGATAAAACAATCAGCTTGTTTGGCGATCCGAGGGTCAATGAAATTATGCGTGCTACCAGAATCAATGAGGATTGTAAGAGGAAGCTTCTTGAAGTAACCCCTGACCCGCATTGTTTGGGGGGTGGTGATTCCCGCTAAAGCATGGAGAGATATCTCTGGCTGGTCATCCTGAGACGGAGGGTCACTAGGCGGTTCCTGAATGTCGACCGGTGCATCCAGTGTTTCTGGATCTTCGTCACCCATTTCAGAGGCAGGCGGAGACTCCACATCCAGGAGATAGAGCTTTTGCTGAACACATCTATGTCCCCGAGTGAATTTCTCATCACAATTATAGCAAAGCCCCTTTTCTCTGCGTGCTTGCATCTCTGTTTCAGACAAACGCTTGATAGGAGTCGGTCGAGGAGCTTGCGGTATAGGTGGTCGCTGAGAACCCATATTTCGGAAGGGAACAAAAGTGGGCTTGGAGCGTTGTTGGGCTGCAATCTTGTCTTCTGCCAACTTAGCCAACCCGAGTGCTTCCATCATTGTGTTGGGATAGAACATTTTGACCTCAGAACGGATGGCATCCTTTAGACCACTGATAAAACAACTCCGGTAAAATTCATCAGACAATCCTTCGGTGTGGTTGGCTAGATTCTCAAATTCGGTTTGATACTCTCTCACAGTGCCAGTTTGGCGAAGTTTAGTGAGGGCTCCTGTGAAGTCATCAAAAGCACTAGGACCAAATCGTTGCAAAAGGAGCTGGCAAAAGTCTGGCCAGTTGGGCTCTGGATGAGCCTTGATGTACCAACGGTACCATTGAAGAGCTTCCTGTTCCAAATGAAAGGATGCCAACGGAACTTTGTTGACATCAAAAGTATTATGCAGACTGAAATACTGTTCTGCCCGATAGATCCATCCAGTTGGATCGGTACCATTGAAGCGAGGAAAATCAAGCTTCGGACCACGAAAATTGCTGGAAGAAGAGAACCCATTGTCTACTGAAGACTCGGACTGCCGTTTGTTGTTCATAGCTGAATGTTCAAGATGGAGACCAAGAAATTTTTCATCAAGATCCTGGAGTTTGTCTTGGATGGCTGCAAGGGCTTCCTCCATGGTTTTTGCTCCTGCACGGGTGACAACCATAACCAGGGAATTTTTTTTTTTTTTTTTTTTTTTTTTTTTTTTGGACTGGGTAGGAAAACAAAAACAGGAACTACTTCAGTAAAGGAAAATTTGGATTTGGGAAAAAATCAGAAGGGTAATTGGGGTTTGACTCGTTTTTTGGACACTGTTGGATAGACAAGGAAGCAAAAATGAGGATTTCAGAAGCGGGGTGAAAGGATGGGAAAATTTGGCAGAGGGGAACAAAGAAGCAGAATTCAGAAAGGAACTCTGTGGTAAAAATTGAAGGTGATTGGGTGAAATATGACGAAGTTATGGCAAACCCTAAAAATAGACAAATGTGAGATTTCGGGTTGTAGGAAGGGGAATTGAGGATAGGGTTCTCAGGGATGAAATATGCAGAATGGAATGACAGGGGTTCCCTGAAATTTTCAAGGAAAACAGAGGTAAAACAAGGGAGTTTTTTTTTTTTTTTTTTTTTTTTTTTTTTTTTTTTTTTTTTACAGACTGGAGCGGCTACGGCTCTGCTTGCAGAATGGGATCTCCAGTTTGAAGGATTCTGGAACAACGCCGAACGGCTGGATCTGGAACGGCTTGCAAAATGGATCTGAAACGGCGCAGCAGTGATCGACAATAGTTCAGCTGAAGGTAGATATGGACCCCAGGTATGTGCGGCTTCCTAAAAGTTCAGGGTTTTCACTCGGCCACCAATGCTGTCTGACGGCTTGCATATTGGGGCAGTACCCCTCACTCCACGGCTCAGGTAAAACTGATAACCGCTTTGCCACAAACGACAGCTCTTGGTTTACCTCACGGGTGGGAACTAGTCAATCAGGTAGGGGTCGTTGCCCTTTTCGCCGGCAGGTCCTCTCAATGGGCCAGCTACTTCGGGGTTCCTGTGGTACTCCTCACAATGAGTTTTAGGGCTTATGCCCAAGTACTTCCCACAGTTAAGCGGATAGGGATTATTCCCAAATCCGAACCTGCAACAGATGCGAAAAAAAAAAATTGGCAGAAATTTCACCCAGCGAGCCTAAGAAAGTGCTCTGATACCAGATGTGAGGCACCTGCAACAATTAATTAACAAGAATGCGCGAAATAGCAGAAATGACAGAACTCAGAATCACTTTTGTATTGATCACAGGCCACTTCGAGGGGGCAACCTCCTTTGAGCAAGCTCAATACAATAACTTCACCGTGCCTTCATAGGTCTCAACACACACTTATATACTAATTCGAGGCGCCAATACTATGGGTCGAAACCATGGGCCGTTACAAACTATGGATTAACAATACTACGGGCGACTTATAAAGCATATGCGCCAATAACAATAACACAACTATTGATCAACAAATACTACGGGACGACTTACAAAGCATATGCGTCCAATAACAACATACTAACAAAGTAAAGACATGGGTTCCTAACACTAAGAAGAATCAATCCAGCTTTATTTCCTGTAATTGAAAAAGAACTAAAGAAGCTGCTGGATGCAAAGATAATAGTGCCTCTCAGATACTCTTCCTGGGTTGCTAATCTAGTTCCTGTTAGGAAAAAGAATGGAGAAATTAGATTATGTGTTGACTTCAGAAATCTGAATCGATCATCATTAAAAGACAATTATCCTCTTCCCAAGATTGAATAGGTTTTGCAGCAAGTAGTTGGAGCTCAGAGGATTTCTATGCTAGATGGTTTCTCAGGGTACAATCAGATTGCCATGCACCCTGATGACAAGGAAAAGACAGCTTTTACAACCCCCTGGGGGACATTCATGTATGACAAGATGCCTTTTGGTTTAATGAATGCTGGAGCAACCTTTCAGAGAGCCATGGACATTGCATTTGTGGGTGAGAAAGATAAGTTTGTGGTTATTTATCTGGATGATATTACTGTATTCTTAAAATCTGATGACGAACACTTGAAGCATTTGGAGCAAACCTTCCTAAAATGCAGAAAATTTGGCCTATCCCTGAACCCCAAAAAATCACATTTTGTTCTGCGAGAAGGTAAATTACTTGGTCACTTAGTGTCTGCTGATGGCATCAGAATAGATCCTGAAAGGGTGAAAGCAATACTGAAGATTAGCTTACCTCGGAGTAAAAAGGATGTTCAATCATTTATTGGCAAGACAAATTTTTTGCGGTGGTTTATTCCCAACTTTGCTGAAACCATTAAACAAATCACAGCCATGTTAAAGAAAGCTCAAGAAGTAAAGTGGACTGTTGAGGCAAAGGTAGCATTTGAGAAAATCAAAGTAGCTCTTACTGAAGCACCTGTATTGGTAAGTCCTGATTTTACTAAAGAATTCCTTACCTTCTCATTTGCATCAAAAGACATGATTGCAACTGTCTTACTTCAGAAAAATAAAGAAGGATTGGAACAGCCTATTGCTTTCTTCAGCAAAACTCTCAGAGATTCGGAGCTTAAGTATAGTATATTGGAGAAGCAAGCTTATGCTTTGGTAAAAGCTTTGAAATTTTTCAGAATCTACATCCTGCATTCAAAGGTAATTTCTTTTGTACCTAATCCTGCTGTGAAGGAGGTGTTAACTCAACCTGATAGTGAAGGAAAGAGAGGCAGATGGATTGCGAAGATTATGGAATATGATGTAGAGATTAGGCCTACTAAGCTTGTCAAGGGACAAGGTTTAGCCAAGCTGTTGGCTAACTCAAATTGCCAGGCCCTAGGACTGCATGTTATGGCTAAAGAATCAATTCCTGAAGAAGATCAAATACAACTGGAGAAAGAAAAAATCATGGATTTTTATTCATCATCAGTCCGGTATGCAGACATTGTTCATTTCTTATTATTTCTACAATGTCCTGAACATTTGGATAAGAAAGCTGCAAGATCTTTAAAACTCAAAGCCACTAAATACTGTTTAGTTGAGAATCAATTATTCTGGAAAGATCCAGGGGGTATTTTGCTCAGATGTTTAGACCAATCTGAAATAGGAGAGGTGATTTCAGAATCTCATGAGGGTGCATGTGGAGGGCACAAGTACTGGAAAGCAACAGCTTACAAAATTTTAAGAGCTGGATATTATTGGCCATCTTTATTCACAGACGTTTATCAGCAAGTAAGAGCATGTATTCCTTGTCAGAAATTTGCAAGTAAGCAGAAATTATTGCCTTTGCCTTTAAAACCTATTGCAGTTAATGCCCCTTTTCAGCAGTGGGGTCTGGATTTTATTGGAGAAATAAATCCAGCATATTCAGGACAACATCATTGGATCCTAACTGCAACAGATTTTTTCACAAAATGGGTAGAAGCCATTCCCACAAGGAATGCTACACACAAGGTAATCATGGAATTCATTGAAGAAAATATTTTGAGCCGGTTTGGTTGTCCATAGAGATTAATAATAGATAATGCAAAGGCATTCAAATCCAAGGCAATGGTGGCCTTCTGTGAAAGAAATGGCATTATTCTGAAGCACTCAACTCCCTATTATCCTCAGGGTAATGGTCAAGCTGAATCTTCCAATAAGAACATCATTCAGAGCATCAAAAAATTGTTGAAGCATAACAAAAGGTCTTGGGATTCAATGCTGAAGTATGCATTATGGGCAGATAGGATTACAGTGAAACAAGCAATTGGAACTTCTCCATTTCAGCTAGTTTATGGTACAGAAGCAGTGTTCCCTGTTCAATTGGGGATTCCAGTGATGAAATTTCTCCAAAATTCTCAAGAAGAACCTAATGATATGCAAAGGAGACTATTTGAATTGATAGAGTTACAGCAAAATAGAGAGAAGGTGGATGAAAAAGCACAGCTGTACAGAGCCAAGATTAAAAATAGGTTTGACAGGAATATTAAGGAAAATACTTTCATAGAAGGGGAAATGGTTTTAAGATGGGATGCAAGAAAGGAGCAAAAGGGTAAGCATGGTAAGTTTGACAATCTTTGGTTTGGCCCTTTTCTGGTATCAAAAGTTTTAGAGAACAATACCTTTATTTTGTAGTCCTTGGAAGGTGAGGAGTTGTCCAGCCCTGTTAATGGGTGATTTCTCAAACATTTTTACAGTTTATAAGAACATTTTCACTGATCATTGTACATACCGTTAAGTGAATCACAATAAGACTCCATAGCCCAATGGATAAGGAACTGGTCTTCAGGTTCTTGAAGCCTCGCAGGGAGGTCTTCATCTCGCAGCTGGAGCCAGATGTTAAATCAGTATTTTGTTTCTTCAAATTTGGTTTGATTGGCACTTATTTCTTCAAAATTGGGTTTGATTTGCGCTTTATTTTAAGTTATTTAACTTGATTTTTTCCTCTTTAGTAAATTTTCCTTAGGTTTTATATGAGATTTTGGGCTTGCTTTTGAGTTTTCAGATTTTAAAACTTTAGGTTTGTTTTTGATGAGGGGTTTTAAAAGTTCATTATATCAAATAAGGAGCTCATAAATCTTATTCTAAGTGAGGACATGTACAATCCTAATCCTGACAGCTTTAAGATCCCATGAAAAATGATAAAAAGTTGTTTAAAAGCAACAAAACAGTGTCAAAGTTTTTCTTGTAGCGCTCGAGCCGAAAATCACCAAAGGCGCACTACAAGAATATCGCGATTCCAAATTCTTCCAATTTTCCAGCAAAATTTGGCATGCTTGGGCTAATGAATGTTTGATTATTTATTTTAGAGGGTTCATGACGTGTTGATGCAAAAAACATCATGAGTTCAAATGCTTGCACGTCATGAGGAAATCGTGCTCATCATCAGCGCAGGTGTAATTCATTTTGACAGATATCCATATGGTTTGAGGTAATGTGGCATGAATCTGTTATCTACAAGCTAATTCAAACACAGAGAACTTAATGAGGTAACCATAGCCACTTAAAAAACTGAGCATCGTTGCCAACTGGACAAGCAAGGGGCGTTGAGGGCTTCACGGGAAATTAGGGCTTCCTAATTCCGTTGCTAATAGGTAAATTGAAGATTGTTGGACATCTGTACAACCAAGCTGACTCATCTGGTGGTGTGGGTCGTGATTTCAAACAACACCAGGGGAGCAATTTACAGGTATTCTTAAAAAATCCATATAACAGCAAATTTGGGCCTTTTTCACTGGAGCTTACTCTGTTCAAATTAATCAAAGGTTAGGTTAAATTGTGCTTCTAAACGCAATTTTAACAAGAGAAATAGCTTTTTGTTGATAATCTGCGATGCCAGACTGAAGGAGGGTTGAAAATAACAGTTTCGTTTTTATGAAAATTAACCCTGTCAGTGCTACGAATAACCTGTACATTCAATAGTGCTGTTAACTTCCAAAATTCAGCTCCTATTCACAAACAATACAAGAGGATACATTCAATTTGCAGTGATTGAAGCATAATGGGCAGGAGTGGTAAAATAAATAGAGCTAAACCAACAGATGTAGAATGGGTTGAAAAACTGCCTGAGTGTGTGGAGCTATTTAAACAAGCTGGCTGGATGGATTTTTTCAGAAAAATTGATGGATATAATGCAAGGGTGTCCTATAAGTTTGCCCAAGGTTTCAAGAATGATATGGTGGTTTTCGATACCCTGAAATTCAAGCTGACAGTTAAATTGATTTCAGAAGCCACAGGAATTAAAGATGAGGGCGAACAATGGTTTAAGAAGCTGCCCTTTGACTTTGATCCACAAAGATACCTCTTACCCAGTGTCATACCTGATTGGAATAAGGGTGTCCTAATCCAAAATGTCAAAAAAGAATGGGTTGAACCAATCAGAATATTACAGAGTTATGTCACTTGTGAGGGCAGGTATGCTTTCGTATACAAGTATCATTTTAGATTTCTTCAGCACATGGTGGGGGTATCCAAGATGAACCTGCCATTCTTCTTCCTGAAAAGTTTGCAGAAAATGTCCAACAAGGTGAAAGGGCCAGTAGATCATTCCTCTCAGTCCATCTTTCATCATGGATTAATCAAGTTGATTGTTAGTACTGCCTTGTAACATGAAGGAAAGACCTGGGATTTCTTCGTTTTTTGGTCTGGTTTTGAAGATCAAAAATCTAAAAGACAAGCAGATAAGGGCAAAGTCTTACTCGGAAAATCAGGTCATAAGCCCAAACTGGAAGATAAGGGGAAGATCAAAATTAAAGAATCAGCAGAGCTTGTGGAGGAAGACAGTGAACAAAAGACATTCTCAGCCAGCTCTAAAGGCAAGTTTACACTGTTTGAAGATAAGAAGGAACCGCCTGAAAAGAATCTAGCGCCTGTAGCAGATCCTCAAGAGGAGAAAAAGGGTTATATTAAGATGGTTACTGTATCTAAAGAAGAGATTCACACTCAGCCAAGAAGCCCCATCACCATTCTCTCAGATGATGAGGTATATCTATTGGAAGAAGAACAGCCTATCTCCAAAATAGAAGTCAAAGCTGAAATAGAAGAAATGCATACTTCAGAGAGCAAAACCACAAGGCCTAACAAGAAAAGGAACAAGCTGGAAGTAGTAGAATTGGCTGCTATTCAGTACCAAGGGAAAGAATTGAAGATGATGGGAGAGGCAACAACATTTTGGAGACCTAAAACTAGGTCAAAGAACAAGTTGAGATTAAACATGAAGAAATTGCTGAATCCTAAATTAAATACAGATGATGTGACTGTCTTAGATGAAGTGTCCATGGATGATGATAAACCAGAATTAGATAAATTGCAGCCATGTTTAAAAGAAGAAATTCATTCAGTGGAAGCAGCAGGTGAAGAAAATCCAAAGCCCAGCATTGAGGACACTTCTACAAAGCTGTTGATGGAAGAGACAGAAATCTTCAAGAAGCTTGACATTCCTTGGAAACCTGATGAAGAACAAGATTCTACAATGGATAAATTAGCTAACTCTGACAGGGAAAATTTGCAGAAAACTGTCAAGCAATACAAACACCAGATGAGCTATATGCAGGAAGTCAATGATGGTTTGATGATGGCCAACAGGAGGTTAAGGGAAGATCTCCAAGATGTAAATGATAATTTTCAAGAGCTAGTGACTGATGCAAAAGAAGCCCTTAAAAGGTAAAGAGCTGCTGACAGTCATTGCACCCAGTTGGAGAAGACAGTCCAGGAATTGCAGCAGAAAAACAAAGAGCTCATCAAAAAGATTAATGACATGGAGCAGGAGCAAAAGAAGGCTAAGAAGAAAGATCAAGCTTCAGATGGTATCGCTCTCCTAGCTGAGGTGGCAAAAGACCTATAAAACAGTTGTGCTTTCAGTTAGTTGTCATTAATTAGCAAACTGACATGTTAATGATGTGCTATTTTTAACATATTTTGTAAACTTTGTAAATATTCTGCATTAACTTTACCTCATCGAATAGCTGGAAGATAGTTAGGGTTAGAGACCTAACTGATTTTGTAAAGCATAGTATTTAGACATGTTAGCGAGTCATTGAGAGGGTTCTGATTTTTGGGAGCATCAGGAGGTCTGCAGATTGTGTTGTATCTTCAGACTTGTTCAGAGATAAGTACTGTGACTCTTATAAGCATTAGATGATGAAATAATGAAATATATGACTTTTTCTCCTCCAGTTTGTCTGTGTTGGCTTTGTTATTGAGCTTGTTTAGCTTCTTAAATGATAAATTCATTGCTAGTTAATGTGTATTTTCTGGTAATGCTTATCCTTTATGTATGAACCTCAGCATATTCTTTCTGTGGGATCTCATGTGATATGTTATACATCTTTATCAATTTCTGTTTATGATTTAGTTTTTACTTTTCTTTTGAATGTATTCCTTGAATGTGCTCAAAGTTTATAACCATTTAAATCATACAAAAAACCCTAAACTTTGTTTTATTTATTGAGTTTTACTTTTGAGATTGTGTTGGCTTGTTTCTCTGGCCTTAGAAACAATTTCTGACACAAACAGATGGAAAACGTGGGCAACCAAAAATGAAGTGAGAAAAGGTGAATCAAGACAGGGAAAGCAAATTCGTTTTCAGAAAATGTCCTTGGGCATTCAAAGAGCCGTAATGGTCTCTACAAACCCCCAAATTCGTGGCTCCCTTCCTCCCAGCCATTGTGCAATACAAAAATGAGTGCCCAGGCATGGAAATGTAGGAGATAGATGAAAAACGTGATGGGAAAATCCCCAGGTAGCGCAAACTATGTGAGAGGGAAAAGGCTTGGGCATTCAAGGGCCAAAACGACCTTCACACAGTCATTAACTAGCAGCAGGGAACCAACACGATTTTTCGGCAAAACCGTGATAGGTTGGCACTCGAAATTGGCACATACACAGTCACACAATTGATGGCAACATTCAAAAATGATTTTTGAGGTAGGAGATAACTGTTGGGTTCACAAAAATGATTTTCCATAATGAAAACCAAATCTGGATATTCAAAAACGATTTCACAACAATAATGGAAACATCAAGCTATCAAACTTATCTGTTGAGCTTTCCAATGGATTCTCTTCTTTCCCCACAGTCAAGCCATTACAAAAACGCCCTTCTCAGCTTGAAAACCAGTGAATTTACAGTGTATTCCATGAGAGAAATGCTCAGCAAGCTCCAAAAACGTGAGAGAGTGAAATCTAGTCATGAATAATAGCTTGGGAAGGCAGTTCGTGGGTGTTTTCTTGCCCAAGAAGGAGAAACACAATTTTCCATGAGGGTGGCTTTCCCATACTCGAATTTGGATAGCCATACCTCCCCAATCCCCAAGGATTAACTACTTCACCCAACTCTTGGGAGAAATCAATGATTGGGTACAAAAGTCAACATGGGTAGTTGAGGGTTTGATGGGTACTCTCATTGACACTTGGCTTGACCTGATTGGCTCCAAAGGTTTGAATATTTCCCTCCCAATTCCTTGTAATATCATGCCCCCATCTCTTGTTGCATTGCATAGCTAGTTGTGGGTATTTATATTAAAATGCATATTTAAAATTCCCATGGTTCTCTAGCACATGGGCAACATAATATCCAATACTTTCCTCTTCAAGGTCGAGTGTTCACTAGCGGGGCCTTAGCCTTGAGCTCCATGCTAGGAAACATACAAAATATGCATACAATATTTACAATATAACCCAAAATATTATAAGGGTCAAAATGGGGGACATTAAAAGCAATCACACAAGTATAAAAAGCGTAAACAAAACTTCACCAAGTTCATACTTAATGCAAATACCAAGACAAAATAATCAAAAGGAGGCAATGGTCGTAATCAAAATCACATTTATCAAGTCATCGGTGCGACGTAGAGCCAGAATAAAAGACGTCATGAGAAAACTCATCTTTGAGGACAAAGCTTTCCTAAGGGGAAGGCAATGCTGTTAATATTTAATTAATATTATTATTTATAAATTAATAGATTATTAGGTTACTAGTGAAAGGGTGTAACCCTTCGTTATGATTGCTCAATCCCTATAAAGGCGATCTTATTGTAATTTTATATTCATCATCTAATATATTATTCTTATTTATCATTCAAAATGAGAGTCAGATTCGACTAATAACAGTCCAACTGAATATGGTTGCTACATCTGGTAGGAGGCTAGGCCTACAACCATCATGAAAAGGGCTGGCTCTGTAGAAATTCCTATGATGAGAAGAATTGAGAGATAGCCCAGTGATCAAGATGATGAGTACAGCAGCCGTGACGATGATGCTCCGTGATCCAGTGATGATGATCCAGCTCCATAATTGAAGACATGTGGCGATATGTATTGATGACCTGTGTCTAGAGAATACCTTCCTAGTTAAGAGGGAGTGTTGATGTATTTGTAACTTCAGAAGATATTCTTCTATGTATTACACTTGTACTTTATTATATTCATGATGGAGATGTATTATTCCTCCAATCAGAAGTGTCATCATTTTTATTTGTAAGTGTCGCAAGTGTTGCAAGTGTCGCAACTTATATTTGATGGGTTATTAGACCACCAGTCTGGGGTTGGCCCTGCTTGTGTCATGTGAGTGGGTTATTATGCTTCCTTAGGAAGTCGTCCCAGCTAGAATTAAAGACAGGTTAAGTTGTGTATAAATAGAGAGTGAGTGTGTCTCATACTATTCATTCACTCACTCATCCAACTTGCATTAGTTGAGAGATGAGTGTGCACAAGTGGAGGAGGAGTAGCTGCTGGAGTCATCTATCTTTTGTGGATTGATCATTGTGATCTTTGTATTGGGTATTATTCTATCTTTGAGAAAGTTGCGGGGTTTTTCACCTTCTTGGTTTTCCCCGAGGAAACTCTATGTCTCTTGTGTTTATGATTGTTATGTTGTGCTTGTTATTCTCTTAGTAGGATCCTAGATAATGTTTGAATGAAATTATAAAAAAAATTAACATCCAACACCACAGTGCACTTATTGTAGCGCTTTGGACCATGGTATTGAAGATTGTTCGCGGCTCATCGCAAAATGACAAACCAAGAACCTTCCCCCACCTCCATAGAATTAGAATCAAAATACGCCACCTGTAGTGTAGAAGATATCAGCAGAGGTCAGAAGTCACACTACGACTGTTGGAATAGTGACACGAGGAGGAGATGTGATAGGAGTCGATCGGTCACATGCTACCATCTAACCAACAGCACGAAAGCACATCACATTTGAGGTGGAATTCAAAATGGGTGTTTTCTTGAAAGCACAGGAAGCCATGAGACAGAGGAGGCAGTTACCTCTTCAGGAAGAAGTTACCTACGATATGCCACTGACATTCAACACGACGAAGTCGTGGAGAAAGGATAACACCTTAAGAGCCTTCCTGGAAAGTTTCCTCGTGTTGGCAAAGGATCAATATGCATTGGAATAAATATCCAACTTATTGCATCGATGGGAGGGTGCACGCCAGGAGCGCATAGTCAATCGCATGTACAAGAGAAAGACAGGAGGAGAGATGCGAATGTCTTCTACAAATCATAACATTTGATGTTGACTCAATTATCTTGGACTTGGGGCTAGATGTAAACATTCTAACCAAGAAGACCTCGGAAACAATGGGAAAACCACAGTTGTCCTAGTCACCAATACAGCTATGATTAGTGAATCAAAGTAAGGTTACTCCAATTGGTCTGGTGTGCCAGCTTCAAGTTGAAATTGAGGGACTCAAGACATATGCAGACTTTGATGTAATAGAGAATGTCAACAACATAAGCCCCTATCCAGTGCTATTAGGGATAGACTAGGCGATGGAGAACCAGGCCATCATCAACTTCAAGAAGTGGACTATGTCATTGAAAATCGTGAGATGAGGGTCGTCGCACCTTTGGATCCTGCAGAAGAGAAGTAATATGTTGAACCCACAAGAGATGAATTTACGAAGGGATGGGACAGCTTATACAACATCTATGAAGATTATATTAATACCACCACAGATGGAGAGTTGGGATGGCCCAGTGTCAGTTCGACATCGTCAGATTCGGATGAGGCGCTTGAAAATTGGCAAAATCGGCTACATGAAGTATTGTTTAGGAGGTGTGCACGGATCACACAGTCACTGTGATGGGTAGCCACATTGGAGTGCACATTGCCAACATATGAGGGATTTCCCACTTTGACTACGTTTCTCAAAAGTGGCGAAACCACAACGTCTACTGACCTTGGAAGAATCCTTGAAGGCTACTCCAGCGCGATGGTGGGTGGCGCACAAGTCTAGCATCACAAACTGGCCACTATGTCGACACTTAATGGAGGTTAGCTTCGGCGACACTAGAAGATACGGTGGAAGGAAGTATGACAACAGAGGTGATCCTAAGGAACATGTGAATGCATGTCAAATCCAATGGGGTTCACGAGCGAAACAGGAATGGGTCCATGCCTTTGTTCACACACTGAATTAAGTACCACGGAGTTGGTATGTCGTAGCAGAACTGTGACGCAGAACAACCTCTTAGGAACAGCTAACAATTAGATTTATCTAAACGTTTAGTTTCTCCGACGAGAACCCCTTCATCCACAGTGCATTATAGGAGATCCGTGAGAAGGTATTCGAGGCAGTTCCAACTGAGCAACCAATGGAACTTCGGTGGACTGCGACACTGAAAATATTGATGGAGTGTTACAATATCATAGGAGAATCGGACGATGAGGATGACCCAAGGGATACATATGTCCTAGAGCCGGAAGGAATTCACAGTGTTGAGGCACCAGAAATTCCTTCCGACAAGTTTCAACAACCGCTGAAAGTCTAGAAAGTACACATTGGGTCGGAGGAGAACCCGAAGTTCACAAGTATTGGAGATTATTGGGATGACTCCACCATTGCCAAGATGATTGATCTATTGCATGAGTTTCAGGATTTGTTCCCAACGAAATTCTCGGAGATAAAAGGAATTTTCAAGGACTTAGGCGAAATGAAAATCCCCCTGAAACCCGATGCGAAGCCAGTCAAGCAATGACCCTATAGGTTGAATCCAAGGTAAAAGTAGTGGGTGCAAGTTGAACTTGAAAGAATATTGGACACAGGAATTATAGAATGAGTGGAGGAATCGGAGTGAATCAGCCCGATGGTGGTCCAGGATAAGAAAATTGGCGAAGTCCGAATTTGTGTAGATTTAAGGAAATTGAATGATGCCTGCCTACACGATCCGTTCCCGACACCATTCAGGGATGAGGTGCTCGAAGGAGTGGGAGGTCAAGAAATATACTCCTCTATAGATGGGTTTTCGGGCTATCACCAGATCAAAATTGTGAAAGAAGATCAGCACAAGACTACATTCGTCACAAAATGGGGATGTTTTCAGTATAAGGTGATGCCATTCGGCATGAAGAATGCACCAACAATCTTTTGCAGACTGGTATTTGATACATTCAAGGACTACATCCATAAATTTTTGGTAGTGTATATGGACAATTGGACAGTGTATGGATTGGTTAAGGATCATGTTGTGAATTTGAGGTTGGTCTTGGAAATATGTTGACAACACTAGATTTCCCTAAACCTAAAGAAGTGTATTTTCTGTGCTCTGTTTGGGATTTTGTTGGGACACATTGTATGCAGGGAAGGGATGCTGGTATACCCTACGAAGATTGTGATTATTGTTGACCTACCACCACCTACAGTAGTAAGGAAATTAAGAGAAATGTTGGGATGCGTAGGATACTACCACAAGTTTATCAAAGGGTATGCAGCGATCATGGCACCAATGGAAATTGTTTTGAAGAAGGATTCCAAGTTCGAATGGAATGAAGAATGCGAGAAGAGTCTCAATATATTGAAAGAAAAAATGGTTGCAGCACCTATATTAGTATTTCCGGATTGGGAAAAGGAATTCCATGTCCATGTTGATGCATCAACAATCACACTAGGAGTTATATTAGCCCAGCCAGGAGAAGGAGTGATTGACCACCCGATTGCATTTGCAAGTAGAAATTTGTCTATTGCATAAAAGAATTATATGACAACGAAAAGGGAAGGCCTAGTGATGGTCTACGCTCTACAGAAGTTTCGACGCTATCTAGTTTCAGGTTATTTTAAAATGTTCACTGACCATTCAGCACTCAAGTACCTAGTGAACAAGCCTGTGTTGGGGGGGAATGTTGGCAATATGGAATTTTGGTAGGTTGGCATTGATGGCAGAACTGGATGATAACAGATCAGAGTGTGCATATTTTCATTTATGGCAATCATATGTGACAGGGAAATTTGGCATGGCAGTATTTGAAAATCAGATATAACAGAGTAGAACACAAAAAGCATATAAAGAAACAGAGTATGTACATCCCTGATGCTGAGAAGTCCATCCCACTTTGTGCAGATGAATTGATAAATTATATCTCTATTGAGGAATTATTGATATTATTCTACCTTTAAAACATGAGGCTGTAATTATCCTCTGATTGCAAATTTTTTGTTCCAGCAATGGTGATGAATAAACATTACGTGGATATGACTGGAACAAAGATACATATATATATATATTTATACTGTGGAATTGGTGAGAAAAAAAATTGTATTGAAGCTTCTAGTACCCTGTTACAATATTACATATAAATGGATGAGCAGAAATATACCAATGGATTAACCTTCAAAGTGTGGAGGAGTCCAACAAGACTTGATCAATGGTGTCTGAAGATATTGCAATGTTGTCTGCACATTCGCACGAACCATATCTCCGCGAATTTCCCAAGCAATGGGAGCTCAGGAGACATCTTTCGGAGGAAGCAACGTGTAGTAGTAGTCTCAGTAACATTGAATTAATGGTGCATGAGCTTGAATTAATTCGTAGACCTCAGGAGCATAAGCTTGAAATTCGCAGGCCTTGGAAACAACTTGGAAGGGAGGCAGTAGATAGAATCGAACGAATTCATGGAGATCATGGTTTTTACAAGAATGAAAATACCATTGATCGAATTTTGGATACCATTCAGGAAGTTCAACATCTGACTGGTAAAAATATTAAAACTCAGCAGCTTATCCAAGAGGTTGAGTTGCAACGGTTGGAAAATGAAAAAAAAAAGGGGAGGCAGAGATACTAAATCGACGGCAATTTGATTCATTTTTTAAGCAAAAAAAAACCCTAACCCTACGCAGAGTATATTGATGTTCTTCCACTGTAAAATGGGTAGACAGAAAGTTTCTAGGTTACATATGCATCGTGGGTTGATGAAATAGACGGCTGAGATACCAAGTCAACGATCAAAGAAATCGATGATGAATGGCTTGTACACCGTCGGAAGAAATCGCTGATGAATGGCCCGTCCACCGTCAGATGAACTATTTGATGGTATTGATCTTCTGATGTGCACATTTGACGCATGGTTGTTCAGTTAAAATATGTCGGCATTCATTGGTTGCCTCCGTTGGTCCACAAAATAAGCAATTGGTTAGCTAGAGCGTTTAATTTTGTCAAGAAATTAGAGGGTCGATGGGTTTGGAAGACGATCGGAATGATTCAAATAGATTTTGTCAGAAGTTTAAATGACGGAGATTTTGTCGAAACCATTATATTAAGTGCAGACTTTTGGAGAGAATGCCATTTTGGAAAATGTGCCAAAAGAGGGCTAATACAAAGAGCCAAAAGCTCTTATAACGCCAACTATAATAAACTTTGGATATATGCGCTAAATATTAGTTATTAAAATATATTTTTTTGTAAATAAATTAAAATAATTAAAAGGCACTATGAAGAGATACAATTTTCTAGAATTAAAATCACAATGTTTCATTTCTAAAAAGACACTTGAATAATATATAAATTCAAGGTTCAATTGATTGAAAGGTGTATTGGAATGAAAATATAAAGAATATCATAAGCAAGACAGAGGCCAAGGGATGTAGATGAAGATATCTAGCAATCTTGAATATTATTGAATAAAGAAGACCGTGATGATGATAGTTGGCATGCTGAACAAAGAGTTGATCATAAAGAGGAAATGAGCATTTGAGACATGTGCAGAAAGTGAAGATCTTTAGCAAAGAGTAAAGAATTGATTGAAGCATTTTAAGCAGAACATGAGAGAGCATGGAATAGGATATCCCATCAGTTGCAGCTGATGAAACCTAGGGTGGCAGGGTGGTGCTAGGGTAGGTCGGTGCCTGCAAAAGGGAGTTGTTGCTTCCTTGTCAGTCGTCGCAGAATAAACAGGGGGTCGTAGCCTCCTACCAGTTGGTGCTGGTGAATTAAGGGTGTGGGTGCATCCTGATTGGTTGGTGCCGATCGAATTCTATTGTAACTTGTAAAAAACAATTTTGCAGATAATAGAAAAGCTTTGGTGGTTTACCCTTTTGGGGTTCCACGATAAATGATGTGTCCATTTGAGTTTATTATTTTAAATAACTAATATATGTGCTTAAGATATAATTGGAATTAAAAGAAAAAGTTGACAACATTGATTCACCCCCCCTCTCAGCATTGTTGATATTCCATCAATTGGTATCAGAGCAAGGTTCCTTTTAATGAACAGTCTAACAAGCTGAAAGGAAGATCCAATTAAGCACACATGGATGGACTAGTGAGTTACTCTGAGAATGAAACTCCAATACTTAGAAAAGATGAATACATATTTTGGAAGACATTAATGGAAAGTCATCTAAAAGTATTAGGATATGATGTTTGGAATTTAGTGATCACTGATTACCTCCCACCAAACAGAATAAGGACTCCAACCCAGAAGATAACCAGGAAAAGTAACTCAAAGGCAATGAATGCAATCCTTGATGGATTACCTGATGATGTCAAAGAGGAGATAGGTAAATGTAACTCTACAAAGGAACTCTGGAATAGAATAAAAGACCTCTACTCAGATAAGAAGTTAGATGAATCATATCAATCAGAACAAAGTTCAATCTACAATAAATCCAGTGATAAAGATTCCTCTGAAGAAGACTCAAACTGTGAAGCAGAAGTCAATCTTGAAGCTGAGCTTATATGTGCTCTGGATAGTTTGAGAAGATATAAACAAAGTTGTACACAACTAAAGTATCTCATGTTGGAGCAAAGGCTGAAACAAGGATCATAGAAGAAAGAATTTGAGCAAATCATAGTTGACTTTAAAGTCCAAGTGCAAATGGAGCAAGAGAGATTGAAATCCTTCGAACAATCTCTTAATCAGAAGCAACAAATAGTTGAAGAGCTCAAACAACAGTTGCTAGAAATTAAGGAAGAGAAAGTGAGGAAGAAAATCAGACCTTAAAAAGACAAATATTGTCCCCACAAGAAGAGCTACATAGTTCAAGACAACAAGCAGCCATTAGCATGGAAGAAGCCAAGAACTTAAAACAAGAAGTTGTTGGACTCAAGGATCAACTGAAGATTGTTGAAAAATTCAAGAAAGGAACTGAAGCCCTTGATAAAGTTCTTAGTCTACAAAGATGTCCCTCGAACAAATCTGGCCTTGGATATGACCCAGTACACATGGCTGAAGGATCAAGACCTATTACTAAGGTTGATGTAGAAGATGACAAGTGTTGTGATGATACCTCCAAAGAAACAACCATGCAGAAGAAGAACTACAAGAAGGAAAACCAATGTGATAAAAAAATTTCTCATCCCCATTTAAAGGACTTGAGAAGGAATGACAATGCAAAGAACTATTACAAGCAAGAAGACCAAAGATACCCTAGGTATCAAAGTGCATTGTATGGCTATTGCTATTGTTGTAGCATGTTTGGTCATAAGGATGCCAGATGGAGAAACTATAAAAAGATAGTTCAAAATGTGAAATGCTATCAATGTCGTAAATTTGGACACATTGCACGAGATTGCAACATGAATTGGGTTCCTAAGAAGAACATGAAAGAAAGGCTATAATAAAAATAGGTTTTTCATGTATGTGAAAGATTGGAGTGATTGCAGAACTAAAGGGAAAGAAAAGCATGAGGATAAAACCTGATAGAGACAAGAATAAATTGATGCAAGGAGAGTCTCAACCTGAGAACATGGACGTAGAAAGCGGAGAAACAATTGTGAAGAAATACTGCAAAAAGTTTCCAAACTGAAGGTGAAAGGGGAGAAGCCAAGGAAAAGAAAACTCCAACAGTAAGCAAAACTTTGATATATCCTTATGAGAAGCAGAGATTCCAGAACAGATTTGAAGCATTACTTGTAAAAATTGTTTGAAGATAGAGTCCTCCTTTGAGGCAACTGAAATTGATTGGGAACAGAAAGAATATTGGAAGTCAAAATAACATGTTAAGGTGCTAGAGATATAATTGTTTGGTTCATAGTGCAAGAATTTGTTGTGCATTGAGAGGCTATAATATACCTAGTCAGCATCTAGCTCTGAATTCTGGTGTTCTCCAAGACAAATTCCATATCTCGAAGAACATGCACATAAAGGAATATAGATGTGTGAATACTAAGAACATTGCAGATGTTGTGGAATCCTTAATTGGTGCCTGTCTTGAAACCGGTGATAAAATTGTAGCTCTGAGTTTTATGAAGTGGCTTGGCATGGACATTGACATTCCATAGGATATGACCTTTACAATGAAGCTTGATACAAAATTTGTCTCTAATGTGAATGTTCCGTATCTGGAGTCATTATTAAAGTATTATTTTCGGGTTCCCGCACTTTTAGTCAAATCTGTTACACATGCATCATATAAAGAGATGTCAATTTCCAGATGCTATTAGAGATTATAATTCCTTGGAGATGTTCTCAATTATCTTATAACAGTATATTTTTACAAAACATATCCGGGATTATCATCAAGCTTATTGATAGATCTAAGATCTGCAGCAGTTAATAATGATTGCTATACTCAAGCAACAGTGAAGTGGAACCTGCACCAATAGCTTCGCCATGCTTCAAGTGTACTTCACAATCATATTACAGGCTTTGCCAAACTCATTAGTAGCTCTTCAACATTAGGGGATCACTTATTTGGTTGAACTACACAGAAATATCGGTTCCAAAGGTTTCGGGAGATTTAATTGAATCAATTGTTGGTGCAATTCTTGTTGACTCTAAATTTGACACAAATCTTGTTTAGAATTCCATGAAGCCTCTCTTGGAACAAATTGTTACTCCATAAAATACCACCCTGTTTGTGAGTTACAAGAGTTATGCCAAAAGAAATCTTACACTTATTGTTTCCAAAAGGAAGGAACTTGTACTGTTAAAGTTGAAATTACAGTAAATGATGATATCTATGTTGAAACATGTGATGCAATAAAAAAAAAACAGGAAAGAAGCTTGCAACAGAAAAGGTCCTAGAATCTCTCAAGGTTGCAGGGCTAAAACAGTCATCAATGAAGCAATATTGGAGAAATTGAGCAAATATGCGATAGATTTGAAGCATTCTGTTGTTGAACATTGTTGAGGACTATTAAGAAACTATCCAGACATTTATGAAGGGAAAATATGAAGAAATCTGCAGTCATGGAAATCAAGGAACCGGTCCAATGAAAAATGAGGATACATCATTACATTATGAAGACATGAATGAAAAACCTCGTGAGATAATGCTCTCAACTGTACTAGGGGGCCCAGCTTCTATTTTATGATCTTACCAAAGGAATATGATGCCCTTAGACAAAAAGCCTAATGCATATATTTAAAAGACCTAGTTTATACATGAAGCCCTGTAGCTTGTCATAGTATTAGTTTGAGATGACATGGTAGTAAAAGACATTCTCTATTACATTAAAAATTGCAAGGATGCCTAAGCAAGTATAGTCTCTATGAATATTTTAGTTGGTTGAGAAGACTCATTAGATGATGATAAAGTATTAAGAAATTATTGAGTAGATTTGAAAGATAAATCTAAAATTGTTCCTGAAGCATGCATTGAGCAAAGAGTTAGAATATGACAAATCTTTCAGCAGACTTGAAGTAGACTAAGCAATCTTGATGATAGGGGGAGATGCCACTAGAAGAGGTAAAGTAACTAAGAATAGAATGCAACAAACATGGGGAATTGATGGCAGGGGGAGTAGACTAAAGAATGATGAATAAATGTAACATGTAACATGTGAAGGAGTAAACTATATTGAAAGAGCAATATTGGTCAAGACTTGAAGACGGAATCTAAGGACCTCATGGTCTGTTGTGCTACATGTTTTCCAAATACCAACGAAATTTACCAACAACAATATTGAAGGAAGAATTGAAGTCTATGATGTCTCGATGAAGGAGAAGCTCTAAAATAGAAGCATAGACCCTTGATGATCTATGACCAAGCTTTTGATTCAAGAAGATCAAATTATTATAAGGCAGTGAAAGACAAGGAGAGAATACCAGTAAAGCAAATGAGCCATCATGTTCAGAAGAGTCAGCATGATCTTAGGGGGAGCTCAATCAAAGGTGGAGCAAGCTACAAGCAAGAATATCAGACGTGAATATATTCCGACACAGAAACAAGTGGCAGACATATTTACTAAGCCTTTGAAGAGGGATGTGTTTGAGCATCTCATGCAAAAGCTGAGAGTGATTCCCTCTCCAAATTAAAACAAAAATGTGATGCATCTGGTTAGGGGGACTGTCAGGGGGAGCTTATTAGCCCTTTTCCCTTGATGTCAAAGGGGGAGAAATGAAGTGGTATTGCCATCAAATGACAAAGGGGGAGATTGTTGGCAATATGGCAGTTCGGTAGGTTGGCATTGATGGCAGAACTGGATGATAACGGATCAGAGTCTGCAGATTTTCATTTATGGCAATCATATGTGACAGGGAAATTTGGCATGGCAGTATTTGAAAACCAGATATAACAGAGCAGAACACAAAAAGAATATAAAGAAACAGATTATGTACATCCCTGATGCTGAGAAGTCGATCCCACTTTGTGCAGATGAATTGATGAATTATATCTCTATTGAGGAATTATTGATATTATTCTGCCCTTAAAACATGAGGCTGTAATTATACTCTGATTGCACAGTTTTTGTTCCAACAATGGTGATGAATAAACATTACATGGATATGACTGGAACAAAGATACATATATATATATATTTATACTGTGGAATTGGTGAGAAAAAAATTTGTATTGAAGCTTCTGGTACCCTGTTACAATATTACATATAAATGGATGAGCAGAAATATACGAATGGATTAACCTTCAAAGTGTGGAGGATTCCAACAAGCCTTGATCAATGGTGTCTGAAGAACGTGCAGTAGTAGTCTCAGTAACATTGAATTAATGGGGCATGAGCTTGAATTAATTCGCAAACCTCAGGAGCATAAGCTTGAAATTCATAGGCCTTGGCAATAGCTTGGAAGGGAGGCAGTAGAGAGAATCGAACGAATTCATGGAGATCGTGCTTTTTACAAGAATGAAAATACCATTGATCGAATTCTGGATACCATTCAGGAAGTTCAACGTCTGACTGGTGAAAATATTAAAACTCAGCAGCTTATCTAAGAGGTTGAGTTGCAACGGTTGGAAAATGCAAAAAAATAAGAAGAAGAGGCAGAGATACTAAATCGATGGCAATTTGATTCATTTTTAAACAAAACAAAAAAACCCTAACCCTGCACAGAGTATATTGATGTTCTTCCACTGTAAAATGGGAAGACAGAAAGTTTCCAGGTTACATATGCATCGTGGGTTGATTAAATAGACGGCTGAGATACTAAGTCAACGATCAAATAAATCAATGATGAATGGCTCGTCCACCGTCGGAAGAAATCGCTGATGAATGGCCCGTCGACCGTCGGACGAATTGTTTGATAGTATTGATCTTTTGATGTGCACATCTGATGAATGGTTGTTCAGTTAAAATATGCCGTCATTCATTGGTTTCCTCCGTTGGTCCACAAAATAAGCGATTGGTTAGCCAGAGCATTTAATTTTGTTAAGAAATTAGAGGGTCGATGGGTTTGGAAGACCAGCTGAACGATTCAAATAGATTTTGTCGGAAGTTTAAATGACTGAGATTTTGTCGGAACCATTATATTGAGTGCAGACTTTTGGAGAGAATTCCATTTTGGCAAATGTGCCAAAAGAGGGCTAATACAAAGAGCCAAAATCTCTTATAACTCCAAGTATAATAAACTTTGGATATATGCGTTAAAGATTAGTTATTAAAATATATTTTTTTAAAATAAATTAAAATGATTAAAAGGCACTATGAAGAGATACGATTTTCTAGAATTAAAATCACACTGTTTCATTTCTAAAAGGACACGTAAATAATATATAAAGTCAAGGTTCAATTGATTGAAAGGTGTCTTGGAATTAAAATATAAAGAAGATCATAAGCAAGACAGAGGCCAAGGGATGTAGATGAAGATATCTAGCAATCTTGAAGATTATTGAATAAAGAAGACCGTGATGATGATAGTTGGCATGTTGAACAAAGAGTTGATCATAAAGAGGAAATGAGCATTTGAGACATGTGCAGAAAGTGAAGATCTTTAGCAGAGAGTAAAGAATTGATTGAAGGATTTTTAGCAGAACATGAGAGAGCAGGGAATAGGATATCCCATCAGTTGCAGCTGATGAAACCTAGGGTGGCAGGCTGGTGCTAGGGCAGGTCGGTGCCTTTGAAAGGGAGTTATTGCTTCCTTGTCAGTCGTTGCAGACTAAACAGGGGGTCGTAGCCTCCTACCAGTTGGTGTTGGTGAATTAAGGGTGTGGGTGCATCCTGATTGGTTGGTGCCGATCGAATTCTATTGTAACTTGTAAAAAAAAAATGTAGATAATAGAAAAGCTTTGGTGGTTTGCCCTTTTGGGGTTCCACGATAAAATGATGTGTCCATTTGAGTTTATTATTTTAAATAACTAATATGTGTGCTTAAGAAATAATTGGAATTAAAAGAAAATGTTGACAACACTGATTCACCCCCCCTCTCAGTATTGTTGATATTCCATCAAGGAATATTTTGCGATGGCTCTTACTCTTTCAAGAATTCGACTTTGAGATCATTATGAAGCCAAGGCGACTGAATGCAGGACCATATCATCTGTGAAGGGCAGAATCAGGAGAGGAACCCAGAAGTATCGATGAATGACTACCGGATGCTCAGTTATTCAGGGTCGAGATGGTCGACGATCATTACGAGCAAATTATTCATTTTTTGGTGATAGGGATGACACCAGAGGAATTTAGAGCAAACCAAAATAAATAGTTGGTTCTCAGGGCGGCGGACTTCCAACTTATTGCGGGGAAACTATATAATATGGTACCAGATGAAATACTTCGACGGTATGTCCTTCCGCATGAACAGGAAAGGATTTTAGTAGAAGCTCACGATGGGATCACAGGGGGACACCAGTAGCAGCTACCTCTGTATCCTATGGTCATCATGAAAGAAACCCTGATATTGTTCAAAATCCACCAAGAAGTGCTGAAAAACCTGCTGAATTAGAGCATATAGTTGATGATATCCCTCTTCTCCCTCCATTTCCTCCTCCAAAACAGTTAATGAAGAAGAAACTAAAGTGTTATTCCATACAAGGAGTGGGGAAGTGAATGAAGATCCATATTCATCTTCAAGGTTTATAGGGTTCCATACTCCACTCAGGAATTTTATATCTAAGTTATTTGGGAAAAGGTCTTAGTAGTGATGTTACAGTGACTGTGGTTTTGATGCTTTATACCTAATGAACTCATAAAATTTTGATGAGAAAAATTTGCAACACAATTTTGTTAAGGTTTAATTTGCATAGGGATGAAACACTTTTGAACATATTTTTATTTAAAAAATAACAGGTCTATGTCAAGACATATCGGTTGATTGATATATAGGTGATATTTTGTGATGTTACGACTGGATTAAATTATAATATAAATAAGCTATATTTTAAGCAATGCATAGGTTTTGGGAGACACAAGGAGTATGAAATATTTTCATATATATAACTTGAATGACTAGTGGTTCCCCCCTTTTAAATGACTATTCCTTATGTTGCTAGACTCCTTTAAGTTACAAAGTCCAAAAATTACTTAACTTTCCCTTTCTTTCGATGGTTGTCTTAGAATTAAGTTTTATTATATGTGTCTTATTATTTTTTTAAGAATTATTTTAAATATTTTAAAAGAATCAGTTGCATAATTTTTTCTTGGAATACAAGCTATAAAGAGTAGATCCATCAAAGAGAATAGGCTATTGATCCATATGCTATGGTATACTAAGAATGTGATTTTCTGAGTTCTTTAATTCTGCATTTTGATTATGTTGTGTTCATAACATCTGGTATTTCTGCGATAGCAGGAGTCTTTGCTAAGTTTAAAATTGGTGATTTTGAATAGATGAATTCTATGAAAGGTATCTCCCCTTCCACTTCCTAATGATATTTAAAAAAAAAAATCATGTAACTTGCTATTAATTGATAGCTTTGGTTGCAGTGAACCATTCCAGTTGTGGTTTTTATTGATAGATTTTGCTGGCAAGCTTTATTAGTCTCTACTTTGTATTGTATTTATCACTACACATTGATTGAGTGGTTTAAATACATTTGTCATTTGTGAGGGTACACAATACTGGTCCAAGAATACAAATAATTATGTGAGTGTAATTTCAAGCAATCATTAATAAAAAATGCTTGGGTGCCATATTTTTTTATATATCGGTCCTGTTATAGTGAAATCAATATTCATTGTTTTTGCCTGTTACGTTCTACAAATGATTGAAAATGCAATTACTGTAATATGTATTTGTGTATGTTTATTTTTTTAGTTGTATATATTTGTCACGGGTTATAAACCTTATTTTAGCTAGCATGAGTTTCTTTACAATTTGTACATTTTTTGTCTTATATTTTCTATAAAAGTAATACATAGAATCTGCATACCACAACTCCCCCGAGATCTACATGAGGGTGGATATTTGTGTATTTTTCAAAGGCTATAAACTTAGGGTGTTCATTCATGTTATTCATAGCTTAGACAACTATGAGACCTGAAATATTTGACTTGGAACACATAATTTCTAGCGTCAACACTTTGCACATTCAGTCTCCTAGGTCTACTTTCTTTATTTTGTCATTTCAATTTACATCATATATTACCATGCTTTTATTCATGCATGGTTAGACTTAGGAAATCATAACAATACTTGTAGTGTTCACTAGCGGGGCCTTGGCCTTGAGCTCCTCACCAGGAACTATTGCATAACTAGAATTACATCTTTGTATTTCATTTGCAAAAAGAATAGGGGTAAAGAGGGATATCACATTCCTCTTCAATTCACGACTACACTCATCCCATAGCACACCTCACAGAAAGGAACCTATCCTCTACCCAAAGGGTGTAGGTAACCCATCCACAATTGACCCCAACCCCTCATTCATTCCTCATAAATATGCACAATACCAGGAAAGATACCCCTTTCTCTACATTGTAGTGCCTCGGGTTATCCTATTCCCCCTTTGGAACTCTAGTGAAGTTCAACCAGGAAGTCTCCATGAAAAGGCTCTAGGGATGTCACACTAGAGGAAAGGTTCCCTAATCTATGGGAAATGATTTATCAGGGTAGTTAGGCTATCATTTATTAGGGTGGTTTGAGTCATAGGTGATGAAACATAGTATTCTTCTTTGGTTAATCATTAAAACTCCCATAGCATGGATGATCTGCCTTTCTCAATGATAGAATGAATGAATGATGATTGAATTATTTTCTAACAAGATATATGATTATTGATGACTATGGCTTAACAAGTGGCTTCCATAGAAGTGAGGACTTTCCATTTTCTTAATCTAACTTAGGATAATTAATCCTATAATTAATTAACGTGAAAATCAACTAAGGTTAAGGAACTTTGGTTTAAAAGGTTAATGAAGCCTAAGGACATTGGAAAGGGTTATCATCTCATATCCCCCTCTCACTTCCCCCACTTGTGGAATCATAGTGCCCCATCTCTTCTTCAACCTTCTTCACTTGCAGTTTTCAAGGATTTTTATATTAAAAATCAAATGTACATATTTATAATATATTTGTTCATCATAGTCCATTCATGTCAAGCTTCTAGCCTTTACATAATTACAACATATTTACACATTGGGGTAAAAAATGGGGTGTTACAATATTTGTAGAAAGTTATGCAAGGATCAACAATGATGGAACATAAGGACAGGGCCCATGAAGATAAAAATGATGAAGGATGTTAATGATGATTAATTAGACATTAGTTCATCTATAGTGGTAAGTTAATGATAATAGGAATTATTTTATAAACTATGAGGGATATAGTTTAAAGAACACATATACATTCTTTCCATTTATAGTACAAAAATAAATCCAATTACTCTTGGAATTAGGTTATACATAAACTTCAACAAGCATTTCTAGATCAATGTGTAATCAAACCTATGAAACATGCAATATAAAAAGATACAATAACAAAAAAGACACATTTAAAAAGTATGGTAACTACATTCTTCCTAATATGCATACACTATTCCAAAAATATACCAAATTTTAATCTTTTTTCTATATATTTTTTTGTCAAATAAATATTACTTGATTTTTATTGGGTTTTTCATTTATCGGGAATATTGAAAAAATACAAGGATTGGAGTGATATATGAAACATGATAGTAGGTATGTCAAAAAAATGTACTAAGAGATGGCCAAATAAATCATCATAATTGTATTATAGGAGGAACCATCCCAATATCAAAGTGTATCAAACATATGTACTCATTGAGCTTTTACGATGTATAGGGAGTTTAGTTATCACATGAAATATTAATTTCAAATGTTTTGTTGTTGCAGAAAAGAAAAGAAAATGAAACCCATTCAGCAGATAAGACAAGATGACAAGGCAAAAAAGGGTCAATCACAAGCTTTGTTAGTCGTTGATTCATTTTCCTTACCAAATATTTCAGATTTTTTGTGTTGTATATACTTTAGTTGATTTATAATGACAAATGGATGTTTACTAATAGGTGCTAACATATAAAAAAGAATCATCCAAACACTCAATTGACATTGGATTGCATATGGGTTGTGATTATATGTTGGAGTATCAATGTTTAATTGAAAATTTTGTAAATAGATATGTTGTTTTAATTCTCTTATTTTATATTTAATTAAACAACAAGAAACCTTTAATTATATATATTCTTTGCCGTGATATATAAAACTCATAGAAAATAAAGTACATAGCATGGAGCCAATGAAAGATATTTTGAGAGATAATATGAGGAATGTGTTTAGAAGAAGGTTTATTATTTATGAATCACTTGATCATGTGGTTTGTATTTTTTATTTACCTAATCATCTATAGTATACTACAAATTTGATATACTCATTACACTTTATTTTCTTGTATGTAGATGGAACATGAAGAGGCACAATTTCAAATGCAAGCCAATCAACACAACACTCCAAGTAACCCAAGTACAATATACCATGCAAGTAATAAAGATATAAGGCATGCAAGTCAATAGCGCAATGATATTAGTTTGAGTGATGAATGATGATCATCAAAATTGAATGTTACAAATTGTATATTTTGGAATGTTTTCCTTTCAAAATTAGACATGTTGTTTAATGTGGAAATATTGTACGGTGACAAACCACAAATAATTGTATCAATTATTTTATAAAATTTTCAATATTTTGGACCTTTATATATTTCCATTTTATATAGCGGAATTTCTCTCATTCATATTGTCTTTATTCTATTATAAATAATCTTATGTTATGTTTATTAAATATATAGATGATATTTACATTGTTACAATGAATAAAGATGTAATCATTTCATATATGTGTTTAAATGATACAATAAAATAATGTAACAATCATATCAAAAAATAATAATTAAAATATAAAAAAATCAACATTATTAAAAAATTGTTTAACAATCATATCGAAAAATAATAATTAAAATATAAAAAATCAACATTATTAAAAGATTGTTTAACTTTTTGATGAGTAATAGCATTTAAAAAAAAAAACGTGTTACATTTATATAAGTCATGACATAAATAAATTTAGCTACAATATATTGCTACATTGTATTAATTTGAACTCAATGATGCGGTCATGATTTATACATAATTACACATCAGTACATTGAAATAATATTAAAATAATCACTACTCTTTATGATAACAAACACACTAACACACTGCTTAATTCAAATATATCATTATTAACACACTACTTAATTCAAATATATCATTATGAATGCCATTATTATTTCCATTATAGGGATTTGCAATGCACAAGTCAATATACACACTAGTGCTTTTAGGTATGAAATATGTTTCAATGTGAACTATAAATAATAAAGCATTAGTGTGTGATATATTATAATGTACTCGTGTGTATCTGCATTATGGTGCATCAATGCTTTTAATATCTAAAATACACATTAAGGAAATTTAACTATGTGGTATCCACTAGGGCATATCATTTAGTTTTTGGTGCACCATTGTAATTAAACAATTTAAATTCACATGTTAAGAGAAACTTTGACTACTCAAAATTTTTATTTTTATTTAAAATCTGTTAAGAACTTCACCAAAACTTCCACTATCAATATTGGAGGGTTTAGCAAAGGATTTTTTATAATTTTACCCAATCTTCGAACACAAAACCTCCACTGTAAGGTCTTTTCCCTGTAGTAAATTTTACTAAAATCTAAATTTGTGTTGATTCATGAAAGAGCTATGATATGGCTTGTATAGATCCTTAACCCTTAGGATTGTATCACAAAGCGGGTATACATAGACTATAAATCCCCAAAAAAAGAATATAAAGATACAAACAAGATCAAATATGTGAAATATGCCCTTATATTGATGACTACCAAAAGAAATAATGAAATTTTGACTTCCCTCTTAAGGTGTGGTAACCTTTAACTGAGCATGAATAATTCTAGTTTGAACAATACTTGATAAAAAAATTCCTTACCCTCATAGCTCGTTAAGTAAGAAAAACTCTAAAAACTTACCGTCCCATCATTAATAAGTAAAGATGCTCATTTTACATTAATTAACTATTACGAAACTATGTTATGGACATAATTCAAATAAGATGGCCACATACATTAATTGTTAAAGTCCTAATTTCTCTAAATTAAGGATGTTAAAGTAAGACCCCATAAGTAAATTAATTGCGTCCAATATAGTTTTTGTCATTCCATCCCATTTATTCCATCCCATCTCAAAAAGCAATCTAAAAACTGAACCCTATATAGGTGTTATGAATAAAGGATGTTATGCATAAAATATAAAATATATTGGTATGTATGTATGGAATCTTAACCCCATTTCGTTAAACTAAGCCTCAATAATATGATCCCCCTTCCATTATTAAGAGTTACAATTAACCATATCCTCTAACCACTCGTTATTTCACCACTACAACCCTATCACCTTACTTCTCATTATTTTGTATCGCCTTATTATGTGTCTTGCACGAGTGTATGAAAAGTCAACATATTATTAAAAATAAAAAATCAAAGAGAAGAGAATTTGTATACGACAATACATTAATGTCTCTAACATTGGTCTCAAAGCAACTCTTTTGTAAGTAGGATTTACAAATAAACCTTTCATTTTCAATAATTACCATCACAAATATACAATTTTGAATTTTACTTTGAGTTTTAGACATTAATAAATTCACATATATATGTATAATTTTTTAAGTTTTTTATTAATTTAAATATAATTTTCTTTTTCAATTTCCAATTATTCAACCAACCACAATCTCTCATATACTCTTTCATTAGTATACCAACCACCATCTCCTCCTTTCCCATTATCATGTCTAAATCCAATACTAAATTGACCACCATCTCCACCTTTAGCACTATCTCTTCTAATAGTGACCCACGAACTTCCTACTTTTTTTATTCATTATTTACATACTATGGTCACATTATTTATAATATAGTTTATGTTGGACATATCATATAAGATTCTACACTCTATGTAATCATCTCGCTAAGATAATGATGTCTTTAGTTCTAATGGTAGAGGTTTTATGCATTTATGGGTGGGTAATTGTTCACTTGCATGTGTATATATTTGATTGTTTTGATGTATATTTTTGACATAATTATATTAATTTAAATATAAATTAAATATTAATATAAATTTAAATATTAATATAGAGATCGAGTTTATTTTGATATTATGTTAGACATATCATATAAGATTCTACACTCTGTGCAATCATCTAGCTAACATAATGATGTCTTTAGTTCTAATGGTAGAGTTTTTATGCATTTATGGGTGGGTCAATTGTTTACTTACATGTGTACATATATTTGATAGTTTTGAAATATATTTTTGGCATATATATATTAATTTAAATATAAATTAAATATTAATATAGAGATAGAGTTTATTTTGATATTATCTTTCATTTCTATTATATTGTGTTGAAATTGAAAAAATATAGTATAAATAAAAGATAATATCATATCATCATAATATCATGATATTTGTGTATTTTCAAAACAAATAATATTATGATATTTCTTTATTGATAAAACAAATTGATATATATTAGTCATTTTTGAAGATTAGTCAAACTTACATTTTTGATAACTTGCACATTTCCGATTACTTAGGTGAGCGATTCCATATAACTTTTAATCATTTAATGTCTTTTTTCACAATAAACATTTTATTTTATTTTATTATATAATGCTTAACCATTTTTAAAAATAAATTATTTCTTATACAAAAAGATCCAATATGTCAATTAAAAATGTTTACAAACTTGATTGAACTTTCTATATATTCAATTAATATTATAAATTCTTTTTTACATCAAGTCATATTTTTTAAATTTATTATTATCTATTTTTACTGTTTTTTATTATTTTTGACAAACTTAAAATTATTATAGTTAAGCCTAACAAAATAGTTAGTCATCCAATTTTATATGTTAAGATATCTTAACATAATGCATATTAAATTGTCAAAACAATTCTTAATATAAAAATATAAACGTACATATATAACATTATATTTTGGATTGTATCAAACACCATGCATATTAAATCATCAAAACAATTCTTAATATAAAAATATGAACGTACATGTGTCACATTATATCCTGGATTATATCATATTGATGATCTTAACTATACATTCATTGATGTGATTTGGATATTGTGTAAGATTTCATATACTTAATTTCTGCTAAGTAAAGCTTATGGTAAAATATTTTGAGATGAGATAATAATATCCATTTTAACATACAAGTTATCCAATTTAACACATAAACCATTAATATAAGCCATAAACCATTAACATAAGCCATGAAAAAGATAATAAGATTCACTTTTATTTAACTTTCTTCATTATAGTAAAACATTTAACACAAATCTTTTTCACAAAATCTATTAATTAGATCTCAAACACATCTCGATTATTTTATATGATTGTGCACATATGTAGTCACTCCACTACATACTAGGCAAATGCTTGTACACATAAAAGAATCCCGTTTATTAGTTCAGTATATGAAAATAAATACATACTAGGCAAATGCTTGTACACATAAAAGAATCCCGTTTATTAGTTCAGTATATGAAAATAAACACATATTAGGCAAATGCTTGTACACATAAAAGAATCCCGTTTATTAGTTCAGTATATGAAAATAAATATATTATGAAGTAATGTTTTATTTTCTTTGTTTTTCTAATTTAATATTTATGATGGTATATAAAAGTTTATGTTTTCGAGTTATTTGTCATAATTGATTTTAGATTTTTATGACACTAAAACAATGTTTAAATTATTTATCAATGTCAAATCATCTATGTAACCAACTATTTTAAAAAGCAAATGTCTAATCAAAAAATATATTTATATTAATTTTAATGAAAATCCAAAAATGTAATTGCAATATACTAGAAGATTAAGTATTGAAAAAGACATAACCTACATGTACATCACACCAACTAAGAATTTGTTTCTACATGAGAATATTTAAAATAAAGTCTTTTCTTAGGAAAACCAAAACTATTATCTTCACATATTTAATACAAAGTGTAAACAATATTAAAAAAATATGAATTATGTTTCCACTAACTACATTTTTACTTAAAGAATATAATATTGAGAAAAGTATTATCATATCAACAAATTTAAAAATGAAGGATAATGTAACATTTCACCCAACAAAAATGAAGAGGAGTTGGGATCCATGACTTAACAAAAATGAAAAGGAGTAGGGATCCATGCCTTTGAAAAAAGATGAATCAACCTAATCCGAAGTCTCGTGATATGATGAAATGAATTTTTCAATACATTATATCGATGTCATTAATATTTTTATATATTATTATATATACATGTCTTCTCCAAATACTTGATTCTAAAATATATACAATCTCCTGAAATTATAATCTATATTAATTGCAAGTTTACCATATTATAAAATTATGATGACAATTTGCATACTTATTATTACATCAAAAGTATTTCCTTACGATCATCCTTCCCACGTTACCTTTTAGTTATCATAAACTTACATAATCTCACACAATGCCTATCCATCATCATAACCTTACATAACCATGAAATTAAAAGAACTCCACACTCATCATCACCTTACATTATCTAAGCAGATGATCCTTAGAGTGGCGAATAGGGGCTTGAATTGTTGGCCGTCTATTTTCTTTACATTGAATATTTGAATAACATTCTAAATTCAAAAACTGTTTGGAGACAACAATGCATCTAATTCAAAATTACCACACTCTTGCATATTATATACTAAACACATAGAGCTCACTGAAAACCTTCACAATGGAAAACCTCCAAAAGGTTTTAATTACAAAAAATTATGCTTCTCTTGTCATGATAAGCTATTAAAATAATGTGTTTATCTCCCCCATAGCACACGGGTGCGTTCTAGTCAAATTTTGAAAAATGCACACACGCATTTGTAATGAATGGGCCAAAATATCAAGCAAGAAACTAAGAAAGGAAAACATTTTGTAAATGTAAGTTTATGCGAGAACACGGTAGTCTCTAGTCCATTATTTTACCAAATCTATGTTTATGCGAGAACACCGTAGTCTCTAGTCCATTATTTTACGAAATGTTATAGGGGAAAATTGTGAAAGAGATATTTATTATGAAAGACTTTAAAGTTGACAAAGTCTTCTCAATGAATTTGCAAGAGATTATTATAGATCACACACAAATATGCAATGTAGAAATTCAAGATATGCAACTTCACTCTAGTGATGTGAAATTTATCCCATATGAATTTAAAAAATTATATTTTTATTTATAATAATAATTATTATTATTTAAAATGTATTTTCAAAAAATAAAAAAGTTTTAATGTTAGTTTCAACACTACAAACTATAGTGTTTTTTAAAATGTTGTAGTGAATTTCAATCTTTGAGAGTTTATCTTACCTGTAATTTTAGATTGCTACTTTTTCTAGGAAATGAAGTTTTATTAACTTTGTTTACTTTATATGGGGCTTTAGGTATCTATAGGATTGAGACAACTCATTAGATTGGATCCTGAATTGATTGTGTCGGTGCTATTTTTTTAAGTTCTTTCAAGATTCATGGTGCACATTGTATACAGACAACACATCAATGTCTTTTGGTTTAAGGCCACACCATTCAGTATAGTTTTAAATTTAGAAAATGACTTTAAAGAGGCATAATATGCATAAGATACACATCAATGCAAAATAATATATGAAGCGCATTGTTTTTTTTATGTATTTTTCTTTCTAAAATGATGTTCAGAATTGTGTGCATTTAACAATAGCGATGCATTGGTATGCAATTATGACATTAAACATATCAGTGCATGTTACTATTCTATATGCACCACGGAAACCCAAAAAGTAGATTTAGCCTAAAATTCTTTACTTAGTTTGGAAAACATAATTCAAAATTTATGTATGTCATCATGCAAGGTTTTTTTATTGATAGAACATGGTTGATAGAAGGTTAGGGAAAAACACTTACAACAATGGAGACAAGGGAAACACAACTCAAGAAGAGAATATGGTAAGTTCTTTAAAATGTTAGTATATTTGAATTATTTGTAGGTTTAATGTGTGTTATACATAGCAAAAAAGTGAAGAAACACCAGGAGATTGTCCGTGGCTCTAAGTGGAAAAGAGCATAAATTATTTATGGAAACGTTGTAAAAAGAGAAATTAGGTGGATCAAAATGCAATCAATATAAAGCTTTTCATTGTCCTTTATTATAAATGTATTTCTTAACAATAATCATTAACACATGTTTCAAATGTTTAATTTTTCATTTGTTGAGTGTTATGGAAGGATTGATAACAAGAGAAAATAAGGACATCCTACGAAGATAAAAACTGTGAAGGATGTAGATGATGAGTTAGTCCTCAGTTCATTTGTAGTGGTACATTAGTGAGAGGGGGAATTTATTTTATAAAACTATGAGAAATATATTTGAAAAAACATATACACATTATTTCCATTTATACTAAAAAAACAATCGAATAATTCCAGGAATTAGTTTATACATAAAGTACAATTTCTCAAGCAACGGTCAATAAAACCATGTAACTTGCAATAGAAAATAAATACAATAACCAAAATAATCATTTAAAAAGTACGCTAAACATGTATCTTTGTGATATGGATATATTAGTCCAAAAATACACCAAATTAGTGTTTTTGCTTTAGTTATTTCCATATATAACTAATAATCATTTTTTTTAATAATGTTGCTTTTTTTCCATAAAGATTAAATATTATAAAGAATGATTCTTGTTATATACAAAACATTCTAATAGGGATGTCTAAAGAAGTGCAGAAGGACATGGTAAAGTAAATAAGCATAATTCCATAATAGGAGGAATCGTCCTAACAAAAACATTCATCAAATGAATATATTCATTTTTTTCAATATTTACAAAGTGTTTAATTATCATGTCAAATTTTAATTTTCAATTGTTTTGTTGTTGCATAAAAGAAAATGTTTGATCACAATGTTTCTTAGTGCTTAATTAATTTTCTTTACTTAAGAATTCGTAATTTTCATGTTGTTTATATTTTAATTGATTTACAATGATCTATGGATGTTTACTAATAGTTGCTAACACATTAACAAGAATTAAATTCAACATTTGATTGAAATGGGTCACATATGGCTTGTGTATATGTTGGAGTATCAATGGCTTCAAAAGAATTGCATATGTATTGTTTATGTAGCACTCATTTCTATGGCACGTCGTCTTCTTAATCAAGGAAAACTTTAAGGATCCATAATTTTCTTAGTAAAAACATTGGTGAATCTTACTAATTATCAAATTTTCAATCTAGAGATATTTTAAAAAAAAAAAAAACTTATTTCTAAGGGTTTTATATAGATTTTGGACAATTTTGTGTAAAAAATATTTATCATATGGAATTTGGGAGAATCGATTTTTTTATTGGAAAAAACTTCCAAAACTAGCCCATGGGTTAAATTTCGACCCTAATATATTGTATTACAAATGAATATATACTCATTACACTTTATTTTATTGTTTGTAGATGGAACATAAATAGGCACATTGTGAAACTCAAACTAGTCAACATACGTTCCAAATAACCCAAGTACAATATACCATGCAAGTGATCAAGATGTGAGGCATGCAAGTAACTTGGGCAACAATAATAGTTCAAGCAATGAATGATGGTAATCAAAATGAAATGTTAGATGTTGTATATTTTGGAATGTTTGTCTCTAAATATTAGACATGTTGTTTAATATGGCCATATTTCTGAAATCACCAATAATTATATCAATTAATTACTCACATTTTCAATATAGTGGAATTTTATGTTTTCCCGTGGTGTATAACTAAGTATCTCTATAAAATAAATTTCTTATTTTTTCCATTATTGTGTGCAATAAAAAGTTATGTTGTTGATTAAATATATGGATCATTTATGTTAGAATGAATAAGGGTGTAATTAATTGACATATTTGTTTAAATGTTACAAAAGTTAATGCAACGATTATATCCAAACACAATAATCAAAACATAAAAACCAACATTTTTTAAAAACATCTTTGAATTATGATTAATTGACATTTTGTTATAAAAAGAAGACAATGTATTTGTATAAGCCACAATGTGGAATATTTGAGCACTACAAAATATTGCTACATTTTATTCATTTGAACTAAATGGTGTGGTATAGACGAGTGTGGTGTAGAATATTGTTATTGTTGTCAATATTATAACACTAAGAAGCTCAACTAGAATGCATTTTCCTTGTAGTGAATCCTACTAAAATTCAAATGTCTATTGACTTAGGAAAGTAGTGAGCAATTTTTTACAAGGAGTAACCTTGCGGAAAACCCTCGAAGTACTTTCCCATGATTAATTGATGGTAAAAGGGGTAAACCATCGGCCCTGATTAGGGAGCCTAACCCCAAGGGGATCAAGATAGTCGAACCTACAACCTTCCCAACTTTGGGGGGAGAGATCTCACATTTGCCTCATGACCGCTTGAGTCAACCCTCGGGGCTGGAAAGTAGTGATCCTTAACCCTTAGTATTCTATCAAAAACTAGGTATACGAAGACTATAGATGAAAAAATAGTCATTACGACTTGAGTGGAAAGTAGTGATCCTTAACCCTTAGGATTCTACCAAAAATTAGGTATACAAAGACTATAGATGAAAAAAATAAATAAAGATACAAATAAAATCATATACTAAGTATACTTGTATTAAAGAAATAAATAAATCTTCACTAATAAATGAGTACTAAATATATAATGGATTTTATTCTATAAAGAGATCCCTCTTACATTAATTAACTATTCACATAATATCTAATCAACTTAGTAGCATACATTAGTTAGTTCCAATAAAAAAGTTAAGAAAAGACCCTCTAACTATATTAGTTAGTTCCAATAAACATATTTACAAAGCATGTTGAACATTAAATCCTCTCTAAATCAAAATGCAATATGAAAACTTAGCTCCCTTTTCTTAAAGTGAGTCTCAATAAATCCAACCCCTTTCAAGTAAATAATGTTGCAATTAAACTCTAACCAAATAACCTCATTATTAGAGCGAAATGCTTACTAAATTTTATCAGAATCCTACTTGAGTAAATCATAAATCTTTATCTTAAACAAAATACCATGTTTTAAAACTACTTAAATAATAAAAATAGCAATTTTTTCTCCACCAGAAAAATAAGTTTCTTGTTATTCATTTATGAATAAAAATAACTACAATAGATCCAAATAAAAATCACAATTTACATTATGGGAATTACACTTTCAATAATTCTTCGTGGTATATCGTATTTTTAGAGATACTAACGATTTCGTTTTCTTATAGTGGAGTTGTATAAGGGCTAATTAAAACGCTCTCACCTAAATGTGGTAAAGTAATTTTTGCCAAAATCGTAATTTGGAATGTTCAGATCATAATTTAGATGATCTCAATAATTTTAAAATTGAAAAATTAATTTAAAACAGACAATCTCAATTGCTGAAATTACAAAAATGCCAAAATAACAATTCCCAACAAAAATTTTAACTAGTTTTTATCCCAAAATCACCATAAAAGCAGTGCATTTTGGTTGTCTCTATAGTCTTTTCGCAATTAACACCATTTCCGTCATTTTCTCACTCTAACACTCACACCTTCCCGCTCATTATTTCGAATTACCTTATTTTGTCGCTACCACCAAAGTAAGAAAAGTCAACATATTAGAAAATGGAAAGCAGGGCTGGAATTTGACGGGCAAAATGCCCGTCATGGGCCATTTTGCCCGTCAAATACGGCTTATATTTCATATTAACCGTCAGAAAAAACAAAGAAAACAACGAAACGTCTGTATTTAGTGTCGAAACCGTCAATTTTGAAGGGTGGGATTTTTCCCAAATTCCTACACTGATGGAAAGGTAAGAGAGTTTTGGTACAACACTACATTATTATCTTAAGCATATGTCAAAACAAACACCTCTCCTACAGTAGTCAACTCATATTTGTCAAAACAAACACCTCTCCTACATTTAGTCAACTCATATTGGACAACAAAAAGAGACAATTTTCAATTGTACTTCAGTTTTTCAATTTGTTAATAATTTCTGCACAGAAGCACTTATTGCATAAACAAATATATAATGTTTTGAATAAGTAAACAATTCTCTTAAGTTTGGAATAAATTTGAACATATATAAAATACTTATATGATAGAAATCTTCAGTAAAGGTCTGATATTCAATTGATTAAATGTGAGACATGCCGCTTTGAATAAGTCAGAAATCACACCTTTTTTTTAATTGAAAACCAATCACTAAATACAAAATAGGTGGCCGAGTGGGTTGCAAAAGTCAAGTGAAATGATGCTTACGGCATGATACCATAGTAACAGTAGTCAAGTTAAATAATGCTACGGCATGATATCATAGCACTGTTCTGTTGTATTTGAATGACATTAAATTGATTAAATATATTATAAGAAAGAGTGAATTATAAAGAAACGACATTAAAACTGCGTACTGTAAAATGTGGGCTCTCATTTCTTGTGATATTGATATTTTAAATAAATGAGAGCCTTACCTCCCGGCGAAACGAAAGGACAAAACGAAAGGACAGTTTCGAACTTCATGAATCACCCTCTGTGACTTTAATGAATAATCAACTCTAGGCTGATGCATTCAAATCTTAGTGGCGTGCTTACATTGTCCGCAAGTGCTAGCTCTGTGGATTTGGTGTGGGCATATAAGAATAAGCTCTCTGGATTATAATGTTTCGTCCATGACTCTGACTCCTGTTTATGTTTTGGGTATCGTCCATGAAAGCTTCTTCATCGAATAAATTAGAAATAGCTGTTCAATGCTCTCCAAAATTTATTCTCTGAAATTGTTGTGTAAAACATACCCAATCTACAAAAGCTTACGGGAAAGGAGCAAAAGCTTCCCACTTAAATTTTGCCATGACCAGGTCAAAGGACGCTGGATCCAGCTTGGACTGGGAGATAACCGTTCTCGAATGGGAGATAGGCTCCTCTGAGCTGAACTATCCGGCTACCAAAAGCTGGCATCATCAACTGTTTGAGAAAATCCTCCGAAGTGACTTAATATCGCGCACTATTTCTCTTTTCAAGATGATCTGGCAATTTGTAACGGAGGATCCAAGGAAAATTTTGCATGGTATGAAGGTGGGACTCTCACTTATTCTGGTCTCTCTTTTCCTTTTCGTGACTCCATTGTTTAATAGCTCAGGGGGTGAAGCTGTGTGGGCGATCATGACAGTGGTGGTGATCTTCGAGTTCACTGCAGGTATCCACTAGTTATATCTATATATATTATCCTTCAATATCCATGCATCCATACAAATAGCATCCTATGTATTAATATGATATACTGTACAATACTGGATTCATATTTTAAGTTGGCACAGTGAGTGAGAATGATTTGAAGGTATGGTGTGTACTGTGGCAGGAGCAACCTTGTACAAGGGCATAAACAGAATCTTCGCAACGTTCTTGGGAGGACTGTTGGCTTTCGCGTTAAACAGCGTTGCAATACTAGCTGGACGTCAACTCGAACCATTTATTATTGCTTTCGGGGTGTTTATATTCGGTGAGTACATTGAAGTAAAATGACTCAATTTAATATGAAGATTTGAATAGAGTAAGTTTTGTTTCTCAAATTTATGGAAGGAATTATATACTTTGTTGGCATTTTGAAAAGCCCAAGTTTTCAGTGTAGACTTTATTTATCTTTAAAGGATTACATCTATTTTTTGCAGCTTTATATAAATCCCTTACTCAAAAATTTCAACAGAGTGTAATTCCATAAGCTTGACTAGACCTTGTTTTACTGTTGATCCATATTGGCTGTTTTTGTGAATATAATATTGTTGACTTCAAGGAATCGCCATAGATTTAAACAGAGTGTAATTCCATAACTTGACTAGACCTTGTTTTACTGTTGATTCATATTGGCGGTTTTTGTGAATATAATATTTTGTTTACTTTAAGGAATGGTCATAGATTTATGTTTAGTCAAATTATTATATAATTAATATAGAGGTTTAATAAGAGTATTATGTCACATATGAGAATAGAAGTTGGGTGGGTTATTTTTCTATATATCAATTAGCACATCCACTTAAGTCACAAATGAAGTGTTACGAAGAAGTTATTTGTTCTCCATGATTAGTTGTAATCAATCATTCTTCTCCTTAGCTACCTAATACGTGTTACCTTAAATGAGTTGTCTATTTATTATCCATGTAACAGCTACCAATTACTTTTTATATTTCTTTTTTGTATAAATGTTTATTTGGAATTTTCCTGAAGATGAATCAGAATTTATACAAAAAAGAAATATACATTCATCCTCATAACATGATTCATCCTCACGACAATTCGTCTGAGAAATAATCCGGTTATAGATTAATCCTGTTATAGATTCGAAAGTCAATTGCAAAACATGGATTCACTGCCACACAGTAAGTCAGGATATTAATACATAAAGGCTTAACCAGAGGCTTAATAAACCCTTTTTTTATGAGTAAGTGAAGGTACGTTGGCGACATTTGCACGGTTTTTCCCCAAAATCAATGCCGGATTTGATTATGGATTTATGATATTCATTCTCACCTTCAGCTTCATTGCCGTCTCTGGATTTCGCGCTACTAGCTTATGGGATTTATTCCAAGAGTCCGGACGACGGGTGGAAACAATACTCATAGGATGCGCCATATGCATTCTGGTCAGTACACTCATCTGTCCTATGTGGGCCGGAGACGATCTTCATAATTTGATCATAGGCAACCTCGAAGGACTGGCGGGATCTCTGGAAGGTAAAGCAAATATCCACTTCTGGAAGTCCACTTCATATATTGCTTCTGCTAAGATTTCGTTTGTCTTATGTTGCAGGGTCCGTCACAGCATATTTCAAGCAATCGTCAATTAAGGACAGTGACAACGATACTCTCTCTATTGGTTACACACGCGCGTTAAATTCAAAAGCTAGAGAAGAACTTTTGGTATTATTACATAGTAAATTATTCCTATTATTTCTTCAAAATAATAACTAGAGCTTCATTTAGGTTTTCACTATAAATTTTCATTGTTTTGTTCTGTGATTGACGTTCACTTTTTCAATAAGTCAAGGGTCGAAATTGTGCAGAACAATGATTTTATTAAATTTATCAAAAAATAGTTCCTATCACTGTATGATATATTACTGGGCATTTGTATGAGCTGCGCCCTTCTTTGACTCCTAATGTCGTACTATATCTTGGCAGGCAAAGTTCGCTGTATGGGAGTTCCCAGCTCACGGGCAATTTCGATTCAGATATCCCTGGACGCAATACGTCAAAATTGGAGCAAACTTGCGCTTTTGCGCCTATTGTATAGAAGCTTTGAATGGTTGCATGAACTCTGAGATTCAGGTATGCTTGACTGAAATTTATATTAAGAACATGATGTTGCCTCGGTGTTAAAAATTTTGAAACACGGTTGAGCTAGTGCTCATAAATCACTTTATTCCAGGCGACGTATTTTTTGCGACAACGCCTAAAAGTACCATCCATAAACATCGTCGCAGAATCCACCCAGATAATACTAGAACTGGCGGACAGCATCAAAACCATGACCCGAATCTCCAGTGTCCAAGTCATGACCAATCGCTTGAACAGAGCGGTGGAGATATTACAGAATTGTTTGACGTCCCAACCAGAGCTGTTTTTAGACAGTAAAACCTGGCAGATCGTCAAAGAAACTCCACAGCAAACATTGGTTGACTTCAAAGCTACACCGCCTTTTGAATCTATAAGCCCACGAATTTTGAGAATTAAGAAGGCTGCTGGTCGAGCAGATGAAGCAAATAAAAAACCCACTAGATCGAGCAGTAGGAAGATCTGCCCGGATCAGGAAAATATTCCTCTCAGGTCGGACGATGGAATAAACCAAGTGCAAAAGTACGAAAGAACCCAGGGTGCTCAGGCTTTCATGGAGACCCTTTCTCTTGCAACAGTTGCATGTCTTCTCACAAAGATTGTAACGAGGCTTAAGGCTGTCATTATTTCCGTGGACGAATTGGGGGAGCGTGCAAATTTCATTATTGTAGACGATAAACCAATCGTCGATGACAATAATAATGCTGCAGAAAAAATTCCACCCACAAGCCAGTCACAATTTCCGCCACAGGCCATACTGGTTCCGCATCAACCTGAACGACCGGTTGGGTCAAATCGTGTTAAAGATTGAGCTTCTAATGGCCATGGGCGTTTGGAAGCTGCAACCGCTACAATGAATTCCTTATTTTTTCCGGGAAAAAAAAAGCGCAGTCCATGGGCGTTTTTGAAGTGCGACCGGTACAATGAATACTGCCAGATACTTCTCTATATAAAAGTATAGAGAATATAAAACCCAATCGTGAAAATATATATTAAAAAATAGGTTCTTAAATGGCGAGTGATAGATTGGAGCCATAGGGCAGCCTCCATATTCTTCGAAAGCAATTAATATATTTGCTTTGTAGTTTGTGGGGTTTAGATATTAAATTTTAACAATGAAGATTTCTTTTTATTTTATGATTTAAGAATTTATCATGTTTAGAAAGATATTGCATTTAAGATAGATTTAGGTATATACTCTATGTTTGTTAAATAATTATGAGTGAAATAATATTTATATGAGTGAAATGAGTGCTTTCTGGATCTTTGACGCAAAAATTTAGTATATCAGAATTTATTTTGAATTTTAATTTATTTAAAACATTTATAATTAAACTATGAATCATTTCTTCTATTTTTTTAAAGAATATTTGTATTTCTTAATATTCTATTTTTTCAATAACATGAATATTATATATAGGATATTTCATTCTTTATTGCAATATTTCATTATTTAATGCTTTAGATTTTAATGGGTATATAGATTTTTTAAAGTAATGAGTAAGTATAATTCAATGTGTCCATGTTTTTATTTGCATTAATACTATAGTATTGTGTATTTCTAAATATAAAGAATGTTATTTAAGAATACAATATTTTGGATTTATTGATATTATTTCTTATGAGAATATTATATAAATTATATATAGTTTGAATTAATATTAAGGTTTTTAATAATTCAAATATATATGTTTAGAAGTGTGAGTGGGTAGTTTTAGTGGTTTAATCAAACATGGCTAATTATGGCTAAACCATGATAAATCAAAGTCAATTATAGTTAAGCATAGTTAAGTATATTTGGTCATATTCTCACATGGTTATCCATGGTGAAACATGGTCAAACATATTTATCCATAGTCAACCACAAGCAAAGATGGATAATCATGAACAAACATGGTTAACCACGTCAACCAAGTTTAACTAATGTCCACCATGTCAAGATCAACGACAGTCAAATATGTTGAATCATAATCAAACATTCTCAAGTATAGTCAATAATGGTCAACTAAATGTCAATAATAGTTAACTATTCTTAACCATGGTCAACCATAGTCAACCATGCTTAAGAATAGTTAATCATGGTCAACCATAGTCAAATAAAACTAGCCAAATCTAAGTTATTCAAGGAAAAGTTGTACAAAATTGAACATGGTCAACTATGGTCAATATTAGTCAAACATAGTCAATCAAAGTTGAATTAAGTCTATCATGGTCACTTGTGATTGAAGTATTGTTACACATAATAAACCATGTCCAAGCAAGCCAACCATGGTCAAACATAATCAAACATGGTGAGCCATAGTATTTAACTTCATTAACAATAGTCAACCATATATGATTATGATCAACCATGATTCTATGGTCAACAATAATACCAAAATCAATCATATTAAAATAAAGAAACCATATGTAAACATGGTCAACCATAATCAAAACATTGTCAACTGTTATCAAATATGGTCAAACATAGTTAACCATACCATGTTTCAAACAATATTAACCTTAATGAAGAAAAATAAACATTAAAAAATATAATTAGTTTTTAACTATTTCAATTACTTAACACAACCATATTAATTAATAATATTATTGATATACGATTATTTTTTTTTTCTTATTTATATTATTAATAATAATTTTATTTTATATAGTTTGTTAATTGATTACCATAACCATATTAATTAATAATATGATTATTATAAACTATCCACCCCATTCATCACCCATATTAATTGGTTGATGGTGAATTGTGGATAGAAACACTCCAGGTCCAAGTTTCAACGATTGTTCGGAGTAATAATTCAGCTTCTCCTAGTTTTTTTTCTTTAGTATTTTAGTCATGGTCACCGTATAAGCTAGAAAATGTTTGGTTTGGGTTGTTTATAAAGTAATTTCTGATAAGATTTCATAGGCATTTTCCTGTTAGTTTATGCTATGGTGTGTGAACTAAAGTTCTGAAGCATTTCCTTGGAAATCTAGTATTTCTACCATTTTGATGGTTTTTTCAACCTTCGTTATCGCCTTTGAAATTTCATCTTCATGAAGATTCCTAAAAAAAGAAAGGCAAAATCATTTTAGCTTTTATCGATGTTTACCTATTTCATTTGATCAAGATTTTCTATTTTTCAGTCTTTATGTTACGTAGTGTAAGGACGATGTTTTCTAGCCATTTTCCTCACACCGTAGTCAGAACCATTTTCCTGACGCCGCGTGCAGATCTCGCAGCTCTTTTACCATTTTGTGTTATAGAGGGAGATATTCAAACGTGATTGTGTAGTGGCCCACAAACATGCGACCCGCTAGATGAAGATGTGTTCACAGGGATCAAGGAAAGTCAGAACGCAGAAGGGACATGAGCAAAGAGCGGCGTGGAATAACTTGCACTCAAATCGTCCTGCTTTTTTTACGATTTGTTCCCTACATTCAACTATGTTATGGAACTGTATCTCTAGGGATTCTGGCCCATTTTAAGACAACCGATTAAAATTCTAACAAAAAAATAAGAAAGGGTGGAACTGTGCCTCACCCGAAAATTTTCCCTCGCCGGCAAGGAACGATTTGAGTGCCAGTTATCACAAGCCACAAAGAAAAGGAGAACTTCCGAAGATGCCCTATGCACCGCATGGATCAAAATTGAACATGTCACAGCCTATCAAAGCACTCCCAACACGTCATATAAGTGTGAATAAAAAATTGGTGGTTATTTTTTATTTTTGACATTAAAAAAGACATGCAAGGTTTGAATTTAAATTTCATTTAAAGGATTGTCCTACGAACTGTTACTTAAACATTTATTCTTCCTATTAGTGGGTGCCAACTTGTCAATGAGCAACTTAATTTTAGTTTCCCAAGGATAGCAGAATCATGATTATAGATGACAATACTTCTATCAATTCCCTGAGGATGGGAGGATAGATGATCATGCAAGGATAGTAGAACCAGTATGAGTTTCCCAAGGAGGTGATCGATGGGATTGCTCAACAATTCAGAACGAGGAAGCCACATCAACATTAAATCCTTTGTTTAGTACTTCTTTGGTAGTTATGAGGACATTTATGTTCCCACTCCAGGTTAATACAGGTGTAGATCCAAAGACAGTTTGTTAGTTCAATTTTTCCTTTTACAGTACTAGGTTGTGTTTCATTATTTTAACATCAAATTCAATTTGAATTGTCTAGGGTTCAATTCCTTGGAGTTTTTACAAAAATTGTTGCTTCTACCATGGCTCCATTTCCTTTGAAGATGTGATAGACGTTATTGAGTTACCGCAAAGAGGGCGAAACAATGTTTCTTAGATACGCTCTAGTTCAAAGAAACTGACCATAATCTAAGCCGGTAAGGGTTGCACAACGAGGATACTCAAGGATCCACTTGGTAGATAAGGGCTCTAGGTATGTCATGGCAAGTATCCAAGCAAACATAACCTTTTGTAGAGATAACTTCCTAAATTAAGTTATCTTAGAATTAATTTAAAGCTCCATCTGCATTGTTGTCTCTGCAACAATGCTTCGCATATAGTACCTACATCTTCTACCAATAGAGTGTACCTTTTGTAATCTATATTTGGCTTTGTTTGCATATATACTTCCTTAACAAGACTACATCATTGCAAAAAAATGCGATGCTCGAGTTATAGAAAAATATAGTAGAATGAGGAGTTTTTTTTCTGTTGAGAGTCCCTTCTTCCTAACCCATAACCCATAATAACAATTTATTGATCATCTTTAAAAGATAAAATGAAAAATAATGAAATGATTGAAGCCAATCAATCAAACTAACCCTGGAATACAATAAGTGATTATTTTAGATCTGTATAATGATTGGTTCTACATTTCTATTACACCATGCATTGGTACTTCCACCATAACTATGCAGGCAATAAATTTGATTTAAAATATAATATTTTATTATTATCAATTGATATATGTTTTTTTTTAAATCATCATAAAAGAGCAGAGGAGCATGAATGTATACCTTAATCTTGAAAGTTCCATGCATTGGTTGTACATTTCTATTACACCATGCATTGGTACTTCCACCATAACTATGCAGGGCAATAAATTTGATTTAAAATATAATATTTTATTATTATCAATTGATATATGTTTTTTTTTAAAATCATCATAAAAGAGCAGAGGAGCATGAATGTATACCTTAATCTTGAAAGTTCCATGACGTTTTAATCTGTAAATGGTCACAATCCATTTTTCATGATGTCCTTTTCATTAAAATTGTCTTGTGTTCTTGACAATTTTTTAGATTATTTGAAAGCTAAGCCTAGAAAATTTTGAACCTGCATATTTTCTGCTGCATTTTGTAATTATTCCGGCGATCAGTTAGTGTCCATATTTAAATGATTTGTAGATACCTGTAATCTATTATGCAGTGATATTTAGCTGTGTTTTTCTCAATCCTCCAGTATAAGGCAAACATAAAAGATGTGTTTGACATATTTGAAGCATTGATTTAGCCTCTTAACAATGTTTTTCATCTTTAAAACTTCGAAGATACAGGTTTATTTCTTCTGTTCTGGCTACAAATTATTTTTACAAACTGGCTTGCTGCACATTTTTTCATGTTCAGAAACTGGCTTGCTGCACATTTTTTCATGTTGTAGTTCTAGTTTACGTTGTTATCATGTGAGATGTTGCCGAATAGTAGAATTTTTCACTGCTTTTGTGTTTGATTTGAGGTGTTCCATTCAAGATGATAAACTGTATTATTAAAACTACTATGGTTGTTTTGTTATCTGGTGCATTAAATGTTTATATGATAAAAACTACTATTGCTGTTTTGTTATCTAGTGACATAAATGTTTATATGATAAAAACTACTATTGTTGTTTTGTTATCTGCTGACATAAAATGTTTATATGATAGAAATATTCAGTAATGATCTGATATCCAACTCATTAAATATAATGACATTCAGCTGATTAAATATAAGACATGCCGTTTTGACATTGCAAATCATAAATCACACCTTTTTTTTTAAATTGTAAACCAATTGGCTCAATACAAAATAGGTGACAGATAGCATTGCATATAATTAAGATTACCTTTGTCTAGTTTAGTTTTAACTGAAATTCAACTGAATTCTATTCTTACGGGAGCATGGTTACTGTTGTATTTTAACGATATTAAATTGATTAAATATATCTCTAGAGGAGAGTGAATTATGAATAAACGGGATGAAAACGGCATAATGTAAAATGTGGGATCGTACTTGAGTGTTTTTTCAGGTATTTTAAGTAAACGACAGTGTTACCTCCATGGGAAACGAAATGATAGTTTTGAGTTTCATGAATCACATTGTGTTTTTAATTCTACGGATACTTTTCATCTATATTCAGGTAATTTTAATTATATTGATAAGTGTTTATATTTTAAAATTTGGGGATGATTATCATCAATATTTTTTCTAAATTTAAAAAAAATGATACATTGATTTTATGGTAGTTCAAAATTGATTTAAATAATTAATTACAAAAAAAAATATTAAAAATGACTTATACCTGATGTATGGATAATCAGTAGCTCATGCATTGACAATATGTAGGGACACACAATCCATTTAAAAATAAAGTAATAATTACCTGAAACATAGGCAATAAAGCAACAAGAAATTATAACTAAGCATGGAAAATCATAGATAACTTGTTCATAACATTTAAGTTGTAACCTATAGATGTTCACCCACAACAAATTAAGTAACCTGCTAATAAATAATCAATTAATGAATAATCAATTTATGGATGGATGATGCATTCGGATTTTACTGATCCATTCTAGAAAAGTTTGCGGGAAAGAAACAAAGCTTCCCACTTAAATTTTGCCATGGTCAGGTCGAAGCACGCTGGATCCAGCTTGGAATGGGAAATAACCGTTTTCGAATGGGAGATAGGCTCCTCCACGCTTAACTATGCGACTCCCAAAAGCTTGCATCGTCGAGTGTTTGAGAAAATCCAACAAGCATTTGGTAGCTTAATTTCTCTTTTCAAGATGATCTGGCGATTTGGAGCAGAGGATCCCAGGAGAATTTTGCATGGTATGAATCTGGTTTCTCTTTTCCTTTTCGTGACTCCATTGTTTAATAGTTCAGGGGATGAAGCTGTGCGGGCGATCATGACAGTGGTGGTGATCTCCGAGTTCACTGCAGGTATCCACTCGTTATATCTATATATATCCTTCAATATCCATGCATCCATGCAAATAGCAGCCTATGTATTAATATGATATACTGTAAAAACTCGATTGATATTCTAAGTTGGCACAGTGAGAGAGGATGATTTGAAGGTATGGTGTGTACTGTTGCAGGAGCAACCTTGTGCAACGGCATAAACAGAATCTTCGCAACGTTCTTGGGAGGAGTGATGGCTTTTGCCTTAAACTGCCTGCAATACTAGCTGGGCATGAACTCGAACCATTTATTATTGCTTTCCGGACGTTTTTATTAGGTAAGAAGTACAGTGAAGTAGAACGACTAAATTTTTTAATTTGAAACACAGATGAGCTAGTGCACATAAATCACAATATTCCCGCTGGGGATAAGTGCACATAAATCACAATATTTACTAGGGGAGGGTTGTCTATTCGATAATTTTTTTAAGTAGAACGGCTAGTAAGTTTATTATCGAATATTTTTTTGAAACACAGCTGAGCTAGTGCACATAAATCACTTGATTCCAGGCACGGTATTTTTTGTGACAACGCCTAAAAGTACCATGCATAAATATTGTAGCAGAATCGTCCAAGATTATACTGGAACTGGCGGATAGCATCAAAACCATGACCCGAATTACAAGAGTCGAAGCCATGACCGATCGCTTGGACAGAGCCGCCGAGGAATTTCAGAGTTGTTTGACGTCGCAACCAGAGCTGTTTATAGACAGTAAAAGCTGGCAGATTGTGAAGAAACTCCACAACCAAAAATGGTCAACTTCAAAGCTACACCGCATTTTGAATCTACAAACCCACCAATTTTGAGAATTAAGAAGGCTGCTGGTCAGGCAGATGAAGCAAACATAAAACCTGGAAGATCTGGCCGGATCGGGAAAATATTGCTCTAAGGTCCGACGATTCTGTTGCTGCCGAATAAACCTAGTGCAAAAGAACGAAAGAACCCAAGGTGCTCAGGCCTGGAGACCGTTTCCCTTGCAACAACGATAAACCAATAATCGATGATAATAATAATGTTGCAGCAAAAATTCCACCCAGAAGCCAGTCACAAATTCCACTGCAGCCCATACAGAAACTGGTTCCGCGTGAAACTGAACGACTGGTGCGTCAATTCGTGTTAAAGATTGAACTTCTAACGGCCATGGCGTTTGGTAGCTAAGATTGGTACGATGAATACTCCCAAAAGCTTCTATCTATTCTATATATGTAATTATAAATACTAGCAAGTCATATTAATATTAATAATATGGCTTATATACGCCTACTATTCACGTATATTTATTGTTTAAATGTGATTGATATCCTTGGATAGGCGTATATAAGCCATATTATTAATATTAATATGACTTACTAGTTAAAGTCTACCCCCGAAAATATTTTTCATAACTTTTAATATTAATACTATGGTTATAAAAATATTAATAATAATTATTTAATTAAAATTGTTTTATTATAATAATATATAATAAAAACTATTTAATTATAAGAATAATATCATCTCTTATTATTATTATTATTATTATAAATAACAAATATTGAAATATATTATAATAATAATAATTGTATACACATATACTGTTATGGTAAACAATACATCTTAATATGGCATATGTTTTTATAATAATAATAATAATATCTTTTTTTATTATTATTATTATTAAAAAAAAAATTATTATTATTAAAGTTGTCAATTCTCATTATAAAATATTTTCATTTATTATTGTTATAATTATATTTTCTTATTTTCATTTTCAATTATCTTAATTAATTATTAATAATAAATAAATATTTATTGTTTATTATTATTATTTTCTAATTTTTATTCATACTTATTATAATTATATTTTTATATTTATAATTATTTTTATTATTATAAAATATCTTAAAATAAAAGAAAATAATAATAATAATATTTATTATTATTATTATTATTATAAATATATTTTCTTATTTTTATTTACAATTATTTTAATTAATAATTATTTTTTATTATTATTGCTATTATTAATTTTTTTATTTTCATTTATAAGTATTATAATTATATTTTGTTATTGTTGATAAATAGGATTATTAATAATATATTATTTATAATTAATTAATTAATTAATAAAGTTATTAATATCTTATAAGATAATGATTAAACAATGTTTCACATTTATATATAAGTTAGTGTTAATCAATATATCATATAACTTTTGTATAATTAAATTTTTAACATGAAATATTCTTTTTGTTTCTAAATATACATTTTCTTTATTCTTTTAATATTCTTTTTCTTTATAAATATATTTTCTTATTTTCATTTACAGTTATTTTAATTAATAATTAATAATTAATAATAATTAATTAATTAATAATTACTTATTATCATTATGTGGTTGTTTGACCACGGGGTACTATGGATGGCTATGGTTAACCATGGTCGATCATGCTTGACTCTAATTGACTATGGTTAACAATGGTCAACCATTGGTTTATTATGGTTGAGAATAGTTAACCATGGTTGTCCATGGTTAACTATGTTTGACCATAGTTGGCATTACTTATTTATGGTTGACTATTATTAATAATTATCTTAATTAATTATTAATAGTAAATAAATATTTATTATTTATTATTTATTATTATTTTTTTCTTATTTTCATTCATAATTATTATAATTATATTTTGATATTTATAATTATTTGTATTATTATAAAATATCTTAAAATAAATAATAATAATAATAATAATATTTTTGTTATTATTTAAAATAATAATAATAATAATAATAATAATAATAAAAATTGTCAATTCTCATTACACATTATTTTCATTTATTATTATTATAAATATATTTTCTTATTTTTATTTACAATTATTTTAATTAATAATAATTTATTATTATTAATTTCTTATTTCCATTTGTAATTATTATAATTGTATTTTGTTATTGTTGATAAATAAGATTATTAATAGTATATTAACTATAAATAAATAATTAATTAATTAATAAGGTTATTAATATTTTATAATATAATGATTGAACAATGTTTCACGTTTATATATATAAGTAAGTGTTAATCAATATATCATATAACTTTTGTATGATTAAATTTTTAACATGAAATATTCTTTTTGTTTCTAAATATACATTTTCTTTATTATTTTAATATTATTTTTCTTTATAAATATATTTTCTTATTTTCATTTACATTTTTTTAATTAAGAAATAAATACTTTTGTAATTATAAATATTTAAGAAATAAAAATAATAAGAATATTATTATTATTATTATAAAGTATTTAAAAATAATAATAACAAGAATTATTATTATTATTATTTAAAATAATAATAACAATAACAATAATTATTAATATTTAAAATAATAATAACAGTAACCACCACAACAACAACAACAATACTAATAATAATGATAATAATAATTATTATTATTAAATAGCAATTTTTAAAATATTTTATAATAATAAAATTAATTATAAGAAAAATAAAAATAAATTATAATAATTTTAAATGAAAATAAGAAATTAATTAAAATAATAAAAATAAGAAATTAATAAATAATAGTTATTAATTAACTTTAAATTATTAATTTACTATTAATTATTAATTAAAATAATTGTAAATGAAAATAAGAAAATATAATTATAACAATAATAAATGGAAATAATTTATAATGAGGATTGACAACTTTGATAATAATATATTTTTTTAATAACAATAATAACAACAATGATAATAATAATAACAAAAGTATAAACCTTGATGCTCGCGAGCTAACTTGTGGTTGACTATGGTTGACCATGTTTGACTTTGGTTGACTATGGTTAATTATGGTTGACCATGGTTGACAATAGTTGAACATTGTTGACTTTGAATGTTCATGGTTGACTATGGTTGAAAATCCTTGAGCATGGTTGACCAGTGTTGACTTTGGTTGACCTTATATGACTTTTGTAAACCATGGTTGGTTTTGGTTGATTATGGTCGTCTATGGTTGGTCATAGTTGACTTTGGTTGAACATCATTGACCATGGATAACTTTGGTCAACCATGGTTTACTTTGATTAATCATAGTTGGCTTTGGTTGACCACAGGTTACTATGGATGGCTATGATTGACCATGGTTGACTATGATTGACTATGGTTAACAATAGTCAACCATTAGTTTATTATGGTTGAAAATGGTTAACCATGGTTGTCCATGGTTGACTTTCAACAACCATGGTTGACATTAGTTGACGATGGTTGACTTTAGTTGACCATGGTTTCCTTGAGTTGGCCATGGTTGACTTTGGTCAACTATGATTGACTTTGGTCGACTATGATTGACTCTGGTTGATTATATTTGACTTTAGCCACCCAAAATTGACTTTGGTTGACCTTGGTTGAATTTGGATGACCATGGCTAACTATGGTTGACATTGGTCGACCATGGTTGAATTTAGTTAACTGTGGTTGACTACAGGTTGACTTTGGCTAAACAAAGTTGACTGGGGTTGACTTTTGGGTGACAATGGTTGATCATGGTTGAATTTGGCTGACCATGGCTGACTTTAGTTGACTTTGGTTAACAATGGTTGACCATGGTTGACTTTGATTGACCATAGTTGACGTTATTTGACTATGGCTAACCAAAGTTTACTTTCGCTAACCAAAGTTAACCTAGTTGACTTTGGTTTCCATGGTTGACTTTGATTTACTATGGTTGACATCAATTCACATTGGTTAACCATGGTTAACTTTTGGTTGAATTTTGCTTAACAATAGTTGACATTAGTTCACTATGATTGACATTTGGTGGATTTTGGTTGACCCTCGTTGAATTTGGTTTACTTTGGCTAATTTTTTATTGATAATGATTGACCATGGTTGACTTTTGGTTCACCATGGTTAAGTATGGTTGACCATGGTTAACTATTATTGACTTTGGTTGACTTTGGTTGATTTTGCTTGACTATGGTTAACCATGGTTAACTTTTGGTTCACAATGGTTGATTTTGGTTGACTATGGTTGAGTATGGATGACTTTTGTTGACCAAGGTGTAGGCTTGGTTGACTTTAGTTGACCACGGCCGAATTTTGGTTGGCTTTGGTTGACCATGGTTGACTTTTGAAAGACTTTGGACAACCACGGTTGACTTTGGTAACCATTTGGTTAACCATGGTTGAATTTGGTTTACTTTGGTTGACTTTGGTGCACTATGCGTTACCATGGTTGACTTTTGGTTGACCATTTTTTACTTTGGTTTACCATGGTTGACTATTCCTGACCAAGGTTGATAATGGTGGACTTTGGTTGACCATGAGTTGACTTTTGGTTAACTTTGATTGGTTATGGTTGACCATTACGGTTAATGTTGGTAGACTTTAGTTGTACACGATTGACATCAATTTGAATTTGGTTGGTCGTGGTAAAGCATGGTTGAAAACAATTGACTTTGGTTGACTTTAGCTTGATTTTTGGTTGACCATGGTTGACTTGGGTTGACTTTTGGTAGACTTTGGTTGACGATTGTTGACTTTTTGTTGGCTTTGGTTAAGCATGGTTGGATTTTGGTTCTCTTTAGTTAACTATGATTCTCTTTAGTTGAATATTATTAGTGTTATTATTAATATTAATATTAATGTTCTTAATATTATTGTGAGAATTATTAATATTATTTATATGTTGTATAGCCACAATTAAGAAGTAATAAGGTAGAAATAAAATATTTAATAAGTAAGAATAATAACTTTATAAGGTTATAAGATTGTGATATATATATATATATATATATATATATATATTATATTAATATGATTAATTTATTAACATTAATGGTAATGGTATAAGGATATGAATGTGATTAATAATCTTGAATAATTTATTGAAATAATTGTTTTATTATTTTAATAAAAAACATTAAAAAAATTACCATAATATAACTAACATTGAAAATAATTAATAGCCAAACTATATTTTAATGAACTATAACAAGAACATCCAAATCATAAAATCCTAAAAACATAAATATGAATAAAGAAAAATGTTCCAAGATCACAAATTAAAGATGAGATACATAATGATGATGATGGTTGTGTTCTTCATCTTGAGTTTTGTTGTGTTTCCTATTTCAGTGCTTTCCTTTCCATATGACTTCTCAATCATAAATTAAGGTTGTGGGTTCTCTACTTACTCAGAAATTTCAATAGGAAGCCATTCAAGTGTAAAAATGTGGAAATCGAGGTAAATTTAATATAATGTGAAAAATCTATTACAAAACATTATGCCATTAAACCTCATTACTCAATATACAGTCACAAGATTATTCTTATGCATTAAAAATTGTTCCAATTTTATATATAAAACAATAATTTAAAGGCATGATGTCAATAATCATACCATATAAATAATCTTCAAGTACATTGTGCAATCGAAAACAAATTTAAAATGAATATAATTTTATTTTTAAAATTTAAAATAATCTTTCATCTTTATTGTGAAATCCAAAATAAATTCAAAATAGATATAATTATGCAAAAGCTAATTTAAAAGTTTTTGTTTAAAATAATTTTATTAAATAAAATTATTAGAATTTTTATAATAAAAACAATTCACTTTTTTTAATAATGTTATTATAGATATAAATAAAGTTTTTTTTAAAATAATTTTATTAAATAAAATTATTAGAATTTCTATAATAAAAACAATTCATTTTTTTAATAATGTTATTATAGATATAAATATATTTAATTTTAAATGAAATTTATGATAAAGAAAAGTATAAATGACAATATTACATTTTAATAAAAAAATTAATAAAAAAAATTAAACAAAAACCTTAAGAGCAAATGATTGTAAGTTATAGTGACATATTTAATTTTATATAAAAAATGATTGTAAGTTATAGTGATAATCTACATATTTAATTTTATATATATTTCATTATATGAAAAAATATAATGTAACTAATAAATTGAAAATGAATATAAATTTGGAATGATTATTGTAATAATAATTAACTTTAATTGCATGAAATTTATTTAAATAACTAAACTTTAAGTTTGAAAAATTTATGCATTTCACATAACTTTAATTTTAAAATATTTTACAACTTGTTAATATCAAAATAATTTTGAATTTTTCTAGAAAAAAACATTAATTTTGTAAAAATGAAAACAACAAAATTTATATATAATTACAAAGACTAATTCTTTAAAAACTAAAACTAAAAGAAAATAAAGATCAAATGACTTTAACTCAAAGAAATTTATATAATAACAAAGGCTTATTCCTTAAAATCTAAACCATGTGCTGTACAACCAAATTTGTATAATAACCAAAACTTATTCCTAATTAATTCTAATGGTTTTGCTACCATATTTGGTTGGGAATCTATTGTCTTAAATAACCTCATTCCACATTCATCCAACTTACTTTATCACCGTGAAGATGTAAAATAGATCAAGACCTACACATTTCAGGTCATTCATTTTTTGCAAAGCTTTTAAGATTTTCAGAATTTATTCCACACATATAAATTTAAACAGTAAACATAATATATACACAGTTTAAATTTAAGCAAAGTGTAAATTTATTTTAGTTCCGAAATTGTTCCAAGAATTGATTTGATTGGAATCTCAGTTATCCTATGTAGAAGGAAACCCTTGTTGTATGACCACCTTATTCTAAAATAAGAAATGGCATCCATTTCTGGCCGAAGGAAACCCTTGTTGGATGACCACCTTATTTTGAATTAACAAATGGCATTTCTGAAATCTGGGGATCGCGTTTAGTTATCATCATCCAAAACCGGGTTGATTCCTGCCAAAATAATAACAATAGAAGATGTTAACCTCTAGCTGAATGCACTGGTAGAGAGATGGGAAACGCATGCTTTTAGATACTACACATGATGGATGGTATGCACTTAAATTGGGATTATTATTTCATTCATTTAAATGTGACCGTAGATTTAAATCCATTCATTCTAATTTCTTATCAACAGAACCTTACCATTGCATACATCTCAATTGATATGCTCAAATATATTCATAGAATTCACAATTCGATCTTTGTTATCTAGAACTAGTCAACAATCTGAAATAGGAAAACGATTAACCCAACATTCGCTAATTTGATTCAGAAAACCCTTCAAACAATTTCGATCTTGGTATGTGCAAATCGAGCACTGCAATTTAAAGTACAGAGTCGACCTGAGTATGAGGGGTGAACGCTGTAATTAACATGAAACGCCATTCCTTCTTTTTCTGGCTTGTAAAGAATAAACGGCTAAAAAAAAAAAACAAATCAAACCTCCCAAGTCAAGTACAATAAAAAAACGAACAATTGCGTAATAGAAATCTTCGTTCAAACTAACAGAAACGAGGAGACGCTAAATTGTCCATCCATTCATTGCCAATACAACTCACCCACATAATGCAATAAGGAATAACTGAATCAGAAACGAGAGCCTAATCTGTGGGCGCTCCTTCATATTATTGGGACAACATGCATTAAGTTCATTAGTGCAGTATTGAATAGAAAAGGTGAAACACAATATGCAAGAAATCTGTAACATTAATTCATGTCTCTTTCCTTGGCAGACGTCGAGGATCGGGCTTGACAATTATATGCATTAATGCAATGGCTTACTATAATGATAAGTGGAGACAATGACTTGACGTTGGGTTGGAAATCGAATTGAAATGGGTAAAAAAAACCCACTTTTTTTTTCTATGTAACATGAAAACAAAACTCTAGATTGAAGTTTATACCTTTGAAGAGGTGACAAGATAAGACACTCCCCCACTTCATTGCCCCCTTCTTTATTCCATGGCAGAATCGGTATACTTCTTCCACCATGACTAGGAAGGCTCACAACTCAGATAATCCCTTGGCGATCGAAAGATAATCGAAGATAAAATTGAGAACTGGTTCGCTAATGGAAACCACGCGTATAAATAAAAAGAATGGGGAGAGTGTATCAGGGATTATACTAAATTTGAAATAAGCACAACAAAAGAGAATCATGCACACACAGCTGCAATTAATCAGAAAAAGATGGATAGAAGTAAGGCTCCAATTAAGTAACGCTGAAAAAGATGAGATGGATAGAAGTAACATTGCAATCATGCCCACACAGCTGAAAAAGAGGATAGAAGTAACGATGCAATTAGTCAGAAAAAGATGGATACAAGCAACAATGCAGTTAATTAGAAAAAGATGGATAGAGGTAACGCTCCAATTAAGTAACGCAACACTGAAAAAGATGGATAGAGAAACCCTAACTGTGCATTGAGGGATGTCGAATTCCATTGATTCGAATGCCATCGATTGATAGGATACAATGGAACTATGTGCTGCAAGTTGGGTGGAATATTGAACTTGCAAATGGAGATCGACACAATGAGAAACCATTCAGTCCACGGATTGTATCCTAGTTGGCTTTTCAAGCAATAAGTATTTTATAAACAAATCCTACTCCATCACAAGGGCCACGCCCCATCCATTAGAAGATTGTGCCATGTGTTTAAGCTAAAGGACTGCGTTCTCATGGAAAGAAAAGGTCTCTGCATAAAGTGTGATTTCCTAGTGAATAGCCAGTCAAGAGTTTTAATAAAACTATGCCAGAAATCGAGAGGAACTTGGCTTGTCCATAATCTGGAAATCAAGAAAGAGAATTTGATCTCTGCATAATCTAGAAATCAAGAAAGAAAGCAACCACATTTAGTCCAGGGCTGCGCCCTCACCGGCAATGCTATTAATAGCAGTGAATTCCTTTTTTTTTGAAAGAAAATAATCGAACAGGACCAAACAAGTACAAATCGTTCTACACAAGTCTGTGATTACAAAAACCAATAGTCTCTCCGTCCGATCCGTACCTATTTCCATTGGTGGCTGTTGCTGAAGATGCACGCTAGCTCCGATCCCTTTTGCTGGTGGCTGTTGTGACGCATGCTCGCTTTTCTGCACGCTGGCTCCTCTGCACGATAGTCTGGGGTGACTGGGTCATAAATCCTGATAGATATCCTTGAAACCTTGATGGGCAACGAATGTAGACATATAAAATGTAACGGTGGGTGGTGGATCTTTTAATAACATAAACATTTCAGCCAGCATGAGCCAAGCGACACTTGGAATAACCTTGTTTTTTTTTAATAACAGAAGAAGCATGAGGACACTTGTAATAACTTATTTTTTTTTTTAAATCATTACTGACCTTTGGAATTAAACATGCCTGTGAGTTAATTCACAAAATCTGGATGCTTGATTTGTGCATCATACGAAGCATATTCAAGCATCTTTCAAATCTAACCATTCATTATTTAAAAAAAAAAATCACCCACCCAACCTCCACCCCCAAAAGTTAAAAGAAAATGCCTATCTGCGTAAATATAAAACTCAATCGTGAAAATATATATGAAAAAAACGGAAATTTGTACATGTGGGTTCTTAAATGGCGAGTGAGTATATAGATCAACTCGAGAGGGCAGCCTCCATATTCTTCTAAAGTCATTAATATATTTTCTTTGTAGTTTGTGACTTTTGATATTAAAATTTTATAACTAAGATTATGATTTAAGGATTTTTTATGATGCTGCTTAATTCTTTACAGTTGGCTTAGCTGGAATCATGTGTTATTGTTTTTCGCTAATGGTTTGGTAAATATGGGAAGTGAACCTTTCCTTGTTTTTGACTTAAAAAATCATAAGTTTATGTTTTGAAACTTGATATAATCCAGCAATTAAAATTACTATATACTTTTTTATTTATATATAAATAATAAAAATATGATTTTTTTTTTCTCCCTGAACAAACTTTTTTAAAAATTAAACCAGGAATATTTTAATATCTATATTTCTTAATGTGATAATTTTTAATCAACATGAATACTATATATTCGATATTTCATCCTTTAGTGCTTTAAATTTTAATAGGTATCTGGATTTTTTAAAGTTATAAGTAGGTATAAATCAATATGTCTATGTTTTTATTTGCATTAATCCTGCAGTATTACTTCACGTTAGATATAAAGAACGTTATCTAAGAGTGCAATATTTGGGATTGATTGATATTATTTTAAAGAAAATATTATATCAAATTCATATGTAAGTTGAATTGATATTAAGTCTTTTAATAATTTATAAATAATTTTTATTTATATATAGTTTTCAGTTTGAGTGAATTATTTAAATATATATATATATATATAAACAATTATATATTTTATTTAAAAAATATATGAATAATTTTAATAAAATAATTTTAATATATAAAATATAAGTACATAAAAAAATATTATCAACAAATTAATAATATAATTTATTATAATATTACTAATAATTATATTAATAAGTTTTAATATAATATATTACAATTGTAATTATTTTGTATATATATATATATTTTGCAATATAATACCTTAACAATGAAACATAATAAAAGTTTTGAGATAGGAGTGATAGACAATGGAACATAAAAGTTTTGAGATAGGAGTGATGAGTTACATATGTAATCATGTAGGTTTATAAAATAAAACAAAAATTCTATTTTTAAAAAATTAAAAGATTTATCAAACAATACGAAGAATTTCTTCGACTATATATATATAGCAATTACAAAATATTTTTTTATGTAACATACCAAATACTAAGAAGAATCTCTCTCTTTCTAATATATTTTTTTATAGAGAAAAAAACATATTACTTTTGTTATTAATTTTTTAATAAAAAAGTACAAAAGAGATCTACATCATCATATGATCACCATTAGCCATATAAGCCAAGACAATAGAATGATGACAACTAGCAGAGGCTAAACAACAAAGAGACAAAAATCCCAAGACAAAATTGGACTCCGCGCAAGACACAACCCATAGGATAAAAGACCGGAGCCAAGACAACATTTAAAGGAACAAAACAACATTGAGTTATCAGAAGGAACAAATCAACCCCTCCAAAGAAACGAGAACTAGAGTAAAATGTCTAAAGAACCCTGGAAAGAGAGAGAGTTATCAATGTATTCTTTGACATAGAGAGAACCTTCCAAGCCCACTAGAACCTCTTTTTACAACCTGTCAGCATCACAATTTTTTTCTTTGAAAATGTGCTCGAAAGAGATATCATGAAAAGAATGTATGAGATGCTCCGTATGATGACACCAATGAATTAATGAGATTGCCTGAGATGAAAAAAGCTTACTATCTCACTTATGATCACTAGAGAATCCCCAAAAACATGCAAGGAATCAATTCCTAATGAGGTTTCCATATGTAGAAGACAACACAAAGCAAGTAATTATCCCTTAGTATTAGAATCTCTACCACATGAAAAATTCATTTTTAATAAGGGATGTGCTGGTGCAAGCTAATGTTGGCTACTCATGACGTGTTAGTCGCAATGGACTTCTGCAAAAACAGAAATTTGAA